>OW799235.1:43948700-45148700 GCA_941918925.1 Phyto melanocephala
AATCATCGTTAGAAAGCATCTATTACCACTAGGATTTATTTTTTGCGTCGGCCCACATAGATAAGCATGTTCCAATTCTAAAACATTTCCTGCACGACTTTGATTAGATTCTAAAACATTTCCTGCACGACTTTGATTAGCTTTTGGAAATTATTGTCTTGTCATTTTGCCTTTCAAACAGACTTTACAAATATAATCACACTTACAAGATTTTAATTTTATGTTTGTTACCAAAATATTTTCAAATGCACATTTTATAATTTTTCTATCGCGATGACGAAAACGTCGATGAAACATGTGAATACATTCAGTTTCACAAATTTTAACAATATTGGCTTTGTTCAAGAATGTATTCACAAAATTTGATGTAACTAAAATATTATAATTTTTTGATATTTCACATTTCTTATCTTTAAATAAAACTGTCAGATCATTTTGAACCATTCTTGCAACTGATAACTGATCCAAATCTGGTACATATAACACATTCTTAATCTTGAGTTGCTTACCACGACAGAGAATAAAACCATCACCAGAACCCCGAGTAGTTATAATTTTACCATTTGTCAAATAAATATCTCCACCAATTTCAGCATAAAATGTAGTAAAGAATTCTCTATTGCTACTCATATGAAAACTAGCACCAGAATCTACATACATACCATTCATTTTGTTTTAATTTCTCACCAGAATTAAGCAAAATTCTTCATATTTTTTAACATTAGGGTTTTCAACAATTTTATTAGCCTAAATTTTTGATTTCAAAATTATTTTTCACGCAACAGTCACGTTTTAAATGACCAACCTTACCGCATCCATAACATTTCTTGATGTATTTTTTTAAAGCCATGTTTGATGAAATTAATTCTTGATCACTAAATTGTTTTCTTCTATATTCTTGAAAAAGTTTCTTCTTAGCAAGATCTAATATTAATTCTTCATCAGATCGCACTTCCAAAGCAAAAATTATTGCGTTGCATTCATCTGGTAAAATTCCTAATAAAAATTCCACTTGAAGATGATTTGCTAAATTTTTTCCCAAACCACTTAACCTGTTCACAGTTTCAAGAATTTCAGAAATATGTGCTTCCATATCCTAGCCATTTCTCAACTGCATACGACACAAATTCTTCAAAAGCATAACTTTGTTTGATAACGTTGATTTTTTATGCACTTTTTGCAAAGTATTAAAGTATTCATGTGCAGTCTGTAGATTACGTAGATGCACCAACTGCAAATCTTTAACTAAAAGCACAATAGTTGCCCGAGCTTTACCATCTTTATATGCCCAAAATGAATTTGGAGTAGCAGGTTTTTCATTTGACACTTTTTCCCACAAGTCTTCTTTTATCAATGAGATTTCAAACTTGTATTTCCATATTTGGTGGTTCTCTCCGTTTAGTTTCTTCCACAGGACTTTACGTCTTCAATTTTGTTTTGCGTTTTTATACAAATTCCAATCACAAACGCACTAAAGGCCCATAACCTGCTAGATATAATAATATAAATTATATCCCTTAAATTATAACAGTGGATGTGAGTAAAATTAATTACAGATTTACTTGAATGAAACAAAATAATTAAACTAACAAAATACTATTTTTTTATACCCGCCACCAAAAAAATGGTGGGGGTATATTCATTTTGTCATTCCGTTTGTAACATTTTAGACCCCATAAAGTATATATATTCTGCATCAAGGTTTGATTTGATGACGATCTAGCTATGTCCGTCCGTCTGTCCGTCTGTTGAAAGCACGATAGAGGTCGCACGCTAAGGGGCTCAAATTTTGCCAGAATCTTTCTTATATACAAGGTTTGTTTGGTATTGAAAATGGGCTAAATCGGAATATTAGGAAGAGAGTTATAGCTCGTTATGCAAGAGTAGGTCGAAAAAACCGTGTCCTTCGAACATCGAATAAAGGGCCGATGTTGATTTTAAATAGAACATTAATTATTTAAGAAATTATTATCATTTCTTTTTATAGTGATAATATTTGTATGGTTTAATAATGTATTTAACAAAATATCGGCCAAACGGGTCCCCCATCCTTCGCGCCACTCTTCCATCTGATTGTCCAAATTGTTGGGCACGACGATGAGTCGAGGTTGACTGCTCTTTTGCCACACTATTGCAAAAAACAGCAATGGTTCCCATTCAACGAACTAAGAAGGTATTCTCAAATTTTCTAACATTTTATACAGGCCTGTTTTGCAGAAATTTAAATATTTTTTACAATTCTCCCGATTGTGGACGAATTTCAACGATTATGTTGACCAAAAGAATTACGAAGTGCACTAAATGCATATTGATTTGATCGCCCATTTTCATAAAAAACCTTTAACTTTAAAGCGTTGCTCATTTGCGTATCTTTCCACGGATCAAATTGAGTAAGTTTGAGATTGAGAAATGTCAGATGAAATGAAGAAAACAAATTTAAGGTCTAGGTGTAGTTCACCTTCAACATGGGCCCTTAAAATTTAACCGCCCTCTACAAAGAAAGTGATACATATTTTGTTATAAAGAGATTATTCCATAGCGATTAACAAAATAATAAATATTGTGCTTTAAATGTACACAAAATTGGTGGTGGGTATAAAAGATTCGGCACAGCCGAATATAGTGCTCTTACTTGTTATTTTTATGATAGATAAGAAAAATATCAATTTATAAAAAATTATTTTACAAAGTGTATTTTAAAAAGAAGTTTTAGAAAACATTTTGTTTGACACCAATTTATTGTGCAATCACACGATTGGAATACAAAAAATTGTGAAAAATGGTGCATTACGGCAATCGTGTGATCCTACCTTAAGCTTAGTTTAGACGCAGAAAAACCATTCGATCGGCTCAAAGCCAGCTAAAAGCCGCCGCCGACTTTTTTGAAGTACTCAAACCGCCGAACAGTGGGTTCGATAGTACCCAAAGTGGCGATTAATTCATAGAAGCCGTAGTTTTAAAATATTATATTTTTTTATTGCTGAGTTATTATAAGCACATAAAAACACAGAAAACACAAAGTGCTATTAAAAAACTCAAGTAATAAATATGTTATATGTATTAATATTATTATAAATTTAATCTAAAATTCAACTTTTGTTTGTTTGTTTATAAATCTACAAATTTTTTTCGAAAAAGCTACTAAAGAGAATATTATAATTTTTTAGTAATAAATAGTCATAAATACATAAAAGCTTTAAAAAAAATTAAGAAACATTTTTTTTAACCTGTAAGGCGTTTTTTGTTCTTCGGAAAAACATTATCCGCAATTTTCGCTGTAACTTTGAAGTCAAAATAAATTTAAAGAATAAGTTAATAATATGTATTCCTATTATTATAAATTTGTACCCAATTTTTCCTTTTACTAAATTCATTAAATGTAAAAATTAATCTGAAAAAATAAAAAATTTAAGATTTTTTGGTGAATCTTTGTTTTCGTTTTACCTTTTTAATAAAAAGTATATTAAAATATTTGTATTATTCTGCATTTTCAAATTCATCACAAAGATCCCAATTATCATAATCCTCATTATCATCAATATCTTCATCATTATTATGATATTCTTCATCATTATCATCAACACTATTATCAGCATCTTTATCACTATCTTCATTATCATATTTATCATAATTTTCATAAGAAATATCTGGCAAAACTAACTAATTCCGAAGTTGATAAATTAGATTTTTTTTCTGCTCATGCTAGATATAAATGTGTCAGAACTTAGCAGAAACCTATTGAAAATATCTTCATTTAAGTTTTCCCGCCTGCATTTGCAATCTTTGTTTCTTGCTTCTTCCGATAATTCTCCTATTAGTAAAAGTGCTTACTCTATAATCTCCGGCACGTAAATAAAAAATTTATGTAAAGTGGGAGACATACAAACCCATGGATATTTTTCAACAAAATATCTAGCCGTATTGTAAGCAAATTTACGAAAATTTTTCAAATGAATGTCATGACCACAAGAAACAATAATTAGTATTGTACGCATTTTTTTATCAGTGTTAAGTCCACTTTTGTAATTTCAGTAGAAATTTCCGCGTTCTGAAAAAAGTCTGGCGGTGTTTCCGTCATTCGAATTGCCAAAGCCGAGTTATGGCTGATCAACAATCAAACCAGTTCTTTCTCGAAACTCATTTTGGATACGTAAGTTTGTCTCAGCAACAATTTGTTTGTCTTCCTCTGATCTTTTCCGCCATTTTTTAATAGGAATTTTATATGATAAGTGAAGAAGACATTAAAAATATCGAATCCAGCCATGAAGAATAGACAAGCAAAACTCCAAAGAATCTGTTGTTACTTCTCTCGCAATCATACTGTCAACTGAGTTGAACATTTTGCTTGTTGTCCCACATAAATAACACTTCTGTGTAGAATTTGTGTCAGTAATGGCGTTAAACACTTTTCGTGATGAATTTTTATGGAATTTTCTCCAACCAAAACTATTGAATCTATTAGATGTTTTTTTCATTCTCTACTCTATCTTTTTCTTGTTTTGAAACCTGTTGCATCAGAGCCATGAAAAGTCTGTTTGTAAGAACTATGTCCAGAGCTTCCATCAAAACCCCACTTTGAGTACAAAGTTAAATTTTTTAATTTCTTTTCTGAAAAATCACTAAATCACTAAAACTAATATAACATAAAGTATATGGTAATAATAGCTTTTGGTTACGAAAAGTACGTGAGAGTAAGTTCGTGAGCGTGCGTTAACCATTTGTGATCGTGATTAAATTTAATCACTTGAATCTAGATAAAAGTATTAAAAATATGTTTATTCCTGTAAATTGTGCGTGATACAATTTTTTGTTTTTGAGCTTAAGTGACCGAAATCATTTACGCACTCATCTCTTAAAAAACAAAATGCATCAACAGAAAACAATAAAATAAAACAAAAAAATAAACTGAATGACAGTACTAAAACACAACAAGTAAGAGTGCTATATTCGGCCATGCCGAATCTTATATACCCTTCACAACGTGTAGTCATGCAATAACAGTAGTTTGTATCACCATTCCCCATATGAAATACGTATATACATATAAAAAACATACATATATAAAAACATCCCATTGTAAAATTATAAATTTACGTATGTATGTTAAAAAAAAAAAATAAAAAAAAAATTAAAATATAAATAATAAATATAAAACAAAAAAATAAAAAAAAAAATTAAAAAAAAATAAGAAAAATATAAATAATATATTATTAAATAAAATATAAAAAAAATTAAAAAAAATATATATAAAAAACAGTAGTTTGTCTGTCCGTGTGTATGTTGAAATCAACTTTTTGAAGCCCTCCGATATTGCATGGACCCGGGTGAGGTATTAAAATATCAGAAATATTCGGGAATAGATCGGTATTGAAAATCAGAAACATCGGTTCATAAACAACTGAGATATGAGCAAAAACCCACGACCACCTCGATTTTTTTTTCACAAAAACAACATTACAACAACAACATACATACATACAAACGTGTATACTGGTTAGAGAAAACGTGGCATCGAATCCCAGCTGAGCCAAAAATTTTTTTTTTTTATTTTTTTAAATTTTTTTTTTTTTTTTTTTTATATATTATTTATATTTTTATTATTTTTTTTTAATTTTTTATTTTTTTTTAAAAAACTTTTTTTATTATTTTTTTTTGTTTTATATTTATTATATATATTTTAATTATTTTTTTAAATTTTTTTTTTTAATTTTTTTTTTTAATTTTTTTTAATTTTTTTTTTAAATATTTTTTTATATTTTTTTTAACATACATACGTAAATTTATAATTTTACAATGGGATGTTTTTATATATGTATGTTTTTTATATGTATATACGTATTTCATATGGGGAATGGTGATACAAACTACTGTCATTGCATGAATACACGTTGTGAAGGGTATATAAGATTCGGCATGGCCGAATATAGCGCTCTTACTTGTTTTTAAATATAAACTGATATTCTATACTTTATAAAACTTATAAAACTAATTTCAACTCTTACTAACTTAAATTATCCCAATTATGGACCTTTTTTAAAAAAAATTATTTAAAATATTTACACATAATTTTTATAAAAAAATAAAATTTACTATATACTTTAATACCTGATGTTGAAGGTTCTATTATAAAATATTTACTTAGGTTTAACACTAAATATAATCGCTTGAATTGTAAAAATTTCTATTTTTTCACTTTTTTAAAAACAGCAATAATTTGCTAACTTTGACCGTTCACTGAATAGAAAAAAAAACAACTTAGTTGATTGATTTTTACAGCTAGTGATACAATTAATCGCCACTTTGATACCATTTGAACCCAATGTGCGCCGCCGACTTGTTTCAACTCAAATATGTAGCCGGCTAACATTTTTTACATGTGTACATGTACACAGATATATAGTACATATCAGATTTAAATTTGTTTTTTTAAACATTAAGGGATAACAGATAAGTTATTTTTAAATTTTATGTTTATTAACACAATTCAAATATCTATATCACTATTCACAAGTAAGATCTCTATATTCAGCTGTGCCTAATTTTTGTTTTGTTTTATATACTTTTATAGCATAAAATTTATTATTTTCTTATTAACAGTAATTACTATAGAGTAATCTCTTATAATGAAATATGTATCACTTTCTTTGTGTAACTTCGATTTGCTATTAAATTATTATCCTAAATTTAGTCTTACAATGAAACGTTAAGTATATCTACATAAGGAGTGATACAATGTTGTTTTTATACGGAAACTAAAGAGCTGAATTAGTAGTCGGAGGTAGTTTTTCTTTTTTTATATAGAAATAATATGAATTTAATATAAAGTGTTATATGGGCGGTGAGTGTTAAGGTGCGCTTCTTACTTTTTTTATTTGGCGTTACAAAATTTACCAGAATTTCATAATCTTCACATATAATTTTGTCGATTTTATTAGCTTTTAAATTTTATAACTGTAAATGATGTAGTAAGTGGGCTTTAAAGTAGGCGTGTGAAAATAGTTTCTGCTGATAAATTTAACTTCGATATTTCAATACAGAGTCCTTTATTCTTTCAAAATTTTTGTCAATAGAGGAATTATATTAATTTGATATAAAACGTTTTATGGAAGGTGGGCGTATTATATTAGTTTTCCGTTATTACAAGGATTTTTATCAAGAAGCAATGTTTGCAAAATTTTAAGAATTGTACAGCTAATTTTGTAAGCTTTATTATATTTTAAATAGACCGAAAAAGACACTGTGCGGAATGAACTTTCGTAAATTTTGATCTATAACTACATAATGTATAGATTTGAGCAATTTCTTTTTGATATTTTTTTACTTAGGAAATATTTTACTTTAATTATTTATTGTCTATAGATTACACAAAAAACTAAAAAACACTTTTTTTGTTGCATAAGTTTTTCTACTGTTGCTTACTATTTTGGGTGCGCTGATTTCAAATCTGCCCTCAGATTTTTTTGTAGCAGCTCTAGTTAGTGAGATACAGGTAGCGTCTTAAATTTACATAAGTAGACGATAGTTTATATCAATAGCGGTGTAACTTAAATAGTTCCTTTCTAAATGTCTTCCTCAAGAAGGACGAGTTTAAATAGTACTGGTTGTTTTTGTGTAATTTGTGGAGAATATATGTTCCAAAAATTTCGTTTAAATGTGTCGGACTTTGTAAAAAAGTCATACTTGGACTATTTTGGGTGTCCATTGCCGTCAAACTCTAAACCTTGGATACCAAGTTTGGTATGTAAAACATGTGTTGAATCTTTGCGACTGTGGGCAAACAAAAAAAGACCCACTTTAAGTACAAAGCTCCTATGATTTAGCGTGAACCATTCAATCATCATGACGACCGTTCTTTCTGTGTAACGAAAATCATAGGAATAAACCATAAAAATTGCTCCAAGTGGATATATCAAAATTTAAAATCTGCCATAAGTCCAGTCTTGAGTATTAGTGGCACATCAACACCACAGCACCTATGTACATCTTCACAAAATTCAGGTACCAGTGCAGCGAACAAACCGAAAACGACGACAGTGGTAGCGACAGTGATTTTGATTGCTGCGGTAGTTCCTGACCACTAAATCAAGATGATGATGATGATGACACCAAAAATTTTAGCATCCCGATTGAAAGAAAGAAATTTGTTGACCAGAGAAACGAAGATATCGTACTACCGTAACAGGGAAAAGGATTTACTTCCTTTCTATACTCAAAAAGATAATTTTGTGTTTTGTACTGATATTTCGCCTAATTAATGCAATGGGATTAAAAAAATATAATCCAAATCAGTGGCGGTTGTTCATTAATTCGTCAAAACGAAGTTTGAAATGTGCAGTTTTACATAATGGTAGGTAGGTAAGGCTGGTGCAAAATTACCCTCACAGCCTCACCCAGAAACCATTACGGTCCATTAAGATGCCTTAATATAGAAAGAGAAGAATAGAATAAGAATAGAAATAGTTAGAATAGAAGAGAAGCAGACTAGTCCAGAGTCTCTGGCGGGAATCGAAACCGCAACCTCAAAACTAGTAGAACAGCACACTATTGCCTAGTCCACCGGGGCACCCTACATAATGGTAACAAACTTGGTTCCTTACCTATTGTTCATTCTACAAAGGTTAAAGAAGAATATCCTACAATATCTTAAGTTCTCGACAAAATCAAGTACAAAGAACATAACTGGGTTGTATGTGTTAATTTGAAAATGGTAAATTTTCTCTTGGGCCAACAAAGTAGCTTTACAAAATATCCCTGTTTCCTATGCTATGGGACAGCCAAGCTAAAGCTGAGCACTGGACAAAAAGAGACTGGCCTTCTAGGGATGCTTTGATTCCCGGCAAGCAAAATGTAATTAATGTTCCACTAGTATCCAGAGACCAAATTTTAGTGCCTCCTTTGCATATAAAACTGGGCTTAATAAAACAGTTCGTAAGAGCTCTTAACAAAGACGGCGAATCTTTCAAATACATTGTAAAAGTTTTTCCAAAATTGTGTAGTGAGAAAATCAAAGGTGGTATTTGCGATGGCCCACAAATCAGGAAGTTGATAGATGATAAAATTTTCATCAACCATATGATAGCTGTCGAGAAATGCGCATGGGAAGAGTTTGTTTGGGCAATAGGAAGTGTGACGGCTACATTCAGCACGTTGAACAGTTGCTAATACACTTCCAGCGGCTTGGATGCAACATTAGTAGTAAGCTTCACTACCTTCACAGCCATCTATACTATTATCCTGAAAATCTCGCACTATGGAGGAGAGATATCAGGGGCACTGGAATGAACATATAATGGCTGATTATTGTTGGAGCATTCAAAATAGTACTCATATAACATCTCACTTTAGAAAATCCAAAAAAAGGAATTTTTATTCATGTGTATGTGTATTTTCAATGAAAAATCCTGTCACTTATAACTCCAAAACTAGAGCTGCTACATGAAAACGGGATATATTTTTCAAATCAGCGTGGAAAAACTATTCAGATTCATATAAAAAATTGCATGCAACAGACATGCTGTTTTCCAGTGTTATAAACCCTTACAGACTAATATATGTAAAATAACAAAACAAAATTAAGGTTATATAGGTTACCACAACATACACCTCTCAATAAAATAACTAAAATGTTGCTGACCACAGCGTCTGCATATTTTTATAATTCCGTTTATTTTATTTTTTTTTACTTTTCTTTGCTTAATAAAAAGCGTCAAGTTGCGCTACACGCGCAAACCTTAATAAGCTGAGTCGGCACAAATGGTTCTCAGGCTGTGTTATAAAATATTAAGATTGTAAAACTAAGTAACAATTGAATTATAGACTTTGAATAAGCACATAGTGCTGCTAATAAAAATTCTATTTAATAAATAACAAGTAAGAGCACTATATTCGGCGGTGCCGAATGATAATAATAAGTTCCTAAATAATTTGTGTTTTATTTAAATTCAACATCGGCCCTTAAAATTTAATCACCCTTTATAACTTCGATATGCTACTAAAATGCTTTTGTAAATGTAGTCTTTCAATGAAAGTGGGCGTTAAAGTAGGCGTGTCTGCTAATAAATACAACTTAGATATTTCAATATAGTCCTTTATTTTCCCAAAAACTTTGTCAATAGAGAAATTACATGAATTTAAGATAAACCGTTGTATGGGAGGTAGGCGTTAAGGTGGGCGTGTCACCTAAATTTTTTGGCACAACAATTACATTGATCAGAAGGATATATGTAGCAAATCATCATCATACCTCTAATTTTGTTGGTTTTAGGAGCTTTTACATTTCATTAACGGTAGATAAAGTGAAAAGTGGGCTTTATAGTAGGCGTGTCGAATTTATTTTTACTAATGAATGCAATTTAGATGTTTCAATGTAGTCCTTTAATTTTCCAAAATCTTTATTAATAGAGAAATTATATGAATTTAAGGTAAAACGTTGTAATTGCACATTGATTTTCCGTTACAGAAAAGCCTCTCACCAAAAAGCAAAGTGTGCAAAATTTCAGAGTCGTACATCTAATTTTGTCCGTTTTATTAGGTTTTAAATTTAAAATATACTGAAAAATACACTGCGTGGTATAAATTTTCGTACATTTTTATCTATAACTCCTTTCCTAATGGATAGATGTAAGAAATTTTTGGGGAGAAATATATATTCGAAGTTTCATGACTGTACGTTAATGCGTTTGGACACAATTCCATTTTATTCGATGTTCGAAGGACGCGGTTTTTTCGACCTACTCTTGCATTACGAGCTATAACTCACTTCCTAATATTCCGATTTAGCCCATTTTCAATACCAAACAAACCTTGTCCATAAGAAAGATTCTGGCAAAATTTGAGCCCCCTAGCTTTTTCGGTGCGACCTCTATCGTGCTTTTTGTGTACATTTAAAGCACAATATTTATTATTTTGTTAATCGCTATGGAATAATCTCTTTATAACAAAATATGTATCACTTTCTTTGTAGAGGGCGGTTAAATTTTAAGGGCCCATGTTGAAGGTGAACTATACCTAGACGTCAAATTTGTTTTTTGCATTTCATTTGACATTTCTCAATCTCAGACTAACTCAATTTGAACAGTGGAAAGATACGCAAATGAGCAACGCGTTAAAGTTATTCAGGTTTTTTATTAAAAAATTCTTTTGATCAACATAATCGTTTAAATTCGTCCACAATCGGGAGAATTGTAAAAAATATTTAAATTTCTGCAAAACAGGTCTGTAAAAAATGTTAGAAAATCTGTGAATGCCTTCTTAGTTCGTTGAATGGGAACCATTGCTTTTTTTTGCGATAGTGTGGCAAAAGAGCAGTCAACCTCGACTCATCATCATGCCCAACAATTGAGCATCAACATTGTCATTGAAAATTTGGACCATCATATACAGGAGTGACGCCAAGAATGGGGGTGCCATTTGGCCGCTATTTTGTTAAATACATACTTGAACCATACAAATATTATCATTATAAAAAGAAATGATAATAATTTCTTAAATAATTTGTGTTTTATTTAAAATCATCATCGGCCCTTAAAATTTAACCACCCTTAATAACTTCGATATGATATTAAAATGTTTTCGTAAATTTAGTCTTTTAGTGAAAGAGGGCGTTAAAGTAGGCGTGTCAATAAAGTTTCTGCTAATAAATACAACTTAGATATTTCAACATAGTCCTTTATTTACCCAAAAACTTTGTCAATAGATAATTACATGAATTTAAGATAAACCGTTATATGGGAGGTAGGCGTTAAAGTGGGAGTGTCACCTAAATTTTTTGGCACAACAATTACATTGATTAGAAGGATATACGTAGCAAATTTTATCATCATACCTCTAATTTTGTTGGTTTTAGGAGCTTTTACATTTCATTAAAGGTAGATAAAGTGAAAAGTGGGCTTTATAGTAGGCGTGTCAAAGTTGTTTTTGCTAATGACTACAACTTAGGTGTTTCAATATAGTCCTTTATTATTCCAAAATCTTTATTAATAGATAAATTATATGAACTTTAGGCAAAACGTTATGTTTGAGGTGGGCGTAAAAGTGGGCGTGGCACCTTAATTTTCTGGCACAGTAATGACATTGCCTAGAGGGATATACGTAGCAAATTTTATCATCATACCTCTAATTTTGGCGTTTTTATGAACTTTTAAATTTCACTAACGGTAGATAACGTGAAAAGTGGGCGTTATAGTAGGCGTGTCAAAGTTATTTTTGCTAATGAGTACAACTTAGATATTTCAATATAGCCCTTTATTATTCCAAAATCTTTATTAATAGAGAAATTATATAAATTTTAGTTCAAACGTTATATGGGAGGTGGGCGTAAAAGTGGGTGTGGCACATTGATTTTCCGTTTCAGAAAAGCCTCTCACCAAAAAGCAAAGTGTGCAAAATTTCAGAATCGTACATCTAATTTTGTCCGTTTTATTAGGTTTTAAATTTAAAATATGCTGAAAAATACACTGCGTGGTATAAATTTTCGTACATTTTGATCGATAACTCCTTTCCTAATGCATAGATGTAAGCAAGTTTTGGGGAGAGATATTGTTTTGACTCGAGAAATATATATTCGAAGTTTCATGACTGTACGTTAATGCGTTTGGACACAATTCCATTTTATTCGATGTTCGAAGGACACGGTTTTTTCGACCTACTCTTGCATTACGAGCTATAACTCACTTCCTAATATTCCGATTTTTTCAATACCAAACAAACCTTGTCTATAAGAAAGATTCTGACAAAATTTGAGCCCCCTAGCTTTTTCGATGCGACCTCTATCGTGCTTTCAATAGACGGACAGACGGACGGACATAGCTAGATCGTCATCAAATCAAACCCTGATTCAGAATATATATACACTATGGGGTCTAAAATGGATATTTCGATGTGTTACAAATGGAATGACAAAATGAATATACCCCCACCATTTTTTTGGTGGCGGGTATAAGAAGTGAATAGTATCACTACTAATATAAAAACAAGTAAAAGCGCTATATTCGGCCGTGCCGAATCTTATATACCCTTCACAACGTGTAGTCATGCAATAACAGTAAATTCACGTATGTATGTTAAAAAAAACAAAAAAAAATAAAAAATAAAAAAAAAATTAAAAAAAAAAATTAAAAAAAAAAATTAAAAAAAAAAAATTTAAAAAAAATAATTAAAATATATATAATTAATATAAAACAAAAAAAAAAATAAAAAAAAAATTAAAAAAAAAAAATAATAAAAATATAAATAATATATTAAATAAAAAATAAAAAAAAAATAAAAAAAAAATTAAAAAAAAAAATTTTAAAAAAAATTTTTAAAATATAAAACAAAATTTTTTTTGCCTCAGCTGGGATTCGATGCCACGTTTTCTCTAACCAGTATACACGTTTGTATGTATGTATGTTGTTGTTGTAATGTTGTTTTTATGAAAAGAAAATCGAGGTGGTCGTGGGTTTTTGCTCATATCTCAGTTGTTTATGTACCGATGTTTCTGATTTTCAATACCGATCTACTCCCGAATATTTCTGATATTTTAATACCTTACCCGGGTCCAACCTATGTCGGGGGGCTTCAAAAAGTTGATTTCAACATACACACGGACAGACGGTCAGACGGACAGACGGACAGACGGTCAGGGCTTAATCGACTCCTCTATTCATAAGCTTTCAGAAAATATATACTTTATGGGGTCGGAAATGAAAATTGTAGAAATTTCACACGGAATGACAAACCTATATATACCCTTTTTCACTGTGTGAAGGGTATAACAAGTAAGAGTGTTATATTCGGCCATGCCCAATCTGATAATACCCTTCACCATCATGTACAAAGGTATAATCTCGCATCGTAGCTTAACCTATATTTCATGTTATTCCCATTATTTCTTTATTTATTTATTATTTTTCGATTTTGAATTTTTACGTAGTACACTGAATTCAACTTGTCAAGCCCTTTAATTTGACACCCATATTGATGGGGTTAAAAAAATTTTATCCGCCATTTTGTTTTAGACACCATCTTGGATTTTACATTTAAGAATAATTTACTGTATTCTACTGGTCAAGCCCTTTAATTTGATACCAATATTGAGGGGGTTCAAGAAGTTACATTTTAAAATACCAGATTTGGCTCATATTTATATAAATTTATTGTCCGCCATTTTGTAGTGGCGGCCAACAAAGACATAAACTTTTTTATGGTGCTTTTATTGTTCTAGTCAAGTCCTTTCAGATGATACCAATATTGACTCTCTCGGTTGTCTAGAGGCTAAAAAAAAATTGATTTTCGTTTGTAAATTTTTAAAATATATGTATATTTAAAAAAAAAATTTGCCTATAACTTTACCTGCCATCCAATATAGATTATAAACACAGAGTTTTTGGGTATATAAAGTTCGTTAATGTTTCAATTTATTTCAATACAATTTAACTTTTTAACTCTAGTAAATTTAACTCTAATAATTTTTAACTCTTGTGTTAAAATTCTTTTTAATATGGCTGCCAAGAACAGGTCTGTGAAAAAGACTGATCATTTTAATGGCGCCCAAAACTATAAAATTCTCAAAATATCACTCAGTAAATAAATACAAGATTTTGACATTTACATCGCTTAAGTTTAAGTAGCATACAACGTGAAGTTAACAATAATTTATTATAATGATAAAAAGTAGTGGCGGTAACAGTGGTAAAAATATAGGGAAAAAACAGAGGCAGTCGTGTTTATTTGCTCATATCTCAGAAAGTTATCGGGCGATTGTGCTGAATTTTAATAGCGATACATTCCCGGATATTGCCAAAAGATTGATACCATACACAGATCTAAGGAACTTATGGCTGCTTCTAAAAGCTGATTTCAACCAACACACGGACAGACGGTCAGGGCTTAATCGACTCCTCTATTCATAAGCCTTTAGAAAATATATACTTTATGGAATCGGAAATGAAAATTGTAGAAATTACAAACGGAATGACAAAGCTATATATACCCTTGTGCACCACAGGTGAAGGGTATAATAATTAAGGTTTCATTGTAAGACTTAATTTAAGAAAATAATTTAATAGCAAATCGAAGTTATACAAAAAAAGTGATACATATTTTAGTATGAAGTGCTCATTCCAGCAGTGGCAACTGCTTAGAACAAAATAATAAATTTTTTGCTCTAAAAGTACACAAATTTTGTGGTGGGCATCAAACATTCGAGCTCTTATTTACTTGTATATATATAGCTCTAATTTTTTAGAGCTATAATATTTGTTAATTAATTTGTATTTTAAGCCATATACATACAAAACAAATTTTTACAGATACACCTGTACCTACAGTAAGTTACTAAAGTTTTTTTTATTTACAACGTTATAAAAATAATTAATAATTTATAAGTTTTCGTTATTGTATTGATTTACATTTTACGTGACGATATGCTAGTACGATTTTTCATTTAACTTGAAATCAATCAATGTATGCATGTTTAATTGTTAATAGTCAATACTACAACATATCTAATATATTAGTAAAAATTGCATGACGAATAATGAAATGAATTTCTTATTTTATTGTTATTGAATTGACGTTGAACACGAATGGCAGTTCAATGAACGATTTCAAAATTAAATACCCAATAAATTCAGTGTGTTTCAAATTTAAATCAGTTTAAAAGATACTATTTAAGTAAACAGTGTTCTTTAATCAATCATGTACATACATATATGTATATTCTATCAAGCGCTTTAAAAATGGCAAATAATCTATTTTTAAGTTTGGCAGATATTTTTTCTGTATACCAACAAATATTTCAAGAACTAATTGAAAATCAGGAGTATTTCCCGCAAATATATTTACCAAGCGATGTCGATTGGCAGGACAAAATGTATTATATGCTCTTGGAGGTACAAAAAAATGTAAATGAGGCTCTGGAAAATGGCAAGTGAGTATATTTTAGCTTTCTGTTTGAATTAAAATTGTTTTTTGGATATGTTAGGTGCATTTACAAGGTGTGTTTTTATGTCACAATTTGTAATTTGTATATTCTGAAAAAGCTACCCAGTGTAGTAGCTAAAAATCGGAAGCAATGAAATAAGTATCTTTCCTATAAAAAATCATTCCTATAAAATCTCATAGTTGCCTTAAAGGATAAAATATTGCTTAAGAATTAGTTTGATTCGATTTTAATTTCGTGATGTGAATTGACATTAATTTGATTTACATAAATTTTAATTCCTATTTGTGTAATTTACTTTAGTCTCCCAGCAAAAAAAGGCATGCAAAACAAATAGTGAATGCATAAGTTCTACCTATGACGAAGTTGTTCAAATTAGGTAAAACTATAGTGTAATTGCATAAGGTGATAGCGTAAAGGAGATAAATTTTTGTCTCTCTTTTTTACCCTTCACCTGTGGTGCACAAGGGTATATATAGCTATGCCATGCCGTTTGTAATTTCTATAATTTTCATTTCCGATCCCATAAAGTATATATTTTCTTAAAGCTTATGAATAGGGGAGTCGATTAAGCCCTGACCGTCTGTCCGTGTGTTGGTTGAAATCAACTTTTAGAAGCAACCATATTTATTTTATTTATTTACTTAAATTGAAATCTAACACAACAATATAATAATCTTATAAATGAGAGTGCTAGTATGAAAACAAATTAATAATTATATTTAAATTGAGTTGTATAAACATTAAAAAACTATTTTAGTTAAAAAAAAAAACAAACGAAAGATACATAATAATCTATCATTATAATTATAATAACAATGCATTTGTGAATAAATAAGACTTCATATATATATTTATTACGTAAACATTTTAATTAAACATTTTAATTAACTCCCTTTTAAATGTGTTTGTGTTGCCTAAGTTTTGAATATGATTCGGTAAAGCATTCCAAAGACTTGTGCTGTATATTAAGAATTGACGTTGTGACAGAAGGCTCCGATATCTTTGCTGAATAATCTTCCTTCCACGGTTATATCTGGCAAACTGAATCCTGTTATATAAATACGAAGGTTGTTTAGATATAACGATTCTATGCAAAAAGGTAAGGCATTTAAATTTTAAAAAATTCCTAAATTCCATATGAAATATCTGATAGGAGCATAGAGATATATGATCACGGCGCCCCCTTTGAAATATATATCTTGCGATATTGTTATATGCAACATTCAGTTTACTAAAGTCATTATAGCCACAGTTCGCAAAAAGCTCACAACCATATAGAAGTGATGGGATAAGGTATGTTTTTGCTAATAGCATGCGTACAGAAAATGGAGTTGAATCTTTAACAGCCCATAGGTTACGAAGTATACCATATACTCTACCCACGACAACGTTAATATGATTTGACCAAGTCAGCTTATCATTGAACGTAATACCTAGGTTAGATGCAGAACTAACAAGACTAATATCCTTATCATTAATTTTTATATTCACGTTATCAAACATTTTGTTTGACTTAGAAAGCAAAATACATTTCGATTTCAGGGGATTGATACATAGTCCATTGGCACTAGCTTAGATCTAAGGTCCTCTACTACATCAACTAGCGCCGTAACACAACTTCTGTCTTTCATAAAACCTGATTGTCTATCAGATAAGTAATTCCCAGAAATCAAAAAATTTCTCATCTGTTTTCCCATAAGATTTTCAACCACTTTGGATAAAAAGGAAAGAATGGATATAGGTCGAAAATCGTTGTTAGCCTTAGGAATGGGTATTATTTTTGAAAGTTTCCACTCTTCTGGAAAACAAGATGTCGTCAAAATAGAATTAAATAGATGTGTGAAGTATGGTAACAACTTGGGAGTTATCGCCTTAAGGAAAATTGGATTCATATCATCCATACCAACTGCATTTGACTTTATTGCTGAAAAAGATTCAAGAACTTCACTCTGATCCACACAACGAAAACTAAAGGGATTTTTTATTGAAACATGACAAAGGTCATCATAAATGGTAGATGTAGGTGATGACACACTACAGTTAACAAACTTTTTGTTCAAAATGTTAACGTCAACATCTTCTAGACATAATGAAGGACTTTTCTGTCCTATTTATACCAATTTTACGTATTTCCTTCCATTTGGATTTGCTATCAATAGCCATTGAGAACTTTCTTTGAAAAAAAAAATGATTTTGCTAGTTTAATGTGTTTTGTGACATCCTTTCGAGCAGATTTAAAACCTGCTTCGAGATCACTCGTTTTAAACCTTTCCAGCGCCTATAAGCAGCGTCACGTTTCTCTATTAAAAGTTTAATCTCATGATTAAACCAAGGGTTTTGTTTAGCTCTTACTCTCTTAGTCTTTATTGGGACAGATAAATCAAACAAGTGTTTAACATTTTCTTGAATAAAAAATAATTGATCATTAACATTTCCGTAAGTGTAAATTTTATCCCAAGGAATGCTGTCGATGTAGTTATCTAGCGCAACGTAATCGATACTATGGAAGTCACGATATGAAATAAATGCGTCATTCCTATTTAGAGACAGGTCATATGTTAAAAATAGCATATCATGCAATGAGAAAGCGGATGCTGCAAGTTGATTATATAAGAGTACCCTAGATTTGTGGTTGACAAATATTAGATCAATCAGACTATTGGATGAAGTGTGAAAATGTGTTGGAGAATGGGTATTCACGGGATGAAGATCTAAAGTACACATGGGTACTATTAACGGGTTTTCAGTTAATAGGTTATTATTAAAATCACCAATTATAACGACATCATCATATTGCACAGATAAGTCCTCTAGTATAGCAATGAGAGGATTAACATCCATATTGCTTCTTGCCCTATACACACTATCCCACAGCATTTTCTTCCCATCCAAAGAAGAGATCTCAAGAAACAAATATTCTATTTCACTACCAATAATGGTTTTTAATTTCTCCTTACATGATTCACCATTACGAACATATACAGCGACTCCACCACCTTTAGCTCTTGTTTCAATATTATCAACAATAATTCTCCTATCAGAACAGTAAATTTTATAGCCATTGATACTAAACGTAGCGTCATTTATATCCAATGGAAACCAGGTTTCAGAGACACATATTATATCTATATCAGTTGAGGCAAATAGATATCGAAATTCGTCCATTTTATTATTCAGACTTTGTGCATTTAAGTGCACAATTTTAAGACCAATTTTTTGTCTAGAAAGAACTCTGAGCATATTATACGCACAGTCAGTGGAACTATAGCTATTTGAATCGAACATGTATTATTTTGAAATTGGCAACGCGTGCAAAAAGAGTCGATTTAATATAAATGTAGTAAGGTATCTTCAGACTTAAAAAGGAGTTAAAGCTGCATAAATAATTTAGATATAAATTGGTTTTGACAAATATAAACGAGATATTATTTAAGACAAGAAATAATTTAAAAAATTTTTGAAATAAGATATTAATACCTAAGTTACAAAATGGATAAATGTTAAACACATGTTGAACGTGTTGCATGTTAAGCATTTCGATCATCGTTGGTGCTTTGTGCGGCGTCCAATTCATCAGCACCAGGAAATAACTTATGCAGATGACCAATATCGTTAATCTGCATGATGTTATCATTGGCAGTTTTTTTAATGTAAATAAAACATCGCATTGAAAAAGCACTATGAATAATTTTTTTCTTTTTGAGACGAGTGGCAGCACGTAATAACTGAAAGTTACTTTTTGTTAAATTTTCATTTACATAAAATTTGTGGTTAGAGTTAAATCCAAGATGATTTAAGCAGAAAAATAAATTTTTATTAGTTTTCTTGAAATTTCGGAGTGATTTAAGGAAAAAGTTTTTGTCATATGGGGACCACATTTTTACAATAATAACTGCATCTTTCGAACAGTTTTCATGTTTATTGTTTGAATTCTGTAGACGATATATATTCCTTACTGACGGAACTGAAGTATTAATAGTGCTGCAAATCGAGTAAAAAATATCCACTAGGTTTTCATTTTCATGATATGGTATTTCATTAATACGCAATTCGCACGACACAGCATTGTTTTCCTGATGCATAATTTTTGTTTTTAAAGAAATTATTTCTTCCTGCAAACTTTTAAATTGGGACGTTACTGTTTCTAGGCTAGATACCCTTTCACTGACCAGATTTATTTAATTTTTAATGTTGTTAAATCTCTTATCTAGATCATTTAAGAGCTCCTCTCTATATTGACTGAGTTTGTTTTCCATGACTTTTTCAATTTGCTCTGTAAGTCGCTCAAATCTCCTATCCATCACTGTAAGTAATTTAAAAGGTGATTCTGTTGCAGTTAAGCGCTTGCTGTCAAAGAGAGAATTTCTTAAACATTCTCTTACACGGCTATTCGTAGGTGTGCCAAGAGTACTTGTAGATTCTGAAGGTATAACTTCCTCTCTGTTTTCGTATTCTGTATTCATATTTTTATTGTTATTTTTTGAGTTTTTTTTAATTTTATTTGTTATCTTTTTCGTACTTATCTTATTATTTTCTCTAAGATTATACATTGAGTAATTGAGAATTGTCTTTCAGAGAGCAGTTAATATATCTTTATTTTTGTTTCAGTTCAATTTGTAAGAGAAATTAATATGTACATATATTATTTAGTTTATTTTACACGTCGGTACGTATGAACTTAACTGAGTACAAACCAGTAGCTAAGTGTTATTGTTGTAAAATGTTTATTTTTAATATTAAATCAAAGATTAGTTTTTTCAAGATCTGTTTAAGCACTGTTGTTGTCCTCGTGGGTGTTGTTGTAATACGTATTAGGAAGGTTTATAAGTGCACTTGTATAATTTAAATGTTTTTATTATATACATATATTCGACTGTTTGAATTCGTATTTTGTTTTATTTGAAATTTCTCTTTTTTGCTTAGTAGGTATTTTAAATATTTTAATTTTGTAGAATATTTAGGTATAACATAATAAATTTAACCAAAAGCAGAGACCACGAAAAACACGCATATGTTCCTCAGATCTGTGTATGGTAGCAATCTTGTGGAAATATCCGGGAATGAATCGCTATTGAAATTCAGCACAATCGCCCCATAACTTTCTGAGATATTAACAAAAAACCACGACCACCTCGTTTTTTTCACAATTACAACAACAACATACATATATACTGGTTAAAGTAAACGAGGCATCGAATCCCAGCTGAGCCAAAAAAATTTTTTTTTATTTTATTTTATATATTATTTATAGTTTATTATTTTTTTATATACTTTTTTTAATTTTTTTAAAACTTTTTTTAAAAAAAATTTTTTAAAACTTTTTTTTAATTTTTTTTTAATTTTTTGTTGTAATTTATTTTATTTTATTTTTTTTATTTTTAATATATTTTTTTTTTGTAATTTTTTTTTGTAAACTCAATTTATATTTTTACAATGGTATGTTTTTTATATGTATATTTTTTACATGTATGCACGTATTTTATATGACATGAATGGTGATACAAACAATTGTTATTGCATGACTACACGTTGTGAAGGGTATATAAGATTCGGCACGGCCGAATATAGCACTGTTACTTGTTTCCTATATTTTTACCACCAAAATTAAAATTGTTCACCCGTACAATAATTTATAGGTACCTTTGCTACTATTTGTAGATATAACATGCCTCTAGAGATATTCGTGTAAAATTTTGGATAAACCGGGATCTTATTGGTAAAGTTATAGGCAAAAAAAATTTTTTTTAAATATATATTTTAAAAATTTACAAACGAAAATCAATGTTTTTCAGCTTCTAGACAACCGAAAGAGTCAATATTGGTACCATCTGAAAGGACTTGACTAGCACAATAAAAGCACCATAAAAAACTTTAAATTTATGTGGCTGCCACTACTAAATGGCGGACAATAAATTTATATATGAGCCAAATCTGGTATTCTAAAATGTAACTTCTTGAACCCCTTCAATATTGGTATCAAAATTAAGGGCTTGACCAGTAGAATACAGTAAATTATTCTAAAATGTAAAATCCAAGATGGCGTCTAAAACAAAATGGCGGATAAATTTTTTAACCTCATCAATATGGGTATCAAATTAAAGGGCTTGACTAGTTGACTACACTTAACTACGTAAAAATTCAAAATCGAGGATGGCGTCGGAAATAATAAAGAAAAAAGGGGTATAACATGAAATATAGGTTAAGCTACGATGTGAGATTATACCTATGTACATGATGGTGAATAGTATTGACAGATTCCGCACGGCCGAATATAACACACTTACTTGTTATATATGTATGTTTTTTATTTCATATGAGATGAAAAGTGATACAAACTATTGTTATTGCATGACTACACGTTGTGAAGGGTATATAAGATTCGGCACGGCAGAATATAGCATCTTATTTGTTTTATATATGAAGTTTGACAATTTTTGGCACTGATATCTCTTTTTTATACCCTTCACCTGTGGTGCACAAGGGTATATGTAGCTTTGTCATTCCGTTTGTAATTTCTACAATTTTCATTTTCGACCCCATAAAGTATATATTTTCTGAAAGCTTATGAATAGAGGAATCGATTAAGCCCTGACCGTCTGTCCGTCTGCCCGTGTGTTGGTTGAAATCAACTTTTAGAAGCAACTATATGTTCCTCAGATCTGTATATGGTATCAATCTCTTGGAAATATCCAGGAATGAATCGCTATTGAAATTCAGCACAATCGCCCCATAACTTTCTGAGATATGAGCAAAAAACCACGACCACCTCGTTTTTTTTCACAATTACAACAACAACATACATACATACATACATATAAAAAACATACCAAACAAAAAAAATTACAAAAAAAAAAAAATATTAAAAATAAGAAAAAAATAATAAAAAAAAACTACAAAAAAAAATTTAAAAAAAAAAAAAATTTTTTAAAAAATTTAAAAAAAATATAAAAAATAATAAAATATAAATAATATATTAAATAAAATAAAATTTTTTTGGCTCAGCTGGGATCCGATGCCACATTTATTCTAACGTGTTCGTATGCACGTATTCTATATGAGATGAATGGTGATACAAACAATTGTTATTGCATGACTACACGTTGTGAAGGGTATATAAGATTCGGCACGGCCGAATATAGCACTGTTACTTGTTTTATATAGAGTTTGATCAACATTGGCACACAAAAAAAAATTATCAGCTGGGCTGGCACCGCCACCTGTATTAGTGTACCTTGGGTGAAACATACATTATTTTAAAATTAGTCTGTCATTGGAGAGTAAGCACATATAGTTATTAAATGCACTTCATTATAATAAGTGCATAGAACATATGCATAGATGAAAATAAACCCATGTTTCATAAGCTAATATGATTTCTTTTCATGAATTATTTAAGACAATTTGCATGCATTTGAATGTATTTGGAAGCACATTAATACTGGCTAACTATTTTGTATTTGGAGAAGACATTCTTCATGCCTTCTCTTGCACTTATGAATAGGAATTCATAAAAAATGTTATTCACATTGAACTAGTGTACAATTTTGCCGTGCTAATTTAAATCTTATTTTACAACATTAGGGGAAATCACCATTCGTTGCAAACAGATCATGCAAATGTTGCAGATCTTGCAAGTCTAGTATATATATTGTTAAGTTTGCAACAACACAAAAACAATATACACTAAAATTACATTTCCCACACAAGCACTTATTTCCAATCCTAAAAACAGTTGGAAATGTTTAAAAGCAACGTTTGCAATAGAATATATAAAAGACTTGCAAGATCTGCAACATTTGCATCATGTTTAAAACGAAGGGTGATTTCCGCTACATACCTTCGAGATGTTTGTAAAATAACTATTTCCAGATTAGACTAAAGTAAATTACACAAATACAAATAGGAATTAATATGTAAATAATTTTATTGCAAATTAAAATAATGGAACTAAAATCTAATGAAACTAATTCTGTAAGCTTGTCTGTCCCAGGCACAGATTCACTTTTCTCGTGGTTAGCATGTCGTTCAAGATATAAAACCATATCTGGACTTCATTATATCACTAGTTATACATATGTATGTATTCGGCAACGTACGAATTCAAAATTTTTATTGAAGTCTCTTTGTTCTCAATCAGAATTTTTATGCTCCGCTGTATTACCAGGCAGTAACTATCAAGTTTTTTTTTGTATTTCTTTTATTTTGCAATCTATTTTACAAGAAAAATATTAAGCAAAATTTATAAGTAATAAAAAATAACTTTTTCTATTAAGTTCCAGTGAACTCAATAAATTTTAAAAAATAATTTTTGGTTAATTCGGATTATTAAAAATTATGTAAATAATTATGTTAATGTGTGAATTTAACTTCTTCTAAAGGGTAAATCAAGAACATGTAGTCTCTTAAGTCGTCGAATCTCTTCACTATCGTCTAGAAGTGAAATAACTAATAAGTTGGAGTGGTTGCTTAGTCTATTTAAATATCTTTCGCTGTAATTATAAATCTCTTCCTTTATTGTGGTCATTCCTAGGTCATTATGTAGGCAGCTGTTACTTATAAACCAAGGGACATTTGTAAATAATCGTAATGTTTTTGATTGATATCTTTGGAGTATTTCAACATTAGAATTGCTTGCTGTCCCCCACAGTTGAATACCATATGTCCAAGCTGGCTTTGAAATTGTCTTGTATAGAATGGTCTTGTTTCTTAAACTCAATTCTGATTTTGATCCCAAGAGCCAGAGCATTTTTCTAGTATTAATATTTAAGTGTTCTCTCTTAGATTTGATATGATCCTTCCACGTTAGTCTTCTATCCAAATGGAGACTTAAGTATTTTACTTTGTTTGATTTTGGTATTGTATTTCCATTCAACGTTAGTGTTGGGCAATCACCTTTTCTTATTGTGAAAGTCACATGGGTTAATTTCTTTGTATAAATTTTTATTTTTCATTTTTGTAACCATTTTTCAGTCAAATTTAATTTTATTTGCACCATTGCAGAGGCCTCGTGCAGGGACTCATTCGCGTACAAAATAGCTGTATCATCAGCGTATGTGGCAGTGGTTAAACTATTAATTGTAGGCATCAGACGTGTAAATCGTATATAGAACTGGACCCAGAACACTTCCTTGTGGAACTCCAGATCTAATACTTCCAAATGTGGAGTCTTCCCCATTAACATGAACGTAGAAAAACCTGTCGTGTAAATATGATTTAAAAAGCATATAAAATGGAGCGGGAAGTAGATTTTTTAGTTTATATAAGAGACCACAGTGCCATACTCTGTCAAATGCTTGACTGACGTCTAAAAACACCGCTGAAGAATATTCTTTTTTTTCAAGTGCGTTGGTAATTGTATGCACAATACGATGACACTGTTCAGGAGTTCCATAATGATGCCTAAAGCCGAATTGGTGATCAGGTATTATGTTTTGTGATTCCAGTATTGGTAGCAGTCTTTTTAACAGAAGACTCTCAAATATTTTTGAAAAAATTGGCAATAAGCTCATTGGTCTGTAAGAAGATGCTTCACTTTCTCTGTTATTTGGTTTCAGAATCATTATGATTTTTGCGTATTTCCATTGGGATGGATAGTAATTTAGTCTCAGTATAGAGTTGTATATGGTGGCTAGAAATATTAAACATTTTTTTTGGTAGTAATTTTACTACTCTACATAGTTTCAACTTCTGAGGGCGAAACACTTTTAATAGGGAAATTTATTTAGCAAGGAATGTCGAGAAAGTTTATAATTTAATTTCTTCAGAGGGACTATACATATTAAAGGGATTAAATGCTTTCTCTAGGAAGTCTTTTAATACATTAGCTTTGCTAGTTTAAGGTACTTTGTTGGTCGCCAGAGACTATGTTCATCAGTTTTACTCACATCCAGAGATCTTAGATACGTTGTTAAAGAGTATTTTTGTATTCACTTAGTCGTTTTTTTTTTAACAAATTACAAGCTCTATTCCAGTTAGTTTTGTCGGTTGGACTTCTAGTTCTTTTGTATTTACGCCGTAAAACACGTTTACTTCTTATTAGTTCTCTTATTTCAAAAGAGATTTGAACAGTACTTCCTACTGTTTGTGGGGTAGCTAAGAAAGCAGCTTCATATATAATATTTTTTAACGATTCAATGGCATCGTCTATTTCATAATCATTTTTAAGAGAAACTTTTAAATCAAGTTTGTTATCTATACAATATTTAAAAAAGTCAACATCAGTTTTATTATTTACGATAATGGAAGACTTGGCTACGGATTTGAAAATTGAGCTGTATGTTACTATTATTGGGCTGTGATCAGAACTTAGATCATCGGAATCTAGTATATCTAATAATGTCCTTGGTATTCCATTAAAAACAACGAAGTCCAAAAGATCTGGTATCTTTGAAGAATCAGTTGGCTAGTATGTTGGTCTTCCAGTATATAAAGTAGAATATTGATTTTTTGTTATCATTTATGTAGTTTTTTTCCTTTAGGATTTGTGAGACGTGATCCTTACCATGGATGTTTGGCATTAAAATTGCCTCCTACAATAAACTTTGGGCCAATAAGGTGAAAAAAGTCTTCATATTGTTCGCATTTAATATTATGTCTTGGGATGAATATATAGAAAATATGTTAACAAAATTATTATCGCAAGCAACTTTAATACCAGCAGCTTGTAAAAATGGTTTTCTGACGAGACTTTGAATATCATACTTAACACAAGATTTTATTAAAATGGCTGCATGTGCCCTATTATCAGAAACAGTATCGTAGTCTTTTATTTTAAAATAGGTTTTATCCGTAAAATGAGATTCGGAGACTAAGAGGATGTCAATTTGATTGTTTATAAGGAAAACTTCTACTTCATTTTTGTGGTTAGAGAGACCGTTTGCATTTCATATTGAAATTCTTAAATTTATTTGCATATTTTAGACATTAACATTGTCATCATATTTATTAATTTTTCCATCATGTTTTTTAACTTTACTAAACGAGCTAATACACGGCATGTTTTTTACGTCTGACTTGTCAAATTCTCCACTGCTAATATAAATATGTCGTGTGTTACCTTTAAAACATTACTTCTGTAAAAAAACATGTGTTGAGACCATAGCTGCCAGATAAAATAGGGGTAAAATCGTCTAATTTAGGGAAAAAAATCGTCAAATGGTTTACGCAAATCGTCATAAAAACGTCAAAATAAAGAAACGCATTTTTCAAAACAAAACATTTTTTATTTAATGCATAACAAAACAAACTTTTTAAATCTAGAGAGACCAGTGGTTTTATTGGACCCTTTTAAGTTAAGAACATGACAATAAAAATAATACAATTTAGAATTAATTTCGAAAAATAAATATTAATATATATGTATATAAATACAAAAAATAATTAATAATTAATAATAATAATTGGACTATTTGACAAATAATTATAATCATTTCTTGCTAAAGTTTCTACCGATTAAGATAGCTTTAGACAAGCGTAAGACAAGCACAATGCCAAAATAAACTACATTGTATCGCTTTTTAGCCCATAAACTTACTTCTGGATCTGCAAACCAGTCTTCCTTAATTTTCCTCTTCTTTTTGGTTTCCTGTGAAAAACACCATTAAAATTTCATTTTAGCTTCTACAAAGTTTTGATAAAAATGGTTGAAATTTCTACTTACAGAGGAAGAGCTGCTACAATTTTCATCATCTTGATTTTCTATTGAAAATATAATGTTTGATTTTTAAGGTTTTGATGTATAATTAAAAAGAACTTAACATTTTTTTAAGTATTTAGCATATTAATTTGTCACTTATTTTAAAATAAATTTACTTAAAAAATTAAAATTGTTTTAAAGGCTTTTCCAAATTTATATTTGTTCGTCTTGTAGGTATCAGTTGATAAAATGTGGCATATACTATGTTAAAAATGTAGAAAGTGGAAAAGTTATCCACACAAACACATTAAATAATGATAGATTTATCTCTTTCACTCTGTTCTCTTATTAATAACATATAAAAGTAATAAAAAATGTTGCAAGCTTGAATTCTTGAAAATCGTCAGGAACATAACATAAATCGTCAAATCGTCAACATGTAATTTTTAGCACTTAAAATCGTCAAAATGACGATAAATCGTCAAATCTGGCAGCTATGGTTGAGACATCAGACAAAATTTTAATTAGAGTGCTCTCGAAGAGTGCAGTCGTTGGCAGAAATCTCTGCTGCTGCAAAGCAGCCAGCGTAAAAGTACAATTTTGACAGACATGTAGACTTACAACTGTCTCACAAATTTTAAAGTCAGATGTAAACAACATGCCGTGTATTATAGCCTTAAGCGATCATTATAGTTTGGATCAGTGTTTTTTAATGCTTCAGAATATGACATATTATATTTAGTTTTTATTTTTATGTGGTTCACCATGATAAATACCATTTGATTCAGGATACTCTCTATTATTTATAACAAAGTTTGTATTGTTTTGTTTATTGGTATATATATGTATGTTGCCTGTTAGCTCTTTTTGAAATTAGGTCCTGATAAACTTTACAGCCTTGATAATTAGCCGTATTGTTACTTAGACAACGCAAACAGCGAGGTGGATAATTAATTAGTTTTGTGCATTCTGATGTGGAGTGATCCATTCCGCATTTTACACATCTAAAGGGTCTTTTGCAATACTACGTTTTAGTGTGTTCAAACATCTGAAAGGTGGCTCTACTTTGACAATACCATTGTTTATAAATTTTATAATGGAATTTGGTGCAAAAGGACGTTAACGTCTCGTACTTTCGAAATAGAGAACCTTTTTTGAATTATTTCAGCAGAGAGGAAGGTTTGCTATTTTGTGATAATGCTGATGGACTTTTGCGACAACTGTGTTTCATTCATAAATTTGAGGATTTTCGGCTTTTTATTTATTCATCCAAGACAAGTTTAAAAGCCGTTTTACTTCACAATGGCAACAAATTTCCATCGATTCCACTCGCGTATGCAAGAAATATGAAAGAAAAATATTGTAGCATGAAGATGATACTACAAAAAATTAAATATTCCCATTACTCATGGAACGTATGTGCAGATTTGAAAGTCGTAGCAATGTTAAATGGATTGCAAAGTGGATATACTAAGTTTTATTGCTTCTTATGTGAATGGGATAACCGCGCGAAAGAAAAACACTACAATGTTAAAATTTGGCCGAAAAGACTAAATTTTATTGCAGGAGAAAAAAATGTAGCAGAAGAGCCTTTAATTCAAAAATAACAATTTCTTCTGCCTCCTCTTCACATAAAGCTAGGCCTAATGAAAAATTTTGTCAAAGCAATGAACAAGGACGGTGAAGGCTTCCTATACATTAAGCGCAAATTTCCTAGAATCAGAGATGCTAAGGTAAAAGAATGCATATTTGTAGGTCCACAAATACGACAGCTTATGAAGGACGAGGTCTTTAGAACGAAATTGAATGATGTGACAGAAAGAGCATGGACAGCTTTTGTGAATGTGTGCCACAATTTTTTGGGAAACAGAAAAGCTGAAAACTACCATGAAATCATTGAAGAACTTTCTGCCTTCAAAGCTAAAAAGTGTAATATGTCCCTTAAAATTCATTTTTTGGACTCGCATATAAATTTTTTTTCGGATAAACTTGGTTCTGTATCAGACGAACATGGTGAAAGCTTCCATCAAGATATCTTATATATAAGAAGGGTTATAATGGAAATCCATCTGCTTGCAGATTTTTGTTGGTCGGTCTGGCAAGAATCTCAAACTGATAATATTAATAAAAAAAAATAAATATTAATTAAAGAAAACTAAAGTTGAATCTTCGCACACAACGGAACAGCTTAAGCTACTTTTTATTTTAACAATGTTTCCTAAATAAAAATTAATAATTATTAATAAAAATTTTGTGTTATTTTAAATAAAAGATTATATGTATAGGATGTAAATATTTTAATTTTTTATTGTAATTTGAAGTTATCTGCGGGTGACGACAGGGTGGGTGCTTTAAGTGAGGCGTCTGGCAAATTTTTTTGCTTGTATTAGTTTTTGTTGTACGAAAATAGATAGAAGTAAGTAGTTGTTATTCATTGTTGAAGGCGCTTTAGTGGATACCAGCGGTAAATTGACAATAAAATCAAAATTTTTTAACCGATTTTTACGGTTTATGGCTTTTTTATTATACCCTTCACACAGTGAAAAAGGGTATATATAGGTTTGTCATTCCGTGTGAAATTTCTACAATTTTCATTTCCGACCCCATAAAGTATATATTTTCTGAAAGCTTATGAATAGGGGAGTCGATTAAGCTCTGTCAGTCTGACCGTCTGTCCGTGTGTATGTTGAAATCAACTTTTTGAAGGCCCCCGATATCGCTTGGACCCGGGTGAGGTATTAAAATATCAGAAATATTCGGGAGTAGAACGGTATTGAAAATCAGAAACATTGGTACATAAACAACTGAGATATGAGCAAAAACCCACGACCACCTCGATTTTTTTTTCACAAAAACAACATTACAACAACAACATACATACATACAAACGTGTATACTGGTTAGAGAAAACGTGGCATCGAGTCCCAGCTGAGCCAAAAAAATTTTTTTTTTTAATTATTTTAAAATTTTTTTTAAAATTTGTTTTTTTATTTTTTTTTTTATTTTTTATTTAATATATTATTTATATTTTTATTATAATTTTTTTTCATTTTTTTTAAATTTTTTTTTTATTTTTGTTTTATATATATTATATATATAATAATTTTTTTTTTTAAATTTTTTTTTTAAATTTTTTTTAAATTTTTTTTTTTTTTATATATTTATGTTTTTATATGTATGTACGTATTTCATATGGGATGAATGGTGTCACAAACTACTGTTATTGCATGACTACACGTAGTGAAGGGTATATAAGATTCGGCACGGCCGAATATAGCGCTCTTACTTGTTTTTAAGATAAGTAGCTCTCAGAAAAAAGTGCAAAATGTTGAGTATTTGTTTTATATTTTTTTTAATTTCATTTTTAAATTGAAAAATATTTTTTTTCTCCATTAATTTCTAAATAATTCGAAACCGATAAGAGATAGAGAAAAATTCTATTCGACTACAGTTTTGTTACACATCTTCTGGTGTTTTATTTTTGAAAATCCGATGACTGGTTCTCGAGTTAGGATGAATATGTCTCCGTACCTGACTAATTTAGGGGACAAAATTTGCCACGCCCATAAAAAAACCCGATCTGATGGAAAAAACCCGACGACAGATTTGAGTTGAGTGCATCAAAATCCATATAGTCCACATGGTTTTATTTATTTATTTATTTAATTAATTCAATAGATTACAAGCCTATAGGCCTAATTAATCAAGAAATAACATGGCTTTTAAACAATTTAAAAATAATTAGTTTTATAATACTACGTTACTATGTTACACTTACACTTAATGGAGGATTTTGCTGCTGAGCAGTGTAATGTATAGTTATTATTTAAACAAAATAAACCAGTGTTACCTATTTTTAAATTATTTATAGTTATGCAGCTCATTGGAGCTGTACAATTCTTGTTATGCTGTACTATAATTATCAGATTTGCTTATTATCTTTAAGTAGATAGATTGCAAATAAATAAAGAACTATTAAAAAAAAAAAATTAATATAAAGTGAGAAAATTATTTGCATGAAATATAATAGTATAATGTTTTAACGATAATTAATTCAGCAACAAACTGTAAGAACTGATTAGTAGTTAAGTATTATTATTATTAGGCAAGTTTAAACTCTTTGTAATTTTGCTTAGGAAACACTTCCAACAAAACTTTAACAACTGTAACACCCCTTTCTCACTAGGCAAGTCACTTGCTCAAGTTAGTTTTTTATTTTTCTTTGAACTTGCTTTCATGTTCAGACTCAGCAACTGACTTGCCCAAGTTTCGTTCTCTTTTACTTATTATACTCTTCACACAGTGAAAAAGGGTATATATAGGTTTGTCATTCCGTTTGAAATTTCTACAATTATCAATTATCTACACATACATACAAACGTGGTATACTGGTTAGAGTGAGCCAAAAATTTTTTTTTATTTTATATATTAAATATCCAAATTTTTATTGTTTTATTTTTAATTTTTCTTTTAATTTATTTTTTTTTTAAGCACATAAGTAAAGTAAATGTATAATATTACAATGGGATGTTTTTATATATGTATGTTTTGTATGTACGTATTTCATATGAGATAAATGGTGACATAGACAATTGTTGTTGCATGACTACACGTTGTGAAGGGTATATAAGATTCGGCATGGCCGAATATAGCACTTTTGCTGGTTTTTATTACTCTTTTGTTTTTGGTTTCTCAACAAAAACTTGCTCGTACTTGCCGAGTACAGGCAAGTGTGTACTCAAAAATGAGCAAGTTTCTTCCTCTTAACCCGACCTTACCCCTTTAGCCTATAAACACAACTTGCGCAAGTGACTTGCCTAGTGAGAAAGGCGTGTAACTTTTAATAGTTTTTAATTAACAAGAACAACTGCGACAACTGACTTTTTGCGACTGCTATCAACAACTCTTTTTTACTTCTTCATATGCCTTCTTCCTTTCCCTCTAGTACGTCACTACACGTGAAGGTTGTTACCTTGTACTGCCTTAACCCTTAAACAACTTTACATATAAAACTTTAATAATATAATAAATAATATATAAAGTTTGGTTAAATTTTAAGGCCTGATGTTAATTTTGAATAAAACACAAATTATTTAAGAAATTATTGTCATTTCTTTTTATAATGATAATATTTGTATGGTTCAATTATGTATGGAATAAAATATCGGCCAAATGACCGCCGCGACCTCGGCAGCACAACTCCATCCGATGGTTCAAATTTTCAATGACAATGTTGATGTTCAATTGTTGGACACGATGATGAGTCGAGGTTGACTGCTCTTTTGCCACACATCGCAAAAAACAGCAATGTGTTACGTTCAACGAATTATAAAGGCATTTACAGATGTTTTCACATTTCATGCAGATCTGTTTTGCTGAAATTTAAATATTTTTCACAATTTCCCGATTGTAGACGAATTTGAACGATTATGTTGACCAAAAGAATCACGATGTGCATAAACATTTTGATTTGAACGCCCTTTTTATTAAGAAGTCTGAATAACCTTAACGCGTTGCTCGATTGTGTATCTTTCCATGGTTCAAATTGATTTAGTCTGAAATTAGGAAATGTCAAATGAAATGAAGAAAAAAACTTGAAGTTTAGCTGAGGTTCACATTCAACATCGGCCCTTAAAATTTAACCACCCTTTATAATAAAGGGAAAATGTGCTTGTAGTTTGTGAGTTATCTTCGAAACTACTTATTCAATTTTTAAAATTGTTTCCCCAATGCTTTAGGTCTACCTTCTGAACGGACATACGACTTATTTTTGTTCTATATTATAGGTGGGCGTGGTACCTCCCATCAAAGGGCACACTTTATGATAAACTTTAAAACTTTGTACGAATTTCTTTAAAAGGAAGTTCCTTATTCGAGTAAAAATGGATACGATAGGAGCAGGGGGCTTCGATCCTATCCATTGATGTCATATATAGAAAACTAAAAAAGAAATTGTGTTGAAACTTTGTACAAGAAATTTTGACAATTACTTTATTACAGCCAAAAATAGTTACATTCGGAAAAGAGGTAGCGTCATACCCCCACGACTGAAATACTTGCCGGCACATTTAAATAATACCTAACAAATGGTGATAGCAAAAAAAACTTAATATTTGGTTATATAACTTTAATATTAATGGATGAAATGTATACATAATAGTATAAAAACTACCATATAATAGAATACACGTACATACACACCACATATTTGCATGCATTATATCTATATATATAAAAATCAATGTGTGTTTGTATGTTTATATGTTTGTTTGTGCTTTTTAGACGGTTAAACGGCTGGACCGATTTCCTTGAAATTTTCACAGAATCTTCCTGTGTGTCTGGAAGGAACTATAGGCTATATTTTGGTTTGAAATTGTAAGTGGGCGGGGTGCCACGCCCTATTTAAGAATAAGTATTAAATATTATATATCACGAAAGTTAATGCAGCTAGAGTCTGCAAATTAAGTACGGTACACTTTGACATCCACACGAACATTTGGGTAAAAAAAGGGCGGACTTGCAATAGTAGGCGTGGCCACATGAATTAAATACTAAAATTCGTATATTTGGAAAACGATATCGATTAGAGTAGTAAAATTTTGCAAGAGCAACTTTGACACCCAAATGAATATTTAGGCAAGAAATGGATGCATTATCAATAGTGGGCGTGGCACCTACCATATGAATTAAATACTAAAATTTGGGGTGGCGAAGCACACCCTGTCGCTAAGTAATCCTATATTTATACCCTTCACACGACAGTGTAAAAGGGTATATATAGGTTTGTCATTCCGTGTGAATTTTCTACAATAATCATATCCGACCGCATAAAATATATATTTTCTGAAAGCTGATGAACAGGGTAGTCTGAACGTCTGGCCGGGTGCATGTTCAAGTCAACTTTTTAAAGCACCCCCCGACATCGCCAAGACTCAAAAAAATAAGAAACATTCGGGAGCAGATTGGCATTGGATCCATAGCTGCCAGATAAAATAGGGGCTAAATCGTCTAATTTGGGGAAAAAAATCGTCAAAATCGTCTGTAACGGAGAAAAGGTTTTCTGTTTTATAAAATGAGAAGAACCAACTATTTAGGTTGTTTTTAATTTATTTTTTTAAAACTTCCCTCGAGCCAGTCTAGCCGGCTCAAGCAAATGGAGAGTTTGTTAATATTAATAATAAGTTTTATATAATAATAAATTGTTCTTAAAAATATTCGCTGCTTATATACTAACATTGAGAATCTTAAACACTATCTAGTAATCCAATGGTGTTGGTTAGTACTTATTTTAGTTCCTAAATATTATTAATTTAATATGTGTTAGTACTTAGAATAAAGCCGTAAGTCCCACACTGATATGTCGTGGGAATTTCCAAAATTATAAAAGAAATTTGAAGCGCGCCGACACTGCGCCATGCATTGCATTCAAACTGTATTGCTGCACATGTGTGTGCGTGTGTTACCTATAGAACGTCAAGTACAGTTTATAATTGTGTGTAGTTGACCAGTCAAAACAAACACAAGTAATATGATCTATTTTAAGTGCGGTTACTATTTCAGTATATTTCTCACACATGGTTTATAATACACAAGTACTTATGATTTGGGTAACCCTGCAGTATGCGAGTGATTGCATTTGGATTACCCTGCAGTGCATGGTGTCAGTCTCGCTACACGTCAAATGGTTTACGCAAATCGTCATAAAAACGCCAAAATAAAGAAACGCATTTTTCAAAGGAAACATTTTTTATTTAATGCATAACATAACAAACTTTTTAAATCTAGAGAGATCAATGGTTTTATTAGACCCTTTTAAAATAAGAACATGACAAAAAATTTAATAAAATTTAGAATTAATTTGGAAAAAGAAATAATAAAAATAATAAAAAATAATAAGTAATAAATTGGCTTCATATTTTTGGACTATTTGTAAATAATTATAATCATTCCTTGCTAAAGTTTCCACCGATTAAGGTGGCTTTAGACAAGCGTAGCACGAGCACAACTCCAAAATAAACTACATCGTTTCGCTTTACAGCCCATAAATTTAATTCTGGATCTGCAAACCAGTCTTCTTTAATTTTCCTCTTCTTGTTGGTTAACTGTGAAAAACACCATTAAAATTTTATTTGAGCTACTACAAAGTTTTGTATAAAAAATGGTTGAAATTTCTACTTACAGAGGAAAAGCTGCTACAATTTTCATCATCTTGATTTTCTATTGAAAATATAATGTTTGCTTTTTAAGTTTTTGATGTATACTTAAAAAGAACTTACCATTTTTTTAAATTATTTAAACATATTAACTTGTCACTTATTTTAAAATAAATTTACTTAAAAATTATAATTGTTTTAAACGCGTTTCCAAATTTATATTTGTTCGTGTTGTAGGTATCAGTTGATAAAATGTGGCATATCAATGCCTTACTTCCTCAACCTGGTATCTTAAAAAATAAATTTTTTCAGGAGAGAAAATAAAAACGGTTCATCTTTTTATACTTCGGTGTTTGGTCAAAAGTTTAATTGCAATTAGTAAGGAATTGATTGTATTTATGTATATTAGTAGTAATAATATACTAATGTTTTTTATTTAAAGCATGAAACAATCGTTTGATATGAAAAAGACAAAACCGTATTTTTTAAGTTACGAGGTTGAGGAAGTAAGGCATCGATATACTATGTTAACAATGTACAAAGTGGAAAAGTTATCCACACAAACACATTAAATAATGATAGATTTATCTCTTTCACTCTGTTCTCTTATTAATAACATATAAAAGTAATAAAAAATGTTGCAAGCTTGAATTCTTGAAAATCGTCAGGAACATAACATAAATCGTCAAATCGTCAACATGTAATTTTTAGCACTTAAAATCGTCAAAATGACAATAAATCGTCAAATCTGGCAGCTATGGGATAATCCCCAAATAACTATCTTAATTATGAGAAAATAAACACGACTACCTCTGTCTTCTCGCTTATTTTTACAAGAAAAATTTAAATTTTCCAGCCCTAGAATAATTTAAAGACACAGTTATTTCAATTTATAAATTTGGTATGACTGGAGATACTCGTGAAAAATTTTGGACAGATTGGTTAGTAAGCGGCAAAGTTATAAGTAAAAATTATTTGAAAAAATACATATTTATTTAAATATATCAAAATTTTTTAAACTCCTAGATAACACTACTCAGCAGCAAAATCCTCCATTAAATAAAACTATGTGGATTATATGGATTTTGATGCGCTGAACTCAAATCCGTTATCGGTTTTTTTCCATCAGATCGGGATTTTTTTATGGGCGTGACAAATTTTTCCCCCTAAAATAGTCAGGTACGAAGACATATTTCATTCTAACTCGAGAACCAGTCATCGGATTTTCAAAAATAAGATATAAGACACCAGAAGATGTGTAACAAAATTGTATTTATTTTAGTCGAATAGAATTTTTCTGTATCTCTTATCGTTTTGGAATTATTCAGAAATAGAGAAAAACAAATTTTTTCGTGCAAAATTCGTAATATTTTTCAATTTAAAAATGGAGTTAAAAAAATATAAAGCAAATATTCAACATTTTACACTTTTTTCTGAGGGCTACTTATCTTAAAAATAACAAGTAACAGTGCTATATTCGGCCGTGCCGAATCTTATATACCCTTCGCAACGTGTAGTCATGCAATAACAATTGTTTGTATCACCATTAGGGTTTGGGATTTCCCGGTCTTTTTATTTTCCCGGGAAACGGGAACTAAAAAATCGTCTTCCCGGGAATTCTCGGGATTCCCGAAAATAATATTTCTTTTAAATAAAATAAATAATATTTGTTAACTTTAAAATCACGATTTGGTTAATAATTCATTGTTTTAGTTTGCCATGTAAACAGATATTTAAATATCTTTTTTGGGCAACACTACTCCACTCGTCTAATACAAGAGCAAACCTCAAATTGTCGCAAATTTGACTCGATATTGTTTTCACCATCGTATTTTTAACGGCGTTGTAATGTTTTATTACAATGTTTTTAGCATCAGTTTCATATTTTGGTAACGTCATATTTTTACTGAAAAAACGTTGACGAATAAAAGAACCTTGTGTAATTGCTCGAATAGATATTCCATCGACTGCTGCTAATTTTGAAACAATTTCTGGTAATGTTTAGGTGTCTAAAAAACTTTTAATGGTGGAATTATTTTTTTTTATTTGGTGCAGGTGTTGAAGAATCGTTTTTAAATTTTATTTTGTGAACCAAAAGAAGGTGCCGTATGAGACCGCCCTTGAATATTAACCTTTCCGGAAAAATATTACATTGTGCTGCGTTGTCTACTTTTTAAAAATAGTTCCAAACTTCAGACATTTTGCTTCTAAACAAAGTGAATTTTCAAAAGAAGTATTATTAGAAAAATTCAATCATAAATAAAAAATTATACTTACAAATTCTGTGACCACTTTTAAAAACAATTTGTACATACGATTATATTTATAAAAATAAAAATGAACCACGGAAACTACTGCTGGTTTTACGGTTGTTATAAAAAACATTTTTATACAAGAAAACATTTAATTATGTCTGTATATAATTAATTCACTTGAAATTTATAAGCACTTATTAAAAATAATTCCAGAAAGTCGTTAACTTTGGCGTGAAATATTTTTGACGGATGATGTTTGTTTTTTTTTTACATAGTCGTATTTGAGAAAAGTTGTAAATAATTAACAAACAAAAAACGCTAACAAATTAAAAACCGTACCTTTTATTCAAATATTCTTTAAATTTACCAAAACAGATAAAAATAAAATCAAATATATTTCCTAATATACTACATATTTTTTATTTCCCGTTTTCCCGGGAATAAGAGCAAAATTTTCCCGGGAATATTAAGTGGTTCCTTCCCGGGCGGGAATTCCCGGTTCCCAAACCCTAATCACCATTCATCTCATATAAAATACGTACATACATACATGTAAAAAACATACAAAAAAAAAAATTAAAAAAAAAAAATATATTAAAAATAAAAAAAAAAATAATAAAAAAATTACAAAAAAATATAAAAAAAATAATTAAATATAAATAATATATAAAATAAAATAAACAAGTAAGAGCACTATATTCGGCTGTGCCGAATCTTTTATACCCACCACCAATTTTGTGTACATTTAAAGCACAATATTTATTATTTGGTTAATCGCTATGGAATAATCTCTTTATAATAAAATATGTATCACTTTCTCTGTAGAGGGTGGTTAAATTTTAAGGGCCCATGTTGAAGGTGAGCTACACCTAGTCTTTAAATTTGTTTTCTGCATTTCACTTGACATTTCTCAATCTCAAACTTACTCAATTTGATCCGTGGAAAGATACGCAAATGAGCAACGCTTTAAAGTTATTCAGGTTTTTTATAAAAATGGGCGTTCAAGTCAAAATGCATTTTGTGCATAATTCTTTTGATCAACATAATCGTTCAAATTCGTCCACAATCGGAAAAATTGTAAAAAATATTTAAATTTCTGCAAAACAGGTCTGTATAAAATGTTAGAAAATCTGTGAATGCCTTCTTAGTTCGTTGAATGGGCACCAGTGGCGTTTTTTTGCGATAGTGTGGCAAAAGAGCAGTCAACCTCGCCTCATCATTATGCCTAACAATTGAGCATCAACATTGTCATTGAAAATTTGGACCATCAGATAGAAGGATGGGGGGGCCATTTGGCAGATATTTTGCTACATACATAATTGAACCATACAAATATTATCATTACAAAAAGAAATAATATTAATATCCTAAATAATTTGTGTTTTATTTAAATTCAACAGCGGTCCTTAAAATTTAACCACCCTTTATAACTTCGATATGCTACTAAAATGCTTTTGTAAATGTAGTCTTTCAATGAAAGTGGACGTTAAAGAAGGCGTGTCAAAAAAGTTTCTGCTAATAAATACAACTTAGATATTTCAATATAGTCCTTTATTTTCCCAAAAACTTTGTCAATAGAGAAATTACATGAATTTAAGATAAACTGTTGGAAGGTAGGCGTTAAAGTGAGCGCGTCACCTTAACTTTTTGGCACAACAATTACATTGATTAGAAGGATATACGTAGCAAATTTTATCATCATACCTCTAATTTTGGCGGTTTTATGAGCTTTTAAATTTCATTAACGGTAGATAACATGAAAAGTGGGCGTTATAGTAGGCGTGTTTATGAGCTTTTAAATTTCATTAACGGTAGATAACGTGAAAAGTGGGCGTTATAGTAGGCGTGTCAAAGCTGTTTTTGCGAATGAGTACAACTTAGGTGTTTCATTATAGCCCTTTATTATTCCAAAATCTTTATTAATAGAGAAATTATATGAATTTTAGGTAAAACGTTATATGGGAGGTGGGCGTAAAAGTGGGCGTGGCACCTCAATTTTCTGTCACAGTAATGACATTGCCTAGGGGGATAGACGTAGCGAATTTTATCATCATACCTCTCATTTTGGCGGTTTTATGAGCTTTTAAATTTCATTAACGGTAGATAACGTGAAAAGTGGGCGTTACAGTAGGCGTGTAAAAGCTATTTTTGCGAATGAGTACAACTTAGATGTTTCATTATATCCCTTTATTATTTCAAAATCTTTATTAATAGAGAAATTATATGAATTTTAGGTAAAACGTTATATGGGAGGTGGGCGTAAAAGTGGGCGTGGCACCTCAATTTTCTGGCACAGTAATGACATTGCCTAGGGGAATAGACGTAGCGAATTTTATCATCATACCTCTCATTTTGGCGGTTTTATGAGCTTTTAAATTTCATTAATGGTAGATAACGTGAAAAGTGGGCGTTACAGTAGGCGTGTCAAAGTTATTTTTGCGAATGAGTACAACTTAGGTGTTTCAATATAGCCCTTTGTTATTCCAAAATCTTTATTAATAGATAAATTATATGAATTTTAGGTAAAACGTTATATGGGAGGTGGGCGTAAAAGTAGGCGTGGCACATTAATTTTCCGTTACAAAAAAGCGTCTCACCAAAAAGCAAAGTATGCAAAATTTCAGAGTCGTACATCTAATTTTGTTGCTTTTATGACGTTTTTGTTTTTAAATATACCGAAAAATACACTGTGCGGTATAAATTTTCGTACATTTTGATCGATTACTCCTCTCCTAATAAACAGATTTAGATAATTTTTGGGGAAAAATATTGTTTTTACCCAGGAAATATATATTCGAAGTTTCATGAGTTTACGTTAATGCGTTTGGACACAATTCCATTTTATTCGATGTTTGAAGGACACGGTTTTTTCGACCTACTCTTGCTTTTCGAGCTATAACTCTCTTCCTAATATTCCGATTTAGTCAATTTAGTTCAGTACCAAACAAACCTTGTCTATAAGAAAGATTCTGGCAAAATTTGAGCCCCCTAGCTTTTTCGGTGCGACCTCTATCGTGCTTTCAACAGACGGACAGACGGATGGACATAGCTAGATCGTCATCAAATCAAACCCTGATTCAGAATATATATACTTTATGGGTCTAAAATGGATATTTCGATGTGTTACAAATGGAATGACAAAATGAATATACCCCCACCATTTTTTTGGTGGCGGGTATAAAAATATGTGTAATGCAGCAAACAACGTCAGAGTGGTCGCACTAAAGCGCCTTGTATGTAGCAACAATGAATGACAACTGTATGTATGTATGTGCATAATTTTAAGTGTCTGTTTTGTAATTTATTCTTATGTTCGCGGGAGTATTAATTATATGTAACATGTCTATCGTATATCTCTTCTTATAATTGTCTTCTTGTTGTAATATTTATTTATTTTTTTATTGAAGCCTAAAGAACAATATTTCTTACAGACTATTTAGTTACTTAAATTTAGTTTAAAAATCATTTTAGTTATATTAATCATAATAAAACAAATTAAGTTTAAAAATGGAAAAAATATATATATAAAGGGTCCGCCGAATAATTTTTTTTTTAAATGCTATAAAAAAAAGTGTAGCTTCGGCTGTGTGGCACGTTAAAACCAAATTTTGCCAATATCCTCCTCTTCAATTTTTGTGAACAAAAATTCGTTCAACATGGCCCGATAACGATCGCCATTGACTACGGCCACTCCTTGCTTATTTTCGAAGAAAAATTACCCAATTATGCCTCTGGACCAAAATCCGCACCAAACAGTGACTTATTTTGGGTGTATCGGCTTTTCAAGTATGCGTGCGGGTTTTCTGTGCCCAAATGCGACAATTTTGCTTGTTTACATACCCGCCAAGATCAAAATGAGCTTCATCTAAAAAGATGATTTTTTTTGGCAAAATCGGCCAAAGTAATATCGCGATATTTTCCAGCGTTGTTCGAGCGTATACACTACCATATTCGTTCAGCGGAAGGATAAAACTAATTATCTGTCAAATCAGACATCAGCTAAGTGTTACCATTCACGAAATAAGCACTAGTTGAAAAAAAAACGTTAGATGGCGGACCCTTTATATATATATATATGTACATATATGCATATACTATATATATGTATAAATTACATTAACTCAAATTTTGCAAAAGAAATTTCTTAAAATTAGTTTTCAATGCATTAAAGTCTAGCAAATGGTTGTTTTTTTAATAAATTTTTATAATTAAGTGATCTAATTAATGGACCATTAAGTATATAATTTTGATGGTGTAAACCAACAAAAAACAAATTTCTATGACGAAGCGAGAATCTACTTGGTAGGGATGGGCAAATTGGAAAAATCTATCGATATTTATTATATCGATATTTTATTTTACCATCGATATTTATTATATTTAAAATATCGATATTTCGGTATATCGACTGAAACATATTTACCTAGTTATTGTTGAAATGATTTACATTTGAAAATTAAACACACCCACTTATGTACACACAAACAAAAATAGATGTATGTTAGGCTTTGTAGTAACTTTTTATTCCATTTTTTATAATAAATAAACTACATATTATAATATATATTAATAGTATAAATGCTTGCTCTTATACGTGAGCTTATAAAAACGAAAATTAGAAAAAATATTTACGATTAAGGATAAAATCAGTTATATGACTAGATCAATAATAAAAACAAAAAATAAACCAAAAATTCATTAGACAATCTTAAGTTTTAAAGTCAACAATTGATGTATTGGTTACACCAAATCTATAAAATAAATTCTGAAAAAATATTTACGATTAGGGATGAGATCAGTTATATGACTAGATCAAACAAAAAAACAGAAAATAAACCAAAACTTCAACAGAAAATCTTAAGTTTAAAGTTAACAATTGAGATATTGTTATTGTATAAGTATATAATAAGAATCCTAGTATAATTAAAACTTAATTCGCCTTTGCTGCTGTACCTTCTTTTGGAAAACTTTTAAAAATATCGGCTCTGATATTAGTAAATAAATATCGATGTATCGATATTGAGGTATTTAAAATATCGGCGATTAATATCGAAATTTTTTAAACTAAATACCGATATTTTGATATATCGATATATTTTGCCCAACCCTACTACTTGGTACACAAAATAAGGGTTTTTCTAAAAGATCTGGACAATCAATATTACCATTCAATATATCAAAAATAAGTAGTATTGACTGAATCTTACGTCTTTTCTCCAAAGAAATCATACCCATATGTAAACAACGGTAATGAGGTAAGGCAAAACAAATAAATCGCTTTTGAAGTCTCTCGATACGGAAAATATGAATACTGCAATGAGGACTCCAAATTAGAGCACCATATTCCAGTTTTGAACTTACAACTGAGGTATATAATATTTTAAGAGTATATGGATCCGAAAATTCAGAACAATTTCTTTTTATAAATGCCAAAGTCGAATATGCTTTAGGAATTAATTTATCTAAATGAAGCTTAAAAGTAATTTTAGATTCAAACAATATACCCAAATCATTATGTTCGTTTGCTTTTGTAATGCTATCATTACCTAACTTATAAAACATATTTAATGGTTTACGAGAGCGTGAAAAACTAATATGTAAACATTATTCAAATTTAGTTTCAACTGATTATATTGACACCAAGAATTCAAATTATCTAGCTCACTTTGTAATTTTCTTACAACAGAAAAACAGCCTATTTTCGAAAAATCCTTCAAATCATCAGCAATTAGTAAGAATTTAGAGTATTGAAAACATAAATATATGTACATATGTTATTAATAAAAAGATTAAACAATAAAGGACCTAATACACTACCCTGAGGAACCCCAAATATTTGAGTATATGGAACAGCTTTATGTGTATCAATTTTTACAATACAGGTCCTATTTTCAAGATAGGATTGACAGCCACTATAGAAAGAATGAGTGAATACCTAAATAAAACAATTTTTTTTTAATAAAATAAAATGGGAAATTTTATCACATGCTTCTGATAAATCAATATACATGGTATCAACTTGGAGTCCAATTTCAAATTGTGACAGGCAAATATCAGTGAAAACAGTGAGATTAGAAATTGTAGATTTGTTAATAATAATAATTAATAATTAATTAATTAATTTAGAAATACATCTATAATTAGAAACATCATTACGATTACCAGATTTATAAATAGGAGAAATTTACGCTAATTTCCAACGGTCAGCAAATATACCCTAAGAAAGAGATTTATTAAAAATTGACGCTATGGGATATATTATTGATTGCGAGCATTTTTTTTTAATAGAAAGGCATCTGCATCACTTCTAAATGAATTTATAGCCTTTAAAATATCATTATTAGCTAGTATAATTTGTCCTAAATTTATATCTGGGGAAACATTATTAAAATATACATTACAAGTTGTCGAATCTAAATTAGAGTTGAAAAAACTTGCGAAAAAAGTTACGATTTCTTCAGCTTATATGAAGAAATATTATTATAAATCATAAAAGACGGAATATCAGTGCAGCGTTTTTTGGAACGAACAAATGAAATTATTTCCCACTTTTTCTTTATAACGTCTATTGCTAAATTGAACGGAATACTAGGGAATAACGATACCACGATACTTAAACTTCGTCTTCGGAAATATCTGCATTTGACAATTTTCTTTTAAATATTATCGCATCTTTTACGTTATATTTCGAATCTTTTGTTAGGTTTTTTTTAAATGTTGATTATGTATCTGCATAGACCATATGATTGAGAGTTAATGGAATGCCATCTTTATGTGCTTTAGGCAGTCCAGTTGCATCTATTATATTTAGTTTAAATAGTTTTTTTACAAGAGTTTTGTTACGTGTTTGAAGTTTTGTTGTTGGATCCTTTTTCAGTCGTTTGTAAGTGCACAAATCATACACTATGTTCTTCACTTTGTTCTCATATTCATCTTTTTTAACTGTTACAGTAGTGTTACCTTAATCTGGTTTTAATATTAAAATGTTCTTATTTTTCTTCAAAAATTGTTTCGTCTTACCCACTGTGCTGATTAAATCTCTTTCTCTTGTTGATAGTGACCTTTTTTTTAAGGAAATTGTCCATCAGCATTGTTTTATTTACAAACAAATCTTTGTTGTATTATATACTAGCATATTATGCGCTACTTCGATAGCGCAGTTCTTACTATTTACTGAATACTCAAGATCTATTTTTAATTACTAAACGTTTTCTGGTTAAAATTCTGAAAATTTGTTTCTCTGATTTATTTTAGTTAGAAAAAAGTACAGTAAGGATATATCGGGGATATATTTTTAATTCACAATAAGCAAAAATGTCTAAAAAATAACATTTTGTCCTTCACTACAATCTTTAAAGTTAACTTGGATTACTTAGTGCCTCTTTTCAGAATTGATGAATACAAAATATAAAAAATGCAAAAAAGTGCAGTAAAAATGACTTAGAGTTAGAATTCGGATTAAAAATCTGTAATTTTAAGAATTTATGTGTTCAAACGTAATAATACAAAAAGTACAATAAAAATGCGAAAAGGCAAAAAGAACAATAAAAATGCGAAAAGGCACCTTGTGTTTCGCCCTTATAATTTTTTTTTTATTCTCAATTTTAACCAAGAGCCCTTTATTTCAAAATTATATCTTCATAAACGTACAACACACAAAAAGTACAATACAAAACAAGTAACATTGCTACATTCGGCCATGCCGAATCCTTTATACCCTTCACAACGTGTAGTCATGCAATAACAATTGTTTGTATCACCATTCATTCATCTCATATAAAATACGTACATACATGTAAAAAACATACATATAAACAAGTAAGAGCGCTATATTCGGCCGTGCCGAATCTTATATACCCTTCACAACGTGTAGTCATGCAATAACAGTAGTTTGTATCACCATTCATCCCATATGAAATACGTACAACAATATAAAAAACATACATATATAAAAACAACCCATTTTAAAATTATAACTTTACGTATGTATGTTAAAAGAAAAAAAAATTTTTTTAAAAAATTTAAAAAAAAAAATTAAAAAAAAAATTTTTTAAAAAATAATAATAATAATAAATATAAAACAAAAAAAATTTAAAAAAATTTTTTTAAAAAATTTAAAAAAAAATAATAAAAATATAAATAATATATTAAATAAAAAATAAAAAAAATAAAAAAAAAAATTAAAAAAAAAAAATATAAAAAAAATTTTTTTTTTGGCTCAGCTGGGATTCGATGACACGTTTTCTCTAACCAGTATACACGTTTGTATGGATGTATGTTGTTGTTGTAATGTTGTTTTTGTGAAAAAAAAATCGAGGTGGTCGTGGGTTTTTGCTCATATCTCAGTTGTTTATGTACCGATGTGTCTGGATTTCAATACCGATCTACTCCCGAAAATTTCCGATATTTTAATACCTCATCCGGGTCCATGCGATGTCGGGGGGCTTCAAAAAGTTGATTTCAACATACACTCGGACAGACGGACAGACTGACAGAGCTTAATCGACTCCCCTATTCATAAGCTTTCAGAAAATATATACTTTATGGGGTCGGAAATGAAAATTGTAGAAATTTCACACGGAATGACAAAGCTATATATACCCTTGTGCACCACAGGTGAAGGGTATAAAAAACAAAAAAAGTTAACTACAAAAATTTGTTTTTATATCTGGTTTTGCAAATATTTGAGTTTATTAAGTGAGCAAAATGTGATGAAATTCTCTTCGTACTCAAGAAAATGAGAGCAAAAATATAATTTAAGGTTTTTTTGCGTTTACACTATTAGTGTGAAGTAGAATGATTTAGAACAAGTAACAGTGCTATATTCGGCCGTGCCGAATCTTATATACCCTTCACAACGTGTAGTCATGCAATAACAATTGTTTGTATCACCATTCATCCCATATAAAATACGTGCATACGTACACGTTAGAATAAATGTGGCATCGAATCCCAGCTGAGCCAAAAAAATTTTATTTTATTTTATTTAATATATTATTTATATTTTATTATTTTTTTTTTATATTTTTTTTAAATTTTTTTATTATTTTTTTCTTATTTTTATACCCTTCACCTGTGGTGCACAAGGGTATATATAGCTTTGTCATTCCGTTTGTAATTTCTACAATTTTCATTTCCGACCCCATAAAGTATATATTTTCTAAAAGCTTATGAATAGAGGAGTCGATTAAGCCCTGACCGTCTGCCCGTGTGTTGGTTGAAATCAACTTTTAGAAGCAACTATATGTTCCTCAGATCTGTATATGGTATCAATCTCTTGGAAATATCCAGGAATGAATCGCTATTGAAATTCAGCACAATCGCCCCATAACTTTCTGAGATATGAGCAAAAAACCACGACCACCTCGTTATTTTTCACAATTACAACAACAACATACATACATACATACATGTAAAAAACATACCAAACAAAAAAAATTACAAAAAAAAAATATTATAAATAAGAAAAAAAATAATAAAAAAAATCAAAAAAAAAATTTAAAAAAAATTTTAAAAAATTTTTTAAAAAAATTTAAAAAAAATATAAAAAAAAATAATAAAATATAAATAATATATTAAATAAAATAAAATAAAATTTTTTTTGGCTCAGCTGGGATTCGATGCCACATATATTCTAACCAGTATATACATATGCACGTATTTTATATGGGATGAATGGTGATACAAACAATTGTTATAGCATGACTACACGTTGTGAAGGGTATATAAGATTCGGCACGGCCGAATATAGCACTGTTACTTGTTTATTAATACATTTTATTAAGACGAATTGATTATATACATAAAAAAATTTCAGACCTCAATTTTTAAAAAATTTATACAGATAAATTTTATATAAATATAATTATTTATTAAATACATACATATGTATGTATTTTATATGTACTTTTTTGAGAATCAGAAACAAATGGACAAAGCTAGATCGTCATAAAATTAAGCCCTGACTTAGAAAATATATACTTTATGGGGTCTAAAATGTTTATTTCGATGTGTTACAAACGGAATGATGAAATAAATACAACGCCACCATTTTTTTTTGTGGTGGGTATCAAAAACAGAGTTAAAAATTATCTTCCTATGCAGTCATCTGATTAAATCCACCCTGAACATGTAGGATGTAATTAATTTTGAACTAATACTTTCAGAAAGGGGATTTTGTGTCATTGTTGCAGTTTTTAGTAGTATTAACAACCGGAAGAAAAAGCATGTATTTCTTTTTAATTAAAAATATATGCATATAGGGTCCACCATCTAACGTTTTTTTTTCAACTAGTGCTTATTTCGTGAATGGTGACACTTAGCTCATGTCTGATTTGACAGATTATTAGTTTTAATTCGCTGAACGAATATGGTAGTGTATACGCTTGAACAACGCTGGAAAATTTCGCGATATTACTTTGGCCGATTTTGCCAAAAAAAATCATCTTTTCAGATGAAGCTCATTTTGATCTTGGCGGGTATGTAAACAAGCGAAATTGTCGCATTTGGGGCACAGAAAACCCGCACGCATACATTGAAAAACACCCAAAACGAGTGACTGTTTGGTGCGGATTTTGGTCCAGAGGCATAATTGGGCCATTTTTCTTTGAAAATGATCAAAGAGTGGCTGTAGTCAAAGGCGATCGTTATTGGGCCATGTTGAACGAATTTTTGTTCACAAAAATTTAAGAGAAGGATATTAGCAACATTTGGTTTCAGCAGGACGGCTCTGCGTGCCACACAGCCGAAGATAAATATTTTTTTGATAGCATTTCTTTGAAAAAGTGCCAAAATTTTATTGAGCGTGCCATTAAACAACTAATAGTGGCAAAAATGGCACGATTGTGCCACTTTTGCCAACAGTGCTACATATACCCTTTTTCGCTGTGTGAAAGGTATAAAAATATGTGACATATAAGGCAACTGCATAATTGAAAAAACTGCTTTACTGACATTTTAAGCAAAAGGCTAACATTGAAAAAACTTGTGGTAATGACGTGCAAAAAAGAATACTGGCAAAACGGTGGAGGGATTCACTAGCTTTTAACGATCCAACAATCGTCACTTTTTGTGATCTGCACTATCGACTTTGCGATTCAGTAAATACTGGTTAAACATAATCGCGACAATTGTAACATTAAAGTGGCATCTTTGTCTTAAATGTGTCTAAACAAATTCACCACTAACATTACTCATACAGGTAGTCGCGCCATAGCCGAGACTTAATCAATTGGTTTTTGAGTCAGGTATAAAGTACAACCTTTTGTCGATAAAATAAACAACCAAAAAATTATTGTCGCACAGAGGAGTAATTGGCCTGAAAAGCTAGCCAAAATTATTAAACGTGTTTTTTGAATTAAAAGTTCTAGTTTTTTGATAGTTTTAGGTGTAGTATGATATAAGAAATCTAGTGGAAGATTTTGAAAAAATTACACTGCGCAACAAAAGTACACTGCCAAAAAATTTTTTTTTTGTCTCTACTACAAATAAAGGTATGTGGACTATATGGATTTTGACGCCCTTAATTCAAATCTGTTTTCCGTTTTTCTCTAGTACGTAAGGATTTTCTTTTAAAGGCGTGGCATATTTCACCCCTTAAATCGTTGGGTTTCCTTATATATTTTGTCATAACTTGTAAACGGGTTCTCCGATTTTAATAGGAGGAGGATTGGAAGATGCACCGGAAAATTCTGCTTAAACTAACCAAACACATTTCTTTTCATTCTATTACTATTTCGAAGTTATTAAAATTGTAATGGCGGAAAAAAAAATTTTTCCTGCAAAATTCGTCAAATTTTTTGTTTTCAAAATGCCATAAAAAAAATTTAAGAACCAAAAATTTAAATTTTTAAGATTTTTCCAAAAGCCACATTCCTAAGGAATAAAAGTCGGTATAAATAGCAAAACTCAATTAGCAAATGTTGATTTTAAAGGTTTAAACTCATTCTTAACAGACTGTATGTACATGCATACATATTATGATTTACGGTCTAATTAAAAATTTTTTTTTTTTTTTTAAATTTTAAGGCTCTTATGAAACAGTATTTTTTTATTTTATATTATTTAATACTTAATATACGGAAAAGTTAAACTAATAAAAATTCCTTAATAATTATTATGTCGTATGTATATCCTTATTAGCTGCATCATCGGTGTCAGGAAGAAGAAGTGTGATGGTTTCTGATGAAAAAGATTTTTTAATTACCCGTTCTCTTTGCGTACTGCAGCTTATAAAAGGGTCACTGCTCAGAAATATCCCATTTAAGACATCTCGATTTGTATCGCTTCTGCTGAATTTCCTCGAATAATTCGTACGATATAATCGTAAGGGCTTATTTCTGGCCTCGGCAGCTTCTTCTGACAATTGGATGGTAGCCTGATACCTGGGTGCCCATGTATTTTTTATGTACCTGTATTTATTTTTTGTAATTAATGCTTTTAATAATTATTCTTATTAGGTACGTATATTTATTTTTTTAACATTTAATGTTTTGTAGAGCAGGTATATAAAAATATCCTTTATGGGGATGCGTGGGACATTCCCTTATAACTATTATGGATAATAAAGAATTTTTCAAATTTTAATTAATTTTTAATAGGCAGGTATTAACATTGTTAAGTGTGATGTGAATAACAGTTGAAATCAATAATAATTAAAAATACATAAAAGTTTATGACGATATAAATGTATAAGAAAAAGTGCCTGATGAGCAAAAATGGAAGAAATGTGAAACTTTAAAAAAAATCGTCATAGATAATGACGCAAACTTGCACAAACTTTTTTTTGTTTCTAAAATTAGAGATTCCAAATTTTATTGTGGTATCAAACATAATTCGTAGAGATGCTAACCTCACTTTCAAAAACTTCTTCTTTTTCTTTTTTTTTTTTTGCAAAAAAAGTGTATAATTTTTTTCTTTCTTAGCTTTTGAACGAATTGTTTCAACATGAATATTCAACATATTTAAAATTTATTTTCTTTTTTAAATAACTTTTGATCAAACCTTTCAGCGAAAAAAAAAAATTATTGCTAAACCTTTACTCGTTTGGCCACAAAAAAAAATATCATAAAAACATCCAGAAACCGAAAAAAACATTTAAATCTCATATAATTTTCTTCACTTTCCTGACTTTAGCAGGGTTTCAGAGCTACAAATTGCAACTAAAAGTGTTAAAAATTTACAATATTTATTCTTGTGTATAGTTGACCTGTTGTTTATGTTGTTTTATTATTTTGGCTTGAGGTCATTATATAAATAATAAATAAAATTCAAAACTGTCAATTTTATTTTTATTTATTTATTTTTATATTTTTCCTATATTTCGGTCAAAATCTCTGACCATCATCAGGGGGATCTGGTGTTTTTTAAAAAATATACAAAACAAAAATATATAACATTAAAAAACACAAAATATTTTACACAAACAAATTTAATATTTACATTTTGAATAAATAAATAATAAAAGTTTAAAAAACTCGGACAAATTTAACACCTCACTAATAAAGTTTTCTTTGATTTGTGTTTGTCTATTGCATGTTTGTAAATTTTTGCACACTTTTCTGTGTCTTTCTTAAAATTTAATGTCTTTTCTGTCTCTTGATCAATTATATGTAGCATCTCAAGTGTAAATCTCTTCTTGTAGTTGTGTTCTCCCACCAATATATCTACATTATTAAAATTTCGTTTATGTCCAGTTACAGTACAGTGGGCTGCCAATGTTTTTTGTTCTAATTGTTTATTAGTAGCCTTTTCGTCTGACTTATGTGCTGCAAGTCTGGTTTTTAATTTGTTTTTTGTCGTGCCAACATATACTTTTCCGCATGCGTCAGTTTTGTCTCCATTACAGTGTATTCTGTAAACTAAATGCGATTTTTCCTCCTTTTCAATCTTAGATTTCATATTGCTAAAAAGTTTTTTTGTAGTATTTTCAGTTTTAAAAGCTAATTTATATTTTTCCCGATTATAAATGTTGGAATGTTTAATTCTTTCGGAAAAGTATTTTACATATGTCATAGTCTTATAAATTATTGGTGGTCGTTCCTCTCTAGTTGTTCCTTTTGCTATCGTAGTTTTTACTTTGTTAATTAGTTCATTAATGGTTTTATTTGGAAAATCATTTCTACTTAATATGTACCCTATTTTGCAGATATTTATTGGGTGGAAAACTTTGTCACTTATTTCCAGAACTCTCTTAATGAAGTTGGTCTCTGTATTTATAATTGTTCTTCCTGGATGCTTTGAGTAGAAATTTATTAATCTACCAGACGCCATCGGTTTTTGGTACCAGTCTAGCTTAAGTATGTCTCCGTGTCTAACTATAACCGAATCTAAATATGCAAGTTTGTTATCTGTTTCCTTTTCCAACGTAAATTGTATTTGTCTATTACATTCGTTCAATGTATTCAGGGTTTATCCAAAACCATCTCTCTTAACGATTCCAAACAAATCATGCACATATTTTGTAAAAATCATTGGCTTTCTCTTCATCTTCCCTGTTGATACATTTAATAGTTCTTCCATAATTATGTCCGCAATGACTGGTGAAGCTGGAGATCCCATGGGCATTCCTTTATTTTGTTCATAGTATTTATCTTCATACTTAAAATATTTTGTTTCTTTAATACAAAACGTTAATGGCACGACAAAAAACAAATTAAAAACCAGACTTGCAGCACATAAGTCAGATGAAAAGGCTACTAATAAACCATTAGAACAAAAAACTGCATTGGCAGCCCACTGTACTGTAACTGGCCATAAACAAAATTTTAATAATGTAGATATATTGGTGGGAGAACACAACTACAAGAAGAGATTTACACTTGAGATGCTACATATAATTGATCAAGAGACAGAAAAGACATTAAATTTTAAGAAAGACACAGAAAAGTGTGCAAAAATTTACAAACATGCAATAGACAAACACAAATCAAAGAAAACTTTATTAGTGAGGTGTTAAATTTGTCCGAGGTTTTTAAACTTTTATTATTTATTTATTTAAAATGTAAATATTAAATTTCTTTGTGTAAAATATTTTGTGTTTTTTAATGTTATATATTTTTGTTTTGTATATTTTTTAAAAAACACCAGATCCCCCTGATGATGGTCAGAGATTTTCACCGAAATATAGGAAAAATATAAAAATAAAGAAATAAAAATAAATTGACAGTTTTGAATTTTATTTATTATTTATATAATGACCTCAAGCCAAAATAATAAAACAACAATTTACAATATAATGTTAAATATTGTTGTCTGTCGAGCTGCGTACTTAGTTCTTAAGATTTCTTAAAATTCAGTTTTGCCTTTTTGGCTAGCTTTTCAGGTCAAATACTCCTCTGTGTGTCGTTTAGATAACAATAAGAACTGTCGGTTAAATATATTACTAAATACCGCAATCGATAAAATTGTTGTGAACTGTTTTACCGATACGATTATCGTTAAAATAAGTTAGTGAATCGCACTACAGATGTTGGTAATTTTCGTACTTACTCAATGATATACATATATATTAAATAACAGGAAATAACATTAAAATTCATAATGGCCGCCACTACAAAATCAATGTATATATGGGTAAAATCTGGTATTTTAAAATGTAACTTCTAGAACACCCTCAATATTGGTATCAAATGAATGGGCTTGACCAGTAGAATACAATAAATTATTAAATAATCCAAGATGGCGTCTTAAACAAAATGAAGGAAAAAATTTTTTTAACCCCACCAGTATGGGTATCAAATAACAGGGCTCGACTAGTAGAATACAGTTAACTACGTAAAAATTCAAAATCAAGGATGGCGTCGGAATGTCTTGCGCGAACAAAAGGAACATCCCTCTTATAATCTGCGCGGATGCCAACGCGCACCATACCGTCTGGGGTAGCTCGGATACCAACGAAAGGGGTGAGTCACTCCTCGAATTTATAATTGGAAATAAACTAACAGTAGTTAAAAGGGGTAATGAACCCACCTTTGTAGTTACTAACAGAAGGGAGGTTTTGGATGTTACTCTTATTAGCGATAGGTATGTGAATTTGATAGGAAATTGGAGGGTGTCAAAGGACTGCTATTTTTCCGATCACCTATATATTGATTTCGATTTGTTTATCGAAGTGGATTCTGAGAGTCATTTCTTGAATAGGAGAAGGACAAACTGGTCTGTTTATGCTGAGGTGCTGAATAGAAAGCTCTCTTCATGTCCAGACTCCATTGACGATAAGTCCACTCTGGACTCCGTAACTGAGTTCTTGAGTAATGTAATGGCTGAGGCAACCGATAAATCCTGTAGGAAAACTACTAGGAAAGGTAAGACCAAGCCCACTTGGTGGAATGCCGAAATTGCGGAAAGGCGCAAAGAATGCAGGAAACTATTCAATGAGGCTAAAAGGAGTGGATATTGGGCCACATACAAATCCTCCCTAAATGGGTTTAAAAACCTTATCAGAAGAGCCCAGAGGCAATCCTGGAGAAAATTCTGCAGTGAGGTGGAAAATTCTTCGGAGACAACTCGGCTACGAAAGATTCTATCATCGAATCCAACAATACCATCATACATACAGAGGGCGGATGGTTCGTGGACCACCAGCAGCAAGGAAACGCTGGAGGTTCTCATGGAGACATATTTCCCAGGCTGTCTAGAGCAGGACTCTCCTCCTGCTGTTGACCACACGGATGCATATGACATATCGAATCTACCGATCACTGAGCATCGCATAAGATGGGCAGTTGGAAGTTTCCATCCCTTAAAGTCTCCAGGTCCTGATGGCGTAATTACAGCGGATCTACAGGAGAACATCGATATTTTAATGCCATGGCTTCTGGTGATATTCAAGGCATGCTTGCATTTATCCCATGTCCCATCAAGGTGGACATCCTATAAGATTATTTTCATACCTAAGGGAAGTAAGGCCTCGCATACAAGGGCCGGAGACTTCAGGCCAATAAGTCTCTCCTCCTTCCTGCTTAAGACTCTGGAGAGGATTATTGATTTTTATATCAGATCGTCTCTAGGACCAGAGGTTCTCTCGGGGGCACAGCATGCCTATACGAAGGGCAAATCTACGGAAATGGCGCTACACGCGCTGGTTGGCCATATAGAAAAATCCCTGAACTACAGGGACTACACCTTGGTCGCCTTCCTTGATATTGAGGGCGCCTTCAACAATGTCAAACCGGATTCGGTTCTGAACGCCTTGAGACAACTGGACATAGCTCCTGCGGTCACCGGTTTTGTGGGAAAACTACCGAAATATAGGCGCATAGAATCAACTTTGGGCGCCTTTAGCATCTCCAAGGTGACTATAAATGGCACACCGCAAGGTGGCGTACTTTCTCCACCACTATGGAACATCAACATTAATATCCTGCTTAGGGCCATGGAGAATACATCCTGAATGACTGTTGCTTATGCGGATGATGTGGCTGTAGCAGCTACGGGCAAAGATCCTGGACTGCTCTCGGAGCTCTTGGAATCTACGCTAACGTTAATACTTAGATGGTGCCAGGAATGTGGGCTGGGAGTCAATCCTGCCAAAACGGAACTGGTACTGTTCACAAGGAGGTACAAAATACCGACCTTTGCTACGCCTAGGATAGACGGAGTGGCACTAGCGCTATCCGATGATGCCAAATATTTGGGTCTCGTATTGGACAGCAAACTAAACTGGAACCTGAACACAAAATCCAGGACCACTAAGGCGGCAACTGTATTATACTGCTGCAAGAGGGCAATTGGCCTTAATTGGGATATTAACCCCAGGAACTTATACTGGCTATACGATTCTGTCGTCAGACCAATTCTTTATTACGGAGCGGCAGTCTGGTGGGTGGCGCTGGAGAAGAGAATCCACCAGGACAGTTTCGGACGTATTATGAGAATGGCTCCGATTATGATAACAGGTGCTCTTAGGACCACACCATCTAAGGCACTGTTCACTATTTTAAACTGGTTACCACCAGACATCATGGCTAGGTAGATGGCTGCGGACACCGCACTGAGGCTGAATGCCACAAGGGCATGGAAGTATGTGAATTATGGACATGCAAGAATTTTGGGTATGATCAATATTGCTTCTCCTATTGATTACAAGGTACCTGAACCAGCATTCGATCCGCGTTTCGTGACGAATATACCGGATAGATCTGAATACGACAACGGCCTCCGACCTCCGGAGAATGCCATCCAGATATTTACTGACGGATCGAAATCACATGCTGGAGCTGGATGTGGTATCTTTTCGATCCAGTTGGGTTTGGAATTGTCCCTTAGGCTACCGGATTACTGTAGCGCGATACAGGCCGAACTAATGGCTATTAGGACAGCCGCGGAACAGATTCAGTATAAGGAAATATCTGGCAGGGATATTTATATATTTACTGACAGCAAGGCGGCTATTAGGTCCCTTGAGAGTGTGTACAGCACATCGAAAATTGCCCAGGAATGCCGGGTGTCTCTTGAGGAGATAACGAGACATTCGATGGTTACCCTTGTGTGGGTTCCAGGACATGGGAATATTGATGGTAATAATAGAGCTGATGCACTTGCAAAAGCCGGTACTACCTTAGATTCGGTATTCCCTTATCGAAGGGTAAGCAGCTAATCTCGCATCAATTCTATTTGGATGCCAAGGAAAGATGGGTGAGAGAACCCACTTGTTTGGAAACCAGAAAGATCTGGCCTGACATGGATGTGCATAGGACGCAATATGCAGCGAATATGCCCCGAATCCACCTTAGGAACCTCATAGCGGTCATTACCGGACACTGGCCTATAGGTACACATGCGAAAAGGCTGAATATCCCTTACAACGACTTCTGCAGAAGTTGCGATAATGAGGAAGAGGAGGAGACGACTGAACATCTTTTCTGCAATTGTCCTGCATTCGGGGACCTGAGACGCCAGATTTTGGGTCAACGAATACTTGTAAGTAAAACTTGTCTTTCCGCAGTTGAACTGGGAAAGATCCATACCTTCGTAAACAGGACAGGATGGCTGAGGAACGACGGCCAGAGGACATAGACAAACGGGCGTTGGTGCCTACGGTATCACAACGGGACCCTCGGAGGACCCAAGTGAGCTATGCCTTCGGGCGGCTGCCGGATCTAACCTAACCCAACCTATGGCGTCGGAAATAATAAAAAAAAAAATGGAGTATAACATGAAATATAGGTTAAGCTACGATATGGGATTATACCTATGTATATGATGGTGAAGGGTATTATCAGATTCGGCATGGCCGAATATAGCACTCTTACTTGTTTTTGTATCATTTTTAGTTTAGCAGATATAAGATTACCGAGTTTACTTGTTTTTACCCCCTTAAGGTACGAATTTCCAAAAATCCCTTTTTAATGGAGCTATACATTGAAAAAGGAACAAAATTTCATGTCTCTAACTCTTTGCGTTTGGGCTGTGCGATGATAAATCAGTCAGTCAGTCACGGTACTCTTTTATATAAATAGATGTGTTATTGTTTCGTATAGCCTGCAATGTCTTAACTTGTTGATGTTTGTTTCTGTTTTCTTCTTCATCAAATTTTCAAACAACATGTTTTTACTTGTTAAAAGCAATCTGCATTCTTCTTCAAACATGTTCGGTTGTAAGTATTCCAAGTACTTTTCTATCTCCTTCTTCAAGTTGAGAATAAGAATAAATAAATTGTAGCGACTTGACCTTGAGCCTGTTTAAATAAACTTATTTTTGTGTATTTTTTTCATCACAAACTTTTAATAATGAAAATTTTTTCAGCAAGAAGAAGAACAGTTGAAATGAAATTATTATTAAAAAATCATAGCTTGATTGCTTTGTAACCATACTATTGTTTCAGCGATTTTTTAATAATTATATGTAATTTTAAATGTTTTTAAATAAAATGTTATTTTTGCGAAGTCATAATCAAATTTTTGTGATAATAACTTTGCAAATCATACTATTTTTAAAGGAGAACCATATCGAAATTTTTAAGAAAAGTAAACAATAAGTGATTAAATTTAAACAAAGACTTGATTATCGTGACAAAATAGATGATTAAATAAAATTAAAATAATAGTTTCCTATTTTCGACAACCAAATATTGTTATAGAGAACATAATATGACCGTCGTGATCATACCGTAACCATGATTTTTCCTTGCGTGTACAGTTAAAACTTTAAGGACAGTATGCAGTTCGGCCTGAATTTCGGTCACGCAATTTTGCATTTACTTTTACAAGTTTCTGCTGAAAAAAGAAATATCCTAATTGAAAATCTAATTAAATAGAGTAAAAATTAAAACAAGATATGGAAAGAAGAAACCAACATTTATATTTTTGTAATAGTATTTTTAATTTTAAACGAGAATTATATTTGGATGTGCCGAATTTTTGATACCCACCACCAATTTTGTGTACTTTTATAGCACAAAATTTATTATTTTGTTATTAACAGTAATCGCTTAAGAATAATCTCTTGATACTAAAATATGTTTTACTTTGTTTGTGAGATTTCGATTTGCTATTAATTTAATTTCTTAAATTTATTCTTACAATGAAACCTTAAGTATTTCCACATTAGAAATGATACTACCGTCTCATTTTAACTACAATGTTGAATTTTTACTGAAACTGAATAGTATAATTTAGTAGCCAGAGGTAGTTAAAAAATAATGTTAACTTTGTGTGGGCATGTCACCTCCTACTTTTAAAATAATATAATTAATGTGCGAACTAAACTTAATAATCCATTATAGATTTATTTTTATACCCATCACACAAAAGTGAAAAAGAGTATATATAGATTTGTCATTCCTATTCGGGAGCAGATCGGTAATGAAATCACCTCGTTTTTTTCGCAATAAAAACACATACCTACATATAAATGTGGTATACTGGTCAGAGTGAATGTGTGTCATCGAATTCCAGCTGAGTCAAAAATTTTTTTTTGTATAGATAGCACTCTTACTAGTTTTTTCTTAAAAATAGTAAGATAAAGTATTATTGAGAGGTGAGCGCAAAAGTGCGCTTCTCACCTTTATTTTATGACACTATAATAAAATTTGCCAGAAAGCTATATGTGCGCTTTTATGAGCTTTTGAATTTCATTGATCGCGGAATATGTAAGAAGTGGGAGTTAAGGTTACGTGCAAAGTAGTTTCTGCTAGTAAATTTTACTTAGATATTTCAATATAAAGCTCTTTATTCTTTAAAAAATTTTCAATAGAAATATTATATTAGTTTTTCGTTATTACAAATCTATTGATAAAAAATAAGTGCTTGTAAAATTTCAAAATTGCATCTAATTTTGTCAGTTTTATTACGTTTTTAATTTAAAAGGATCAAAAAAGACACTGTGCGGTATAAATTTTCATCCATTTTGATCTATAACTCCTTTCGTAATTAAAAGATTTAAGCAATTTTCAGGAAATTATATTTTTTACTCAAGGAATATACTTACGAAATTTTATCGCTCTACGTCAATACGTTTAGACACAATCGCATTTTCTTCGATGTGCATAAAACATTTTATAACCCTCTTCCAAATATACTGATTTATCTCATTTTCAATACCAAACATTTTTTATGTATATGAAATATTCTGACTAAATTTTATCCCACAAATTTTTTTTGTTCAAGTTCTATCGTGCTTTTATAAGACGGACGGAGATAGCTAGATCAGAAAATATATACTTTATGAGGTCTAAAATGGATATTTTGATGTGTTACAAACGGAATGACTAAATGAATATACCCCCACACCATTTTTTTTTGGTGGTGGGTATAAAAAGATGCAACGAACAACTATTTGTATATTGTTTTACATATGAATTGTTATATCGTAAATTTTTCTGTTTTTGTACAAAATTATATTAAAGATTCTTGATATTCATAAGATTTTTGTCTTATTATCGATTTGATAATTTTTTTGTTAAAAAATCGAAAAATGGCAAAACAGTATAATAAGGTTAAGAAATTCTTGTTATCAAAAATAACGGTTTGTTATTGCTCTTTTTTTAAATTAATATAATCAAAATATAATACAATAGTTTATTTTGTCTCAAATTTATTTATTTTTTTTATTTTGATTTATTTTGATTTTTTATTTTGATGCCCATAATTTTTATTATTATTATTTTATATCCTCTGTATTCCAAAGTTCTTTCTGTGATGTGCCCCCTGAATATTCCTATAGGCCTTCCTCATACATCGTACTATCCGTACCCTTCGAAACCCCCATACAGAATTCCAAACTGAATTGCCATATGGTCAGATATGGTTAGTGTATCCGTCATATTCTATTTCTTAACCCTGTCTTACATTTAAAACGAGCACAGAGTGATGTCAATCACTTCCGTCCTAATTGCATCAACGAAGGTAGGTTCAACAACCCTGTTTATTACCAGTAGGTCAAAATCCCCCATGAACTAAAATAATTGTTGAAAGTGATTTCGGTTACAAAGTAGCCTGTCAAACGTGGAAAAAAACGATTTGCCGAATTTGTTACAAAAATACTGATAAAACTTTATTGTTGTTTAATTGATTTGAAAAAGTGCCAAACCTAGCTGTTTTGTGGATTTAAGTAGTTAGAGAGAGTAGAGTATAAAGCAAATTCCAAGGCCGGGATGAATGGATAACTTTTTGGATAATGTGTTCTAAAATTAGATAACCAAACTACTGACTAAAAGTTTTTATTGTTTATTAATAATGGTCCTTTACATTACAGCCGCTTGATCAGAGAGCAATTCGATTTCTATCGTAGCAGAATAGTAAAGGAAGTACTAAAGCACATAGAGTTAAACGAAAAACAGGGCATTACAAAAGAGTGGCATATTAACGTCAGTAAAAAACCATAGCGAATTGCTTACAAAATCTGGATTTGGCCAATGTCATTGGGAAGAAGAAGATTGCATGCATCTAATTTTATGAGTAATATTGATAAAAATGTAAAATAGAATTAAAGCTGATTCCGGAGCATCAATAGATAATGGTCTTCCTTGTAAAGTGCTAATATTAAAAAGAAGGACACTTTTTACCCTTATGCATGCAATTTGAAAAAAGTGCAAAAATTGTGTTAATATTTTTTCTCGCAGTAACTAATGTAGTTTAAATTTTAGGGTACCAAAAAAGTGCCAAGAATAGTTTTTACCAATTTTTGTCCTTTAAAGGTTTAAAAAACAAAAAAACGTCAGACACATCTCATCTTAATTTTTTAATAAGATTCAATAACTTCAAGTTAATTTTAATGATTTTTAGTCTAGCAGCTAGAAGGTTACTGCTTTAACTCTTTTTACCCCCTTAAAATTTGATTTTCCAAAGATCCATATCGTCATAAGTCTTAAAACAAAAATGTAAAAAGACTTTAAAAATACAATATCTACAAGCTAATATGTAAAGCGTGTCTCAGTACGAATGCTGATTTTAAAATAAAAATCTTTTTTTGATAGCTATTATTTTTCGTTGGATTTACAATCCATATGTATATATTAGGGTATAACCAATTTTTTGGCATAGTACCATGAAGTCAACCATGTCATAGTAACAACGAAAATCATAAACTTTTGTAATTTCTCTCAAAAAATTTTACGCACCTTTTTTTCTAAACAGATGTATTACAAGTAAGAGTTCTATATTCGGCCGTGCCGAATCTGATAATACGCTTCACCATCATGTACATAGGTATAATCCCACATCGTAGCTGAACATATGTTTCATGTTATACGCCATTTGTCCTAATTATTCCCGACGCCATCCTTAATTTTGAATTTTTACGAAGTTAACTGTATTGTACTATTCAATCCCTTTAATTTGATATACATATTGATAGGGTTAAACAATTTTGATCTGCCATCTTGTTGTAGACGCCCTCTTGGATTTTAAATTTTTTAATAATTTATTCTATTGTTCAAGCCCTTTCATTTGATACCAATATTGAGGGGGTTCAAGAAGTTACATTTTAAAATACCAGATTTGACCCATTAATAAATTTATTGTCCGCCATTTTGCATATTAATCTACAAATAGTAAATTATTCTATGGCTAAAAATGTTTAATTTTGGTTGTAAAAATATGGGAAAAAACTGAGGCCGTCGTGTTTATTTGCTCATTTCGCAAAAAGTTATAAGACAATTGTGCTGAATTTTAATAGTGATTCATTCCCGGATATTTCCAAAAGACTGATACCATACACAGATCTGGGAAACATATGGTTGCTTCTAAAACATCCAACACACGAATAAGTAATAAGCTTTCAAAAAATATATACTTTATGGGGTCGGAAATGAAAATTGCAATCTGAATTAGTATTCTAAGCCTATTAAATAAGGTGTTCGAGAAAATTATTCACACCAAAATTTTGGATTTTTCAAATTGCAATAATATCATAAATCAAGAACAATTTGGGTTTCGAAAAGAGCATTCCACTGAACATCAACTTAAAAGAGTTGTAAACTTTCTGGAATGTAATAAAAGTAATCGAAAAAGTACTGGAGTCGTTTTTCTTGATATCAAAAAAGCTTTTGACTCAATCTGGCATGATGGGCTAGTGTATAAATTAAATACGTTGCATTTTCCAAATTATCTACAAAAACTTATCAAAAGCTTTTTAGATAAACGTACGTTTGTTGTATCTGTCAATAAAAAATTTTCTAGTGAAAGGCAAATATTTACCAGCGGGCTTGCCACAAGGATCAGTATAATCCCCTACACTATATTCGATATAAACATCTAATGTTACTCTAAGAAGAGACCATGATGCAAGTTTTTACGCGGATGACAGCGCCTTTATTTGTTACGGTAAAGTGTCAAATGCGATAATTAGGAGAATGAAAAATAATCTTAAATTAATTCGTAAATACTATGACAAATGGAAAATAAAAGTCAATGACGATAAAACTCAAACAATTATATTTCCATTCAACAAATCTTGGAAACGCTTTCCTACTAGATATTTATCGTCTAGGGGAACAATTATTCCATTGAGCGACGAAATTAAATATTTAGGAGTTATCTTTGACAAAAAACTTTTATTTAAACAGCATGTTAATTACATATGTGAGAAGGCAATTAAGTGTAGCCGTGCCTTATACCCCTTAATTTGCCGAAGATCTAAACTTAATATAAAGAACAAGGTACTTATTTACAAAATGTGTATTCGACCGATGATGACCTATGGTTGTCAAATCTGGTCCCAAAAGGCTGCTAAAACGCATACAAAAAAATTGCAAATCATTCAAAATAAAAACTTGAAAATAATACAAGATCTACCTATTAGATATCCAACTTATCTTCTACATAGAAACTTTAACTTTAAAATGTTTAATTCATTGAAAAGGGAACTGACGCTATCATTTAATGAAAAATTCAGAAGGTCAAATTTTGAAATAATAAGAAATTTTCTGAACAACCACTGAGGGTCTTTTGTTTAAAAGACACATTTCAGTGATTGTTTTAAAATCTCTTATGACTTTTAAGTTGATACGAGGTTTTTCATGAACAACTTTTCCTTTAAACTGTGATATTAGTAGTTTCTTTATTTAATTAATCAAATGTTAATTATTGTAAACTATATATAAATTCTCACATTGATAAAATTAATAAGTTTTAATAAATAAATTAATTAATGAAAATTGCAGAAATTTCAAACAGAATGACAAAGCTATATACACCCTTGTGCACCACAGGTGAAGGGTATTAAAAATTTATTATATTTTGAATTACTTAAAGTTACATAAATATGTAAAACAAAAACAAGAAAGATTATGACTTAGTGATTAAAAGATAAAAATTTAAGATTTAAAGTTCGAGGAGATTTACAGAAAGGATAAATATACTGAAAAACTTTAATGGCACGCTCCGCATAGGTATTACTTCTTTGTTAGTTTCGGATTATTGAATCATCTTTTGTCCAATGCGTTATAAAGTAGTTTTTAGCAGCTTCAAATCTTGAAAGTGAGTGATATAAAACTTCAAAGTTGTCGTCGCGAAATTATTGGTCTGAAAACCATTTGCCGGATACAAGTCATTGTAATATTTTGGTATTAATATACATATAATCTAAAATCTCTAAAATGGCTCTTGTGTTCAACGAGCGTTACTTATTGGGATATAGGTTTAAAATTTATTTATGGGAAATTTTTTGGTTTCTTGAAAGAAAGAAATAAATTCAGTTCCTAGTTTAAGCATTTCGAGCCTCAATCAAATCCAAAATCTGGTGTTGACAACCAATATATTGTGATATCTGCAAACTAAAGCTTTTAAAAAATTTCTGCACCTGTGTAACCACACTATTTATCTTACCGGTGTTAAATGAGGTTGTATCACAAAGTTATATTGTTCCATAAATAAAACTTGTAGAACTTGAATTTCCTTTCCGTTAATTCTTTTTCCATCGAAGTGAAGACACCAAAGTTCTTTCTTCTATTGTTTTTTTAACTGTTTTTCTTTTTGTCCAGCCGATTTATTAACATCCCTGTAAATTGCTGGTTAAGAAGGTGTAGAAATAGAAACACCAGAATCAGAGAGTTCTTTACAAATTTCTGCTGGCTTTTTAGTACTAATATGTACCTTATTCATCAATGTTACAGCTGGATGTGTAGTAGAGAGTTTGTGCTTAAGACGAGATGAGAGTATATAGCTTTCTGGTTATACAGATAAATAATTTTTATCAAAATCGCAACTAGAAATTGACCTTTGTATGGAAGGAAGGATTGCCACATGGTCTGGAATGAGCTTGATTGTCAAGATTTTTAAGGTCCTGTCAACTGTCAAGATAAAATATAATTTGTCCGGTTAATTTTTAAAATTTAAAAAGTCCAAATTAAACAAAATGTATCATCATTGTTAAACACCAAACCTAAAAACTAGTTCTTATTTTTTGCTCAACATTAATAATTCATTGCAATCGATATTAAAAAAAGTATCAACACTTATAATTTCCCCCCTAACTCATCATTAACTTATTGCTTGTTTTTGCCCAACACTAAAAAAAAACATGTAAAAGTGCTATATTCGGCCGTGTAGAATCTGATAATACCCTTCACCATCATGTACATAGGTATAATCTCACATCGTAGCTTAACCTATATTTCATGTTATTCCCATTATTTCTTTATTATTTTTCGATTTTGAATTTTTACGTAGTACACTGTATTCTACTAGTCAAGTCCTTTAATTTGATACCCATATTGATGGGGTTAAAAAATTTTGATCCGCCGTTTTGTTTTAAACGCCATCTTGGATTTTACATTTTTTAATAATTAACTGTATTATACTGGTCAAGCCCTTTCATTTGATACCAATATTAAGGGGGTTCTAGAAGTTACATTTAAAAATACCAGATTTTACCCATTTATTTAAAATTATTGTCCGCATTTTGTAGTGGCGGCCAACATGAGTTTTAATTTTTTTATAGTGCTTATATTGCGCTAGTCAAGTCCTTTCAGATGATACCAATATTGACGCTTTCGGTTGTGTAGAACCTGAAAAAAAATTGATTTTCGTTTGTAAATTTTTGAAATATATATTTTTCAAAAAAAAATTTTCGCCTATAACTTTACCGATTCAAGCCCGATTTATCTAAAATGTTTCACGAATATCTCTAGAGGCATATTATATCTATAAATGGTAACAAAGGTACCTATAAATTATTCTATGGCTGAAAAATTTTAATTTTGGTGGTAAAAATATGGGAAAAAACAGAGCCAATCGCGTTTATTTGCTCATATCTCAGAAAGTTATGGGGCGATTTTGCTGAATTTCAATAGCGATTTATTCCCGGATATTTCCAAAAGATTGATACCATACAAGGAACATGTGGTTGCTTCTAAAAGTTGATTTCAACCAAAACACAAACAGACGGGCTTAATAGACTCCTCTATTCATAATACTTTTTGGGGTCGGAAATGAAAATTGTAGAAATTACAAACGGATGGCAAACCACAATTGATTTAGAAGTCTTGAAATGTAATTCGCTTTGCACTGCTTCCAATTTTATAATTAACTAGTATTTATCCCGCTACTTTTTTTTTATTTATTTTTTTATTTTTTATTTATTCTTTATTTAACAAAAGAGAAAGAACATTTTTGTTAGGTTAGGTAGAACAGGCAGCTGCTGTGCAGCTCACTTGGGTCCATTTTATTGATCCCGTTGTGATACCTGAATAGGAAAGTAAGAATAGAATAGAATAGAATAGAATAGAAAAGAGAGAAGAGAAGCAGACAACACCAGAGTCTTTGGCGGGAATCGAACCCGTAACCCCCAAACTAGCACACCAGCACACTACTGACTAGTCCACCGGGGCACCCAACATTTTTGTTAATATTAATTAAAATTAATTCCCGCGAAGCCATTTGGCTTGTCTGCAGGATATAAATTTTAAAATTAAAAAAAAAAAAATAAAAAAAAAAAAATTTTTTTTCTTGAAAATGAATACAAATTTAAATATTAAAGATCTAATATAAATTAAAAATAGACTAGTCCACCGGGGCACCCAACATTTTTAATAGTGTTATTATTTATACTAAAATTAGAGTTGTTCGAGTTCCTGCTATTACGAATGTTTTCGTATATTGCGTTGTTTGTTTTTCAATAAAATTTCTAGAATATGGTTCTGTGTTAGCTGAAGCGATTTGCAATATGTAGAGTTTCCCCAAGCAGTATTTGTCGACAGTCAGGCGGCACTCTTTTCACTCAGGTCATACATTATTACGTCTAAATTAGTTGGCCAATGTAGAAAGGAACTGTCAAGGCTTGGTCAGCGGGCTGACGTTACTCTAGTTTGGATTCCTGCGCATAAGGGCCACTATGGTAACGAGTGTGCTGATGAGCTAGCCAGGGGAGGATCTGCTCTGGATATCTCTAATGCAATTGCAGTTGCAATCCCGTTGGGGACTATTAAGAGCAGAATCTCCAGACACTTTCTCCGGAAGGCTGATAACAGGTGGCGTGGGCTGAGCACGTGTAAGGTGGCACGGCTTACGTGGCCCTCTTTTGATGCACGACGTACATTGCAACTTACCAGTCGAAGTCGGAGGGACATATCGAGGTTGCTGGCGGTATTGACGGGTCACTGGATGTTAGGCAAACATGCAAGTCGGCTCGGACTCCCATTGAACGACCATTGTCGCAGTTGTCTGGATAGAGAGAAGGAGGAATCGGTTTTTCACTTTCTCTGCGAATGTCCTGCACTGGCGGCTAAGAGACACAGATTTCTGGGCGAACATATACTAGATGGCCTCTCTGCGATATCTGAAGTTGGACTGAATTATCTACTGCGATATCTCAGGGCCACGGGGTGGATCTAGTACCCTTACTCTTGGATTTTATTCTGAGATACACTAGAAGCTGACGAGTGATGTGGTCCTGTCAAAACGGAGTCATACAGACTCTACTTGACTGTTGGCGTGCAGCGAACTACCACGATAACCAACCAACCATTCCCCAAGCAGTTATTCCATGTCTAATATACGATTCGGCTAGTGAATGATAAGCTTGCTTTAGTACTTCATACGTTGAACAGTTGCTCAGATGATATAGACTGTATGCTGCTTTTTTTAGTTTCTTTGACAATTGTTGAATATGTGAAAGCCACTTGAAATTATCATCCACGTACACTCCGAGGTATTTATAGGTTCTGACTTGGTCTATTATGGTGGTACATGTACATGTCTAACTACTATTATTGGTATTGTGCAAACATTGGTTGTTATGAAAAGTTATGTTAACTTTTGAATTAGCCAGGTGAGGAGGTTTAATATGCATTACTTTAGTTTTGGAGGCGTTAATCACAAGTCCATTATCGTGGCACCATTTTGATATTTCGTTTAATTGTTTCTGCATAATTTCGCAGGCAGAATTAATATTATGATGCGATACTATTATCGTTATATCGTCAGCATATGCGTAAGTGGAGCAATCTCTCAGTATGTTTAACATTTCATTTGCATATATTAGATAGAGTATCGGCCCGATTTTTGATCCTTGCGGAACACCATTTGTTGAGTAAGTTTCGTTGCTCAGTACGTCACTTATTTTGACGCGATAAGTTCTGATTTCGAAGTAGTTTTTAAAACACTCCAAAACTTTACCTCTAATGCCATTTCTCTCTAATACGTTTAACAGGTTCTCATGTGACAGTGTATCAAAAGCCTTACTAAAATCTATAAAAATAGTTAAGCAGTGCTGGTTTTCTCCCATACAAGTGTTTATATGATTTGAGAATTCTCCTAATAGCTGGTTAATGTTTTTTTCCTTTTTGAAAGCCATACTGACTAGAGTTTATAATCTTGAACTTTCTAAGGAATTCTTTTAGTCTGCGTACTACTACTTCTTCTAGAACTTTTTCGATCACAGATAATATTGAGATGGGTCTATAATTATTACAATCATTTTTAGAGCCACTTTTATATATTGGACGTATTAATGACATTTTCAGTAGATTAGGTATTATAGCATTGCTTAAAAATGAAAGAATTATACTTCAAATCTTTTGGCCTAATGTTGTCAGCTCCAGCCCCTTTTTTATTTTTAATGTTGTTAAAATGTTATATACCTCCTCTTCCGTTGCAGGAGATAGAAAAAGTGAATGTTGCATTATACTAGCTGGTGTTGTACACGTTTTTATGTCACATTTGTGTATTATCTTCTCAACGTTTTCTTTGAAACTTTTTGCGAAGTTATTGGCAATATTTTGTAAATTTCTACTTTTGAAATTATTTATTAATGAATCGTCTAAGTTGGTTGTTTTTTTGCCCGTAATTTGATTAATTATTTGCCAGATTACCCTTATATTGTTTCTATTTTCCATAAATAATATTTTCTAATAATAATTTTTCACATAATTTAATTTTTTATTTAGATAATTTCGAAATTTTTTATATTCATAGCATTTAAATATTATTTTTATTATTTAACCAGTTAGTATAAAGTTTATCCCGTAATTCACAATTTTTTTTTAATTCATCTGTCATCTACGGATTCACTTTTGTTGTTGTTTATTATTTTTATTTAGTGATTTTGATGTATTATATACATTTTTAAAGCTTTCATATATTTCGTTATATATTTCATTAGTACTCATGTTTTCATTAACTAGTCTATTCCAGTTTATTTGTTTAATTTTTTTTTAACATTAAAACTGTTTATTTTGGTTCCCTGATAGAGGTTGTTTGCCGCACTCTGGTTTTTGTTTTTTACTGTTTGATTATCTTCCACAGAACAAACAAGTAAGAGCGCTATATTCGGCCGTGCCGAATATTATATACCCTTCACAACGTGTTGTCATGCAATTACAGTAGTTTGTATCACCATTCATCCCATATGAAATACGTACATACATATAAAAAACATACATATATAAAAAAAACCCATTTTTAAATTATAACTTTACGTATGTATGTTAAAAGAAAAATAAGTAAGAGCACTATATTCGGCTGTGCCGAAACTTTTATACCCACCACCAATTTTGTGTACATTTAAAGCACATTATTTATTATTTTGTTAATCGCTATGGGATAATCTCTTTATAATAAAATATGTATCACTGTCTTTGCTATTGAGTACAACTTAGATGTTTCAATATAGCCCTTTATTATTCCAAAATCTTTTTTAATAGAGAAATTATATGAATTTTAGGTAAAACGTTATATGGGAGGTGGGCGTAAAAGTGGGCGTGGCACATTGATTTTCCGTCACAAAAAAGCCTCTCAACAAAAAGCAAAGTGTGCAAAATTTCAGAGTCGTACATCCAATTTTGTTGCTTTTATGACGTTTTTGTTTTTATATATACCGAAAAATACACTGTGCGGTATAAATTTTCGTACATTTTGATCGATAACTCCTTTGCTAATGCATAGATTTAGATAATTTTCGGGGAAAAATATTGCTTTTACTCAGGAAATATATATTCGAAGTTTCATGGGTCTACGTTGATGCGTTTGGACACAATTCCATTTTATTCGATGTTTGAAGGACACGGTTTTTTCGACCTACTCTTGCTTTTCGAGCTATAACTCTCTTCCTAATATTCCGATTTAGCCCATTTTCATTACCAAACAAACCTTGTTTACAAGAAAGATTCTGGCAAAACTTGAGCCTCCTAGCTTTTTCGGTGCGACCTCTATCGTGCTTTCAACAGACGGACAGACGGACGGACATAGCTAGATCGTCATCAAATCAAACCCTGATTCAGAATATATATACTTTATGGGGTCTAAAATGGATATTTCGATGTGTTACAAACGGAATGACAAAATGAATATACCCCCACCATTTTTTTGGTGGCGGGTATAAAAAAATAAAAAAAAAAATTTTTTAAAAATTTAAAAAAAATAAAAAAAAAAATTTTTTTTTTTTAAATAATTAAAATATATATAATTAATATAAAACAAAAAAAAAATTAAAAAAAAACAAATTAAAAAAAAAAAAATAAAAATATATATAATATAATAAATAAAAAATAAAATAAAAAAAAAAAAAATTTTTTGGCTCAGCTGGGATTCGATGCCACGTTTTCTCTATCCAGTATACACGTTTGTATGTATGTATGTTGTTGTTGTAATGTTGTTTTTGTGAAAAAAACATCGAGGTGGTCGTGGGTTTTTGCTCATATCTCAGTTGTTTATGTACCGATATTTCTGATTTTCAATACCGAATATTTATGATATTTTAATACCTCACCCGGGTCCAAGCGATGTCGGGGGGCTTCAAAAAGTTGATTTCAACATACACACGGACAGAGCTTAATCGACTCCCCTATTCATAAGCTTTCAGAAAATATATACTTTATGGGGTCGGAAATGAAAATTGTAGAAATTTCACACGGAATGACAAACCTATATATACCCTTTTTCACTGTGTGAAGGGTATAAAAAGTGAATAGTGATCAAAAATATTAGTTCTTATTACTGCTGTATGATTTTGTATGTTTAACTTTTTATGTATTTCTGATGTGTACATGATCGATACATGAGTGTGTATTTTTGTTTATATCTTCTCTTGTTGTTGCATAATTTAAACATTGCATACCATTCGAAGAGATCATCTCTGTGTATTTTGTTGTTGTGATGTTATGATTGCTAATGTTAATATTCATATCGCCTATAATAATTATATATTGTTTCTTTTTAACTGAGTTTATTGTTTTGTCAAGCTCTATTATGAACCCATTTACATTATTTTTTGGCGGTCTGTAAATTGTAAACAAGGAGAATGTTTCTTTGTTGTTTGTAATCTACTTGAATTGATTCGAAACAGATTGTGTTTAAGCAAATGTTTGTATGTGTTATATGTTCTCTTACATATACAGCTACACCTCCACCTCTTTTATCTCTATTTAAAAAATATGAAGTAAAACCATTTATACTATATGCGTGTTGCTCTTCAGTGTTTATGTTGGTTTCAACAAGAAGTATAAAGTTAATGTTTTGTATAATATTGTGGATACTAGCTAAGAACGAAGTAAAGTGTAATCGTAGTGAACGAATGTTCATATATATGATTGTTACGGGATAACTTAGAAAATTTGCATTTATTTGATTAAAGTTATGTAGTATTAGGCTTTGGTGCATTTTTATTTTGGAATTATGAGTTAATATTTGTGTTTATTTTATTATAGATGTAATTAATTCTATATCAGCAGCATTATTTATTATGATGGGATTTGAGCCTTCATTTTTCTTAACGTGAATATTACCATTTCGAACCCATACGAATTTCCAATTTAATTCCTAAGCTTTTGCCCTGGCAAGCCAGAGAAGTCGCCGTTTGTGTAGGGTTAGGTGTTCGTTTATATAAATAAATTTGTTTTTGTTTTCAGTGTTTATTAAACTTGAATCCACTCTGTGGCGATTAATTTTGCTAAGCAATTCTCTTTTTTTCTTGATAGAAGTAAATTCAATAATGATTTTTTCTGATTTTTTTAAGCTATAGGAGTTATCTATGTCATTGTCATAAATGTCAATATTTATTGAATTGGCAATTGTTTTAACAACATCATTTGGGCTTATGTTTTTCTTTGTTATATTTTTTATTTCAATGTTTTTGTTGAGTAACTGTTGCTCTAAGTTATTAATTCTACAATCCATCTCTCTTATTTGCTTTTCTTTCTCTTTGTTATTTTCACAAAGCTCACTCACTGTACCTTTAAGAGTGGTAAGAGAGTTTGTTATTGCAGAAAGTGCAGTTTCTATTTTTAAATTCATTTGCGCATTGTTTTGACCAAGGCGAATTTATTTATCAGGTGCTGTTGACAACGCAGCTGATCTACTTTTTTATTTGCAAAAATGATGATTGAATTGTCAAATATTATTTATGTTTACATAGATTACTCCTTCCCGCGCAAAAAAAACACAAACAAAAACCATGTAGTTTTTGACACATCGACAGTCGAAAGCAACAATAAAAAACCATGTTGTTTTTTTAATGTTGTATTTGTTGACGAATTACCACCACCTGATAAATAAATTCGCCTTGGTTTTGACTTATCGTTTTTGAAAGTTCTTGAATTATTTGTTTTATTTCGCTTATATCCGTTTTCACAAAGCAAACATCTGTTTTTAATTCTTTAACATCATTTTTAACCATGTAGACGCTCATATTTCAATTCAATTCAATTTATTTCATATTTAATATGTTTACATCTCAATTATAAATAATAAGTTGTAAAGAGTTTAAGATTAGTATCTTTTTCTGCTTAATTTTAATATATTTCGTTAGTTATTATATACATTTATATTGGCAAAATTATATTGGAGGTAAAAATTTAGCAAAAACCTATTTAAGCCTCTTTTTTTCATTTTATTTATATATTTTTTTCCGATTTTTTATTTATATAAAAACACTTATTCTAAATCTTAACTACGTAAGTTGAGCTAGCTCATTAATATGAATATGAGAAGAGTTTTGGTACCTGTGTCGTCTGCAAAGACTGAGACAGTGCAGTAATCTAATTGGGAGAAATCTGAAGTGTACAAGCAAAGAATATAAATCATATAGAATGCGCATGAAGGCCCAAATTCAAATATTTTTTAAAAAAATTTTATGACGCGGTCGGTAAAGCAAAAGGGAAAGAAGCAAAGTAAAGAGCATAACAATGTTTCGCTCTCATATGTAATTGCGTGTGTTTGTAAATACTTCAGTTTGTATGTATGTATGTTTGTTTATGTTTTGATATTTTCATTTCTTGCACAAATTCAACTTCTATTCATCATCTCAACAAATTGTTGTCAGTCAGACAGTCAGTCAGACGTTTAACTACGTACGCGTGTATGTATGTTGTTTATGCATGTATGTATGGATGTGTTAATGTTCTTCAAACAATGATATGAGGGAATATAAATTTACATATATAAAAAAGGTCAAATAAATTCAAACAAATGTATACAAAAATTATTTTGAAAACAAATATGCTCGACTGTGTTACAGTAGCAAAAGCATATATATATTGTTGTTGTACGAATGAGATTGCATCAATTGTGATCGAATTTTATTTGCCCTTCTTAGCGAAATTTTAGTGTACGTGTACATTTTGATTGATTTGAGATAATTTTTATAGAATGAAATGTTTTTATAGGTGAAAATGTTTTTTTCAAGCATTTGAATTTCACTTGAGGTATTTTAAATAAATAAATAAAAAAGGCGATGTTTTCTAATGTATTACAGATACTTTTACAAATTGGAGTTTTCGAAAAAACTTTATTTTAGCTACTTTATTCTTTGTCTTGTTAAAATTTATTATTAATATTCCCTTTTCTTTTGTATATTTAAAAATTAAAATTATTTTGGTTTAAATTTTTTTGAATCTTAAATATTTTCTTTCAAAAACTTTGAATATATATACCTACATACATACTAAAGTTTGACAACATAAGGAAAAATGCATATTATTTCGTTTTAATAAGTGAAACAATATTATTGTCAACATTTTTTTAAGAAATTTAAAAAAAATTTATTTAATTTTTTTCAGTTTAGTATTTTTATTCATATAATCATGAAAGGGATTTTATATTAAAATATTTTTTTTTTTTTAATACAAACATATCAGATATATCAGGTACATAGAAAAAACTTTATATAAAAAACTAGAGCTGAGAATTATGTATTATTTTTTTTTTTAGAACAAACAGAATGTTGAAAAGTTTATTCATTTCAAAATAAATTAAATAATAATATTGGAAAAGTAATAAGTTGTTTTTTTTTTTTATAAAACAATTGAAATAAAAACAAACTATGTATGTATTTTTGTTAAGAATAAATAATTTTTTATGTTTTTCCCACTTCATTAATTTCTGCCATCAAAAAGTGTTCAATAAGGATGTGAACCACCCTTGTACAATTAACAAAGTTGTTTTACTTTAATAGATTACATCATTCGTTTGCTAAATTTTGTATTTTTTTTTTTCTTGGAACTTAATTTTTCTATAGACCAAGAGCAATGCTTGCGGAGGAGTAGTAATAGTAGAAAGTCCAAAACTTCTATTCTGTGTTGTAAACAAGCGTCGGCAAACCACTGCGGAGTCAAGCGTTTACATGACTCAATAATAAAAGATTTTATACCAATTTTTTGGGGCAGCTAAGCTTCCAAAATCTGTAAACGACTGATAATTGTTAAAGTGTAAAAAAAGCTCGCTTGGTGCTGTTAGAACTTCATCCGTCTTTCTCAATTCGTCACAACATTTTTTGCATTGTAATTTTGGAATGACTTTAAATGCTACATATCCAAGAAAGTATCTCATAGAATCTACTTCGAAATTTATAACTGCAGAATTTTCAAAAACATCTGCATATATGTGGCTCTCGAAATCAACATTGTCAATTTCAGCAACTTGGTTCTTTATGTTCAATACATAAATCTGCTTGAAAGCCAGCATCAACATTCGCTATTTCGTCTTGTACAAGTTCGCAGTTGCTAGAAGAGCTTGACTGAACTATTTTAGTCACCATTATTTTAGTCAAAATATTATTCAATTCGGCTACAGACGGGTTGTTATTGTTGCCCCCTTTCTGCCGCAATACAGAAAACGTGTTTTCTAATTTGTCCTGATTAAGGGATTTTGTCATTAAAAAATATACATCACCACCTTCTTTTAAAATATCATCGGTTAACATAAGAACTGATTTAAGAGTGAGCTTCATTCCATTTAAAAAGAAAACACGCTTCTTTTTATCAAAAAACTCCACATTTTCTAAATATTGCAAAAAAATTTAATAAATTTATATGATTCACTGTTAAGCTGAATTGCAGATCTGTAGCAGTTATCACCATAAAGGGAGCCACTATTAAGACAATTGAAAATCTTGTCAATTTTTCCCACAAACTGAACTGTTGATAAGGCCGATTTTGTGGAATTTATCTTAAATTTTGTGGTTTCGGAAATAGTTTTGATAGCAGCCGCAACAGTTCTGCTGAAAATTTGTTTTGCAAATTTTACACACATTTTTTCAAAACAGTTAGGGTAAATGTGTTGCCGTGTCAATTTTGGGCACATTTTTGTTTTTGCACTTGCATACAATTCCTTAATTACTTGAAAACTTACCGTTCATCCGGTGATTTTATGTCACACTTTAACCAGCCATTCCGCAAAGACTTAATTAAATGGGGGAAATCGTACATGAAAAAAACTTTCTGATCATAAGTTTCAAAAAACGGCTTTTCCACAGATACTCTAAGGTTGGAGAAACATTTTCTGTTAGTCGAGCCTTGATCACATACAAGGGCTCGAACGTTTATACCCATGCTTTTTAAAATATTACAATTTTCTTTAACTATTTCACTTAAAGTATCCGCACATAAGCCGTTGTAGGAAATAAAGTAATTAAGAATGATTGAAAAATTAGAAAACATAGATTTAATCATAAAAACACATACATGAGTGGCAATTCCATTAGTCCTTTCAAATCCAGTTGTTTCAAATCCATCAACTAAATCTAGACTTCTATTATACCTCAACTCTTTTCTTATGCTCATTTCATCCATAACTAAAACCATATGCTTAGCACATCTGTCATCCAACTGGGAGCATTTTTCCCTCACGAATTCAAAAGCATTATTTTTTTTAGCCGGGCTGAAGAAATTTAATCGGCGCCCACCGATTCAAGGTGGAAATGTGAGGAAGACTCAAATTTAATTTGTCCCTTAGAAATAAGTATGTGGATTGAGATTTGTAAAATATGTTCTGAGCTAAATATTTTACATTTTCAGAATATATCTTTGGCCGAGAGCTCAACAAAAGCTTACAAAAAATGTTGCTTTCTGCGCTTATATTTTGTAAACAATCAATCGATTCAATAAGAGACTTTTTTATATTTTTACGATTTAACTTTTTAATATTTTGTGTGGGTCGCTTTGATTTTAAAATTTTTTGAATTTGTTTGTATTTTTGAGGAGATTACTATATTTGTTCCGGTAGTGATCTGCAAGTAAAGTTTGATTTTCGCAATTTGAGCAGAAGGGGGCTTCGATATTTTCACAATCTAAATTTTTTGGGGGGAACCTGAACTCTGCGTTAAAATCTTCCAATTCATCCTCCATTTCATCAATATCTACAGTTGGAATGGCGACAGCTTTTACTTTTTCCCCCCAAAGTATGAACTTGAAAAATGATTTTCGCAAATATAAAGACTTTTATTAAAATTCTTCTCAGGAATTCGACATTTCTCTCGCCAATTTTGACCTGGTATCATATCAGGCGAAGGAAATTTAAACATTTTTAAGCCCTTAAAATGTCTTCTCGACTTTTGGCATTTTTTCACGCAGCATTTTATGCCCGATGGCGATTTATTTTTCTTTATTGTACTCGAATTCATTGCTTTAGTAGAGTTTTTATTTATTGCGTTATTTTTATTTTTTTATTTACTTTTAATTTAATTTCTAGACACACAGTACGTAATGCTTCACTGCAGCTTTGAAACTGAAATGTGTTATGAAATGCTTCAAAATAAAATAAAAAGCTGCAGAGCCTTTAAAATATCACTAAAAAAATTTCCAGCGAAGTGTCCTTGACGATTTGTGCCTCTTAAAATACAACAACAATACAAAAATTCTACCTGACTTCGGTTTAGCTAGGTTTTTGCACATTTACTGCATGTATGTTTTTTTTAAGAGACGGTCAAATAATTCTAGTACAGGCAACAGGTACATAAGTATTTTTTATTGAGTTTTGCCTTTCTAACATAAAATTGAAATTCCTTTTCTTTTATCACAAAATACATACATAACTATTTGTTTCCTGACGAGTCAACAAATTATTGGCGAAACAGTGACAGCAATTTTAATAAAAATTTTTATTTTACAGAATAAAGTAGCTTAAATAAATTATAAATTACACTTTAAAATAAATAATATCACACTAGAGCTACATGTATAAACATTGAGTGTACTTGACAATAGGCGAAAGTTTTTTCGAAAACTTCAATTTGTAAAAGTATCTGTAATACATTAGAAAACATCGCCTTTTTCATTTATTTATTTCAAATACCTCAAGTGAAATTCAAATGCTTGAAAAAAACATTTTCACCTATAATAAATTTCATTGTATTAAAATTATCTCAAATCAATTAAAATTTACACGTACACTGAAATTTTCGCTAAGAAGGGCAAATAAATTTATTTGACCTTTTTGATAAATATAAATTTATATTTTCTCATTTCTTTATTTAAAGAACATTAACACATCCATACATACATACATGCATAAACAACAGACAAACACGTGTTCGTATTTATTTTGTTTCTTTGCTTCCTTGTCTAACGCATGATGTTAAACGAGTGCATGGTAAATAAATATGGTTAAAGAAACCAACAACAAATTACATATACAAAATTTTGTGAGTGCATGGTAAATAAATATGAATAAAGTAACCAACAACAAATTACCTTGACAAAATATTGTGAGCGAAACTATATAAGAGCCATTCGTAATGAAGAGAGTGGGTTCCAATGTTAGAACCCGCCATAAGAAATTTTTATTTGTACGTGATGCGCATTCTAAATGATTTACATTCTTTGGTACAAGTTATATAGAATTGGAGACAAACAAGAGCCTTGCGGACAACCTGCTGCAATAGAATACGAATTAGAAAAAGTCGAACCAATATAGACTTTGAAGGAGCGTGTTTTAAGAAAACTTTGAATTATTTTTATACCCGCCACCAAAAAAATGGTGGGGGTATATTCATTTTGTCATTCCGTTTGTAACTCATCGAAATATCCATTTTAGACCCCATAAAGTATATATATTCTGAATCAGGGTTTGATTTGATGACGATCTAGCTATGTCCGTCCGTCTGTCCGTCTGTTGAAAGCACGATAGAGGTCGCACCGAAAAAGCTAGGAGGCTCAAGTTTTGCCAGAATCTTTCTTATAGACAAGGTTTGTTTGGTATTGAAAATGGGCTATATCGGAATATTAGGAAGTGAGTTATAGCTCGGAATGCAAGAGTAGGTCGAAAAAACCGTGTCCTACGAACATCGAATAAAATGGTATTATGTCCAAACGGATTAACGTACAGTCATGAAACTTCAAATATATATTTCTCGAGTCAAAACAATATTTCTCACCAAAAATTACCTAAATCTAATCATTAGGAAAGGAGTTATCGATCAAAATGTACGAAAATTTATACCGCACAGTGTATTTTTCGGTATATTTAAAAACAAAAACGTCATAAAAGCAACAAAATTGGATTTACGACTCTGAAATTTTGCACACTTTCGTTTTTGGTGAGAGGCTTTTTTTTAACGGAAAATCAATGTGCCACGCCCACTTTTACGCCCACCTCCCATATAACGTTTTACCTAAAATTCATATAATTTCTCTATTAATAAAGATTTTAGAATAATAAAGGGCTATATTGAAACATCTAAAATGTACTCATTCGCAAAAATAACTTTGACACGCCTACTATAACGCCCACTTTTCACGTTATCTACCGTTAATGAAATTTAAAAGCTCATAAAACCGCCATAATTAGAGGTATGATAATCAAATTTGCTACGTATATCCCCCTAGGCAATGTCATTATTGTGCCAAAAAATTAAGATGCCACGCCCACTTTTACGCCCACCTCCCATATAATGTTTTACCTAAAATTCATATAATTTCTCTATTAAAAAAGATTTTGGAATAATAAAAGGCTATATTGAAACATCTAAAATGTACTCATTCGCAAAAATAACTTTGACACGCCTACTATAACACACACTTTTCACGTTATATACCGTTAATGAAATTTCAAAGCTCATAAAACCGCCAAAATTTGATGTATGCTGATCAAATTTGCTACGTATATCCCCCTAGGCAGTGTCATTATTGTACAAAAAAATTAAGGTGCCACGCTCACTTTTACGCCCACCTCCCATATAACGCTTTACCTAAAATTCATATAATTTCTCTATTAATAAAGATTTTGGAATAATAAAAGGCTATATTGAAAGATCTAAAATGTACTCATTCGTAAGAATAACTTTGACACGCCTACTATAACGCCCACTTTTCACGTTATCTACCGTTAATGAAATTTCAAAGCTCATAAAACCGCCAAAATTTGATGTATGATGATCAAATTTGCTACGTATATCCCCCTAGGCAGTGTCATTATTGTACAAAAAAATTAAGGTGCCACGCCCACTTTTACGCCCACCTCCCATATAACGTTTTACCTAAAATTCATATAATTTCTCTATTAATAAAGATTTTGGAATAATAAAAGGCTATATTGAAACATCTAAAATGTACTCATTCGTAAAAATAACTTTGACACGCCTACTATAACGCCCACGTTTCACGTTATCTACCGTTAATGAAATGTTAAAGCTCATAAAACCGACAAAATTAGAGGTATGATGAGGAAATTTACTACATATATCCTTCTAGTCAATGTAGTTGTTGTGCCGAAAAGTTTAGGTGACACGCCCACTATAACGCCTACCTCCCATATAACGGGTTTTCTTAAATTCATGTAATTTCTCTATTGACAAAGTTTTTGGGAAAATAAAGAACTATATTGAAATATCTAAGTTGTATTTATTAGCAGAAACTTTATTGACACGCCTACCTTAACGCCCACTTTCATTGAAAGACTACATTTCCAAAAGCATTTTAGTAGCATATCGAAGTTATAAAGGGTGGTTAAATTTTAAGGGCCGATGTTGAATTTAAATAAAAAACAAATTATTTAGGAAATTATTTTATTTGTACGGTTAAATTATGTATTTAACAAAATATCGGCCAAATGCAACCACTTCCCCCCCCCCATCCTAGGCGCCACTCCTCTATCTGATGGTCCAAATTTTCAATGACAATGTTGATGCTCAATTGTTAGGCATGATGATGAGGCGAGGTTGACTGCTCTTTTGCCACACTATCGCAAAAAACAGTAATGGTTCCCATTCAACGAACTAAGAAGGCATTCACAGATTTTCTAACATTTTATACAGACCTGTTTTGCAGAAATTTAAATATTTTTTACAATTTTCCCGATTGTGGATGAATTTGAATGATTATGTTGATCAAAAGAATTACGAAGTGCACAAAATGCATTTTGATTTGAACGCCCATTTTCATAAAAAACCTAAATAACTTTAAAGCGTTGCTCATTTGCGTATCTTTCCACGGATCAAATTGAGTAAGTTTGAGAAATGTCAAATGAAATGCAGAAAACTAATTTAAATACTAGCTGTAGTTCACCTTCAACATGGGCCCTTAAAATTTAACCACCCTCTACAAAGAAAGTGATACATATTTTATTATAAAAAGATTATTCCATAATGAGTAACAAAATAATAAATATTGTGCTTTAAATGTACACAAAATTGGTGGTGGGTATAAAAGATTCGGCACAGCCGAATATAGTGCTCTTACTTGTTATAAGTTGCATTGGAAATCCAAAATTTATCCTTTTAAAAATCAGGCCGTCATGCCATACTGAGTCAAATGCAGCTTTGACATCTAGTAATAGCATACCAGTTGATCTTTGAGCATTAAAATTTTCTTTAACTAAGTTTCTTATTCTAATTAGTGGATGGGCAAAAAGTTCACTAACTTCTCTTTTATAATTTTTTCAAGAATTTTACTAATGGAGGATAGTAGGCTTATAGGTCGGTACGATGAAGGAATATCAGGTGGATTTTTTTATAGGAATTACTTTGGCTTCCTTAAACTCATCAGGAAAATAACAGATTTTTAAACACCCATTGATTATAATAGTCAAGAACTTAAGAGCTTTATTAGAAAGCTTTTTTAAAGAAATATTATTGATCCCATCGATTCCAGGGGATTTTTTTCTTTTTAATGATTTAACAATTGCAGAAACTTCTGAAATGTTGATTAGAAATTCATCTGTAAGAACTGTATTTGAATTTTTAAAAGATTCGAGAGCATTGTGGACCTGGTAATTCGTGCAAATGTTTGAGCCAAAATTTCACTTTTTTCCCGATTAGTAGTATAAATATTATTATTTTGCTTTAAAATTGGAATATTTTTTGATTTCTTCCTTAGAATTTTGGTTATGTTCCAAAATGGGGGAGAACCTTTATCAAGGGTTGAAAGTAAGTAATCCCACGATTTTTTTCTATGTTTAGTTATTTCCTCCTTGATTTTCCGATTTAATAATTTCATTTCGTGTTTGTCATTTACATTTCTGAATCTTTGCCAGTCTCTCCTGATACTGTTTCTTCTTCGAATTAAACTCTTTAAGAATTGTGGTAATGGTTTGTTCCTTTGTGAACATTGTTTTTTTTTAACACTAAAATCCGCTGCATAATTAATAGCAAGCTTGAAATTTAACAACCGATTATCAATATGTTCAGTATTTTCGATGTTACTTAAATTAGGTAAAGTCAGTGCTCTGTTTAGCAGCCTAGAGAAGCGTTTCCAATTTGCATTTACAAAATCATATTTGAAAATTGTACTAGTGTTATAACAGCTATTTAACACTATTTTGCCTGGAAGGTGATCTTAGCTTAAATCGGTTATGACTTCGGCGTGAGACAATAAACCAGGCACATTTGTTTAAAATAAATCTAATGTAGAACCCTGCCGGTTTGTACTAGCAGGTAAGTATGTAAAGTCATTTGGATACACTATATCAATGTCATATGAGTCTAGCTTTTCGTACAAGATGTTTTTCCATCCATTGGCTCTCAAACACCCCCGTAACTGATGTCTACTTAAAAACACCTCCTTATAAGTACATGTCGTCTCGACTTAGTTTAAAAATATCGGAAGCAAATTTTCATTTCTGTATATCTTAAACTGATTATGACTTATAGATATATCTGGTCTTAGCCCTGTTTCTGTTAATAAACAGATTTGTACGTTACGAGAAATTAAGAATTGAAATAACTCTAAACTTTTGTTCCTAACACCCCTTGCGTTCCAAGTTATAAAAAAAATTTAATAAAAATTTAATAGCTAGACTGGTTATAACTTCAAATTGCTCAATCTTTGACTTACAGTTTTTAAGATTATTAATTAATTATAATGTTATATTCTTCATTTCCTGAAGAGTGAAGAGATCATTACTGTTGTTGCTTTGGTTGCTATTGTTGTTCCCATTGCTTTGGGTTATCCAGATACTAGACGGCGTGTTCGCGCTTTGATGTAGTGTGTTTGGAAAGCTATTATTGTAGTTGCTGTTTGGCTGATTAACGTAACTGTTGCGTGGACGACGTTGTTGAACAGGCTGAGAACGTCGTCTCATACTTAAGTAATTGACCTTGCTAGGACATTGGTCAAACGTAGATTTGTGTGATCCATTACAGTTAGCACATCTGATTGTAGCATCTTTACATTCTGATGTCTTGTGTGATCCAGCGCAGTTTGCACAGAAAGTTTTAACCTTGCAACGACTAAATCCATGCCCGAACATTTGGCAGTTATAACATTGGGTGATTTGTGACTTGTTTAATTTCTTCTTACTTTAAGGAAGTTTAATACAGAATAATTCTGACGTAGTTCTTTCAGTGTTATAGTTTGCCTTTGGAAATAAACTACGTATATTATATATTCCGAATTGTACGAGGAAGTCTTGGTAACGATTTTAACATTCAAACATTTTAGTCCCATATCGGTCAACGTTTTCATTAGAAATTTTGGATTTTGTCTATCGAGACCAAATAGAAGCGCTTTGTACGGTTTTTGTACCCTTCACACAGTGAAAAAGGGTATATATAGGTTTGTCATTCCGTGTGAAATTTCTACAATTTTGATTTCCGACCCCATAAAGTATATATTTTCTGAAAGCTTATGAATAGGGGAGTCGATTAAGCCCTGTCAGTCTGTCCGTGTGTATGTTGAAATCAACTTTTTGAAGCCCCCCGACATCGCTCGGACCCGGGTGAGGTATTAAAATATCAGAAATATTCGGGAGTAGATCGGTATTGAAATTCAGAAACATCGGTACATAAACAACTGAGATATGAGCAAAAACCCTCGACCACCTCGATTTTTTTTCACAAAAACAACATTACAACAACAACATACATACATACAAACGTGTATACTGGTTAGAGAAAACGTGGCATCGAATCCCAGCTGAGCCTAAAAAAATTTTTTTTTATATTTTTTTTTAATTTTTTTTTTTATTTTTTAATTTTTTTTTTATTTTTTTTTTTTGTTTTATATATATTATATATATTTTAATTATTTAAAAAAAAATTTTTTTTTTTAAACTTTTTTTTTAATTTTTTTTAACTTTTTTTTTAAAATTTTGTTTTAATTTTTTATTTTTTTTTTATTTTTTTTTTTTAACATACATACGTTAATTTTTAATTTTACAATGGGATGTTTTTATATGAATGTACGTATTTCATATGAGATGAATGGTGATACAAACTACTGTTATTGCGTGACTACACGTTGTGAAGGGTATATAAGATTCGGCATGGCCGAATATAGCGGTCTTACTTGTTTATTTTTGAAAGAATAAGTAAAATACTCATATTTATCACCGAGTATATTAAGCATGGACTCATTATCAGCTTGAGCTTTAAGAAATAGTTTAAGACCAATCGAAATTTTTTTTATGGCATTATCTGACACTTTAACTAATTTACATAGTTCATGCACTTCTTCTATTTTGCATTTCAAAAAAGTAATTGGAGGAATGTGAACTTTAGTAGTCTTTTCCACTATCACTTCATCGTTGTCAATTTTATCGTCATCAATTGTTTGAAGAGGAGAAAAGTAGTTGTTGGATTGTGTATCATTAAATTCATTATTATTTATTTGTTTTAGTTTTTTTGTTTTTCTTTTGAACGCTCAATGCGTTATCATTGTCACAAATTCGTAGCCGCTTAATTTTGTTCTATTTAATTGTTTTTGTTCGAAACCGGTTTTTAATTGATTGATTGCAAACAAATTGTATTCTCTAGTCCGGTATACACAACTGAATTCAACAAGTCAATTAGCACGACTGCTCATATTTACATCATTTAATGATAATGAATCTTTAAAGCGTTTGTTACTATTATTGTTATCATCTTCGTTTTCTTCATCTCTTTGTTGTTTTTGGATTACTTGCGTTGAGCCGTCATCACTAATAATATTATAGGCATTGTTACTGCTTGTAGACCCCTTACGTGGCTTGCACTTATGGCACCACCAATCGGCTCACCGCACAGTATTCATTCCTGTGTATGCTTTTTCGAATAGCGGACAGCAAGAAGAGAAATGATACTGAGAGTTACAGGCATAGCACTTTACAAATTTCGTTGGTAAATTGGTGTTATATTGACTACATAGACTCATTTTTATACCCTTCACCTGTGGTGCACAAGGGTATATATAGCTTTGTCATTCCGTTTGTAATTTCTACAATTTTCATTTCCGACCCCATAAAGTATATATTTTCTGAAAGCTTATGAATAGAGGAGTTGATTAAGCCCTGACCGTCTGTCCGTGTGTTGGTTGAAATCAACTTTTAGAAGCAACTATATGTTCCTCAGATCTGTATATGGTATCATTCTCTTGGAAATATCCAGGAATGAATCGCTATTGAAATTCACCACAATCGCCCCATAACTTTCTGAGATATGAGCAAAAAACCACGACCACCTCGTTTTTTTTCACAATTACAACAACAACATACATACATAGATACATGTAAAAAACATACCAAACAAAAAAAAATATTAAAAATAAGAAAAAAATAATAAAAAAAAACTACAAAAAAAAAATTAAAAAAAAATAATAAAATATAAATAATATATTAAATAAAATAAAATAAAATTTTTTTGGCTCAGCTGGGATTCGATGCCACATTTATTCTAACGTGTACGTATGCACGTATTTTATATGGGATGAATGGTGATAGAAACAATTGTTATTGCATGACTACACGTTGTGAAGGGTATATAAGATTCGGCACGGCCGAATATAGCACTGTTACTTGTTTTTTTTTTTTCCTTTTCTTTTTTTATACCCTTCACCTGTGGTGCACAAGGGTATATATAGCTTTGTCATTCCGTTTGTAATTTCTACAATTTTCATATCCGACCCCATAAAGTATATATTTTCTGAAAGCTTATGAATAGAGGAGTCGATTAAGCCCTGACCGTCTGTCCGTGTGTTGGTTGAAATCAACTTTTAGAAGCAACTATATGTTCCTCAGATCTCTATATGGTATCAATCTCTTGGAAATATTCAGGAATGAATCGCTATTGAAATTCAGCACAATCGCCCAATAACTTTCTGAGATATGAGCAAAAAACCACGACCACCTCGTTTTTTTACACAATTACAACAACAACATACATATATATATATATAAAAATCAATGTGTGTTTGTATGTTTATATGTTTGTATGTTTATATGTTTATATGTTTGTTTGTGCTTTATAGACGGTTAAACGGCTGGATCGATTTCCTTGAAATTTTCACAGAATCTTCCTGTATGTCTGGAAGGAACTATAGGCTATACTTTGGTTTGATTTTGTAAGTGGGCGGGGTGCCACGCCCTATTAAAGAATAAGTATTAAATATTATATATCACGAAAGTTAATGCAGCTAGAGTCTTCAAATTAAGTACGGTAAACTTTGACATCCACAGGAACATTTGGGTAAAAACTGGGCGGACTTGCAATAGTAGGCGTGGCCACATGAATTAAATACTAAAATTCGTATACTTGAAAAACGATATCGATTAGAGTAGTAAAATTTTGCAAAAGCAACTTTGATATTTGAATAAACATTTATGGAAAAAATGGGTGCATTAACAATAGTGGGCGTGGCACCTGCCATATGAATTAAATACTAAAATTTGGGGTGGCGAAGCACACCGGGTATTAGCTAGTACATAAATATATGTAAAAACCATACAAAAAAAAGAAGAAATTACAAAAAGAAAAAATATTAAAAATAAAAAAAAAAATAATAAAAAAAATTTTTAAATAATTTAAAAAAAATTTTTAAAAATTTTTTAAAAATTTTTTTAAAAAAATTTTTTAAAAAAATTAAAAAAAAAATATAAAAAAAATAATAACAAAATATAAATAATATATTAAATAAAATAAAATTTTTTTGGCTCAGCTGGGATTCGATGCCACATTTATTCTAACCAGTATATACATATGTACGTATTTGATATGAGATGAATGGTGATACAAACAATTGTTATTGCATGACTACACGTTGTGAAGGGTATATAAGATTCGGCATGGCCGAATATAGCACTGTTACTTGTTTTTTTAAGTTTTTGATGTTATGGTTTTTGCTCAAATAACACTTCTAATACGTAAAATTTGATTATATTTTGTTTAATATATTACACCAAATTGTCTGTTTATTTAGATATATTTGTTTTTGTTATTTTTAGTCACTTAAAAACACCTTAAATTTTCTTTTTTTGTGGGAGCACAATTAAAAGTCGTGCTCTCATATGAACGTAGTATAAAAAAGTAAGAACTTCGATAGCGCAGTTCTTACTATTTATTGAATACTCAAGTTGTATTTATAATCATTAAAAATTTTTGGTTCAATTTATGAAATTTGTATATCTGATTCAATTTACTTAGAATAATAAAAAGTAGAGCAAGGATATATCGGGAATATATTTTTTTTACTAAAAGCAAGGTCAATGCTACTGAGTTTAAAAAATTAAGTTTCTTAATTTGCAAAAATGACCCTAAAAATAATAAAAGTAAAATTTTTCCTTCACTAAAAACTTCCACTTGGTTTATTATTACATACATTCAGAATTCTATGTATACAAAATAAAAACAAAGAGAAGAGAAAAAGTAATTTGATTGTCCATATTATTGCATCAAAAAACACTAATTTTAAGAATGTTTACAAACAGCGTTGTCAACTTTAAAATTTCAAAAAGCACCATAACCCAGGAAAAAACGCGTCATTCTCAAAAAAAAGCACTAAATTTATAATTTGTAAATTATTTTTTTATTTATTTAATAAAATTATACATTTACATAAATTTCTTTACAAATAAGACATTTTTAAATGAATATCAGAATAAATAACAAAAAAATTTACAAAAATCAAACAACGAATATCTTTTAGTCAGTCAGTACAGATTTACATAGATACATATATTTATATGTAAATAAAAATAAACAAAACCATTGGAAAAAAGAACAAAAATATTTAATTATTAAAGTAGTTATCAATTCACAATATATCACAGGAGTGATGCATTGTAAGAAATTTATTTCAACATTTAGAAAAAATTACGACAGGATTAATTTTTCCATACCTGATGCATTTATACGACGTTTTATAAACATATTTGAATTTGTTGTACAAAATATTAAAGAAATTATTCACCAAATAAGTACAACTATTATTTAATATTTAAATATTTTTATATTACATATTAGAGTAATTAAATAGAACTATTTCTAACTAAAAATTATGAAAAATTTTAATAAACTTGCTGTTTAATAATTCGATTAGGATTTAAGCTTTTCTCTGTGTAAATAATATGAAATATCAATGTTAAAGTCTATAATATTCATTATTATCACTATCATATGGCCACAACATAGTCTTAATTTCAAATTGTAATGCTTTATAAATATCATTGCTATTAATCAGAATATTTACTTCATCAGCTATTTGGTAGGTTTCACAACAGGAATTTTCCCGTTTAAGCCCATTTTTAATGTGAAGTTAGGCATTAACTGAAATTAAAGACATTCGGTTGCGAATTTTAGATTTAAACACATTCATGGGAGCGACAAAAGTTTAACGTTTAAGTTTAATGCTTCAAAGGGATTTAAGTTAACTGCATCTTTGTACGATTTAACTTCAATCCAAAAATCGACTGGATTCAATATTTTGCCATTGGTAACGGTAAAATATCTTCTTTTGTATGTGATAAAACATTTCTAACATTAATTATGTTAATTTTACTCAAAATTTCAAGGTTTTCTGGTAAAATTTTTAAACGTTTAAAGTTGTGGGACGCTAAAAGTTTGCTTTAAGGTTTAATCATTTATAAGATGATCTCAAAAGAAAGAGGAATTTCTTTTATTCACATTCACCTCAAATGCATATACATATGTATAAAGTTAGACATTTTGAAGCAAAAACTTTCTGGGCAATCAATTATCTTATAAATAATTAAATTTTTAGTGTAATATTATTTTCTTGCCGAGTTGCATGTAATTGTACTATAAGTTACATTTTGGTAGTAATTTACACTTACAAAACATTTTTTTCAATTAATATATTTGAATTTTAGTGTTTGGTGTCACCGAAATAAAAAGAAAATCACTAAAAACTAAAAAAAAAATCACCAAGCACTGACTCACAATTTTTCCGCTTTCGAAATGTTAAAAATCACCAAAAACGGTGATAAAATCACCGAGTTGACAACGCTGTTTACAAACGTAAAAATACAAAGAGTACAATAAAAATTAAATATTAGAATTGTTAATTGTTGTAATTTGTAAAAACTTTCCCTGAAGAAGCTACCCAATGTGGTAGCGAAATATCGGAAAATAAAATTAAAATTATTTTTTATAAAAAAAAGTGATCTCAAGCTCAATGCAAAAAACAATTGTTGATATAAATTAAAAAGATCGAAAACATTCATTTATTATATATACATAGATTACACTGCTCTACAAAAAATTATTTTTTGTCTTACCATTAATTAAAACTATGTGGACTATATAAATTTTGATGCGCTGAACTCAAATCCGTTGTCGGCTTTTTTCCATCAGATCGGGATTTTTTTTTATGGGCATGGCAAATTTTCCCCCCTAAATTAGTCAGGTACGGAGACATATTTCATCCTAACTCGAGAACCAGTCATCGGATTTTTTAAGAATAAAACACCAGTAGATGTCTAACAAAATTCTATTTATTTTAATTGAATAGAGGTTTTCTATATCTCTTATCGTTTTGGAATTATTCAAAAATTAATGGAGAAAAAAATTTTTTTTTCGTGCAAAATTCGTAATATTTTTCAATTTAAAAATGGAAAAAATGCAACAAACCATAAATATCGGTTAAAAAATGTAGATTTTATTGTCAATTTACCGCAGGTACCCGATATTGTAATGCAACTAGCCTTGCATATGATATACATATGTAACAATTCGTTAGGTGAGCAGGTAATGGAACTAAAGTACAACGGTATTTAGCATAGCTCTTGGAATTAAAATTTATAACAGTATTTTTCAATTACCTGTGATTTCAAATAAAGAACATTAGGGTAGATTCTAGTATTTATTGTATGTATGTATAGAAGCTGATGGACAATAAGTGAGTCACTTTATATTGAATATCATGCGGTTAAAATCGGCAACAGTAAATAGATCTTATAGTGTTCTTCGTTATTGTGTAAAGAAATAAAGCAATTAAAGAATCCACAAACGCTTTCATATTACAAAATGTCAAGGATTTGTAACAAATCTCCAAATTTATTTTGTTACGTATGTGGCGATCTAACTCAACGGGAGACAATATCTTCCAAGATTAAAAATGCTTATCGCCGTTATTTTGGGTTTCCTATCGATGATAGAGATACAAATTGGCTGCCATAAATGTGTTGTAGTAGCTGTGCAAGTTCTGTAAGAGGTTGTGTAAAAGGAAGTCATAAGTCTTTGCCGTTTATGAAGCCAGCGATTTGTAGTGAACCACAAAATCATCAAAATGATTGCTACTTTTGCCATACTAAAACACGTGGGTTTACAAAAAAAACAAAAACAAGTAAGAGTGCTATATTCGGCCATGCCGAATCTTATATACCCTTCACAACGTGTAGTCATGTAATAACAGTAGTTTGTATCACCATTCATCTCATATGAAATACGTACATACATATAAAAAATATACATATATAAAAACATCCCATTGTAAAATTAAAAATTAATGCATCCTCATCCGAAGAATCGTCAAACCACATCTCCGTCGTATCCATATTGCTTTACTACACTTCTTTTTTTGTTATTTTTTTTAACATATTTCAAAAAAAATAAATTTAAAATTTAGTTTAATTTTGTTTATTTAAATTGTAAACCGCACAAATTGTATTAGCTGATATTATTGTGAATAATTCAAATAAGCGGAATTCACAATAATACTATTCACATCGAATGAACGTCATGATACCAATTGCAAGTTCGTTCGATAAGCACTTTCGAGCAGAGTCGTAGATCGAATGCATCTCATAATAGGGCCATTTGTTTTGTATGAGAAATCTGGTAGAAATTAACTGGATTTCCTCAAAATCTGCTACTAACGAGATTTGGCTCAGATGTAAATATAGTATAAGCCTTTTTTACCAGGTAAAATTGGTAGTGAAATTTTTTCATTCGTCAGTTTTAAAATTTAATTTTGGGAAACTATAGCTATGCCATATGGTTCCTGTAGTAAAAATGTATTTTTATATTTATTATTATTGTAGAAAACTGGTTTTGCCATGGTAATTAAAGTTCCTTAATTTTGAGTTGACAACATCGAACCAATCATTTTCAAGCTGAAATAAATCAGCGGTCTTCAAAGGCTTAAAAATCTCTAATCCCAGAAAGTGATATCTCCAAATCGCATTGGCCGTTGTGTTCGAAAATAGTTGAACGTGTAATTTAACTTTTTGTCTTTCTACGGCTTTTAACAATAATGTTAAAACTCAATATTGTAAAGAAGCAATTAACGGAAATGTGTTCTTTATTTAACTTAAAAGCGAAAGACACATCAAATTCATTGGTAAGTTTTAGCAAATCTGCTATAGTGCGCGAAGACAAAGTTTCATTGTCGATAACACAATGCAACAAATGGCAACTTTTTTTTTCCTAAATAACTACTATATTTTTTTGATCCGCTATAGCCACCTAACTGCAAAAATCATCATAATTTCAAATTCTATGGTAAGGTTTTTTTTTATAAAATTTGAAATTTTTGAAGGGGCTGCTCCATACATCTTGTCGTAACTTTGGAACGACGTACTCGATTTTTTTTAACAATCCGACAGAAAACTTTAAATTACGCTAGTTTTTCAAATATCATTTTCTGATCTAGCCATCAGTTTGGGAGTTATCGGGGAACAAGTCGGAAACTTTTTTATATTTTTTTTTTGTAAAATTATAAAATTTTAGAAATTAAAAAAATTGATATAAAATAGCAAGCAACAAATAATTACAAGTTTTGGAACTTAATCTTAAAACTGCATTTATTAGAAATAAAATAAACTTTATTACATGAAAATAATCCATAGATAAATTCGTGTTTTATTCCCGATAAAGTGAAGGTATGTACCTAGTTTTGATATTTTTATCACAAATTAGTGCGAAGCTAAAAATTATGTGATGTTTTTAGTTTTTTTTAATGAAAAATTGATATTAAATTATTTTCCGACGTTAATTAGTCTAGAAGTTAGAAAAGATCTTAAAAAGTACCAAATATAAAGTTTTTACCAGTTTTTGTCCCTTAGCCTTTTGATTTAAAAAAAGTACCAGACACCTGTCCGCTTATTTTATTTCTGATTTTTGTATAATATTTAAAAAATCATGTTTCTATTCAATTGAAAACATAAAACAAAATACACCAACATTTTAATGGTGGCTTCGCTTCTTTATCCTTTCTTATTTGGGTTAAGATTCTCGTCTTCCTTCATATTTCCCTCTAATGCTTATTAGATGCTAATATACTTCAAAGTATAATTCAATTTGTGCGACTAATCACAAAACTCATTCAAACGCATTCAGTGTTCTGCAGTCTCAATTCCAAGTGTTATTTTTTAAATGCTTTTTCTTCGGTAATGAACTTCACACATTCATTGTGAACTCCAGTTTTGGCTTACCCTACGTTGCCACAAGCAAGTATTTACTTGCAAGTAGTGTATACGTATTACTAACGAAAATCAGGAGAAATGCCAAAAGAACACAAAAATTTTTTGAGTGGCTACACAGGACAGTGCAAGTTCATTTTTAAAATGTCGTCAACAAATAAACTTCAAACAAATTTAAAACAAATCGCGCTGCTTCAATTCGTAATTAAGTGTTGTCAATAGCCACTATTTAACGTTACCTTTAGGCATATAACTTTTTAATATATTTTTTTTATTAAAAATTGATATTTATATTAAAACCTTTATTTTAAATGAATATTTATAATTTTTCTTAATATTCTTCATACACATTTATACATATTTATTAAAAAAATTAGCTGAATTATTTACCACAATTGTATGATATATTAGTGAGTTAACAAAAAACTCAGTATAAGACAACACTGTTTTTCGGCTTGTCACTTTACTTGCCGTAACTATAAAAATTTTACTTGCTTAAAAATTTCTTCGCAAGCTGAGTCGCAGGTTGCCAAAGTGTGGTTGTATTAGTAAAAAAGTGTTAGTGTATTGGTTTTTTTTTCACTTGCACTTGCATGTGGCAACGGTAGGTTACATCTATAAGGCACTAATACTGATGCATTTACCGTGGGCGCATAAACCGCAAAAGCTGGTGTAAAACAAAAAATGTTGTGATTTTAAAAAGTCCTATAAAGGTACCACTTTGTACAATTAGTATTGCTCAACAAGTGATTGTGGGCAAGATAAGTGTTTATTTAAAATATAAAAATAATAAAATTGGAAAAGAAACTTAGAAAAGTATTGTGTTAAAATGAGCCGTATATATTTGATTATTTGTGCGGCAAAGTTATGGCAAAAAATAAACGGCGCCATTTCTCAATATTTTACCAAATAAAATACCAATATTATGTAAAAAAAAAGGTAGACACCCAGGTCAGTATGCGATAATTGCCGAGTTATTTTTGCAAATTTATCTTCATCGAACTCTCAGTAAGTATTTTTAAATAAAGTTTAAAATATATGTATTCTTTTACTCAATGCAATTTTTTTTCTACATACAGAACACTCAAGAAAACTGTACAACCTTTGCTCTGGAGAAAAACATCGAGCCATGTCTGATTGCTATTTTTTTAAGTACTAAAAATCCACCATTTTAGCGGGTGGATTTGAACTTCAGGTTTTAAATCAAGATAGAAAGTCCCTCCTTTAAAGTCCGTGTGATATACTACGTAGTAACGTTTTATCATCACCCCAACCGTCGTGTTCGAGCATGTGTAGTACATCAAATGATCTAAGACCAAAGCTTTACAATCAACTTGATCTAAATGATCTCATAAGAGACGTCGAGCTAACAAAAGAGAAATCGGAGCTTTTAGCATCTCGTTTAAGAGAGAAAAAATTTCTTACAAAACGACGTCAAGTCAACGGAATATTGGAACCGACATAAGCCATATGCCAATTTTTATACAAATAAGAGATAATGTGTGTTTTTGTTATGACATAAATGGTATTTTCGAGAACCTGGGCAAAAAATATATTCCAAGTGAGTGACGGCTATTGATTGATAGTAACAAATAAAGCCTTAATGCCGTTTTACTACAACGAAAAGCCATATATACTTTAAAGTCGTTGCTATATTAACAGGCGGCTATACAAAGTATTATTGTTTTCTAAGCTTCTGGGAAAATCACTTAATAAAAAAGAATTGGAAAACAATATCCGAAATGACCCTAGGTCTACATAATGTGTAGTATCCTGCATTGATTAAAAAGGACAATGTAATCTTACCACTATATTATATAAAGCTGGGCTTAGTTAAACATTTTGTTAAAGCACAAAACAAAGAGAGTAGAGCCTTTGCTTATTTAAAAACAATATTTTCAAATCTCTCATCAGTGAAAATTGGTCAAGGAGTTTTGGATGGTCGTCAAATTCGAAAATTGCTTCTAAGCACTACCTTTTAAGATTTTTTATTACCAGATGAGAAAGCTGCGTGGAATTCATTTCGGCAAATTGTTTCTAACTTTCTAGGGAACATCAGGAGTCAAAATTACAAGCAAATCGTCCGTGATTTGCTTGAAAACTATTAAAAAATCGGTAAATATTATTTAAATGAATTTTCTAATCCATGTTTCTTTGTTTTTCTAAGTTTCTAATTTTAGGAGCAAAAATTTCACTAAGATACATTTTTTGCATTTCTTTTAATTTTAGGTGTAAAAATGTCACTAAAGACTTTTTTCAGAAAGCCTTGGTGCCGTAAGCGACGTTCACGGTGAACGATTTCATCAACTATTTAAGACCATGGAGCAACGTTATCAGGGACTACTTGTTACTTTTGTTCATACTTTCACTTTATCGGGAATAAAACTCGAATATATCGATGGATTTTAACGTAATCAAATTTATTTTATTTTTAATACATGCAGCTTTAAGACTTAGTACCAAAACGCATGTTTTCTATTAAATAGAAAGATGGGTTTTAAAAAAAGCAGAAATGAAATAAACGTGTCTGGTACTTTTTTTAAAATCGAAAGGCTAAGGGACAAGAACCAATAAAAAACTTTATATTTGGTACATTTTAAGATCTAATCCAGCTTCTTGACTTAATAACGTTGAAAAATAATTTGAAATTAATTTTTTATTTAAAAAAAAAAAACAAAATAAATACGTCACGTAATTTTTAGCTTTACATTAATTTGTGATAAAAATATCAAAACTAAGTACTTTCAGTTTATCGGGAATAAAACACGAATTTATCCATGGATTTTCATGTAATAAAATAATTTTTTTTTTTTTAGTTAATGCAGTTTTAAGATTAAGTACCAAAACTTGTAATTATTTGTTGCTTTATATTTTTTATAAATTTCTTAATTTCTAAAATTTTACAAAAAAAAAAAATAAAAAATTTTGCGACTGGTTCCTTGACAACTCCAAAACTAATGGCAAGATCAGAAAATGATATTAGAAAAACTTAAAGCTGGCTTAATTTAAAGTTTTCAGACGGATTGATAAACAAAATCGAGTACGTCGTTCCAAAATTACGACAAGATGTATGGAGCAGCTCCTTCAAAAATTTCAAATTTTTTAAAAAAAATTTAAAAAAAAACCTTACCATAGAATTTGAAATTATGATGATTTTTGCAGTTAGGTAGGGGTGCCAGACGTACTGTTTTTAAGTAGCAGTACATGTACTGTTTTTTATTAATTGTACATTTTTATGCACAACACCCAAAATAGTACGCAAATGTACTGTTTTTCACATTTGTACTTTTTTTATGAATATTTTTTTTTATAAAACAATAACATGTCTCTATTTTAATATTTGATAAAAAAATTTTTATCAGTGTGAAAAAACCTAAGATAATTTGAAACACTCTGTAGTAGTTAATAAAGCACATCGCTTGTTAACAACGTTGTTACTGTTTTTTGTGTATTCATATTTTTGAAAAAACAGTAAGTTCATGATTGGAAAAACTTTAATTCTACAAAATTTTGAGTTACATTTAAACATTACGGTAAGATAAATCTGATATACTCTTATACCATGGCAATCAGTGAAATAAATAGTTATGATTTCATAAAATATGTACTGTTTTTTTTTCTTTATTTACTGCTTTTTTATCGTGAGTGTACTGTTTTTCGAATTTTAAATCTGGCTACCCTACAGTTAGGTGAGTATAGCGGACCAAAAAAATATAGTGTTTACTCTGGGAATTTTTGCTTGGTTTCCAATCAACTTTAGCAAATGTGGTGCACTGGCAAAACAAAAAACTTTTTCGTGCAAAGAGTAGGACTAGGTAATCAAGGATTATTTAAAAAAATAAAGAATAAAATATTGATAAATAATTATTCTGAAATACTTGTTAGTACTATGATATATTTGTTAGTTATTTTCTTATTAACAAGTAAGAGTATTATATTCGGCTGTGCCGAATTTTTTATACCCATCACCAATTTTATGTACTTTTATAGCACAAAATTTATTATTTTGTTATTAACAGTAATCGCTATAAAATAATCTCCTTATACTAAAATATGTGTCACTTTCTTTGCGTAACTTGGATTTACTATTAAAATATTTTTAATTTGGCCTTTTAATGAAAGTGATGTTAAAGTAGGCGTGTCAATATAGGTTTTGTTAATAAATACAACTAAGATATTTCAATATAGTCCACTATTCTTCCATTACACAGAGTACACAGAGAAATTATATGAATTTAAGATAAAGCGTTTTATGGGAGGTACGCATTAAAGAGGGCGTGGCACCTTCATTTTCTGCATAACAATGACATTGACTAGAAAGCTATAAGTGCGAAATTTATCATAAGACCTCTAATTCTGTCGGTTTTATAAGCCCTTAAATTTCATTAACAGTACATTACATGAAAAGTGGGCGTTATAGTAGGCATGTCGCAGTAGTTTCTGCTAATAAATTCAACTTAGATATTTTAATATAGAGACCTTAATTCTTCCTAAATCTGTATTCTTAGAGAAATTATATGAATTTGAGATAAAGCGTTATATGGGAAGTGGGCGTATAAGTAAGCGTGCCACATTTATTTTCCGCTAGTACAAAGCCTTTGACTAAAAAGCAATGTTTGCAAGATTTCGGAATCATACATATAGTTTAGTCAGTTTTATTACGTTTTAAATTTTGAATTTATCAAAAAATACACTGTGCGGTATTTTTTTAAATTAATTTTAAATAATCATGAGGTAATGGGGACTAAATGTGTTTCTATTTTGGAGATTTACTTAATTTTTGTTTTGGAGTTTTGTGTTCGTTTTCAAATTGGGGTTTTATTACATAATTAACGAGTTTTGAATATTTTTGGGACCTACCGCCACAACTTATGGAGGTCAGGTTTGGACATAACAGCCTTGTTCCTTACCATCATATTTTAAAATAAATTAAATCTTTATTACTTCTTTCTAGAAATTATGAAGATGTAATTCGCCAGAGAGATAAACCCATTTTCGATTCAACTCATATCCAAAAGTTTTCACCTTCATCTAGTCCATCAAATTATATGTCTAATGAATTGAAGAAATGTGGAAAAGTTTTAAAAAAAAGCAATAACGACGGTAATGTTTCTTGGTCTCTAGATAATATATGCAAAGCAGCTCAACTACTACAGAGACCTCCAAGCAATGTAATTTTCTCCAACGAATACGATATGAGAAAAGTTTATTCATTGGTATACGACGTTTTTAGATGTAAGTACAAACATTTATTTTACTAGATCTCCGCATGTATACATTTATTTATTTAGCTGCAAACATTCGCTAAAATATTAAAAATTTACGAAAAACAAAAATAAAACAAAAAAACATGAGTGAAAGAATTGCGTATTAAGCTTAAGTTGTTTGTTTTAAAATATATGTAATTTAAATAATAACAATGAAAAGAAAACACCTTGTATTTTTATATATTTTTTAATAATTTATTTAAAAAATTAATTTTATGGGCTGGTAGTCTCTTGAAATTTGGCAATATGAAACTTCGTTAAAAAAACTTTTAAAAAACATTTTTGTTGAATAATAGAACAAATTAAATTTTATTCAGCAGTTTGTCGTTTTAAAATTCTAAAGCGAGAATATTTTATTATTTTTTTATTTATTCCTAATCTCGGAGAACATTGACAAACTTAATTATGATTTAGATAACATCTATAGGTGGGCGTCTGCAAATGGCCTTTGTTTGAATCCTAAAAATCCAAATGTCTGGTGATCCACAGGAAATCTTTACAGCCATTCATATGTGATAATATCGTCATTAACGAAGAGAAAATTGAAATAGTTAGTGCTGCAAAAAATCTTGGAATTGTATTTAATAGTAATTTAACATGGACAAGTCAGGTCAATATGCTAGTTGCTAAATCATATAGTAAGTTGAGATCGTTATGTTTTGTTCAATATGTCACACCATTGAGAAAGCTTACTTAGTTCCAAGCCTCACTTATGGTTGTGAACTGTTTTCTATTTGCGATAACGTCAGTATGCGAAAACTTGAAGTTTTATACAATAACATAACAATAGATGTATATAATCTTAGAAGAAGAATCGCGTCTCTATATACGCAAGAAAATTATATGGTGTATCATTTAGGAATTTATTAAATATTAGAGCGTTAATTTTTCTTCATAAAATTATATATACTGGGACACCGCAATATTCGTTTCAGAGAATTAGATTTGCGAGATCGCTAAGGGGCAGAAAAATAGAAATCAATGCCTTGTTTCTAATTGGCAGTTCTTTTTACACTCTGTCCGTCTTTGGAATGCTCTTCCACATGACCAACAATTAAAATTTAATCTTTTAAAATTTAAAAGATTTCTTTTTGATTAATTTGAATAACAATATTTACTGAATAATTGTTTATAAAATATTTTTAAGTGTTTTGTATACGAATTAAAATTTTTAATAATTGTTCACTTTTTCATTTAAATATCTATACCATATAGTTAATATACCTATATATGTACATACATACTTGTATTGTTTTCTAATTTTTAGTTTTTCTTTTCTGCAATTAACTAATATTGTTCAATTTAATTATTTGTGATATTTAAAAATTGTAAAGGTTATATTTATATTATTTTAAATTTATATTATTTTCAAATTTATATTTATATTATTTTAATATTTTTTTTATTTTAAAAAATGCCACAAAACCTGTATTTTGAATAAACCTTGCTGTTCTGGCAGCTCCACCAAAATAATGGCAACTCCACAAAACAGTTGCAACCCTACAGAAAATTACAACCGTGTTGAAGATGCAAGTTCGACATTTTTAAATTAACAATCGTTCGACGAAAGGCGCAGAGGAAACATCAAAGAAAACCTTGAAAACAGACTGACAGCCATGTCCAGCGTTTATATTATAAGCAATAATGCTTCATTTTATCATTTAAATTAACTTTTAAATTATAATCATTTTTAATCACAAAATAAATCGATTACTTTGTTCATAGCATAAAGCCAGTGTGCGTTTATTTTGCGAACATTTTCTTTGCCTCTTAATATGTTTTTCTTTGAAAATCTACGACTTCGTCAAGTTAAAGTTTTGTAATTGTTTGCGAAATTAAAATCGTCTTTAATAATTTGCAGAGTAAAAATCTCATAAATTCTAAATTTGAATCGTCTAAAATTGCCATAAAATGATCACCACGCGATCGAAAGCCAAACACCAAAATAGTGTAGACGGCGCCTTTGATAGTGAAGGTTTGGATGATACTATTGTAAAGACAAAGTTAAATGTGTTTTTCTTTAACTTGATATGGTTTTTTTTACAAATTTTTTTTTTGCGGAGGTTAGGAAAATTCTACTTTCTAAATGGTAAGGAGAAAAATACTAAAGTTATAGATGTTTTTATGAATCAGGATGGCATTGGAAACATTTTTAGAATTAAGTTTAGAAAAAATAAAAATTGAAAAAAAAAAATAATAAAATAGAAAAAGACTTGAAATTTTGGTTTTGAAAAAAAGAAATTGCGATATTTTTTTACACCATTAAAGGCGACTAGAAGAATCTTTTAGTTGTGGTAAAAGAACGTAGAATAATTCTTTTGGTGATATCCTTACTAAAAGAAAATAATTGTTGACCTTGTTATCAACATTAAGTTATTGGAAGTTGTATGAGATGGTCAAATTTGGCCAAAAATGCAGATTTAAATTAAGGATTTAATATCTACAATTTCACCAGTTGCCGTAAATTATCTCAACATAATAATTAGCTTAACTGACGGAGAAAGGAAGACCCAATGGATTGTAAAAGATTATTTGCGTAGCTAACTCCACTGTGAAAGGTGGATGGTATACAAATGTATACTAAAAATTGTGTTGACGAATTTGGTGAAATATAGTATCATTTAAATTTATAACGTGAACATATTAATTGATAACTAATGTCTAACTCTAAATTAATTTTGTTTGTTTAAGGTTCTGTGAAAAGAGAATAATACCGATAAATTGTTTGTACATATATAAAATAAGTAACATACACATCTAAAGATACTCACATTCATATCAACAATTACTTACAATTACCCTGTCATTTTAACGTATAGTAAATCTAACAACAAATACAACTTATAATAAACACTCACACACTCACTCACATGCCTGTACATATACATTAATAGATCCGTATGAATATTATCTTGAATTAACCTCTAAAAGAAAAGGAAAATTCAGCAACCAATTAATAAATTGTAATTAGCAGAACTCAGCGAATCTGCAGTCAACAGGCGCCTCGTGGGATATATAAACTGTAAGTTCAATAAACTATTGATATTTATTTATCCAAACATTTAAATTACACTTTATTATTGAAAGTTTTGCAATAACTTTAATTTGAATTAAATAACAAAGTATTAACAAATTAAAAAAAAAAAAAAATCAAAAGATATATATTCATATTTCGTCTATAACCTTGTTTAAACGATAATTACATGTATATAAAAACTCCAGTACGTTTAATTAAAATTTCTAAATAGACATAATTTTTTTTTTATCTTTTATTAAATAATTTTTAATTTTTTTTGTGAGCATAGTTTATAATTAAAATAGTTTTTATTAACTCTACATAGTTATAACTTTTATTTAAATCTGCTAGCATGGAGGGTGGGCACAGCAGTAGTGTAGCGAATACCGCCTAGCTACCTACCAATCAACTATCTTCCACTTTTCTATACTGATACATTCTGAAAATCATTTTTGGTGTTGTTTTTAGCTACCTAAAGTAAAAATTTCTTGAAACTGATTCAAATATATAATTCAACTGTCTTTGGGATGATAAACTACTCCTCCATCCGACGAGCACAGCCGATTTAATAGGTATCACTTTTCCCAAAGTTGTCCAACTTGATAAACAATCGTTACACTATCGTGGAAGATGAATCCAGACCTGACGATACAACAGATACCAACGAGTCGTCTAGTACATCACAGTCAACTACAGCTCTGTCACCGCAACAGTTTGGAACGGCAGAGGTATATTATACAATTATGTCTACAATTACGTCATTGAAGGCAGCCATTGAAGAGTTACGGCAGGAGTGTAACCGTAATAATCATCAAATTAAAAATATTCACTCCCGAATGACAGCAACACCGCCAACGCCATCGCTGATGCAAGGTGTAGAAAATTCCTTGTATACGAAGTCAACGATACATGAGAACATGTCGTCTTTTACACCCCGTCGCACAGAGGAGTATTTGGCCTGAAAAGCTGGCCAAAAAGGCAAAACTTAATTTTAAGAAATCTTAAAAACTAAGTATGCAGCTCGACAGACAGCAATATTTTACATTATATTGTAAATTTTGAAGACTTTTAGTTGCGATTTGTAACTCTGAGACCCTAAAGTCAATAAAGTTAAGAAAATTAAATGAGATTTAAATGTTTTTTTCGGTTTCTGGATGTTTATATGATATTTTTTTGCGGCTAAACGAATAAAGGTTTAACTACCATTTTTTTTTCGCTGAAAGGTCTGATCAGAAGTTATTTAAAAAAGAAAAAGGATTTAAAATATGTTGAATATTCACGTTAAAACAATTCGTTCAGAAGCTAAAAATAAAAAAAATATACACTTTTTTTGCAAAAAAAGAATAAGAAGAGATTTTTAAAAGTGAGAATTATGTTTGATACCACAATAAAATTTGGAATTTCTTATTTTAGAAACAAAAATAAAAGTTTGCGCAAGTTTGCGCCATTATTTTTGACGATTTTTAAAAATTTTCACATTTCTTATATTTTTGCTCATCAGGCACTTTTTCTTATACATTTATATCGTCATAAACATTTATGTATTTTAAATTATTGATTTCAACTGTCTGCATTATTTGGTGAATCCAACATTGTTGGAACAGTTAGTTTTGAATTGGCCTTTATCCAAACAGTATGAATGGGCAAAGTATTCTGCATCAATCTTACCTTATCTGAAAGTGGAAAGTTTTGCCATAAGGGTGGGTAATTTAGCTCGTTTTTGTAGTTTAATGCCACAACGTAGTACAACGTCAACAAGTAATCGTCAGCCATTAAACGCACGTAGGGTGTTTCATAGTAGTGAAGTCCAGCCCGATCGTAAGGAATGTTTTCAATGTAAGGAAAACCACAAACTTCCTGAATTTCGACAATTTAAGGGTTTTGCAACAAATGCCTACTTGACACGTCAAGCGTTTTCGTGTGTGTTTCGCCTGTCTTCATAAGGGTCATAATTTGAAACAGTGCCGAAAGAAAAAAGTGTGCGGCAATAATGGCTGCAATCGTTATCATCACCACCTATTGCATCAGAATAAAACAACAGCAACAAGTTCTGAGCAACCTACTCATGTTTTACAATGTCACCAGAATGTACGTGTAAATTGTTTAAAATGTTTCCAGTTCTATTACACGGTCCTAAGGGTGCTATAGCAGTTCATGCCTTGATCGATGACGTGTCTGCTGTATCATTCCTGGATGAAAGCGTCGCCAAGTCTTTGGGTCTCAGGGGCCAGAAATCGTCAACTACTGTTCGATGGTACAAAAATATGTGTAAGACGGAAACTGGAATAAAAGTTAATGCCGAAATTTCATCAACAAGTGACAACAAGAAATTTATATTTAAAAATTTACAGACCGTAAGCAACTTGATTTACCTGTTTAAAATTTCAATAAGAATGAATTTGAGCATTTAAAACAACTACCATTAGAAAACTATCAGGATAAAAAATCGTCGATACTAATTGGATTCGATAATTGCTATTTAGGTTTACCTCAGCAAATCGTTGAAGCTGGTCCAGATTTACCAGTGGCAACGGCAACAAAACTTGGTTGGGTCGCCTACGGTCCAACATCAAATACCGGTGATAATATTGCAATGGTATGTCACATAAATGAAGGTGGTACTTTGGACAAAATTGGTAGGATGGTAGAAAATTATTTCTCGATCGAGAACTTTGGAGTTAAAGCAACTGATTTTGTGCTAGAGTCTGATGATGACAAGTGAGCCAGAGAAATTTTAAAGAGCTCAACAAAGTATATCGGTGGTCGGTACGAAAATGGTTGTAACGCGGCGATACAGTCAGTACCATCGATAACAACGTACGGTTGTTAAATTTAACGAAAAATATAGGTTAAGTGGCATGCTTAAGATATCCCAGCTAGAACATATGCGGTATCGTTGGTTCTCAACCCATATGATGCTTCGCGCGTATACATATAACACACTATCCATGCCGAGTAAAATACCAATAGTGTGTGAAAGTAAATAAAGAGAAAAAAAACCTACATACGTAATTGCATCTGAACTACAAACGAATCATGGCAAGATGTTACACCATGTAGGGTACATTTGTTCCCACCCTTTGATCTTAGATCAGACGCCTTGACAGGAGGAATACCCGTATAATAAAACCTGTCCCAAAGGAGATCTGCTAATTACTTACTTTCCCTCTGTGCACAGTATATCATTCCCTTTTGCAAAAACTTTCTATAACTGCATTTCGTTTTATATTTCTTAGATCATTAAATTAATATTTATTAGAAACGTGTATACTATAGGTTATATGTTTTGTACATATGTATCCAATTAGTACATAACATATATGTATGAGATTCAGAATAATGAATATTTTATAATAATATTGTAATAAAAAAAATATAATATTATTTATACAACAATATTATATAAAAATAACGTACATATAAAAAGGTATAAATTTAAATTGTATATATATGTATATGAAAAAGGAACATTGAGTTACTTACAAAGTTTTTTTGTTTAGTTGTTGTTTGACAAGGTAGAGTCTGCCGATTAATTGTTGGGCCCAGCAATTATTACATGATGGCACTATTTCCTCAAACATCGAAATATAAAATTTTCAGGTATAATATTTTGGGTAATATACGTTAACTAAGTGTGTAGTATGTATGATTTTAAATCAAAATGATAATATTAAACGAATTAATTTAATTTGAATTTTTTTTTTGTTCCTTAAGGAAATTTACGAAAGGTAAAATAATACATACTGCTCACTTTAAGTTTCTATATATAGATAATTTTAAATTATTATTAATTTGCTTTAAACATTTAAAAAAAACACAATATTTACTTTTCTCTTAATTTAATTTAAATTAATCGCAAAATTGATTATAGAAAAAAAAAATGGCTGAAGGTGTTCCTGTCTTCTTTATCCTTTTTTTTTATAGTTTATCTTCTTAGTTGTTACGACCACGCGGTATTTGATTCTATCACGAGGTTTTGTTTTTTCTTTTTCCTTCTTCCTAATAAGGAAGTAACTTTAAAATGGCGGACTGCGGCTTTATGCCGTTTGCTTATTTCTTTACCTTGTTCAAGCTGTATTTCTTTCTTCTTTGTCAAGCGAAAATTAAGACCATGCGAAACTTTACTCCACCCCCGAGGTGCCACAATATATTTTGTGTTCGCCCCTTCTTTCCAAAATCACCCTTTTTGGATAGCAGTTCGGGTGACACAATTTTGCGAAATAAAACGATCTTCTTTAAATTGGGGAACGTTTATATCCAAGGTTGTGGTATTTGGTTATAGCTATTTTAATGTATACAGAAAAAATTTCCTTCCATAATTGCAAAAAAAAAAAAAAATTTCATTATTTTTTTCCTTACCTTGTATACAGTTAAAATTTTTTATATGTAAAAAAAATCTGTAATGACAACACTAATTTACTATCCGCTATTAAAGTCAACGCACCAAGAATTGCTTTGATAATGACCCCATGGTGACAAAATAAAAACCTTGAAGCCCTTCATTCTGTTTGCGTTTATTAAAGTTTATCACATTACAATAAAAACATATAAATGTATATAAGAATAAACCTGAATTGAATCATACTCAAGCAGCGCATCATTTTACTTTGCTACATAAGCAGAAAAAAAACACAAGAAAGAATTTTTTTTTTACTAAAGCCAATGTGTATACCAGCAGCACACACAAATATACATACATATACATGACCACGCGGGTATACACCTGTTTGTTTGAAACAAGACCACTTGTAAAAATTTGTATATTCTTTTGTCTCAGGGAGGTAAAGCTATTTCGAATACCGGTTCACCATCCTCTTCATTTTTACCACTAAATTTGTACCGCCACTTAAATCATCAAACTTATTCTTACAAGGGTATCTTAATTACAATTTTATGTCTAGGTAGATCCTAAGTACGTTTTACAATTACTAATTTTGGGTAGACAACTTTTTTCCGATCTGGCATCCCCGATCTCTCATAAATAATTGGAATGATTTTGCAGATTGAACAGTGAGCAGCGAAGTTACGCTCTTCATAGTAATTCGTTTCTTTTTTTCTTTCTCTCTGATCACAAAAAAGGAACGAAGTAATTTGAAACGTAGTGAATTGGTGACTGTTTAGGAGTTTAAGATTATGTGTGTGTATTTAAAGAAAATAAAAAGAGTACAAACTAGCTAACCTTGAACTTGAACTTAAAATGCGATGGGGAAGTAGTCCTCATGAATACGAATATACGTAAAACAATTTATTTAGTAAGTTAGATATTTGGGACATAAAAAAAATCATAACATGGTTTACTTTGGAGGAAGGAAGGAGAAGGAAGTTTTGAAATGGCCAAATAGAGGTTAATAAAAGTCGAGAATAAAATGGCAAAAGATCCAGTTTACGCTGCTAACTGCAAAAAAGAAATTGATAAGTATATTGACAAAGGTTATGCCAAACCATTGGTATCAAAAGACGACAATCGTGATAAATTGTGGTATTTACCATATTTTGGAGTAATCATTCCGCATAAACCGGATAAATTGCGAATCGTGTTTGATGCTGCTGCCACGTCATCAAATGTATCTCTGAACTCCGCGTTACTTAAAAGTGCTGAACATGCCAAACCACTTCAGACTATTTTATTTAAATTTCGTCAAGGGGAAATAGCTGTTGCAGGGGATTTACAGGAAATTTTTTTTTTGATTAAGAGCGAAAAATACAGAAATGTGTTAGGCACTCAATGATTTTTGGAGCAGTTTGTTCACCTTGCTGCGCTGAATACGTAAAAAATTTTAATGCTAAAAAATTTAAACAAACAATGCCTAGGGGTACCAAGGCCGTTATTAATCATACTTATGTCGACGATCTGGTGATTAGTTTCAATAGCGAAGACGAAACCCTCAAAGTCAGCACAGAAGCCATACAGATAAATGCAGCCGCAGGTTTCAAATTAAGAAACTTTTCATCAAATAGTTTGGAATTGGAAGCTAAGCTGAAAAACGGTGTTAATGGTAAGTCTGATACACTCAATATGGAAAGACAAAGTCAAACCGATAAAATCCTTGAGCTATATTGGAACAAATGTACTGATTGTTTTGAATTCCACCTTAAATTTAATAAAATTTGCAATGACGTGTTTGAGGGAAGACGACCGCCTACTAAGAGGGAGGTCTTGAGTATGGTTAAGGCGATTTTTGATCCGTTTGGGTTATTGGCGAATTTTACTATATTTTCAAAATTTATTTTACAAAGAACTTGGAAATTATGTCTTCAGTGGAACGAACAACTGCCTGAACAAATTATGGTCCAATGGAATGCCTGGTGGAGAGAATTAGATATCTATCGCTAGATGTTATTCGAGTTTATTGCCGTGGGCTGAAGAAATCCAATTGCACATATTTGTTGATGCCAGTTCCACTGCATATGCTGCTGTCGCATATTTGCGTATTAAATTCAAAAATAATGTTCAAACTTCATTTGCCGTTGCAAAGTCTCGTTGTGCTCCATCAAAGGGAATGTCAATCCCACGTCTTGGGCGGCCGTTCTTGGTTGCCGTTTCAAAACTTCTATAGAGGAAAGTCATGAATTTAAAATCAATAGGACAATATTTTGGCCTGATTCGAAAACCGTCGTGTTGTGGATTCACTCCACTGTGAAGGAGTATAAACAATTCGTTGTTTCATGTCTCATAAATGAGTATGTTTTATTGAAGTACACTAGTATTTATTCGCTTACACTATTTATTGATGACGACGTATTGCTAAGAGTTAACGGAAGAATCGACAATGCTTATTGAGTGCCTGATACTGCTCGACGACCTATTATTATGTCAACAAATCATACAATTACAGAAATGATTGTTTCTTATTACCACCAAAGAAGACATCATCAAAATGATCACTTGATGAGGTAAGACAGAAATTTTTGGTTCCAAACATCCGATTAGTATTGAAAAAGGTAAAAAAAAACTTGTCCAACCTGTATACGTGATTCCACCAAGCCCGCTCCTCCTTTGATGGGACAATTACCTTTGATCGTTTGACGCCATATAACCGTCCGTTTAGTTATGTTGGGTTGGATTATTGTAGATCATTTTACATAGCAATTGGTCGAAGAAGAGAAAAAATATGGATTTCTCTGTTTACATGCTTAAGTACATAGCATAAAGCCAGTGTGCGTTTATTTTGCCAACATTTTCTTTGCCTCTTAATTTTTGCACTTTAATTATAAGACTTGGTCTTGTTGTGCATGGATGCAATAAATAAATTTCAAATATTTTACCTTAGTTTTTAAGGTTTATTTTCCCCTTACTACCGATGTTTCTGATTTTCAATACCGATTTGCTCCCTTCTGATATATTAATACCTCACGCGGGTCTAGGCGATGCCCGGGGGCTTAAAAAAGTTGATTTAAACATACACACAGACATACTGACAGAGCTTAATCCCCTATTCATAAGTTTTCAGAAAATATATACTTTAAGTTGAATAAACAACACGGAATCTGGTTGGAAACATGAATAGAAATTGAATTTCTGAGCCAACTGATAAAAGGAATTAAATGATATTTTAATTCGTTTTCTCAGGAATTGAATAAAATCCCAGTAGGAATTATATGCAATTAGAAAATGAAGAACACATAATAGTTGAAGGTTTTAACAATTTAATTTATTGAAAATAGCGGTGTGTATACCTACTGCTATCAAGCGGACAAGTAAGTATGTATATATTAACATGGAAATAAGATGGTAGACATTTTGACTATGCTGACATATATTTTAGGCATTTTTGCAGAAGAAGAGAAAACTATTTATACATTATTCAGCTTCAAACTATTATTAACAAAAGGAATATTTTGCTCATCTCTATTAATTAAAAAAAGTCAATATGAAGACTTTTGACATTAACATTGCCGCCCGCCTTACAGGGATATATGCAACAAATGCTGAGTATTTTAAAAAAAATTAATTCATAAAAAGAAATTACTTAGAGATACTTTTTATTATTTACTTAAAGTACCTAAAAGTGAATTTTTTAACTTTTTAAAGAGTACATGAGCCATAAATTATCCAACCAAATATTGTGCTTTGAGCTGTCGGAAAACCTTTCCTGGAGAAAATACCTTGGCATATTACCTTTGGATATAAATCGGCCCATATATTATGTCGATCGACTTTGATTCGTGGAATTTTGAATCTGTCAAAAACAAATCTTTAAAGTTTTTCCTGTAAGATTCGGGAAGGGAGCGTGCTGGAATACGAAGTGAAATTCGATTGTCAACTCTAAAGGTACCCTCTATTTTCGAAGAAGAGTCATAACATGATTTTAAAACCATGGGACATATAGTCTCATCTCTTAATGTGTACGCTGTTAAGTCTCACTTGTCAATCAATCCCTTAGAAACACGACTAACTGCTGATGAGGTATCGGAGAGAAAAGCGCGATGAAGAGCTTGATTGGGCAAGGTTCACCGCAACTCTGGGGTAAACATGCGGTAAATTATTATGGAACTTATGGCAGTATTTACAGCCATGTTTGGAAAAACGCGTGTCATGTTTGGTTTAAAGGGATTTATAATCGTTTGAAAATGCAGCCTTTTGCAAGACAGAAATAAGCAAAATTAATTTCGGAGCTAGAAATCGTAGCATATTGTTTATAGATATTAGAACGATGTCGAAGATGCATTCGGAAAAAAAATCGAAAAACATATGATATTATCCGCAAAGCCTTTTGATATGAAGAAAATCTCTCAAATATATCCAATAAATCAAAACAATGGACATGAATAGGTTTGACTTTGAGATCAGGGGGCTGATTCTCTCATTCGTATACGAGCGAAATTATATTCGAACGTGCGAGTTTTCTTACTTTTGGGATTCTCTCATACGATATCGAGTGTCGACTGTCGAAATTTATAATGATGGCATTCGATAACGAGCTACGTTTCGTATGCTACCTTGCGAGTATAAACTCGTTAACAAAAAAGCATTCGAGTTTACGTTTTAAATTATAAAAGTGAACAGAAAAAAATGTAAGATAAAAATTTATGAATTTTTTTTTAAGTAAATTGTTATGTTTCTAGTCAAAGTTAACAAAAATAAATTATTCTCAAAAAGAGATCTTTGGGGATTTTTTGGCAAAGCACATAGATTTGGCAAAAAGCCTTTTTCCGAACAGTTCGCAAGGAAAAGCGAGGGCTAACCAACTTTTGGAGCAACTAGCCGCGAAACTTAATGCTTCTGGTCCACCAATAAAAGATGTGAAAATGTGGCGGAAAAATTGTTTTACTTTTAGTAATGATTTTTTTGTTTATTTATACGCTGATCAAAAACAACATGTAAAAAAGAAGTTTTCTTTTAATAAATCTTCACTCAAGCAGAGGAACAAATCTTGGCTGCTGCTGGCTTAGAAGTCGCTGTTTAGGGTCCGAAGACTGTGCAAAGCTTTGGATCAGTTTTAAAAACACAAGCAGAGCCAAAGTCAAACCTAAAACCTTTAGGTGATTAATTAAGTGTAATAGCACCTGAAGATCACAATAATGACTTGCCATGCACTTTTTCGTCTTTAGTCTCGGACAGTAACCACTCCTCATGTATAGAAGATGATGATTTAGAAGAATCAGTGCCAGAAAATAGAATAATATACGGAGACATAAAAAATAGCGTAAAGAAAATGGAAACAAAAACTACTTTGCAAAAAAAAAAAATATGATGACTACAGAGAACTACCAGAAGGAGATGCTAAAAAGATTAAATTCCCTTATAAATTCCTATAAAAACAAGACCTCGAATTAAAACAAAGGAATGTCGAACTGGATATTCAGTTAATTGAAAAGAAAAAGAAAAGCCTACAGATTAAGGAAGAGGAGCAATACTTAGACAAACAAATTAAAGAAATAGAGTTGCAAATACGAAGAAAGGAGTTAGAAACACTTAATATAGGTATCGAAATGCAATAAAAATAGCAATAAATCCCTATGTACATAAAATTTTTATAGGCTTTTATTTTTTTTAGTTTCAAAAAACATGAAAAAAATAAGTTCTTTACAACACTGAACTAAAAACTCGATTCGTTTCGTATCGAGTAACATCATTAGAAAATTGTACGCTATCGAAATTAATTTCGATACGAGTTGTATTTCGATCACGAATGAGAGAATTAGCCCCCAGTATGCGAGAAAGTGGAAAAATCTAAGCTTGGCAACCAGACTTTGAATCCTGTAGTGAAGATGGGCCAAACCACCATAGTTTGCTGTCACTTAACTCTTTAGGACAAATACCACGGCTAGCTAAATGAGCTGGGTTTTCATCGAAGACTACATGATACCAATTGAAATAGGGGACTTTTTGGGTGATCAAAGAAACTCGGTTAGCAACCAACGTGAGCCAATGACAAGGTGGTTTTGGAAGCCAAGAAATCACAATCGTACAATCAGTCCAATATGAGATTGTATACTTATCTATATCTAAGCTCGGTAATAGGCTCTCAACCATTCCAGCGAGAAGAACTGCACCACACAGTTCAAGCCTGGGGATTGATAATAATAATTTTTATGGGAGCCACTTTGGTTTTAGATGCGATTAAGTGTGTGAAAATGGAGCTGCCATCTGCTATTCGAATGTATAATGCTGCACCACAGAAGTCATGAAATTGAATTCTGGCGTTTGAACAATAATCAATCCATCGAGGAATTCGAATGGTATTGATATCTAGAAAATTGGACTCAAAAGTCTTTCATTGAATAAATATATCAGGAGCCAAGACATCATCCCAAGCATTACCGTGTATCCATATTTTTTGCATAATTATCTTCGCCTGGACAATACATGGAGCTAACCAACCAGCAGGGTCAAACAGCTTAGCGATGCGAGAAAGTACTACTCTTTTCGTATATACTGAAGATTCTAAAAATGGATGGGCTATGAAATAGAAGTCATCAGGGCAAGCATTCCATCTCATCCCTAATGTTTTTGCGGAACTACTGCCTTCAAATCATAGGAAATCTTCACGAAGTGATGGTCTGGTGGAAGATCTACAATAATGTCTTTAGAATTGGATGTTCACTTCTTTAATGAAAAACCAGCAGATTCTAAGCCTGGATAAGTTCACTTTTTTCTTTAATGGAATCATGTTTTGTATGAAATCCTGCGAGGACATCATTAACGTACATATATTTTCGAAGTATTGAACTGGCAATAGGATAAGTGGACTGGACATCATCTGCTAGCTGAAGTAATGTTCGAATAGCAAGATAGGGTGCGCAATTAACTCCATACGTAACAGTTTTCAATTCATAATCGCAGATTGGACTATTTGAATTACTTTGGAATAAGATCCTTTACATTACACATGCAGGGGGAAAATCGAAGCAGACCACTACTATCACGGGTCCCTTTTCGACCCCATTCGCTCCTCAGTGATTTCGTGTCTACCGATCAGTATACCCTCAATCACTGAGTCCCGCGACACAACCGGCGTTCGCTCTGGACTAGGAAAACGATTTCACACTGCTGACTGGTTATTGTCGACAATCCTCATCGCACAGTCCTTTGTAATCGCCAGCATCTCCCTTAGACTAAGGTCCCCCATCGCACTCACACTTAAAGTGTGCTTGCCTGTGATCCTTAATCTTCCGCTCGATAACGCCGGACACTCGCATACTACATGCGCTGCCGTCTCAGCAACCTCCAGGCACATTATACAAATATCATCATTCACGGTCTGCATCCTCTTCAGATGATATCTAAAGTTACTATATCCTGTAATCAACGCAGTGATCCAGATCATCATACTTCGATTAAAACCGAGTATCTTCACTGCACCCCTGCCAAGTGGCTCCCTGAGCACGATACGGGCCTGTCTACACGTGGTTACCTCCATCCACCTTTGCAAGTTCATAGAGTTCACCCATTGAAAATAAGATCCTTTGGTATTGGGTGTTATGAAAATTTTCAGCTGTAGAACAAATTTGGAATTTAAAAGCAACTTCTAAGTGTTAAGCATTGTCTTCTTGTAAACCAAGTGAAAGGTTGACTGGTAATTTATTTTACCACAGCTTCAATTAATTAGACACTTTCAAATTTACATTATAATACGCAGTATTAAAATTTTCGCAAACTTTTACAATTACAGTTCTTTAGAAATTTTCAAAAATTAAAACTTATTTCTCTTTTTAAAATTTTTCCTTCGGTGTCTGTCTCCCTCAATTTTTATTTTCCGTCTGACAAAATTTTCAAATTCAAATTTTTACTATTTCGATATCAAAATTTTTAAATCAAAAAAAATTTAAGTAAATTTTTATAAGTAGAATTTTTTCACCACCCAAATAAATTGTTCGTAAAACCCACTCCAATTTTTCCTTTCTTCTAACAAAGTATAGCAAAGTCATCATCACAAAGCAGATAAAATTCGATGCCAGCTGAAGAATTTAACTGAAAAATGTGACTCGCTTTCATTAAAATTATAGAATAATATTCTAATTCAAGACCAGATATCCTTAATATGGTACACTCCTTTATAGCCTCCATCCACGTCCTCCAACTCATAGTTGACCTTCCCTATTTTTCTTTTAACTGTAGGTCGTATTCCTTAAGGTGCTAGTTTCGCATTAAAGTTATTTTCCTGACAATTTTTAACAAAATTTCTTCGTATGACCACCTGACCAACATTATATTCCCGCATCCGCGTTCTAAAATTATAATATTTAACGTTTCGATCATACGCTTGTCTAATTTTTGTCCGAATAAAGTCCCGTAGTAAAGAATAATTGCCCTGTCTTTCAATTTCAGTGTCCGTTTCTGCCAAAAGTTTTAGTTTCCGCATAATTTTATAGTCCTGTCCATGCGTTATCATTGTCTGTCCGAAAACCAGTTCGTAAGGTGTTCGTCCTGTCGTTTGGTGTACGCTGCTGCGGATAGCACTATTGCCACTTGGTAAATATTCGTCCCATTTCCTTTGGTCATCACGAACGTATGATCTGAAAGCTTCGTAAATCGATCGGTTTACTCTCTCACTGGCATTAGATTGTGGGCTGTGTACTGCAGTGAATTGATGATTTATTCCATATATTGTCATTAACTTCTTAAATTCTTTCGTATTAAACTGGCTACTGTTATCTGATTATTTCTGGTATTCCATATCATGTGAAAATTTCTTTATCCATTTACTCAATAATTGGTTTTATTACAAACTTTTTCAACGACTTCAAAAAGGTAAATTTAGTGAAATGGTCTTGTATGATTAATATGCCTATGTTTCTTCTTTTCGTAAGTGGAAATGGTCCAATCAGATCTATATATAGACGTTGAAATGGCCTCTCTGTATTAACCACATTCCCCATAGGTGGTTTAAGTGATGACGTTGGTCTTTGCACTGCATATAACGTAATTCTTTACATCGGAAACTAAATGCGGCCAATAAAAATATTTCCATATCCGGTGTACTGTTTTGGCGATTCCGCCGTGTGCGGCGTTCGGAGTATTATGAGCTGCATACATTACCTGTTTCCGAAGATCTTTTGGGACACATTGTTTCCAAGAATCTGATTCATCTACATTTCCTGCGGAAAAATTGGTTCTTTTGTATATAAATCTGTCCACAACTTTATTATCTGGTAACTGATAATTTTGAAACTCCTCCCTAAGCCGGTTATACTCTTTACTATCAAATGCACTAGATTCTAAGTTAATAGAAGGCAGTATTTCCATCTCTATTTCCGTCGCGGTTGGATCATCTTAAAATGATTGAGATAATGCGTCGGGAACGACATTGTATTAACCTTTGCGATGCTCAATTGTTAAGTCAAAGTCCTGTAATTTAAGAGCCCACCTGGCTAAGCGTCCGGACAAGTCCTTTTGTCTCATGAGCCACTTCATGCTTGCGTGGTCCGTTATTACTTTAAATTCATGATCTTCTATGTAAGCTCTGAGTTTTTTTATTGCCAATATTACCGCCAAGCATTCCAAATCCGTGATTGAGTAATTTCTTTCTTTTAACTTTTGAGACATGAAAGCTATGGGTATTTCATTTCCTTTGTCGTCCAGTTAAAACAACAATGCACCTAATCCTACTGTACTTGTATCACACTGGACCGAAAATTGTTTTTGATAGTCAGCGTGGACCAAAATGGGTGCAGAAGTCAACTTTTTCTTAATCATTTCAAGCGCCTTCTAGGCATCTTCCGTCCATGTAAAGGTTTTCTTTTTAGTTAACAGCTCTGTCATAGGAAATGTAATAGTTGAAAATTCATCAATAAATCTACGATACCAGCCGGCCATTCCTAGACTCTGTCGAATGGATTTGCGAGCTGAAAATTAGTTAATAGTTAATATGCGTCCTTAACTGTCACGGAATTTAGTTTTCTACTGTCCAAGCAAAAACGTACCTTTCCCGGCTTTATAATTAAAACTCCATGTGATGACCAGGTGAAATCTTTCTCTCTTCATTGACACCTAATTCTAACATTCGGTCAATTTCACCGAACATCAATTTCTCTCTTGCTGGAGAAATTGGGTAAAATCTTTGTTTTATGGGAGTTGCGTTTGCAGTATCAATCGTATGTTCTAATAAGGAAGTACATCCTAGGCCATCACGTACTGAATTTGGAAAACAATTAACGATTCTTTGAATTTGTGGTTTTTGTAACGAATTCATAGCAATTTTGTTTGAATCGTCGTTTGAGACAATCTTGTTTACATTTTCTAGGGGAGCAATTTGACCAAAAATTTTCCAAAAATCCATACCGCAAATAATGTCCTGTTTTAAGGATGGAATTAATAAAAAATTTATCGATTTATTCTGACCGTGAAATACAATATTCAAATCCACTGATCCCCACACTCGTTGTTTTCGTCCATCCGCAGTTTTGGCGTTTCTCACACCATGTTTGTACTTGGTAATTTCTATAATTTCTGAACATAAATTCCCACCAATAACTCTGACATTTGCACCGCTGTCCAATAATGCAAAATTGTTCTTACCATAAATTGTAAGCAAAATATAGGGCCTGTTATCATTATTCATATTTATTACAATTGATATTACACATTTGTTTAGATATATAAATTCCTTATTTTCTTAGATGATCTATTAGGTTTGCGCACATTATTATTATTATAATCATTAAAAATCCTATTCCTAATTTGCTGGTACTCACTTAGACGTATGTGATATGGCCGTTGTAACGGGTGAATGTTGTTCATAACAAGTTCAGTTCTCATTTCCGGTAATTTGGTCATGTCCGATGTTTCCAATTTAAAAATTTGGTTAGTCATATCAGGTAAAGTAGGGCTTTTTTTAGCTTACGACACTTCGGATACCCGTCTCTCTTTGCACGGACATCCTTTAGGCCGTTTCCCTGCTTTGCAGCACAATTGAGACAGTTTGGCTTATACGTGTTTTTTGCACCATATCCGTAGCAGAACATAGTCCTTGGTTCTACGGAGTCAATAAAGCTGTGGCTAACCTTATCACAGTTCCAGTCAGTGCTGGACAACTAAACATATCTCTGCGTCATTATTCTCTAACATGCAATCATCCAATTGAACATCACAATCCGTGACTTCAGATACATTTTCTTTTTGAAAAAGACGCTTATTAAAGGTAGCAGCCGATATATCTTAAATAAACTTTTCATGCTTTCGTACCGCACGCCTTAACTGTGAAACGTGAGTTATATCTAGGTGTAAAAGTTCGTGCCTAACTTCGGGTTTTAGGTTTCTTTGGATTGTCTCACAAAGTTCATAGTCTGTCATTGGCGTTCGCAGTTTATCACACAATGTCATAATTGCGTCATAATATCCGTCAAATGTTTTATTATTTCGTCTTTAAATTTCGTCCTTCAGTTTCGTAATCAGTATTATGGTCCTTATATTGTCGTTTCAGTGCCTCACATAAGTCTTCCCAAATTATGTCACCACTATTCTTGTGAAACCGCCAAAACCACTTTAATGCCTTAGTCTCAAATAACATATGAGCATGCTCACATAATAAATTGTTGTCACCCCGTAAGTTTGCTTGTGTAAGAGTAATAATTCAAATGAAATTCATCAACTGTAATTTCAAAAGTATCTCCAGTGAATCTAATTCTCCAATTCCGAATCGTATTCACCACCCTTTCCGAATTACTTGCTAAATCCCTATCAGTAAAACGAGAATTCTCATATCCTCTTCCGTTACGTCCATTCTGTAAAGTTATACTTCCTTCATCAAAATCTCTTTCTCTATGATTATCAAATCTGTCTTGCCTACTATGTCCTTGATTAATCAACGAAAAATTCCTAAAACTATCTGAAATCATATTAAGCACTTCCTCTTGAGCATCACCCCCAGCTCATCTATCTAAGATAACATTGCCAACAACAGCTTCTTGCTTTACTTGTGCTGGAATATTCCCACAGCTGCGTACTAATGGCGTTTTTTTATATAAGTAAAATAACAATCAGACAAGACAATAAAAAAAATCTATTAGATAGCTATATAAATTTTAAAAGCAAATCCTTACATCAAAGCTTTTTTATTTTTCTATCTGATTAAAGTAAAATCTATCTATACGAAGATAGTTATCCTTAGTGATCAAATGAGATAAATCAATGCAATATGTTAAAACTACTCAGTGAAATATTATGGTATGGGTTAGTAGGAAAAAACTAAAATAAAAAAAAATCAAATAATCAAAAATAAAATAATTTAAAACGCTAACTTATAAATCATAATCAACGAAAAATATACCTTCTATGATAAAAATAATAAAATTAATTCAAAACAAAATAAAATAAAGCAAATTGTTTGCTTACGGCCTTATTCATAACAAAAAGTTGGCATAAAGTTTATTTATAACACACATGCCAAACTCTGGCTAACGATTTGCTAAACTCTTGTTAACGAGCTGCCAAGCGTTTGCCGACTTGTGAAAAACAGCTGTTCTGTGTCAAAAAAAAAATTTATAAAGAAAAGAATACAAATTTGTGTGCACGAAAAATATATTGTTCGTTTATTTTTTTAATTTATTTTTAAATTTTTAAAATTGCTAGTATGGATGGAAAATCAAAAAAATTTCAAAATCAGGGATGATATACAAAAAATGGTTGCATTTTTAAGGAGTATCTTGCAATTTCAGAGTTGATTTATTAAAAGCTGGCAGACTGATAAAAGTTTGTTATGAATAAACTCTGTGCCAACGAGCTGCTAAGCTTAATAGGCATTCTAGTTAGCAGCTCGTTGTACGTAATGTATAAACTGTGGCTAAGTTTTTGTTATGAATAAGGCCGTTAATCTTCAACGTAAGTACAAATTGGATAGACTTAAAGAACTAATTCAGAAGCTAGATTCTTTTGCCAACTGACAAAATGAAAAAATTCCATAACCTACTGACCATATTTTTCTTTATACATATTTTGCACCCAAACAACTAAAAAGGATAGTCCAACTAAACTTGAAAGAAAATTTTGAAGAGAATGTCCAAGATACAAAAAGTAGAAGAGTGTAATGTTCAAACGACAATTGATTCGATATAAACCAGTTCAACTCCTCAAGTTTGAACTCAAACCCTGATAACAACTGCACTATAAAAGTTTACTAAAGGCTATAATACACGGCATGTTTTTTACATCTGACTTTAAAATTTGTGAGACATATGTAAATCTACATGTCTGTCAAAATTGTACTTTTGCGCTGACTGCTTTGCAGCAGCAGAGATTTCTGCCAACGACTGATGTCACATGTTTTTACAGAAGAAAATAGAGCGCACTCTAATTAAAATTTTGTCAGATGTCTCAACACATCTGTTTTTACAGAAGTAATGTTTTAAAGGTAACACACGACATGTTTGTATCAGCAGTGGAGAATTTGACAAGTCAGATGTAAAAAACATGCCGTGTATTAGCTCCTTAAGGAATTGCAAATCACATATGTATGTATTAATAATAAACAATTATTCATTACTAAATAAACATATTAACATGCAACAGTTGGAAAACTGAGAAGAGAAATTTGCCTTTATGAAATTACCACCCACATAGTATTCAAAGGCCCACAGTATCTAGATGAAAAAATGCAACAAAATTTTATGAATAACGAATACCATGGCCCTACGTTGGGCGCCAAAATTCTTTCCATTTTAATGTCTGATCATGAGGAACAGGACTACCTAGTAATATCGGCTGTGCGCGTCGGTGGGGAGGGGAAAAAACTTCTGTTCCTATACATATTTAGGAAGTATATATATATATATATATATATATATATATATATATGTACATAAATTTAAATCGTTAAATAGAGATATAAGCTTTAGGTAGTTAATAAATAAAAATAATAAACCATAAAGACGGAAGACAATAGTATATATTTACATTGAAGACTGAGGTGTAGTGTTAGATGTAATTTGCTACACCAAACTTTACCCACCCTCCATTCTGACAAAACTAAGTTTATCGTCAGCCCATTAAAAAAAATAAATAAAATAAACTAAAATATAAAAACGAATTACCTACATATCTTCCCCCAATCCATTTACTTCACCTTTCGTAATAAATAAACAGTTAAAAATTCACAATTAAAACAAATGATATCTTATTTATTTTTAACAAAAGTAATCATTGTCCAAATCAATATTTATAAACTATGTATATTAAACAAAAACTAAACTATTTATAATATATTTTTTTTTCCTCAAAAATAACTAATACCATAGACAGACGACAGCGGTAATTTGCATTAAAAGTCTTAATTCAAATTAACTATTGAATTATCCCCATTGCAATGTGTATTTTACCATGACAGACGACAGCGTTAATTTGCATTAAAATCTCACTAATGCAAATTAAAATTTTGCTGTGACAGACGACTGTTTCTGTAAAATTTAGTAAAAATTGTAAATGCAGAAACAGTCGTCTGTTACAGTAAAATTTTAATTTGCATTAGTGAGATTTTAATGCAAATTAACGCTGTCGTCTGTCTATGGTATAAATATATATAACGAGAAGGAAGTTTGAATAATTGAAATTATTTGAACTGAACAATTAATAACAGTTATATGACAGAACCAATAATACTGAATGGTTTTATTTTTCAAGGAAAATATATTACGCTAATGCAATAATTAATAGTTGAGTTTTATATCAACATTACTGGCAATTCAAGTTCCACTTTTAACAATAGTAAGACTATTATTAATTATTATAATTGTATTTAGACAAAAAAATTGTAGTGAATAAATTTGTAAAATTAATAAAGAAATTTAATCACACTTACGACATCACAATATCTCCAAAATAGTCAGCAGGCGCCATTTGACAGTGGAATTTTGCGGTTTTTCCTTTTTTTTCAAAATCTTATTAAAGTAAAATTTGGGAATCAATATATATCTATATATATAAAAGTGAAACTCTGTGTGTGTGTGTTAGCTATAGACTCCGAAACTGTAAAACCGATCGGACTCAAACTTTGGCAAGTTGTTGTACACATACCAGGGAGTATTTATGGGTGGAAAAAATTGGGCGGGTCACGCCCATTAAAAATTTTTAGCTACTTGCACTTGACCGATTTTTCTGAAACTTTGCACACATATTGCGCTGTCTGACTACATAATTTCGTGATTAGAAAAGTGGGCGGGACCACGCCCATAAAAAAGTTTTAATTTTGAGGTACTTGCACCGGACCAATTTTTCTCAAATTTTGCACACATAATGAGCTGTCATGACGATATAATTTTGTGATTAGAAAAGTGGGCAGGGCCACGCCCATAAAAAAAAATATTATTTTGAGGTTCTTGAACTGAACCGATTTTTCTGAAACTTTGTACACATATTGAGCTGTCATGACTTTACAATTTTGTGATTAGAAAAGTGGGCAGGGCCACGCCCATAAAAAAAATTATTATTTTGAGGTTCTTGAACTGAACCGATTTTTCTGAAACTTTGCACACATATTGAGCTGTCATGGCTTTACAATTTCGTGATTAGAAAAGTGGGCAGTGCCACGCCCATAATAAGAAAAGCTCTCATTTTCAGCTGCTTGAACTTCACCGATTTTCCTGAAACTTTGCACACACATATTGAGCTGTCATGACTATATAACTTCGTGTTTAGAAAAGTGGGCAGTGCCACGCCCATTAAAAAAGTTATAATTTTTAGCTTTTTGCACTTGATATTCAATTAAAATTCAGAATGCATTTTTATTCATTAAGGGGCGTAGCAACGCGCGCCGGGCTTTTCTAGTAAATGATATAAATGGGAGCTCTTCTGAGTACTATAACTTTGGATAATGCTAAACCCTTTAAACGATTTAGGATGAACTTAAACGTTGGGCGATGGAGGAACAGGTCAGAAAATGGCAAAGCACTGATGTCGGTAAGGTGACACGAACACTATGGGGTGACCCAAATCATGGGAAATCAAAACAGATTCTGAGACTAAGTAAACCAACACTTAGGAAACTAACCAGTGTAATTACAGGTCATACGGAGTTGAGAAACCATCTAGCTCGCATGAGATTATCTGAGGACACAACATGTAGAGCATGCGAGGAAGAGGACGAGACTTTGGTACACTACCTCTGTCATTGTTCTGCGTTTGGGCATATTAGGCGCGAGAATATTACAGTGGATACTATGCCGAACTTGGAATACCTGGGGAACTCGAACTGGAGATCCATAAGGAGTTACATTGAGGGGACTGGGTTCTTGGACTAGTCCGTTATTTATGAGGAATTATGATGATGGTTTTTGTTCGGGAATTCCGTTTTCCATATGGAGCGCACAACATGATAACTGGGCATAAGTGTATACCTGTCATGGGTTTGGGCTTTTAATGCCCCTCCTTTTTAAACTTACCTAACCTAACCTAACCATATAAATGTAATCTACGGGGCTTTTTTTTTCTTTTAATTTTTATATAAAAAAAAAAAAAATTAATAAAAAAAAATTGTTATTATTAAAAAAAAATTAAAATTAATTAGTTAATTAAAGTTCATTAAGGTATCTAAACTAATTCAAATTATTTCGATTCAGCAAAAATCCGCATAAGTTTTTTTTCTTTTTGTTAAACGGTAAATAAATGTAAAACATAAATTAAAGTGTACAAAGTAGGAATTAAGATAACATTTAGAACTTGAGAAATTGGAATACAAGTTAAGTAAATTTTCACAAAAAGAAATTATTTAAAAAAATGAAACTTATTTTAAATAACTAAACTTCAAATATTTAAAAAAATAAATAAATTTAAATGTTAAAAAAAATCCTTTTAATATTTACCACGCCTTCCTTCTTTTGTCTTTTACCAAATTGCATTTTCTTCTTCTCAACAAAAATCACATAATCGTAGAAAATTCATCCATATTCATCATATGAAAATTTTCAACTGTAGAACAAATTTGGAATTTAAAAGCAACTTCTAAGTGTTATGAATTGTCTTCTTGTAAACCAACTGAAAGGTTGACTGGTAATTCTTTTTACCACAGCTTCAATTTATTACACACTTTTAAATTTACATTATAATACGGCAGTATTAAAATTTTCGCAAACTTTTACAATTACAGTTCTTTTGAAATTTTCAAAAATTAAAACTTATTTTTCTTTTTAAAATTTTTCCTTCGGTGTCTGTCTCCCTCAATTTTTATTTTCCGTCTGACAAAATTTTCAAATTCAAATTTTTACTATTTCGATATCCAAATTTTAAAATCAAAAAAAATTTAAGTAAATTTTTATAAGTAGAATTTTTTTACACCCAAATAAATTAGTTCGTAAAACCCACTCCAATTTTTCCTTTCTTCTAACAAAGTATAGCAAAGTCATCATTACAGTGTGTTCCTTATTAACTAAATTTTGTCTATACATCTTTTGAATATCTGCATTGAATACGAATTTGAAAAATTGCCATTTAAGGATAAGTATAGTTAGGTAATTTTGTAGAATAGGGCCAAATGGCATGTAGTACCAAATTTAAGCTTTGTCCATTGGATGATAGAGCAGAGGCGTTTAACACAACACGGACCTTTGTAGAGACACTTTCAGGCTTAACAACCGCATGGTGATAATATGCTTTTGAAGTGATTAGGTAATTCAACCTTAAACATATGACCAAGCATTTCGTACTCCCGAATGACTTTGTTATGTTCAAGCTTAAGGTTTGGGTTTCTAATTAATCTTGCCTCATTTCGAAAGAACTGTGCCATAGCACTGGATCTAGAATGATTTAAGTTCAAGCAGTTTGGAAATTTCTCCTTAAATGGTATCTTCCTTCGAAATTTCTTCTGGTGGTTCGTTGATATAATTCCTTACAGGCTTTATCAGATGAAATTATACAGTTCTTCTTAGAAAGATTCTCCACCTCCCAAAAGCGTGAAATTTCCTTGTTTAAAGAAATTCACAAAATGTGAGACAATTGTTGGTTTAGGACTGGAAATATGGGTAATAAGACTTGTGGATATCGATCTGAATATGGTTTCTTGAGCAATTAAAGTTTCACATACGTTATGAAAAATACCAGAACAGACAACCAATGGGAAAATATCACCTTCAATTAACATATCAATTATCGAGCTATTATAGAATTTAGGATCAGCTAATATTATGTCTGGAAGCTTTAAAAATTAAGAATAAGGAATGCGCCGCGATGGAAGATTGCTTAATAAATGAGGGACGACAAGTGCTGATACCGGAATTGCTATATCATTATTATTTTGTCATCCCAGTACGAAAAAGCATTGGCATGGATTTCAGCAGAAACAGAATTATTTAATCCAGATATTTGAGCATTAACAGGCTGAGATGAGAGCTTAAGAATATTAAAAGCTCGTTCCGCGATAAAGGTTCCCTCTGAGCCTGAATCTATCAAAGTACGCACCTGATATGTCATACCCAAATGATAGATCTCCACTCGTGCTGTACCTAGCAAAACTCCCTTATGGTTAGAAGCAAAGCAGGATTGGATATTAAGTGAATTTTGTAAAGGATGAGACTCTAGTTGTTTATGAAACTATTTTAATATTAAAACAAAGGGTCTAAACCAGATGGAATCATCCAAGTTGACCTCAATTATTATAATATTTTATTTGATTTATTAGTATGGGGCTTGAACTAACTAAATGTTAAATTCGCCCTCATAAGATGTTTTTTTAAAAGAATAAGGCAGTTTTTCCGTTGTAGGTGTTTCTTGCGCGAAAGCAGTTTATTGAATGATCTTATCAATTTTCTATTCTTATGTTTAAATTTACAAAGTAACAAAATAAATACAGATTGAGTGGAATTTAATTATTGAGTAATACAGTTATAAAAGGTACATAAATATTTAATTTCAGAAAAAATTAGTAAAATAAAAGTAATATATAAATGAGAATTATTAAATAATTTAACTCAAAACAACAATTAAATACAGTCGAGAGATAAATAATAGTAACACAAATTAAAAATTGTTATGACAAACATAAATAATAAAAAAAAAATACAAAAATGATCAATAAGCAAAATATAATAATTAAGTTCTTTTTACAGCCTCCCCCTCTGCCTCATTTATGGTCCCGATGATGTGGCAGGATTAAAGTGGTTTTCCTTTTTCTTTGTCTAAGAGTTCTGTTATTGTTATCTTCATTCTGCAATATATTATTGTTTGTTGTCGATAATAGTTGCATATTATTTTCGGTAGAATTTTGTTTTGTTGTTGAGTAATTCCTTTCAGCTGGAACAAGTAGACGACTAGCATATTCTATAGGGTGTTCATTTTCTTTCTCCCCCTGGAGTAGAACAGCTCCGAGTGCATAATCACTTGCATCAGTTTTCAGAAAAAAATATTTGTTTTCATCTAAATCTAGTAAATCAGCTAAATCTAGTACAATTCCCGTTTGTTCCAGAAAATCTATACCAATTAAAGTTCGATTTGCTTTAGGCAGACATATAAATCGAATTTTTTAAGATGATTCTTTTTCCTACAAAAGGAACTTGCCAGGAAAATTACATGTTTCTGTCATTGTGTTCTTGTTTTCTTGTATAAGCATTTTAACATCTCTGGCTTTTTGTAACAATTCTTGGAAAGAATTTATGCTTTCTCTATGAATCTTTTCTCTTATTAAAAGAAATAATTGTGAAAAAACTATATTGAGCATTATATTTTCCGATAAACGTTCCGATAACTGGGCAAAAAGTCTACGCTTTTTACATATAAAACTGTCGGTAGATTCGAAAGCTTTTTGTTTTTCCTGACTAATTTCTAAAAATATGCGCCAATCTGGCTAAGGCGGTGAAAATGCTTTACGTAATAAGTCAATTGCCATTTCAAAACTATTGACTTCATTTTTGACACCTTGCCACCAAGTGGAAGCATAACCTTCTAGTAATAAAGGTAGACTTGCTAAAGCCATTGAATCAGACACATTTTCTGCATCTTTAAAGACTAATATTGTGGCAATAAAGTCTTCAACCTTGGTAGCACTTCTGCCGCCGTTGAAACGTGCACTACAATTTACAAATGTTGTTTTGGATTCTGTTTAGGCCACCTAACAATTCCATAAATCGTCCATGGGTTAAAACAATATTAGTAGAACTTTTACCACCATTTTGTGTTGAATTTTCAGAAAAATCGTTAGAATTTTGAGCAGTGACTATAGCCTGATTTTGTAAAATATCATTACTATTTGGTAACTCTGTTGACGTTCGTGAACCGGCTGCAGTTTGATTATGATTCTGAGAAACATTTTGTTTTCCAGTTGAGCTTTGCATAATACTTGATGTATTGCGTGGGCTTCTACGCATTTTGAAAATTTATTTGTTAAAAACTAGGACAAAATCAAATTTTCATCTGGCATCTCTACCTAAACACGTAAACATCGTGTTATTTTTTGCTCTAAATTAATTAATTAATTTTATTTATAAAAAAGTCGATAGTAATACTATTTTGTGTTTGTGAGAATTTCTGACAATGCTGTCGCAAAAGAGAAAGAAGCATTGGGGTAATTGCCCAAAATTTAAAGTGCCTAAAACATCGGAAGTACAAAGCAGTAATGCAAATAGATTTCATCTACTTGCAAATGAAGAAGAAGAAGAACATGATACTCACAGGGAGAAAATACAACCAATTGTAGTGGACTCTGTCCATAGTTTTTCATAAGTTTTTGGACTAATTGGAGACCGGTATATGTTCAAAAGAATGTCCATTGAAACAAAAATAATATCAAGCTCAAGGATACTGTATAACGAGGCCTTAAATGTACTAAGAACTTAGATGTACCAATTTTACACGCATGAAATAAAAGATGCAAAAACGTTTAAATTAGTGTTGTTTGGTCTTATTCAAATTGATACTAAGATAATTTGTGATGAATTTAACAATTCACACAATATAAATCCGGTAAGTGTAAAGGAAATCACCACGAAAAGATCAACCGCAGATGATACGCTATATCTAATTGAATTCGATCGTCAAAAAGTGTCGAAGAGGAATATACTTAAAATAAGATATTTTAGTAATATTGCCGTTTAGTGGAGAAGACCACATAAGGGTAGCAAAGGCCCTACTCAATGCACCAAATGCTCTATGTATGGTCACGGAGCCAGGAACTGTAACAGAGTAGTAGTGTGTGCAGCCTGTGCGGGTAATCACGAATTTGCAGATTGTCAATTGAACCAGGCTGCTAATAGTGAGAACATTATCTACAAATGTTACAACTGTGCTAGGAGGAATTTTAGAAATGCCCGTGTCGTCAGGAATACCTGCAGATTCGTCAACGCACCACAGCCAGAAATAAAGTACCACATAGGACTAATATGCTGAACTTCCACTCCGATGAAGTTAATTTTCCCCAACTGCCTAGTAAGGAACACCAAAATTATACACGTGACTCTCGTGCTAAAAGTAATGTACTGTACTTTGATGTAACAAGATGTAAGACCCTTGTTAACAGAAATGAAGATGATATTTCTTATGTGAAATTGATGCAAATATTTCGGTTTTAGTAATAATAAATAGGCGCCCTGTGATTTTTACATCTGCTTACAATCCGGTTCATACCATAAATTTTAAAACTGATATGGATGCTTTAACTAGACGGTCAAATGTCTTCTTTTTATTTGGTGATTTAAACGCTCAACATACGCATTGGAATTGTTTTTCAAACAATATTGCTGGTAATGAGCTTTATAGCCATAGCCTTCAATCAAACTACTACATTTATTACTCAAATGCATTTACTCGCTTTGGACAAAATATTAATCCAGTACAGCCGTCTACAGTAGACATCCTTTAAACTAACTCTTGTCTTCCTTTTTCAACCTTGGAGACATATCCAAGTATGTTGCAGTCGGTCCACGTACCACTATCTTGCGTCATTTATGGAGAGGTACAAAATAGCATTTTGATGCTACCCTTGTATAATCGAGCCGATTGGTCATCAATAAAAAACTGGGTGGAAAGTGAATTAATATTACAAGAGATTGATCAAAATATTTCAAACACAGGTTTTAGCATTAAGTAAACTAATATCCATTGTAAAAGAAGCTACTAATAAAATACCATTTGATCATAGAAACCCCTTCCAACGTAAAATTTCAGAAATTAGTAAAATGCTAATTTTTCAGAGAAACAAATATAGACGTAAATTTCAAAGATGTAGGGATAGTAATTTTAAAATGCAATTAAACTGTATCTTGAAGCAGTTAAATAGGCTTATTCACTTTCACCTGAATAAAGACAGGAATGAGTCTTGGTCGAAATTTATTTCAAATCTGCCTACCGGTTCCAAAAAGTTTTGGAAATTAACTAAAACTTTAAAAGGCAAGAATCCTACATATTCTAAACTTCATGTAGATGGATCAATTCTAAATTCTGACGTCGAAAAGTCAAATGCAATAGCTGACGTATTTGCTAATTCACATACCATTACTATTAACAATCCATCACCCATGGACTCGGTTGTATCAAGATACATTAATGACCTTAATCAAACTCTTACCGATGATACAAGTATTGAACTTACAAATTTGTCTGAAGTCAAATCGTTTGTCCATTTGTTAAAAAATAATAAATCCCCTGGTTTAGATGGGGTTAACAGCATAGTACTTAAAAATATGCCCGATTACTTTTTTCAATTCTTAAGTAAACTATTTAACTTTTGTTAAAGCAATGGGTACTTCCCACTTGTTTTTAAAATGGCTAGGGTAATTCCAATCCACAAATCTGGAAAAGATCCTAAATTACCCTCCAGCTATAGGCCAATTAGTATCCTAAGCCTATTAGATAAGGTGTTCGAGAAAATTATTCACACCAGAATTTTAGATTTTTCAAATTGCAATAATATCATAAATCAAGAACAAGTGCTCGAAAAGAGCACTCCACTGTACATCAACTTAAAAGAGTTGTAAACTATCTTGAATGTAATAAAAGTAATCGAAAAAGTACTGGAGTCGTTTTTCTTGATATCGAAAACGCTTTTGATTCAATCTGGCACGATGGACTAGTGTATAAATTAAATACGTTGCATTTTCCAAATTATCTACAAAAACTTATCAAAAGTTTTTTAGATAAACGTACGTTTGTTGTATCTGTCAATAACAAATTTTCTAGTGAAAGGCAGATACCTGCGGGCTTGCCACAAAGATCAGTATTATCCCCTACACTATACTCGATATATACATCCGATGTTACTCTAAGAAGAGACCATGATGCAAGTTTTTACGCAGATGACAGCGCGTTTATTTGTTGCGGTAAAGTGTCGAATGCGATAATTAGGAGAATGGAAAATAATCTTAAATTAATTCGTAAATACTATGACAAATGGAAAATAAAAGTCAATGACGATAAAACTCAAGCAATTATATTTCCATTCAACAAATCGCGAAAACGCTTTCCTACTAGATATTTATCGTCTGGGGGAACAATTATTCCATTGAAGGACGAAATTAAATATTTAGGAGTTATCTTTGACAAAAAACTTTTATTTAAACAGCATGTTAATTACATTTGTGAGAAGGCAATTAAGTGTAGCCGTGCCGTATACCCCTTAATTAGCCGAAGATCTAAACTTAATATAAAGAACAAGGTACTTATTTACAAAATGTGTATTCGACCGATGATGACCTATGGTTGTCAAATCTGGTCCCAGAAGGCTGCTAAAACGCATACAAAAAAATTGCAAATCATTCAAAATAAAAACGTGAAAATAATACGAAATCTACCTTTTAGATATTCAACTTATCTTCTACATTGAAACTTTAACTTTAAAATGTTTAATTCATTGACAAGGGAACTGACGCTGTCATTTAATGAAAAATCCAGAAGGTAAAATTTTGAAATAATAAGACATTTTCTGAACAACCACTGAGGGTCTTTTGTTTAAAAGACACATTTCAGTGATTGTTTTAAAATCTTTTATGACTTTTAAGTTGATACGAGGTTTTTCATGAACAACTTTTCCTTTAAACTGTGATATTAGTAGTTTCTTTATTTAATTAATCAGATGTTAATTGTTGTAATACTTTATGTAAATTCTCACAACTCTGTTAACGATATTGATAAAATTGATAAGTTTTAATAAATAAATATATATATTTTTTTTTTTTTTTCATTTCATTTATTTTATTTACAATCTATCCAAAAGGATATTAAGTAAATTTGATAATAAACAGTAACTATTTATTGCATATTCATGTAAAGTTATCAGTGTACCCAATTTTAACAAATATTAGATATTTAACAAAGTATTAACAAATTATTATTATTGCAACATATACATATATAATTAATGCTGAAATGGCAGGTCAAGTACTTGTTTTCTCTTTAGTCTTCTAACCTCGTTGGTGTCATCTAGTAGTGCTACAGCTAACAAATTGCGGTGGTTACTTGGCCTTTCTAAGTAAGTAGTACTAAGTCTGGTAATTTCATCTTTAATCATTTGAATGGATAAATCATCATGAATAGCTTTATTGGATATAAACCATGAAACATTAACAATTGATCTCAATGTTTTTGATTGATATCTTTGCAGTATTTCGGTATTTGAGTTACTAGCTGTTCCCCATAATTGTATTCCATAAGTCCAAATCGGTTTCAACATTGTTTTTTATAGAATTAATTTATTTTCTAGGGTGAGTTTAGATCTAGGGCCCAATAACCAATAAAGACGTTTAGTTTTTATATTTAAGTACTGTCTTTTGGCTTTTATATGCGTTTTCCATGTAAGTCTACGGTCAATATGCATTCCTAGGTATTTAACGTTTTCTGGTTGGAGAATGATACAATTATTAACAGATACGTTTGAACAGTTTCCTCGACGCAAGGTAAATGTTACATGGGAAGATTTTTCGGTGTTGACTTTTATTTTCCATTTGTTTAACCAATTTCCAAATAATCAAGTTCTCTTTGTATATCGATTGAAGCATCATTAGGATTTGTACCAACAGCTAATATTGCGGTGTCATCAGCATAGGTTGCAACTAAAATGTTATTCGTGATCGGCATGTCAGATGTAAAGATTGTGTATAAAACTCGTCCTAATACGCTACCCTGCGGCACACCAGCTCGAATTTTGTAAATTTCAGAATATTCCCTATTTACTTTTACGAAGAAATACCAGTCACTAAGATAGGATTCAGGTATATGATAGAAATGTGGTGGAAGTAGCTTTTTAAGTTTATATAATAACCCATTGTGCCATACTCTGTCAAATGCTTGTTGAATGTCTAAGAATACACCTAAACAATATTTTTTGTTTTCCAAAGCTTCTCGTATATAAGAGACTATACGATGGCATTGTTCCGGTGTGCCATGCTTTTGTCTGAATCCAAATTGGTACTCAGGTATTATATTAAGTTTTTCTAATACTGGTAACATTCTACTCAGAAATATTTTTTCAAATATTTTGGAGAATATTACTAGCAAACTTATTGGGCGATATGAAGTAACAACATTTTCCGGCTTTCCAGGTACCATGACTACTTCTGCACATTTCCATTGTGAAGGAAAGTGATTCAATCTTAAAATTGTATTATAAATAAGAGTTAATAGTAGAACTCCTTTTTTGATAGGGCTTGTACAACTTTTCCATCAATACAGTCATATCCTGGGGACTTTTTGCAATTCAGCATTTTAATTTGAGCTTGAACTTCCTGTGGTGAAATATGTTTTATAGGCCAATCCATTGGGCAAGGGCTATCCAAGAAATTAGTTATTTCAATTAAGTTTGAACCATTATTCAAATCATGAGGTTGAAAAGTTTTATATAAATGTAAAGCAAACACTTCTGCTTTATCATTATCAGTTCTGCACCATGAGCCATTTTCATTTTTTATAGGTATATTTCTTTTGGTTGGCCTTTTTAAACACCTTGTGGCATTCCATAAATAAAACTCATTATTTTTAACACTAAGATTTTTAAGAAAGTTTTCAATTTGCTCATTTTTTATTTCTAGTAAACTTTGTTTCAGATCCTTAGTTGCTTTATTTAGGTTTTGTTTGTCAATAGGATTTCTGCTCGCCTGCCAAATTCTTCTTAACCTTCTTTTATTTCTAATCATTATCCTGATTTCAGAAGTTACAAAAAACTGATTTTGGTTATAACGATTAGTATTACTTGGTGTTGAAAGAAATCCTGCTTCGTAAATTATATTGTTGAACGTTTCCACCGTGTCATCTAACTCAGAGGGAGATTTTAGTGACACGTTTAAGTTAACATTTTTTTCTATAAAAGTGGTAAATGAATTCAAGTCAGTGTTGTTATTGATTATTTTATATTTTCTTGATTGGATATGCAAAAATGTATTAAAGTTTACAAAAGGTGGTGTGTGGTCAGAGCTAAGGTCATTACAATCAGTGATTTGTAGAAGATTATTAGATATACCTGAGTATACAACAAAGTCCAATAAGCCTGGTATCTTTGAAATATCTGTTGGCCAGTAAGTTGGCCTTCCAGTAGATAAAATAGAAAAATTATTGTTATTTATGCACTTGTACAATTCTCTGCCTTTGGGGTTAATCAGTCTTGACCCCCACCACTGATGTTTAGCGTTAAAATCTCCTCCAACAAAAAATCTTGGTCCAAGAGATCTAAAAAATTCTACAAATTCTTGACATTTTACCGTAAGGCGTGGGGGAAAATAAATAGCACAAATAGAGATGTTAACTGAATCGCAATCAATTTTAATACAAGCCGCTTGAAGATATGTTTTTCTTACTTTATTAGAGATTTCATATTTGATTGATGATCTTATTAATATTGCTGGTCCCGCATGTGCTCTGTCATCAGAATGGTTAGCATTTATTAGATCGTAGTCTTTTATTTTAAAATATGACCTGCTCATAAAGTGGGTCTCTGATATAAGGAGTATATCAATAAAATTGCCTTTAAGAAATAGATCTACTTCTTGGGTGTGGTTGGAAAGCCCATTGGCATTCCATATTGCTATTTTCAAATTTAACTGCATAATTTAGTTATTAAAACAGACATCATGCCTATAAGCTTATTTGTCAGTTCTATTTGATTTTCTAATAATTTTTCAATTATTTCAAAAGGATTGTTAAGTACGTTTTGTTGTGTATTTTGCAAAACCTCAGAGTATGAGAGATTATTTTGGTTATAATTTGGTGCTGCCTTCTGGTTTATTGCAGAATAATCTTCATTGTTGAAGATATTTTGGTTGCTTCTTCCTCTTCTATAAGAGTTATTATTTTGAAGCTTTCTCTTAATTATTTGCTTATATACAATACATCCCTTATAGTTTGCTGGATGATTTTGCAAGCAATTAACACAACACGGTGGAGTTTCATTACCCTTTTTACAGTCAATAGTTAAATGACCTAGACCACATTTAACGCATTTTATTTGCTTACGACAGTATGTTTTGGTATGACCAAACTCTTGACATCGGTGGCATTGGACAATTTCGTTTGTCTTTCTCGGAGCTTGAATATTAACTATAGCATTACAAATATGTTTTATATCATAAATGCTTTTATTGTTTACAGCTGGCTCAAGGTCAACGAAAAACATTGGTAATGAAACTTGTGTAATCTTACTTCGTACATTACTAATGTTTCTAACTTTGTGTCCATTATTTTCAATATCAGATCTTATATCTTCGATGGCCGTTGAATGGTGTAGATTTTTAATAACTACTCTATATGATCTTTCTTGCTTCACTTGGTAGGTATGATATTTTATCTTTTTGTCATTTAAATGGTTAACAATTATTCTATATGATTTAATATTGTTAATCATTAACCTAATTTGACCGTCATTTAATGATTTATAATGAAATTCAGATGAGGGGATTATATTTGCTAAAGACTTAATCATTTTGCTTATATCAGCAATGATATAATGATACGAGAATGACTCCGTGTAAGTTTAAGAGAAGTTGTTGTGACAGAGATAAATTTATATACTTTTGCAAAGAGAATATAGATTATTCGTGAGACCAAGATGTAATAGGTATCAAGAATGATTAAATAAAGATTACGCCTTGCGCATGATTTACCGTTAGATGACGTAGTAATCCCCTCGCAAAGGTTACCAAGGTTGTATTATATGTGAAATTTATAATTTCTTACAAAAAATGTATGTATTTTGTAATAGTTGGCAGCCCAGTAATTAATTTACTCAGAGAGTTCTAAAAAATAAAGTATTTTGTGTCATATTTTATAATAATTACATAAAAATAATATTAAACTTATTAAAATTATATAAAAAGTGTTTAAATTTGGTTATATAAAAGCTGCAAAATTAAAAAAAGCAGAAAACAAAATAAAGTGAAAAGATAAGAAAGAGAGTAAATATAAAATGTGCAGTGGGCAAATGCAAGCAAAGTAACAGCAAAAAAAAAAAACAAGTGAGAAATTATATTAAAACCTTATAAATTGCGCATTTTTAATAAAACGTTTGTATTTCCAAAAACCTGTATCATTTTACAATTTTCCAAAAGATAAATCAAGAAGGAAGTTATGGGTAATATTTTGCAAACGAGTGAAGCCTGTTATGTGGATAAAGAAAAAATTTGTGCTTTACATTTCAAGCAAGAAGATTTTGAATGAAACCTGAAATTTGAAATGGGTAAGTTAAAACAAAATTAATTCTTGCAGTACATTACTAAGGCATTATGAATAGAATTTAGCAAACGGCGTGCAAAAATTTTAAAATCCCATGCAGTTCCTTCTTTAGACACTAGTGCTATTGAAAGTGAAACGAAAACTGCTAATGAAATTGAAGTTGCAAATGAATATGAAGGACTACGTGATATTCAAAAGCAAAATGATATTCCAAACAGTTTTGAAGGAAAATTGGTCGCTTAAAATGCTCCAAGACCGACTGATCTTGAAGAAGATCGCCTACAAACTTACACCAAATTTTTCAAATTAAATGGTAACAAATTATTACTTTCAAGCGGATATTTACAAAAGAATTTGTTGGAAGCCAAAGAAATTGAAGCCAGTGAATACGTGAAAAAACTTTTATTTAGGTGTCGAATGTGTTTAAGAATTAGGAAACTAAATGTCGAAATCGCTGAAAATACCTATAAACGAAAAAGAAAATTTGGTAAAATAACAAAATGAAATGAATTCTACACCTAATATAATAGTGAAATATTGTAATAAAAATAATGAAAATATATATGTATACATATATATAAAGAACTTATTTGCTTTCAACACATTTAGTTAGAAAAATAACAATTTGTCCCACTGTCATGTTTTTACACAAACATAATTAGTTGTTCAGCTGAATTTTATTAGCCAATGAGAACACAGCTTGAGAGACGTCAGAATTCCTACATGCGCAGAAATGTTTTTTTATGGCTGCGTGATGGCGTAATCTTTATTTAATCATTCTTGCATACATGTATGTAGGCAATTTTACCATAGAAATATGTTTTTCGTCTTACAGAAGATGTTCCTGGTAATGATGGATGATTATTTAATTTCGCAAATTTTAACTTTTATGGCTTCTTAGTAATTTTATGATTTTTTTTAATTTTTTTTTTTCTTTTATGATAATCTTATTTTGTTTTTTTTTATAAATATTTTCTTTTATTTTTAAATTGCTTTTTTCTCTTTATTTGGTTTTTTACCACATAAACAATAAAATGCAAAAAAAATTAACAATTCGACACTAACAAAACGCACTTTTGAGACTAACTTATTTTTCCAGCAAATGACAAAACGTAACTTAATTTTGTATGTATGTAGGTATGACGGAATGAGACCACACGCAATCCATTTCTCAGAAAGTGAACTTCAATAGCGATTTATTCCCGGATATTTCCAAAAGATTGATACCATACACAGATCTGAGAAACATATAGTTGCTTCTAAAAGTTGATTTCAACCAACACATGGACAAACTGACATGACTTAATAGATTTCTCTATTCATAAAATTCAGAAATATATACTGAAAATATATACTTTATGGGGTCGGAAATAAAAATTTTAGAACTTACGAACGGAATGACAAAGCTGAAGGGTATAACAACAATAAACACGTAAAAAATAATGTAAACATAATTTTATTTTTAAACATAACTTAATACAAGTAAGAAATACCGACTTTGACGAGTAGGCAAACATTTACTCACACACTTGCCAATTGTATGCAGCCAGAATATAAAAATACGCAGACGAAATTTTATACTTCTCAAGTGACTGACCGTGAAACTGCATTAATAGCAGTTCCCATCAAATTACAATGTCGGCACACACATGGTTGTGCAACGTGTTCTGCGAACAAACCGCTGTTTGCTTTTTTTCCAGCGCGTGTGGGAAGTCAGTCTAAGTCGTGTGTCGGTATTGATAAGTTAAGAAATTAACATAATAAAATAATTGTTTTTGTAAAAAAAAAATCTTTCTTTTTTAAATTTTAATACCCTTCACCTGTGGTGCACAAGGGTATATATAGCTTTGTCATTCCGTTTGTAATTTCTACAATTTTCATTTCCGACCCCATAAAGTATATATTTTCTGAAAGCTTATGAATAGAGGAGTCGATTAAGCCCTGACCGTCTGTCCGTCTGCCCGTCTGTCCGTGTGTTGGTTGAAATCAACTTTTAGAAGCAACTATATGTTCCTCAGATCTCTATATGGTATCAATCTCTTGGAAATATTCAGGAATGAATCGCAATTGAAATTCAGCACAATCGCCCAATAACTTTCTGAGATATGAGCAAAAAACCGCGACCACCTCGTTTTTTTACACAATTACAACAACAACATACATACATAAATATATGTAAAAACCATACAAAAAAAGAAGAAATTACAAAAAGAAAAAATATTAAAAATAAAAAAAAAATAATAAAAAAAATTACAAAAAAAAAATTTAAAATAATAAAAAAAAAATTTTTTAAAAATTTTTTTAAAAAAATTTTTAAAAAAATTAAAAAAAAAATATAAAAAAAATAATAACAAAATATAAATAATATATTAAATAAAATAAAATTTTTTTGGCTCAGCTGGGATTCGATGCCACATTTATTCTAACCAGTATATACATATGTACGTATTTGATGAATGGTGATACAAACAATTGTTATTGCATGATTACGTTGTGAAGGGTATATAAGATTCGGCATGGCCGAATATAGCACTGTTACTTGTTTTTTTTATTTTTCGAGCTCGAGGTCCGTTAAAACATTAAAATAAATTAATTAAATTAGTTATGCCAATATTTCTATATTTTTTGAATATCATCACCAGGGCTTTTCTATCAAATAAAAACTAAACAAAATTAAAAACGAACTTAAACCCTTTCGACCCGGATGATACATATGTGTACCACTTAAAGTTTAAACATCTCTAAAAGCTTCAAATTTAATGTTGCTTTGTTGTGAAAAGTACCATATAGTTAAGTTAAGTTATGCTAGGCGCACAATTGGGAAGAACGACGAATTTTTCGTCGCGAATATTCGTCATCAAAAAGAAAACACATTTGTGTATATGAGAATGCATACAATTGTGGCGTCAATCGAAGTTCGCAATACGCGGCGACGTCTGCATTAGATTTATTTTTATTTCTTACGCCGGCGAACAAATTGATACAAGGTGACCATTTTTTATTAAATTTGGGTTAACTTCTGAACTTTTTAAGAAAATAAAGTTAGTTTTTACTTTAATAATTGTTTAATTTTTTATTTTAAAACATTTAAAATAATGTATAAAAAAGTTAAGTACAAAAATTTGTTTAATTTGTGTTTTAGCAAATGTTTAAATTAATTAAGTGATCTTTTTTTCCTATGGTCACACTATTAGCTGTTATACACAAACACAATTTTTATTATTGTTTAATGCACCAACCCACGACATTCTTTGCAAACGTTTGCTTATACGTAAACAAGTTTTTATTATTACAGAAATTATATTTATTGTTTTGTTGAGTTTCACAAAAAATTAAATTCTTCGATAATTTTTGTTTTTTCTTTGCACAAACACTAAACATTTTTATCAACTATAAAAGATGTTACTTTTTCGTCGTTGTTGTGCTTCACACGACGAATTTGCACAACGAATCTTAACCGAAGAGTTCGTCATGTTGGGCGAAATTCGTCGTTCGTCCCAATTGTGCGCCGAGCATTAAGTTCTCTTGAATACATTCCAGTATGTGCCGTTATGTTTTTTTTTTGTATTTACGGTACCGTTTTTTGTGACTTGCAACGCAACTATAGTGAAGTGTAAATTGGTTTTTGCATAATATTGTGCGTGAAATTGCAGAAAATATTCAAAATAAAGAAGAATTTAAATTTTTGCGGCAGGTAAATATTTATAAATGTACCAGTCGTCCGATAGTATGATATCCTGTCTTGAGGAAAATATTTTATTTTTCTAGAAAATGGATCCCGAAGACAATTGAAAAGTTTTGGAAGATGAAGCTGATATTACTAGCGATTTAGAAGATTTTTCTGGAGGAAGACCTGAAGAATTTGTACCAAATAACAAAATCAAGAACATGTTTAAATATAATAAGGAATTATTTTCGAGGGAATTTAGTGTATTAATTAGTTACGAATAAAATATAGAAAATAACACTGCTCAGCAGCTAAATCCTCCATTAAATAAAACTATGTGGACTATATGAATTTTGATGCGCTAAACTCAAATCCGTTGTCGGTTTTTTCCATCAGATCGGTATTTTTTTTATGGACGTGGCAAATTTCCCCCCCTAAATCAGTCAGGTACGGAGACTAATTTAATCCTAACTGGAGAACCAGTCATCCGATTTTCAAAAATAAAACACCAAAAATGTATAACAAAATTGTATTTATTTCAGTGAAATAAAATTTTTCTCTATCTCTTATAAATGGAGAAAAAAAATTTTTTCGTGCAAAATTCGTAATATTTTTCAATTTAAAAATGGAATTAAAAAACATATAAGGCAAATATTCATTCATTTTATTATTTATATTCATTTTAAACTTTTTTCTAAAAGCTACTTATCTTGGAAATAAAAAAAGCCATTAACCATAAAAATCGGTTAAAAAATGTGGATTTTATTGTCAATTTACCGCAGGTACCCGATATTGTAATGCAACTAGCCTTGCATATGATATATGTAACATTTCGTTAGGTGAGCAGGTAACTAAAGTACAACTGTATTTTACATAGTTCTTGGAATTAATATTTATAGCAGTATTTTTCAATTACCTGTGATTTCAAATTAAGAACATTAGGGTAGATTCTGGTATTTATTGTATGTATGTATAGAAGCTAATTGGCAATAAGTGAGTCACTTTATATTGAATATCGTGCGGTTAAAATCGGCAACAGTAAATAGATCTTATAGTGTACTTTGTTATTGTGTAAAGAAATTAAGCAATTACAATCAAATCTCCACATTTATTTTGTTACGTTTGTGGCAATCTAACTTTAAGTTTTTAACGGGAGACAATATCTTCCAAGGTTAAAGATGCTTATCGCCGTTAATTTGGGTTTCCTATCGATGATAGAGATAAAAATTGGCTGCCATAAATATGTTGTAGTAGCTGTGCAAGTTCTTTAATAGGTTGTGTAAAAGAAAGTCAAAAGTCTTTGCCGTTTATGAAGCCAGCGATTTGGAGTGAACCACAAAATCATCAAAATGATTGCTACTTTTGCCTTACTAAAACACGTGGGTTTACGAAAAAAACAAAAAATAAAGTTACATATCCAAATACTTCATGCGTCAAACGACCAGTTTACAAGTAAATTTTTACCTCCAATGCCTCCTACAGACGATGAAGAAGATGGGCTTTCTGCAGCAACTGAATCCACTTACGCCAGCATGGGTGTTTCTTCGCATTCATTTGGAAGTCCAACGAGTACACCTTATTTTCCGAATTAAATTGATATGAATAACTTAGTTCGTAAATTAGGGCTTTTAAAAAACAAGTCTAAACTTCTTGCATCCCAATGAAAAGGATGGAGTTTGGTGCAAACGGACGTTAACGTCTCGTACTTTCGAAATAAGGAACAACCTTTTTTGAGTTATTTAAGCAGAGAGGAAGGTTTGATATTTTGCGATAATGCTGATGGACTTTTGCGACAACTGTGTTTCAGTCATAAATCTGAGGATTGGCGGCTTGTTATTGGTTCATCTAAGACAAGTTTGAAAGCCGTTTTACTTCACAATGGCAACAAATTTCCATCGGTCCCACTGGCGTATGCAAGAAAAATGAAAGAAAACTATTGTAGCATGTAGATGATACTACAAAAAAATTAAATATTCCCATTACTCATGGAATGTATGTGCAGATTTGAAGGTCGTAGCAATGTTAAATGGATTGCAAAGTGGATATACTAAGTTTTATTGCTTCTTATGTAAATGGGATAGCCGCGCAAAAGAAAAACACTACAATGTTAAAATTTGACCGAAAAGAGTAAATATTATTCCAGGAAAAAAAATGTAGCAGAAGAGCCTTTAAATCAAAAGGAACAAACTCTTTTGTCAAAGCAATGGACAAGGATGGTGAAGCCTTTCTATACATTAAGAGCAAATTTCCTAGAATCAGAGATGCTAAAGTAAAAGAAGGCATATTTGTAGGTTCACAAATACGACAGCTTATGAAGGACGAGGTCTTCAGAACGAAATTGAATTGAATTGATGTGGACGAAAGGGCATGTACAGCTTAAGCTACTTTCTTATTTTAACAATGTTTCCAAAATAAAAATTAATAATTATTAACAAAAATTTTGTGTTATTTTAAATAAAATAGTCTGTAAATATTTTGATTTTTTATTGTTATTTGAAGTTATCTACGGGTGACGACAGGGTAGGTGCTTTAAGTGAGGCGTTGCTACAAAATTACAATCTGGCAAATTTTTTGCTTGTATTTGTTTTTGTTGTACGAAAATAGATAGAAGTAAAAAGTTGCCATTCATTGATGCTACAAGGCGCTTTAGTGCCCCCACTCTGACGTTGTTTGCTGCATTACACATAATTGGTCAATATTGGGTACCTGCGGTAAATTGACAATAAAATCCACATTTTTTAACCGATTTTTATGGTTAATGGCTTTTTTTATTTCCAAGATAAGTAGCTTTTAGAAAAAAGTTTAAAATGAATATAAATAATAAAATGAATGAATATTTGCCTTATATGTTTTTTAATTCCATTTTTAAATTGAAAAATATTACGAATTTTGCACGAAAAAATTTTTTTTCTCCATTTATAAGAGATAGAGAAAAATTTTATTTCACTGAAATAAATACAATTTTGTTATACATTTTTGGTGTTTTATTTTTGAAAATCGGATGACTGGTTCTCCAGTTAGGATTAAATTAGTCTCCGTACCTGACTGATTTAGGGGGGGAAATTTGCCACGTCCATAAAAAAAATCCCGATCTGATGGAAAAAAACCGACAACGGATTTGAGTTCAGCGCGTCAAAATCCATATAGTCCACATAGTTTTATTAAATGGGAAGACAAAAAATTATTTTTTGCAGAGCAGTGTAATCAATATGTGTTGAATTTTGATAAATGCTTAGAATGACAATGGAAAAATTTACTATAAAGCAATCAATTAAGAAACAAAACAATGTTAATAAATGGTTTAATAATGAACTGCGTTTATTGAAACGGGAGAAAATAAATAAATATCTTATTGCAAAATTTGAAAACACGATAGAATCATGGAATAACTACAAATCAATTAGAAACTTATATAAACTTAAAACTGAGAACGAAAAGTGTAGATACATAAACAATAAAATAAGTAATGCAAAGGAACAAAAGAAAATGTGGAGAGAAATCAAAGACTTATTTTTAAAGAAAAATGAAAATGTGATAAAATCTGTGATATTTAATAACATAGAATATAATGATAATGAACGAATAGCTAATCATTTTAATAAGTACTTTGTAAATAGTATTAAGATGTTACGTGATTCAATAGAAAATATACAATATATAAATCATATACATATGGTAAATTCAACTTTCAGATTTAATGTAATGACAATTTTAGAAGTTAAGAATATAGTAAAAGGACTAAAAGACAAACCAGACTACTGTAATATTTCTACAAAATTAATACTTGATAACTGGCATCTAATTGGCACAAATTTATTGAACATAATAAACAGATCATTAGAAACTGGTGAATTTCCAGAAAATTGGAAGGAGGCAATGGTTATACCAATTGAAAAAGTAACTAAAACAAGAAAATGTGAAGAATTTCGTCCCATAAATACTTTAAAAACATGTGAAAAAATACTAGAAAAAGTAGTTTAAGACCAGCTTGAAAAATACATTGAGAAAAATAAGTTGCTAACAAAATATCAATCAGGTTTCAGGAAAAAATTTTCGTGTGAAACATCTGTAAATTATATAATAAGTCGGTGGAAAAATATAGAAAAAAAAAACCATAAAAATTTTAGCAATTTTCTAAGACTTTAAACGAGCGTTTGAGACAATTGATAGGAAAATTTTATTACAGAAATTATATAAGTATGGCAAACGAGGCAAACGAGGCAAAGAATTTGAATGGCTTAAATCTTATTTGAAAAATACATTTACAAAAGTAAATGGTATCAAATCGGATGAAGTTAATAATGATTTTGGTGTGCCTCAAGGCTCTATTTTAGGTGCTTTGCTATTTATAATATGCATACATATATAAATGACATGCCGAAAATACTGAACAAATGTGAAATAATACTATATGCAGATGACACGTTCATATACACGGAAGGTTATGATAGTGAAGAATGTTACGATAATATGATAAATGACATAAATAATATTAATTTATGGTTAAAGCAGAATAAACTAAAGTTAAATGAGAGCAAAACAAAACTTATGGAAATAAACGTGAACAGTGAGACAATATTAAAAATTAATAACGAAGTTATAGAGAAGAGGGAAAATATAAAATATCTTGGTTTTATAATAGACAAAAAAATGAAATTTAAAGACCATATAGAATATACTTGTAAGAAAATTGTTTTTTTCAAGAGAATAAAAAATAAAATATCCGTAATTACTTCTATTAATATATATAATACAAAAATAAAACCACATTTCGAATTCGGATCTACAATAATTTTTACATGCTGCAATAAATCGCAATTAGAGAAACTACAAAAATTACAAAACAATTATTCTGAAATGTAATAGATATACAAATATAAGGTCAATGCTTGAAACACTTAAATTGCTAAATATTAAACAGAGATTTCAATTAAATACTTTGAACTTTATTCACAAAATTAAACATGGAAATGCACCTAAATATCTATGTGACCATATCAATTATGTGAGACAAATACAACCATATGGATTAAGAAATGCTAATGATTTCAGGCTAAGGAGAACAACTACAACAAATATGCAAAAATCGTTATTCTATAAGGGACTTAAATTATTTAACTCACTTTCAAATGATGTAAAGATGCAAAGGAATATTAATATTTTTAAAAGTAAATGTGTAAATTTTGTAAAAAATAATGACAATGTATAAAATCTTATATATATTTTATTTATCAATGTAAATGTGAACATTTTTTAAAGTATTTAAAAATACTAATTACAATTAAGAAAAAAAAGAAGAAAAAAGGGAAAATTTTAGAATAAATTGCATACTTAAGGCCTAACTGTATTATGCTTTTGCTGGCTTAAGCAAATGTGCGGATGCATAAAATTAAATGTATGCAACTATATTGTACTTAAGAAACTTTTCGTCAAGAGTCTTTTGCTTAAGCAAACTGCGAATCTGATCGTACTTTGCTTACGAAATTTGCTTTTCATTTGATTTGATTTGTAAACACTGTTGCATTATTTATTAATGTTGTCATTTGTTTTTTAAATTAGTGAAAAAATGTATAAATTTAATAGTTTATAGTAAAATATTTTAACATTTTACACATTAAATAATAATTTTGTGACAATGCCAATATATTTAGGAAATGCATAAATAAAACAGCTTTTGCAAAAGTACAAATATTTGAAACTAATCATAGGAAGTATTTAAGTTTAAAAAGTACAATATATCCACCGACAAGTCTTCAAAAATTTTCTTAAGTATTTGACAGACTTTTCGTTGATTTTTGACAGTAGCTTAAGCCAGCAAAAGCATAATATAGTTAGGCCTTTACTTACATGTGCTGTGTTCTTTTCATTGAACTGTGTATGAATGAAAATGACGTTTATGTAGGTATAAATTTGTTTTTGGAAGTGTTTACGTTAGTGTTTATAATTGGCAACGCCGTTATTTTGCGTTAAAACTTAAAATTTTAAATATAATGTAAACAGTTAAGTTTGTAGAAAATTGAGAAATATTGAATGAAAATTTTTTCTAACTTAAAATGATGATAGCCTGGTATTAGTAAGGACAAGAGGATATGATTTTTGGGAAATGTGGAATAAATTTGGGAAATTTAGGCATATAGAATCGTTTAAGAGGACGTTAGTGCGGGGAGATGTAATTGGATATTTATATTGAAATAATTTTTATTTATTTATGTATTGGAATAGAAAGTATATAAAGTATGTACGGAAGTATTTATTGTATGTGATAAATAGATCCCGTAGGTTTTTTAAGATTATAAAGGGGGCAAAAATTTAAATAGCGGATTTAATATTGCCATTAGTAAGGTTGTGAACAGCAGATACATAAAAAGAAAGTTTTTTTAATTTTTCTTTTGATTTGGAGTTTATATTCCTGGTGGAGAAAGATACGAAGGATACGTATATATATATATATATTTGTGTGAGTCATCAGGAAACATTTGTGCCTACATAAGTGGAAAGACTGAGCTTTGAGATAAAAGAAGTAAGATTAATCTTGTGCATTTGAAATAGATGGTTGTTGAACAGAGCTTTAGCTGGTCGGGATGAATTGTATTAGTGAAAAGAATAGACTTCTTTTGCAACTAGATTTGTCTCGAGGGATAACAAGAGACATTGTGTAGGAGCAGAAGAAGGTGAAGCCAAGTAGGCTAACAATTTTGGATTCTTTGTGGTTGTGAAATATATTAAGTAAAAGTAAAGAAAAATCAGAAAAAAAAATTTTATTAAGCTGAAGTGAAGAGTAAAAGAGAGAAAAAGAAAAGAACAATCAATATTTATTTATTTAGTGTTAAAATAATAATTACTGGAGTTGAGAACTAATAATAATATATATTAATATTTTATACATATGTAAAAAAAGGATAAAAATAAGAAAAAATATAGAAAAGAATTGTTTTGTTTAAGAAAACTATTAAATTTAGAATTAATTAAAATTAACAGTGTATTTGCCTGAAAGTTATTGTGTGTTTTAGTGAGTGTTTATATGTATAGCTGTTTTGAATATTCAAAGGTGCATAACGATTGTAGGATAAAACAAAAAAAATAGAGATAATTTGTAATATATTAAAATTTAGATCAAATATATAAAAAAACAAGTAAGAGCGCTATATTCGGCCGTGCCGAATCTTATATACCCTTCACAACGTGTAGTCATGCAATAACAGTAGTTTGTATCACCTTCATCCCATATGAAATACGTACATACATTTAAAAAAACATACATATATAAAAACATCCCATTGTAAAATTATAAATTTACGTATGCATGTTAAAAAAAATAATTAAAAAAAAAAATTAAAAAAAAAATAATTAAAATATTTATTATAAATATAAAACAAAAAAAAAAATAAAAAAAAATAATACAAATATAAATAATAAATTAAATAAAAAATAAAAAAAAAATTAAAAAAAAATATAAAAAAATTTTTTTTTTTGCTCAGCTGGGATTCGATGCCACGTTTTCTCTAACCAGTATACACGTTTGTATGTATGTATGTTGTTGTTGTAATGTTGTTTTTGTGAAAAAAAAAAACCGAGGTGGTCGTGGTTTTTTGCTCATATCTCAGTTGTTTATGTACCGCTGTTTCTGATTTTCCGATCAACTCCCGAATATTTCTGATATTTTAATACCTCACCCGCGTCCAAGCGATGTCGGGGGGCTTTAAAAAGTTGATTTAAACACACACACGGACAGACTGACAGAGCTTGATCGACTCCCCTATTCATAAGCTTTAAGAAAATATATACTTTATGGGGTCGGAAATGAAAATTGTAGAAATTTCACACGGAATGACAAACCTATATATACCCTTTTTCACTGGCTATATGCAGTTTAGGAGAAGTCTTTTAGGCGAAATTAAATAGCGTCATCGTGTTTCTGTTGTTTTTGTGTCGTGAAGTTTTAATTGTGGGTTCAGTTTGACAGGAAACAGAAAAGAAATAAGTACCTGTATGTTTGTATAGAATTCTAAAGAAAATATTTAAATTATAATAAAAATCAAAGGAAAGAAAAATTAAAATGGGAAATCATATCGATTTACATAAGTATTATATTTGAACTATATGATTTTTTTTTAATTATTTAATAGTAGGTATCGTATTCAGAATTTGAGTATTTTATTTATTTTTTATTTATTTATATTATTCTTTTACATTTACTGCAATTGTTTAAATCAATAAAATTTGTTATACGTATGGGAATAAATTAAAATGCTATTCGCTTTTTTATTGAAAAACAAACAATTCAATTTATTTATTTATTAATAATAAAGTTAGGTAGGTATTAAGTTAAAAATGTTTTTATTTACGAACAATGTTTCAAATAATCGTATCAAGCATTTATTTTATTTGTGTGTGCGTTTTTCTTTTATTTGTTAGATCAACTCGCGTCTAACCACAACCTTTCTCATTCAACTTCTTCTATCAACTGCGCGTGTCAAGCTATAAACACAATCAAAGGCTACCGACCATCGACTACCGACTACAAAAGTAGCTGGCTACAAAAATAGCCAAGTCGCCAGCTACCAAGGCGAATTCATTATCAGGTGGTGTTGACAACGCAGCTGATCTACTTTTTTATTTGCAAAAATGATGATTGCATTGTCAAATATTATTTATGTTTACATATATTACTCCTTCCGGCGCAAAAAAAAACAAACAAAAACCATGTAGTTTTTGACACATCGACAGTCGAAAGCAACAATAAAAAACCATGTTGTTTTTTTAATGTTGTATTTGTTGTAGAATTACCACCACCTGATAAATAAATTCGCCTTGCCAGCTACTTAATTCTTTTAACGACTACCGACCACTAAATACAAAAAATAAACATCTGTTTTGACATATGTATTAAAGTTAACCAAAACAAAACAAACTTAGTTAATGGTGCCACTATAATAGTTTTTCGCGTTTTTAATAGCGATATTTAATGTATTGCGTTTTTAAAACCACAATTTCATGCATTTTTTGTATTGGCAGCACTAATCTGTTTTTTGTAGCCAAGAAAAATAGAAATTAGCCTAAGTTGGCTACGGGCTACAAAAGTAGCCGTAGCCAACATGTATTCTATTTTTGACATCTTGTAGTCGATGGTCGGTGGACTTGATTTTATTTATAGCATAAGTGTACTTATTCTCTCTCCGTCGTCGCCAAATTGGCCTCTATCTCAAATGTCCGTTATCCCTATTTATAGTCGGTCTGTTCGGATCAGGCGATTCGGCTCGGATTGCCACTTTTTCATAAATTCGGCCACGGTAGTTGTTCTTATCGGGCCTTCGTGATGACCAATCCTTTCTACCTCATATCTGCCATGTGTTAGTTTGCTGGTAATCTTGTATGGACCAAGGAATTTACCTTTAAGTTTAAGTTCGCTGCCAAATTGAGTGGGCTTGATGGCGACTATTTTTAAAAAAAGAGGACGCCAGCATAAAAAATGTAGGATATTTGCCCAAAAAAGAGGAACATTTAAAAAAAATTAAATTTGATAAAATTTACGACGCCATTTAAAATACAAAAACAAAATTTGTTTTTACGAAAAAACTTTATTTACAAAAATAAAAACTGAACATATCATTCATTAATAGTTGTACGCATTTAAAAATTTTACATATATTTTTCAACACTTCCAATTTGTGCCAATATATTACCATCGCATCTCTTCAGATATTTGTAAAACTCTAGGCAATCCATATCAAAATTATATACCCTTACTATCTTTTTTTTTTTGTTCTAGACTTTCTTATATATCTGGAAAACAAACTTTATGAAAAACACACAGCTGACAAGCTGACGCCTTTGCCGAACTTTTTTAAAATAAAAGACAAGTTAAAATAGGCCACTTCGATAAATAGCGACAATTAAGGATAATAATACTAATTTTGTACAAAGAGAAGTTTTAAAATTTTACATTTTCAAAACTAATTGTACGAGCACCTAAATATTTCTTTTATACATTTTGTGACCTGGGATTTAAAGTTTAAATGTAAGAAAAAAACTTCAGAGAAGGTGCAAAGAGCCAGACAACCCCGGACCTTTGCTAAAAAAGAAGTAGGACTGCCCCGGATGCCCTAAAAAAGAGGACGGTGTCCGGGGAAAAGAGGACGGATGGCAACCCTAATGGCGACTAACTCACCTACTCCATATTTAACTTCAGGCTTTCGTGTACTATTATAAGTATTACAGTTCTCCTCCTGAATTCGCGCTATATTTTCCCTAGCTTCAGCTGGAACCTCGTTTATTTCTTCCTCGAAATTACGAATGACTCAGATAGAATTTCCCGTAAGTTAGGAAAATCTGGCAACCTCATCTCTACACCGGTTAGAATTTTAAAAGGTGTAAACTTTGTACTTCTTAAGGCTGTAGAATTTATCAGCATTTGGACTCGTCGGACGTGCCGGTACCAATTAACGGGATTTTCCCCACACAATTTAGTCAACATTGGTATCACTGTTTTGTGCACTCGCTCCACTTGACCGTTACCATGAGGGACACCGGTAGCTATAAGCAAGTGTTCGATGCTTTCCTTAACACAATACTCCTTGAAAACATGCGAAGTAAATGCCGTTCCGCGATCGGTTATGATCCTCCTTGGGTTACCAAAAATAGCTGATTGTCTTTCCAAACACGCAATAACTCTCTTGGAATCCGTCGACTTCGTTGAAATCCGTCGACTTCGTTGGATATAGCCAAACGAATTTATTAAAACCATCCACCACAACAAACAAATGATTATATGCTTTCCGAGTCGTTTCCATCGGCCCAACATGATAGGTCATAAAAGGTACATCGTTCTTATCTATCGGATTGAGATAACCTTCCTTCTTTCCAGCTTTCGATTGGGTGATGATGCACTCGACGCAGATCTTTACGACTTTCGGTACTTTCGTCATCAATCTTGCTACCGTAGTGACCTTGATTGTGCGCCATCCTGATGATCTCGTCCTCCATCTGAACTGGTATCACTATAAGGTCCTTCGCGGGATCCATTTTGCATAAAGTAGTCTTCGTAATCACCATATTCTAAAACCGTCCTAATAGCCTTCACACACTCATCATCTTCTTGCGCACATCTTTTTCTATGAGTTAAACTGCCCTCCAACACCAGACATGCCATCCTACTTAAGGCGTCTACATGCTTCATCCGCGTGCCGGGTCTATGTTCTATCTCGTATGTAAATTCTTGTAGAAACATAGCCCACCTGGCCACTCTTGCCGTTACGTCAGCCTTTTGCATGGTCATCTTAAACGCATTACAATCAGTACCGATCTTGAAAGGAATACCCAGTAAATAGACCCTCCACTTCTTTAGGGACTTGATGATTGCGAGGACCTCCAGCTCATAAGAGTGATACTTTTCCTCGTATGGCTTTGTTCGGCGGCTCATATACTGGACTGGGTGCAGTTTCAAATCGTCTAAGCTTCTTTTAAAAGTACTGCTCCATATCCGAACTTGCTAGCATCTGCATGTACCTCTGTGACTGCATCTGGATCGTACAACTTTAAAACGGGTGAGCTGACAAGGGCATCCTTCAACTGTTAGCAAGCCAGAAGCACTTCATCAGCAATCTGGAATTTAACATTTTTTCGTAGTAAGTTGGTCAAAGGCTTCGCCATTACTGCATAACTTTTCATGAACCTTCTAAAATACGAAGTTAGACCTAAGAATCTCTGAACTATCTTTCGATCCGTGGGAATCGGGAAATCCCTAACCGCCCTTATCTTTTCCTCAGATGGCTTTATCGAACCATTCTGAATAACGTAACCAAGAAAATTGACTTTTCTACATAAAATCTGACTTTTCTCCCATTTAATGCGCAAACCCTTTGAAGCAGCTACATCCAATACCATCTTAAACTTCCCCAGGCTCTCAATCATATATGCTGTCGTCCATATACACAATTGCCGCACCATCACGCGTTAAATCTTTAAAAACTGTGGAGATAAATCTGGTGAACACAGCTGGCGAATGACTTATCCCAAACGGTACAAACAAAAATTCAAACTGCCCGTTATTTTTCACAAATGAGGTATATTTTCTAGACGTTTCTTCTCGTGGCACATGGAAAAATCCGTTACGCAGGTCTAGAGTCGTATAGAAGCTTGTATGTTGTAGTTTATCCAACACTTAGTCCATTAGCTGCATAGGAAAATGATCAGGAATGATTTTCTGGTTCAACTTTCTATAATCGCAGCATAACTTCTTCGAGCCATCTTTTTTCGCTGCTAGGACAATCGGAGACGCGTACTCTGAAGTACTAGGCTGCACTATTTTCTCTTTTAACCATTCAGAAATTTGATTGTCCACTATCATCTGGTCAGAAATTGGTAATTGTCTGGGACGCTGATAAACTGGTATGTCGTCCTTTAAAACAATCTTCATTTTCACGGGACTATTGACGTTTCTTTCTGGCTGATATTTAATGATTGCCTCAACTACTTGATTCTTAACGGATCCATGCAGGTGTTCAAGACTAGTTGGGATCTCGGATTTGTACTCGTCTGCGTTTAAACATATGCACGAAAACTCATCCAACAGCAAATTCTTTTCCGCCGGTTTTCTAAACGTCACTTCACCGTCTCTGATGGCTATTTCAGCCTTCCGAATCAAACTGTTGCCCAACATGACAGAGTGCATAACATCACGTTCACTCACTACATAAAAAGTCACTTCGAAATCCAAGTCGTCGATTCGAACTATTTCATTAAAACGACCCATCGTGACAATCTCTCTATCGCCAATGCGATAACACGAACAACATATCGAAGCGCAATAGGCATATGTCGCATCCGGTATCTAATATCGCCGATAGCATCTTGTTACGTACGATGAAATCTTTAAAAATTAACCCCGGACCTTTACGAACCATATTAGCCTGGCCACTTTCCCTTCATTTTCTCTTACCGGGCACTCAAAAGAACGATGGCCAAATCGTTGACATTTGAAACACTTGTATTGTCTTTCGCGACATTCCTTGGCGATGTGGGACTCTTCACCACACTTATAGCATCGTTTTTCCTTCTCAACCGATTTCGCTCTAGGTAAGTGAACTTTCCTTTCGACAACTACAGTCTCCTTTCCACTGTATGATGACTACGGGCAGAGTCGTGTTTTCTCGTAAACTTTATTATGTCTTTTCAAGTCGCTGATGGTGTTTGCCTGATACAACACAGTTTTGTTGAGTTTAGAATTGGGGATGCCCTCTATGAAATATTCCACAACGCTACTCTCATCCAGATTAATTTGAGCTGCCATTTCCATAATATTATATAAGTATTCAATAAGAGCCTCGTTCCTGCCTAAACGTCTATTACGAATCCGCCGAATAATCTCAGCCGCTGAAAAGCGTGTACCAAATTCATCCTCAAGAGCCTTTTTCAATGAGCTCTAATCACATATACCTCTCTGACTTTTTATAAACATCTTTGCGGCTCCAACCAACAATTGCTTTCCATAAACATATATCTGGAGCGCCGACCACTATGTATGTATGTATACTTTGACAGTATACATACTCCTCTGAGTATAAAAATCATGGGCGTCCTTGCCTTTATCCCCTTCAGAAACGACGACTGTACAAGCACCATCCTCCTTCTCCTCGTCCGTATTGTCCACACCGTAATGTGCAAAAAGTCTCCTCTGTAATTCCCCCTTAAGTCCCTGTGAATCTAGTCCTAACTCCCCTAGATGCGCCCTCAACGCGGTAACACCTAATCCCAAAATCCCTTCAGGATCCATACTAACACCGCCCCGAGACATGATATCAAAAAAAAGTCACCAACGTAGAGCCAACAAAAAAAGGATCCGCGAACACACAATTGCCTACAAGCTAAAATGTTACAAAGGTTATAAGAATATAATGATAAAACGATTATAAAAAAATAATATTTTATTACTTTTCTTCTTTTTTTTAAATAATAGTTATAACTATAAATTTGGCAAAAGTTACAAAATATAAAAATTCATATTCTTTAGTTCATTAAAAATCTTTTCCATTAATTATTCAACTTCAATTTCTATTAATCTTTAACTTTTATTCATCTCTAATTTCAATTAATTTTTCATCTTTAGCTTCTATTAATCTTTCCTCTTTAATTTGTATTCATCTTTAATTTTTCATCTTTCATCTTTAATTTTTATTCATCTCTGATTTTTATTCATCTTTAATTTCAATTAATTTTTCATCTTTAACTTCTATTTATCTTTCATCTTTAATTTTTATTCATCTTCAATTTTTCATCTTTAATTTCAATTAATTTTTCATCTTTAGTTTTTATTCACAAGACACAGTATTTTAATTCGTAATGGAAATCGTCATGTTTGCTGGGTTATGCAATTCAATATATTGATATGAAAAAATGTTTTATACGGAACTGAAATGATCGCATGTGCTGCCGTAGCGAACGCATACATATTTTGTTATTGTAAAAACAAAAATTGCATGAAATTTGGTTGAATTTTTAATACCCTAATAAGACGATTTTTTGTATATATATTAACCATATGTATATATTAATTACAATAAAATTTAATATATTAAAATATGAACATATTAATATAAAATTTTAATATTAACGTATAAAATACCTGCTCTCCATTTAAAACAAGTAATATTTAAGCCTAATTATTTTTCTTATATTAATTTGTTTTTGAAACAACAAATTAATTTCTTACAATATTATGGAAGCATATTTAATAAATTTTCTTATATTTTGAAATTTTTGAGTAATAAATATATGGTTCGTTTTGTTGCAAAGATAAATGAACATAAAACTAAAAATGAAAAAAAAACCGGCTTCTGTGAGTAAAAAAACCGGTGTATTCGACATTCGAAAAATTAACCTTTGGAAAAAACTGCCAGCTGAAAGAGTAGAAAACCGTGTTTTCCACCGATTGTAAGACCGAGTCGATCACTGTAATAGGTACATATCTATGTCCATAAAAACATTTTAAATATGTTATATATTCCTATTTTTGGGATTTTTGTATATTAAGGGTATAAATTGGAAATAAGATAAAAAAAGTAATTGGCAATATGTTTGAAACTTGTTTTTTATATTTTTCTTACTTGTGAAGCTTTTCATTAAGCATTTTTGTGTCAAAGTGATAAGTAATACAGTGTTTTCTTAAGTATATTAAAAATGAGTTATCCGAATGAAAAAGAAAGATAAATTAAACAGTGGTGTCAAGAAAAAAGACGGTCGTAAATCAGGCAACAAATGCTCTTTGAGTCATTGTGGCAAATCTAAAAGAAGCTTACCTACTATGAAGCTCCTTCGTTTTCCAAAGTCAAATACGCCATTACTTGAGGAATGAATAAAATAGTGTGGCTTTGAAAAGGAGTTTGTGGAAAGAACTCCTGTATTATTTTTGTGTGATAGGCACTTTTTGCCAGACTGTATTGGAAAAAAATTTTTAAAAAGTGGAGCCGTGCCAAGCTTATATTTAACTGAGAGTGATGAGTCGAGAAGCATTGAACAGCAAAAATGTTCTGGAAATGAGGATAGCGATATTTATGTTCTAAGAACTCCATCAAGTAAGCGTAGGAGGTCACAATCACCGCCACCTTTATGCACGAATTGCTTGAAAAATTTGAAAAATGAAGAATTTTATAGAAAACAATATTTTAATATGTTTAAATAATTTAAAATTTCAACACAACAAAACCGTGCTTTGAAAACAAGATGCGAAAGTTTGAAGAAAAGGGTAAAACAATTAAATAAAATGGTTAAATTATCGGTATCTTTTGAAAGCGAAGTTGACAAGCTTAATATAAATCCAAATGGAAAAACCTTTTGCAAAATACTAGCGAAACAATATAGAGGAACAAACGCTCGTTGGAATGATTGTGAAAAAAAAATTCGTTCAAAGTATATATTACAGATCAACCTCCACGTACTTGTTTTTACGTAACATTTTGAAATTAAACCTTCCTAGCCCTTCATCTTTAAGTCGATGGAGCGATATTAAAAATTTATAGCCAGGAAATAATGCATGCATATACAGGGTGGACCAAAAGTCACGCCTGCGTGTAAAAATTGAATAACTTTTTTGTTTATTAATATTTTTAATTTTTTTTTTCAGATTTTATTCATCGATTCGTGTTACACCACCATGCAAAATTTAACGACTGAGCAACGAACGAAAGTGGTAGAATTTTACTTTTCCAATGGGCGCTTAATTTTACTGACGCAACGAGCATATCGAAATTATTTCAACACCAGAAATGCACCTAACCAAACCACAATTAATCGTTTAACTGCAAGTGGTTTCAGCAGGATGGAGCAACAGCACACACGGCCCGTGCCACAATGACGCTTTTAAATGAAATTTTTGACGACCGAATTATCTCGAAAAATTCAGAATTTAATTGGCCAGCACGTTCACCGGATTTAACTGCCCCTGATTATTTTTTATGGAGTTATCTCAAAGAACGAGTGTATGTAAACCAGCCTCAAACTATAGAGCAGCTAAAGAACAACATTGAAGCTGAGATCAGGGCAATAGAGCCTGAAACCTTGCGTGCAGTTATGCAAAACGCCTGTTTAAAAGCCCAATTGTGCATCGATGAAAATGGTGGTCATCTCTCTGACATTATTTTTCATAATTAAAATTTAGGTCATACAAAGATAATATTATAATTAAATAAAATTTAATAAAAAATAATAACAAACAAAAAAGTTATTCAATTTTTACACGCAGACGCGACTTTTGGTCCACCCTGTATAATGCACTTTTTACGACAGTTCATAAGATGAAACCTCTTGAAAGGGAGTGTTTTAATATTTGATGAAACATGTATTAGAAAAAATTTCAGCTACAATGATTGTGCGGATGTTATAGATGGAGTTGTTGATCTTGGTTACGAGCGAATGGATGAAGTGGGTTCTCACATTTGCATTTTTATGATAAGAGGAATTGTAGAAAATTGGAAATTTGTATTGAATTACTTTGTTACTGCTACTTCTGTAAAAGGAGAAATTTTGAAAACATTTTTATTATCAAATTTAGATATGCTTACTTAAATAGGATTAAAGGTACGTGCACTAACATGCGACCAAGGTCCTAACAACAGAAAATGTTACGGACTTTTAGGAGCGTCCCTAGAAAAGCCATATTTTATTCATAACAGCTTTAAAATTTACTTGTTATATGATATACCCCATATTTTTAAATCGATTCGAAATAATTTTATAAAAGGCGATTTTAAAACACCTGATGGAATAGCACGATTTGATGTTATTAGAGAGGTTTTTGAATTAGAGCATGGAAAAGCAACAAAAATGACAAAATTGACAATATGTCATATAAACCCAATGAATTTTCAAAAGATGCGCGTGGGCCTAGCTGTTCAAACTTTAAGCCTTTCTGTTGCAGCTGCAATTCAATCCTGTAATGAAAACCGCCAATTTACAAGAAGTTCAGCGGAAATAGCCTCTTCTACTTGCTCATTTATAAAAAAAATCGATGGTTATTTTGACTGTTTAAATAGTAAAAATTTAAATGATCCCAATCCTCTGAAACGTGGCTTGAAGATTAATAATACGACTTGGCAAGTACTGCAAGAGCTTATTACATACACACAACAAATTGAATATAATAATATAGTAATATTTATTTGGTTGTTGGGTTTAAGCTGGTTTATATGCATTTCACTGGTGCTTATGCCAGATCATCAGTAAACCTTTACCCAAAAATTCTTGAAAAAGTTTAATATTTGTATAAGTTATATTTTTAAATTCTCATTAACAAAATGAGAATTCAAAATTAAAACAAAAAACTATAAAAAACTCATTTTGTTAATGAGAATTTAAAAATGTAACTTATACAAATATTGAACTTTTTCAAGAATTTTTGGGTAAAGGTTTACTGATGATCTGGCATAAGCACCAGTGAAATGCATATAAACCAGCTTAAACCCAACAACCAAATAAATATTATTGAAAAATTATGGGAGCATATCCCGAATAATCTAGTAAATTATTTAATAATATAGTAATAAAATATTTTCCATCAGCGGACTTATTAAAACCACCAGGGGTATATTGTCGTTATGTGAGGAAATGCTTAGGGAGAGCTCTAATTTACATATTGTGTTAACCAGCCGAGTTAATCAAGACCCATTAGAAAACGTTTTTTCGTATTTGTACGTGCTAAAGGTGGACATTGTATGAACCCTTCTGTTTATGAATTCAATGTCGCAATGGCTAAGCTGTTATCTTTAAAAATAAACCAGTTTAGTACCTCAACGAATTGTGCTGAAGACGACGCAATATTTTTGCCACTGGACTTTCAAAGCAGTTTAGAAGATAATAACAGTGTAGCACCTAACAATTCTACCATTGTGACAGATATCACTGACATATACCAGGAAAATTAAGAATATTTTAAGGAAAGTGTCGACAGTTTTATCTCTAAGAATGTGCCAATTGAACTTTCCTCAAGTCGATATTTCATAGGCTACATAGCGCAACGGATATCTTGCATTAAATGCCGAATGGATATAATCAAACCTTCCCAAATTTTAACATATCCATCAGAAATGTTTATCCATACGAAAAACTATGAAAAAAAACAGATTTTGGAAGTTTATGTTCACCCTCTGACTTGTTCTTCGAAATACATATGTCAAATTCATATTAAAGTATTCGAAAAACTATTTTTAAAGAACAAAGCAATTAAAAATATAAAAAAGGAAGTTATGGAGCAATGCGTAGGGTGTACTAATGATAAAAAATATTCGTTTTAGTTCGACGAGAAAAATGCGTGTCACAAACACTTATATACTTATATTACTTAGAAAGCATTCCTGTTGGGAGACTTATAAGTACAAACAATCGAAAAAAAAAATTAAAACACAAGTAGGTATGTACCATCGTATAAAAAAACAACATAAATACCATACAAAAAGTTTTATGTCTTTCATTTTATTGGATTTATTGTCAAATATTGTAAGTAGTAATGAAATACCTACTTTAAAAATTGACTTAAAATTCGGTGCAAATCAATGTAGTTTTACTTTTACAACAATAAAACACATATCCATACCCTACAATTACTCAATAGGTAACATTTGGTTTTACGTTTGCTATTTACGCATAGATCGCATGAAAACATTTTTCTGTTCTTTAATATAATTTTTAATGGCAATTGTTTTCAACGGAAAAACACACAAACACTTAAGCTAGTAAAAAAACAAAAAAATTTGTCAATAACAATTCACAGAACTGGTTTCACCTACATATTTACATACATATGTATGTATGTATGTATGTATGTACGTATTTTATATGAGATGAATGAATGGTGATACAAACAATTGTTATTGCATGACTACACGTTGTGTGGGGTATATAAGATTCGGCACGGCCGAATATAGCACTATTACTTGTTCTTTCTATATTTATCATTCGGCTCGCAGTATGGAGAGCAAAGTTGTATTGCTCCATTGAAATTGCTCAAATCCATAAACTACGATAGGAATTATGGATCAAAATGTACGAAGTTATATCGCACAGTGTTTTTTCGGTACATTTAAGATTACATGTACGATTCTGAAATTTTGAAATCATTGCTTTTTTTACCCAAACACTTGTAATAACATAAAATTAAGGTGACACGCCCGTTTTAACGTCAACCTCCCATACATATAACGCTTTTTCTTAATTAATATAATATCTCTATGGACAGATACATATATTTGAATATCTAATTAAATATCTAAGTTGAATTCGTTAACAGAAAACTTTTTGACACGCCTATTTTAACGGCCACTTCTCACAAAATTTACTGTTAATAAAATTTAAAAGCTCATAAAATCGACAGGATTAGATGTATGATGATGAAATTTTGCATATATACGTTTCTCGTCAATAAAAGTATAATTCCAAAATATTAAAGGGACACGCCCACCTCCCATATGACGCTTTTTTTTAAGTAAGCTACGTTCTCATTAGCAAATATTTTCCCAAATAAGTATTACCAATAGTTTTAATATATTTATTAATTTTATGTGACTTTCCTTAAATCAAATCTAGTTAAGCACATTATAATTGTTTTATTTTTTATTTTGTTTTTAAGAGCAGAAATCAAAACATTTTACTGGTCAATTTTATTTCGTAAAATACTTGCATAGTGTGAACATATTTACTCTTACTCGTATTAATACAAAATATTTTAATATAAGATTTTTTATTTTTTCTAGATAAATCTGTGTTAAAAAAGGCCTTGAGTGATATTAAGTTCTTTGAGCAGTTTCCCGAGGTATTTTGTTCTTAATATTAGTATATTAATAAAAGTATTCTTGCTATTTAAGGTGGCTTCACACTATTATACTGAGTATTACGACTTGTCATAAACTGAAATAAAATGAAAAAGTGTAATAGTGTGAATACAGTATGTTATAAAATGTCAAAAAATACGAACAGAATTTTGACGGTCGTATACATAGCTCTTTTCATTATTTAAAATTTTTCTAAACACTAAGATTTTTCATTTTATCAGAATTGTGTTTTTACAGAAGCACGTAGACAAAATCAGGTACGGGAAATACAATTATCAATATACTTTTTAGACAATGAAGCAGTAAAAGCAAAATTCTATCTGAAAATTATGTTAAATTGAAATATTAAATATTATATTTTTTTTTTATTATAAAGTAGATAGAATTGTTAAACCGATCTATGTATGTACAGTTTTGTATTACAAAAAATAGACTTGCCTATTAATACCTATATAAGATAATTTAAAAACTCAACTGTTTTTACATAAGTTTAAAAATCTAGCATTTACACATGAAAGTAAATGCCTGAAATTCGCAATATATTTACATTGCTTCACCAACACACTTTTTTATTTTTTACTGAGATTTCAACGACATTTTCAAGAAAGTAATTTTTATAAGTTTTCAAAAAGGAAAATGACAATTGTTGCCTATTAACAAACTTATACAAATTTAAAAATTTTTGGTAAAACAATAATTGTATACATATCGTCGTTCGTAAATTATTGTGTTCTATATGCATAGGTTTTATATGTCACAAAGAGCACAATAATTTACGAATGACGATATATAACTTATTTTGTAAATATACTTATAATTGGGGGATTCACAGTAGTGTCATAAAGTCATATGTCCTATAATAATAGCATGAAAAATTAAGACTATTGCGAACAACCCCTCATAATTAAGTGTGCTGTTTTAAATTTAAATCATAATAATAAACAAAATAATAGCCAATTTGTGCGAAAAGTACATTTTAGATGTTGTAATGGCAAACTCAAGTAAATAAATTACAAATAAATTAAATTTTGTTTGATAAACAAAAACAGCAGAGTCCTTAGCCGATCTTATTTGACGCCACCAGTGATTTGTTATCAAAAATTATCAACTGCGCTCAAATTTGGATGTCGGCCCGATAAAATTATACAATGAACGGCGACAGCTTACAAAAACTGTTGCGGCTTGGCTTAGCCGTTTAGTACAGGTCTCTGCTTATTAAATACGACAGCACAATAAACATAGCGTACAAAGTTCTATTATTATAAGACACTTTTTGTTTGAAAAGCAACAGCAACATTTTTAAACCATTGTAAAATTTTAGGACAATAGGACAATATGACATGATAAGACTCCTTGTGAATCACCCAAATGTTTGTTCTTCAAATACACATAAAGAATACAATTGATGTATTTTAATAATACTAATAATAATAATTATTTATTGTCCGCCAACATAAATTTAAAATTTTTTATGGTGCTTTTATTGTTCTAGTCAAGTCCTTTCAGACGATACCAATATTGACTCTCTCGGTTGTTTAGAAGCTGAAAAAAATTGATTTTCGTTTGTAAATTTTTAGAACATATATTTAAAAAAAAAATTTTTGTCTATAACTTTACCGATAAGAGCCCGATTTATTTTGCGTGAATATCTCTAGAGGCATGTTATATCTACAAATAGTAGCAAAGGTACCTATAAATTATTCTATGGCTGAATAATTTTAAATTTGGTGGTAAAAATATAGAAAAAACAGAGGCAGTCGTGTTTATTTGCTCATATCTCAAAAAGTTATCGGGCGATTGTGCTGAATTTCAACAGCGATTCCCGGATATTTTCAAAAGATTGATACCATACACAGATCTCAGGAACATATGGTTGCTTCTAAAAGTTGATTCCAGCCAACACACGGACAGACGGTCAGGGCTTAATCGACTCCTCTTTCAGAAAATATATACTTTTTAGGGTCGGAAATGAAAATTGTAGACAAACGGAAAGACAAAGCTATATATACCCTTGTGCACCACAGGTAAAGGGTATAAAATTACCTTCAAACATACGTGATTTAAAGTGATATTTTCTCATACGTTTTTTTAACAAAGGTTTATTAGGCTTAAAATATCTACATATTAACTAATATTTAGTTTAAGTCTACATTAAGGATTTTTTTAACATACGGCCGTTAGTTAGTAGATACTTAAAAGTTTTTGAAAGTTTACTTTTAAAATAGTAGTTTTTTTTAGTATTCCAGAAACGAGAATATAGCTTGGCTTTTGCTCTATGAACTTCATGAGAGGACGTTTCAACAGAGGAATTCCGAAGATGACAAAAAGCAGCATATTTTATATGAGAAAGCAAACTTAAAAGGTAGATATTTATTGTAGTGTCCTACTACATAATGCAGACTTCAAACTTACATACTTATTTGTTTCTAAAATTTTTATGTTAATTTTTTGTGTATTTAATCAAGTTAGATATATATTTCTGATTTGAAAAATGTCGTTTATATTTTTATTATAAATAAAATTTTGAAAGCAATAAAACGTTTTTTATAAAATTGTTTAATTTATATAAATTTAATTTCTAAACTACTTTACTATAGATTTTCTTAATAAATATCTCTGAAGTGACATAAAAACATCGTTTTGTTTAATAATAATTTTTATACCCACCACCAAAAAAAAATTGTGTGGAGATCCTTCCTACATCGAATAAAATGCGATTGTGTCGTAACGCATTGACGTATATTTCCTAAGTAAAAAAATATCTTTCACTGAACATTGCTCAAAGCTACACATTACGAAAGGAGTTCCAGAAAAAATTAAGTGATTAAATAAAAAAAAAATTTAGGCCATTTGGGTGTAAAGGTTTTAATATTGGGATATTATTTCAAAACTTTTATATTGCTTAAAAGTAGTACTACTTTTTTTTAGTAGAAGCTTGTTACCGATTATGGCCTAGAGGCTAGGTTACCAAACTTTAAATAAATAAATGAAAAATAATAAATACTAAAATATGCAAGAATAAAATTTTGTTCAAAATTATATTTTTTTAATTCACCTTTTTGTCATCTAAGACCTTCAAATGTAACTTTTTAAGTAACTTTTTGCAAAACTACGGAGTTCCTACATTGGGTTCTGGTGGAGGAGACAAAAAATTATACGTATGTCGGCGTTTTGAAAGATAACATAGTAATTTTATTTTATAGGCGTGTTAAGCGGATAGTGGAAATCAACATATCTGAAAAAAGGTAAACAGGCATAAAAAAAAAATAAAGGTATAACGACCAGCTCACGATTCAAAGTATATTTAGTTCTTTACCTCGGACGGACTCGCGCAAACATAGTAACTCATGCCTTTATTAAAACCATTACGAGCATAATTAATATCTTAAACAAACAAAGGCATAGTGAGAGAGAGAGAGAGATGTCGTCTCACAGGGTGCACGGATTCCCTACCCTACTTATTAAAGAATAAAACGCCAATGGCAATTAGAGTATCCTACAGTTAAAAAAATTGCCCCTTTATTAATTGCAACACTACCTCTTCATTTTGTCTAGTTTTTATACATTCCCTTTATTCAATTTCTATCAATTCATTTTTTTTCTTAACTAAACAAAAAAAAAAACTTATTGAAAAGTGTATTCAATCAATAGATGGCTTTTTACAACCCTGAAGGGTCTTAAGCCGAGGAAAGAATAGATTTCCAGGCGCTTCGGTCTTCTGCGCTCCTTCTCCAATTTCGAACATTTAGGTCCATTAGGTGTTGTTGGACCTGATCTTTCCATCGGAGCTTCGGTCGTCCTCTTCTGCGGACACCTTCGGGATCATACTCGAAAATTCTTCTTACTGGAGCTTCTTCATCCATCCGCACGACATGTCCAAGCCAGCGCAGTCTTTGTACCTTTATGCGCCTAACAATGTCAATGTCGGCGTACAGCTCATACAGTTCATGATTCATACGATGCCGATAGTCTCCGCTTACACAGACCGGTCCATATATTTTACGAAGGATTTTTCTCTCAAAAACGCCAAGTACAGCTTCATCCGCTTGCGCAAGTACCCATGCCTCTGCACCATACAAAAGCACAGGTAATATGAGTGTCTTGTAAAGTGTTATTTTCGTTACTCGAGAGAGGGCTTTACTTTTAAATTGCCTATTTAGCCCAAAGTAGCATCTATTTGCTAGTATTATTCTTCTCCGTATTTCTAGGCTGATGTTATTGCTCTTATTAATGGATGTCCCGAGGTACACAAATTCCTCTACAACACCAAAGTTATAGTTACCGACGTTCACAGTTTCACCTAATCTAGTAGATTTCCTGTTCGTTGAAACCATCACCTTGGTTTTGCTTTCATTAACTGCCAAGCCCATTTTCAAAGACTGCCTCTCAATGCCTGCAAATGCAGCAGTTACATCTCGCAGTGTCCTACCCATGATATCAATATCATCAGCATATGCGAGGAGCATGTGACTCTTGGTGAAAATTATGCCATTTCTATTAACTGCTGCATCGCGTATGACCTTTTCTAAGGCGATGTTAAAAAGGTCGCACGATAAACAGTCACCCTGTATTAATTATATCAATAACAAATGTATCTAAATTTATTTGAAGTTACAACACAACTTTACCTTGTTTTTATAACAACTATTCTGACTTTTCAATTTCAATTGTCCGTTAAAATAGGACTACGTGTTACAATTACTAAGCATACTTATATGTATGTAATATTGATACTGTTAAAATTATAGGTAAAAGGGATGAAAGACAAAAATAATTATCTGTTCTGTTGTGATCGCATTTTTTAATGAGTAATTGTTGTTGTCTTCTTAGTTATTATTTTCCTGGCTGCATTGTAGACTTATGGCTTTCCAAATTCTATTTTTCTTCTTTCCTTTCTCAAACAATTTCAATCAATGAAATTTATGAATGAAAGTAAAGTACGTAAATTACATACATAAGTAAACTCAATTTATAATTTTACAATGGGTTGTTTTTATATACAGTGGGTCACAGCTTTTTCAACCAACTATTTTTTAAATGACAAATCGAATATAATTTCGTTCATAAACAAGATATTAAAACAATTCAAATTATGGTATATAAAAGATGTATTTTACTTTAAATGAAAGTTGTATTCAGTCTTTAATATTACTCGGTTTTAAAGTTACAAACTAAAAACAACAAACATAAGTACATAAGTAGTCACAGCTTATTTCAACCAGCTACTTCTAAAAGGTGATAAATTGACACCACTCCTCGAGTAACGGTAAACTTCCAGTAATTTTTCTTTATAGTTATGTCTCCAATTGCTTAATTAAAGTTTTAGTTTGATTTCGGCGTTAAGTGAGACAGAAGCGAATTTTTTCACAATGGGCCGGCGGACTACAATAGCACAAAGAGAACTGGTTATTACTCATTTTAAAAATGGCCATTCCCGACGAAAAATTGCTGAAATGGTGTGCCTTAGTGATTCTACAATTCAAAGTATAATATCACGGTTCGTTCACGAAAATACAATTGAAAATAAGGGCAGAAAAGCTCCCAACAAAATTTTTAATGAAGTTGATGAACGCTACATTCTCAGAAAAATAAGGGAAAACCCGAAGCTTTCTGCACCAAAACTGGCTATAGATATTAAAAATGAGCTTAACAAAGCATGTAGTGCAGAAACTATTCGTCGTGTTCTCCGCAAACACGATTTTAACGGAAGAGTTGCTCGGAAAAAGCCCTATATTTCAAAGAAAAATCAAGCAGCACGGCTTAAATTCGCTAAGGAACACATAACCAAAGACACACTCTATTGGGAAAATGTTATTTTTGCAGATGAGTCCAAATTTAATATTTTCGGCTCCGATGGTCAAACCTACGTTTGGCGTAAGCCAAATACGGAGCTTCAAAATAAAAACTTAAAACCAACAGTCAAACATGGTGGCGGAAATGTCATGGTTTGGGCTTGTATGTCATCAGCGGGCGTAGGCAACTTGCAGTTTATTGAAAGCACAATGGACAAAACTTTGTACCTCGACATCTTAAAGGCAAATTTACTGCAAAGTGCCGAAAAACTCGATCCAAAACATAAATCAGGTATTGTGCAGTCATGGCTAATTTGGAATTGTCCTCACTTGATGCAACCGCCGGCACAATCACCTGATCTTAATGTGATTGAGAATTTATGGGCAATACTAGATCTAAACGTCCGAAAACATCAGATCTCTAACCGGAATGACCTCATTACAGCGCTAAAGGAGGAATGGGCTAAAATAACACCACAAACCACACGGAAGTTGGTAGAATCCATGCAAAGAAGACTAAAAGCTGTTATTGACCAAAAAGGATGTCATACTAAATTTTAAAATTTTAAAAAATTCGTAAAATTTTTTTATAAATGAATGTTAATAGTAAATGGTAGAAATAAGCTGTGACTACTAATGTACCTATTTTTGTTGTTTTTAGTTTGTAACTTTAAAATCGTGTAATATTAAAGACTGAATAAAACTTTAATTTAATTTAAAATACATCTTTTATTTATGTACTATAATTTAAATTGTTTTAATATCTCGTTTCGTTACGAAATTATATGCGATTTTTACTTTTCAAACGAGCTGGTTGAAATAAGCTGTGAACCACTGTAAGTATGTACGTATTTTATATGAGACGAATGGTGATACAAACTAATGTTATTGCATGACAACACGTTGTGAGGGGTATATAAGATTCGGCACGGCCGAATATAGCACTCTTACTTGTTTGTAAACTATTTATTTTAGCAATTATTTTTTAAAGAGTTGTCCCATGCCTTCTAACTTTTTCAAGCAAATAAATTTAATTTGTCATAATTTTTAATTTGTCTACTGTGGTGAACCTACGGTATCTTTAAATAAAAACACGTTTTATTCTTAGAAAGATATTTCATAAATTGATTTGATTTAATAATTTCTTAAGCTTATATACTTATTATGAGAAGTTCGCTTTTTCTTTTCATTGAGCGAAACTCATATTTTAAACTCAATTATCATTATGATCTAAAACTTAATTTACATTTACTTAAATTACATTGTATCAGGCTATCAACAAATTTTGAGTATATTTTGACAAATTTATTTTAAGTAGTAAAGAGAACTACTACAACGACATAGCTGAAAAAACGGAACGGGCGGCAAATACTGGGAACATGCGCCAAGTATATGCTTCTATTAAGAAACTTCGGAGCTAACAACATATGAAGTACCGCAACAATTAAGGACCGAAATGGAACGCCGCTCACAGCACCGGACAACAACTAAGCCGGTGGTGTGAATTTTGCACAGAAATTTTGCATGAAGCAAGTACAAACTCTATAGTTGACCAACCTCTGTCTGCCCGACGAAATCATCGTAGAAATATTTCCACATCCCCGCCTTCAGTCCAGGATATACAATTATGACTGTAGAAGCTAAAAAATGGCAAATCTGCAGGCCCTGACACTATTCGGAACTTTTCAAATATGGCGCGTCAATATTAGCAATAAAACTACATCCAATTATAAAAGAGGTGTGGGACACAAACCAGATCCGACGTCATGGAAAGAAGGTGTCGTAATTATGATTCCAAAAAAGGGCGATTTAAGTGAATGCAAGAACTGGAGGGGCATTACCCTATTAAACGCTATCGCCAAACTGATGGCAACGATTCTACTAAAACGCATTCAACCATCAGTATAATCTATACTTCGCAACGAACAAGCAGGTTTCCGAACGGGATCCTGTGCAGACCATATTAATTCACTTCGTGTCATCGTTGAACAGTCCAGAGAATACAACACACATCTTTACCTTCTTTTCGTAGACTTTGAAAGGATTTTTGACACAGTCTCAAGGCTTCACTTGTGGGATACCCTTTTATCTAAAAGTATCCCCAATAAAATTGTTATGCTCATCCGAGAATTATATAACGAGTCCACCAGTAGAGTACGTTTTAATGGTAATACCAGCCTACCATTTTTTGTCTCTACTGGCGTTAAACAAGGCTGTATTCTATCACCTACATTACTTATCCTACTTCTTGACAGTGTACTTGAGCAAACCAATATCGAAGCCCCAAATGGCATACAGTGAAACTTGGCCGATAAACTAAATGACGTAGATTATGCCGACGACATTTGCCTAACGGCACACTGCTTCGATGATATAGAAGTTAAACTAAATCAACCTACAGTAAATACGAGAAAGTTCGGTTTGAAAATTAATTTAAAAAAGACAAAGCTTATGCGTATAGGCACTGCGTCAATCACGCCACTTAAGCTGGAAAATATAGTAATAGAAGATGTAGAATCATTTAACTAACTAGAAAGCATAATAACAAAAGATGGCTGTTGGTTGGTTGGTTGTCATTGTAGTTCGCTGCACGCCAACAGTCGTTTTGACAGGACCACATCACTCGTCAGCTCTTAATGTATCTCAGAATAAATCCAAGAGTAAGGGTACTAGATCCACCCCGTGGCCGTGAGTTATCAGTCAAACTTCAGATATCGCAGAGAGGTCATCCAGTATATGTTCGCCCGGAAATCTGTGTCTTTTAGCCGCCAGTGCAGAACATTCATAGGGAAGGTGGAAAACCGATTCCTCCTTCTCTCTATCCAGACAGCTGCGACAATGGTCGTTTGATGGAAGTCCGAGTCGACCTGCATGTTTGCCTAACATCTAGTGACCCGTCAATACCGCCAGCAACATGCCTCCCTGATAGCGAGTATTTCCGCCTGAAATACGCTGTAGTCATCCGAAAGGCGGAAAGAGAGCTTAATCGCCGGTCCATCAGAAAAGACACCGGATCCAACACCACATTCCATCCTAGAACCGTCAGTATAGATCCTAGTGTCAAAGCTCCCCAAAAGGTAACCCCCATTCCACTCTCTCCTGGAAGGAATAAGAACCCTGTATACCCCATCAAAATCCATGTAGGGCGTAACATAGTCAGAGGGTTGATTCAAGCCCGAAGGCAGCATGGCCAATAGCCTTGCATGGCCATATGTCCTCGATCTCCAACAACCAGATGCATTAAGCCTCATCGCACTACTTGCGGATGTGGCTAATATATGAATATCAAGGGGAACGAGATGCAACATAGGGTTCAGTGCCTCTGAAGGACTAGTTCGCATCGCACCCGTCATCCCAATGCACGCCGATCTTTGTACTCTATACAGTTGGTCCACAACATATTTACGCCCCAATGTAGTCCACCATACCAGAGATCCATAAGTGAAAATGCCGTATGCATAATTTTAAGGGTAAGTTCCCATTTCCTACCAAACATCCCACGGCACGTGTAGTAGGCTACCGTAGCCTTCTTCACCCTGTGCTGGACGTTCAGCTTCCATGACAATCTAGAATCCAGGATAATACCCAGATATTTCGCCCTACCCGATAGGGACCCCAACCTCGGTGGTCTGAAGCTTGGAATCTTGGTCTTTGTTGTGAACAGTACCAGTTCCGTTTTGCTTGGGTTTACTACTAGACCGCTGTCCGTGGCCCAGTTTCTTAGTAATCTCAAGGCATCGGACATGATATCACTAATCACGTCCGCAAACAAGCCCGATACTAGTATCACAACATTGTCCGCATAAGCCACGACCTTTATTAACCTATTTTCCAGTTCAATAAGAATCGAGTTAACAAAAATAAGCCAAAGCATTGGAGAGATCACACCGCCCTGAGGTATACCTCTTTCCACTAGCCTTGACATAGTGCTGTTACCAAGATTGGCAATAACCACTCTTGTGCTCAGCATGGACACTAGCCAGTTGCTGATGTACTCCTCAACCTCCAAACCAGTGAGGGCATGTTGAATTGCAAGAGTGGTTACGTTATTGGAGGCCCCTTCTATATCCAAGAAAACTGCCATAGTATACTGCCCGAATTCGAGAGACCTCTCTATAGTCCCCACGACCTCATGTAGAGCCGTCTCCGTAGAGCGTCCCTTTAAATAGGCATGCTAATTGCCCGACAAACGCGTCGTTCCCTCCAGTCGCTGCCTGATATGACAGTCAATGAGTCGTTCCAGTGTTTTAAGCTGAAAAGATGAAAAACTAATCGGACGAAAGTCTTTCGCACTATCATGACTTCTCCTGCTGATCTTCGGAATAACGACGACCCTGACCCTTCTCCAATTCTCAGGAATATAATTTAGAGATAGGCAGACCATAAAAATCCTCTGGAGCCAGAGAATAACATATCCCTTGGCACTCTGCAACATACGTGGCAGAATTCCGTCAGGTCCAGGTGATTTACATGGGGAGAAATTATCAATCGCCCACGAGATTCTCTCGTAAGAGAATATGTTTCCATCGACTACGGAATGGGTCCTATTCGCACCCACGATTCCCGTATCAACCTTCCTGCATCCCGGAAAGTGAGTGTTCATAAGGATATCAAGGGATTCAGCCAAAGATTCAGACCAGGAGTCAACCTTCCTTTTTATAAAGGTCGGAGTTGACTGATCCCTGGCTAGAATCTTACTAAGTCGCGCCGTGTCCCTAGTACTGTCTTTTGATCCGCAGAAGTCTCTCCATGAACTTATTTTTGCGGCCGCAATAGCTTTCTTATAAGCTTTCAGTTTATCGTGGTACGGCTGCCACGATTTGCTCTCATAACATTTACTAAAGGCCCCACGTGTTTCCCTCCGAAGGTTAGAGAGCTCCACGATGGAGGGAAGGTTTTCTTAACCTTCGTTATAGGGCAGGAAATTTCGAAAGCTTTCACCGTAACATTGCTGAAACATTTCTCCATTTCCGCAAGACCAGATATAGAATCTTTGATGATTGACAGTTTACCTTATTTACGCTTTACGACACCATTGAACTTAAACCAGTCAGTTCTTTGTGGGTTCCGAAAAAGCGGTGTCGTAATCTCGTCACTAAGTCTAATCTCGAAGAGAGTCCATTTATGATCGGAAAATGACCTCTTGCTGGGTACCCTCCACCTATTAACTGATATCCTAGACTTTTTATGAGTGTAAGGTCCAGTACCTCCTCCCATCCATTGTAATTAACGAACTCGGAAAAATGAATGTTGGGGTGTTACCGGAGTTACATATACTTAACTTATTAGTATTAATGAAATCAAGGGTTTACTCACCACGTTCATAAATCGCAGTGCTCCTAGATCGTGTGCCTTGCATTGGCATTGCAGCTTAGGACCATATCGTCAGATACCCCGATTGAGGCTAGGAGATTACTCACTTCCACTGGCGGAGCAGGCTTCTCATGCGCCATGTATCTCGAGGCAATTATAAAGCTTTCCCTGTTTGGCAGCTCGACCCTTGGAACTGTAAGGTCCTCTGAGCTAAGCTGCGTACAAAGAAAAATGTTAATATTCTTTTTGACAATAAGACATGACCTAGGCTTACCACAATCTTTTATGTAGAGTTCTTTGTATAATGAGGGCGGGAACCCTTTTACTACCGAGTTGACTACCCAGGGTTCCTGCAATAGTCCCATGTTCAGATCCTCTTCAGCTAAGAGCATCCGAAGGTTATCTGTAGCGCATTTCGAGTGCTGCAGATTGATTTGAACTATCTTAAGCGCCATTTTGTTAATTGCTGGACAGTTCTGAGAGATTCATACCAGATAGCAGAGCGTTGGCGGCTTCAACGACATCCGCTTCACCAGAAGCTGTGGGTCGGAATACCTTCACCTTTGCGTCCCGCATACCAAAAAACAGTTTGGAGCCCGTGTTTTCGAGCTTCGCTGTTGCCGATTTGGTGATGGCGAGGGTGAGGCATGTGTGGTTATCACCCTTCTCGGCGCGAATGATCAACCAATCATCCATAGGGATACTGGGGTTCTGACGCTTCAAACACTCCATCATCTTTTGGGCATCGGTTTTCATCTTTGGTCACCAAATTCTTCCACGAGGTCTCATCGGAATCTCTTCAGCAGGGATAAGCTTAAGACTTAAGCCTTCCCAGTCACCGCTTATCTTAGCAATGCACTTGGTGAGAAAATCCTTTGAGAACTCGTCCAAGCACTTGATTACCCTGTAGCCCAGGTGTATCTCTCCGGAGTCAAAACAGGGAGCCTGTCCAGTCTTACTCGCGAGCACGTAATCCATAACGAGCTCTGCTAGTTTAGACTCTATGTCACCCCACTCTGTTACTACAGGATTGATGGCATCATCCTTTTCGTTTGGCAGGGCTAGAATGAGATAGTCCTTTATCACCTCATTAAAAGGGCGCCTGGCTGATGTCGACGCAGCGCTCGTAGCTAGTCCCGAAGTGGTCTTGTTATCGGTGACCTTTCTCCTTTTTGGCGATTTAGCTCCCTCTGTCTGAGATCGGTTTCGCTTGGACCTCACAATATCATTAGTTACCGATTTTGACGTGCTTGGTAAGGAATCCTTAAACTTCAGGTACTCATCTACCACAGCCTGATAGTTGACGCGATCTTCCTCATCGCGTTCATGGGAGATACCACTGGCGGTATTCTTGGCTACAATGTCAAGAATAAAAACCGCCTTGTTGTATTTCGCTTTGAGGATGTCATTCTGACTCCTCTTCCTTTATTTCTTCTTCTTCAACTTGTCGTCAATCTTGACGTCGAGTTGAGGGGTATTTGATGGGGTATTGGACGGCAGCAGGGTACTATGACTGTTACCCTCTGTGCCTAAAAGGTCGACTAACGTCTCTTGGCTAGAGGTCAGAAGGTCGTGTTCGGATGAGGTACCCAACTCAACCGATTTTTTTGTTATATTTTTTCTTTATTTTTATTATTTTTCTCCATATGCTGATCCCACGAGTGAGCACGTAAGGGAATGGACCATCCACGCAGTGACGGCGTACGCGGACTGGACGAATAATACAACCGGCCCGTGTCATAGGCACCGGAGGGGAACTGTTAACGACTAATCCTCTTTTACCACTAATTAGCAATTCAGGTTCTCGGCACTGCTTCCTGCCACCTTAACCTTACAAGTGGGGGAGAGGAAGGAGAAATGAAAGGAGGTTTCGGAAAGAAAGAGAAGAAAGGAATTGGATAACCTTTTGTTATGACCGCTCTTAGCACATACCTCATTGACTGACTCCGAGTAGCGAGGTACGAGTATCCCGTCTACTAAAAATCAGCCCCTGAGATAGGTACCATAGCTGTCGGTGTCCAGGTAGTGGAAAGATGGCAGCACAACTGATGATATTCAGGCGCGAATTAATAAAGCAAGAGTTGCCTTCCAATCACTGCATAAGGTATGGAAAACCAACACCATCGGTAGGAAAACAAAACTGCGTCTCTTTGACTGCAGTGTAAAGTTTGTGCTGTTGTATGGCTCAACTACATGGGAAATAACACAGTCCAATTTAAGAAAACTTCAACGATTTATAAACCGATGCTTGCGCCGTATGCTTTGCATTTTCTGGCCAAACACCATATCAACGGTAGACCTCTTAAAAGTTAAAAGCAATATTCCAATTGAAAACGAAATAAATAAACGTAAATGGACATGGATTGGTCATATTTTGAGAAGACCCGAAAATGATATCATCCGATCAGCACTTCAATGGAACCCTCATGGCCATCGTAGACCTGGAAGACCACGCTCTTCGTGGATACGTGCTGTCAAACAAGAATGCAATAGTGATAATAAGTCATGGAATCAAATTAAGTATCGTGCCAGGGATCGAAGAAAATGAAAGGAAATTGTAAACGCCCTATGTTCACTATGAACTTTTATTCCTATACAAGCTAACATAGTTAGCACATATAGATTGCATATTTTTACGGTTCTGCATTTAATACACTAGTTTTATTTGTTTAAAAAATTGCACAAATTTAACGTGTCAAATATCCAGACGCTACGTTTGCTATTTTTGTGGAAAGCAAACCTCATGAGTGCATGGGTCAACGCGATTGGTTGATTCGATGAAAAAGTTATGACGTGTTGTTTGCAAGCTAAGCAAAAAGTTGTTGGTTTCTTTGGGTATTAAAATGTTAATTGGACAGAAAAATAGTCAGTCAGTATTTAGGACTCGAGTCCACATAGTGGAATAAATTAAGTGAGCCCACGTAATGGGATAAATTAAGTTGTAATTGTGGAATAAATTAAGTTGTAATTGTGAAATAAATTAAGTTGTAATTGTGAACTAATAAGCTAATAAATTAAAATTTGTGAACTTAAACTAATCGGAAAGTTGAACCGTGTAATAAGTGAATTAATAAATATATGCTATAAAGAAAGTATAATCGTGTACCATCACTGAAGAAGGGAAAAAGGTAAACTGGCGCCCAACTAACTGATCGAACCCACGAAAAATTCACATAGTGAATCCTTAAAATTTTTTTTTTTTTAAAGGAAAAATCAGTTCACATAGTGAATCCTTAGACTCATTCATAAAGCGAACTTTTATAAAAGAAAGAAAAAGAAGAAACATTTTCCGAGAAACCTGTGGGAAATATGCAGTGTGAAAATTTTTTAACAAGACCTTTAAGTTGCAAAATAAAACATAAAGTAAAAAGCACTCGCTGATAAAACTTTGAACAAGTAAACAAAGACTTAAAAAATTATTTTAAATAAAACCGAACAAGAGATCTTTTGAAATACTAAAAGCAAACATTTGAAGTGTATCTCTACACACCAGGAGCAGTAGAAACAACGCTAGAGAAAATTTTAATGGTAATCAAAAATCAAGTCATCTTCAACCAGATAAAAACAACTGCAATAAGCTCCAAAATAAAGAAAATTCATCAGCAGCAGCCAAAGGAGGAAAATTCAGAACGAATACTGGAAGTTCCATCTTCGCCAATAGAACCCGAATATCAGACCACTATTATGATAAGTTTAATGTAAGTGTTTTACAATTAAGATCAAATATGAATAAATTTTTCGAATAACCCTTTTTAAGTCTTAAGTGAAAAAATTATAATAACAGTAGTTTTATCCCAAAATTTGAATAGAAAAAAAGAGAACAAGTCCAAAATCTTGTGAAAATTGATTTTGCCTTAAAACTAGAATTTTTCTAAGAATACATTTTTTCTAGAAATAGAATTTCTTCCTACCGAAATTAAGTTTTTTTTTTAAAAGAAAAAAAAAAGAGAAAAAAAGAAAAAAAGAGTGAATAACGGGTTTTTTCTTTTTTTTCTAAATCGAATTCTAATTAATAGATATCTTAGAATAAGTATGAAAACAACATTGTGTGTTCCAATTTTGAAATCCTTTTTAAATGAAACTTGTTACAGTCTTGTCAGGTTGATTAGCGTTTTCCCAAGTTTATGTCAAACGAAGAGAAGGGCAACAATAAGGGAATTAGACAACATAGCCTTATCAATAAGCTTGGGGAAGTTTCAAATAATTAACCCCATATTGTTAGACGGCTCTGAAGTAGGTTTCATAATGGACGCAGAGGAACACGCTAATGTAAGCATAACTGAGGTCATAGTTAATTCTAAGCCTCAAATTTTGCAAGATAAAAATATAATAACCTTTTTAATCAAATTTCCAAAAATTAAAATACTATGTAGTAAAAAACAAATCTATCCTGTTGTTCATAACAATAGAATTTTATCTTTGGAAAGTAATGAAGTTGCAAATTGTAATAATGAATATGTAATGCTAACCAATTGTAAAAAGAAATCCACAATTGCATTTTGCCAAAGACAAAACAGGGTAGGAAATGTTTGTCTTAATAGCTTGCTAAACAATTACACGGCTACTTGCGATACGCTTTCGGCACACAATGTGCCACCTATTTCAGAAATTGACGATGGAATCATTATTATTAACGATCGCTCTTTCAAACTTTTTGACAAAAACGAAACTAAACTTGTGGAAAAGTGCACCTTCCTAATGACATTTGAGAGCGAGATATTAATCAACTCCTCGAAGTTTGAAAACCTCCGTAGGATCGTTTTCCGAAGCCCAGAGACTCCCATAGCCCACTCCATAAGCCTTGCTGATCATACAGCCATTCTATCACTCCCATATTTGCACGAACTAAACATTGAAAATAGAGAACATATTTCCCACTTATACTTCAAAGTTAGAGGAACTTGCTACGTCTCCGCCTCTCTTTTTACTCTAATTTTAGTAACTTGCGCCACATATTATTGCATAAAAAAGCGGCGTACATTGGAAATTCGAAACGTTCTTCAAAATTACGATCAGACGGGGACGTCTGCATCTAAAAGGGGGGAGTAGTTAACATAGTTAGCACATATAGATTGCATATTTTTACGGTTCTGCATTTAATACACTAGTTTTATTTGTTTAAAAAATTGCACAACTTTAACGTGTCAAATATCCAGACGCTACGTTTGCTATTTTTGTGGAAAGCAAACCTCATGAGTGCATGGCTCAACGCGATTGGTTGATTCGATGAAAAAGTTATGATGTGTTGTTTGCAAGCTAAGCAAAAAGTTGTTGGTTTCTTTGGGTATTAAAATGTTAATTGGACAGAAAAATAGTCAGTCAGTATTTAGGACTCGAGTCCACATAGTGGAATAAATTAAGTGAGCCCACGTAATGGGATAAATTAAGTTGTAATTGTGGAATAAATTAAGTTGTAATTGTGAAATAAATTAAGTTGTAATTATGAACTAAATTAAGTTGTTATTGTGAACTAATCTTCCGCTCGCCAACGACGGATATTCGCACACTACATGCGCTGCTGTTTTGGCATCCTCCAGGCACATTCTACAAATATCATCATCCACGATCTGCATCCTCTTCACATGATATTTGAAGTTACCATGTCCTGTAATCAACGCAGTGATCCAGCTCATCATACTCCGATTAAAATCAAATGTCTTCACTGCACCCCTGGCAAGTGGCTCCCTGTGCAGTATACGAGCCTGTCTACACGTGGTTCCCTCCACTTATCTTCGCAAGTTCATAGAGTTCACCCATTGAAAGTTCTTCGCCCGCACTAACCCATTGCCCAGAGCAGTTCCGGGTTCCGGTCCGCAGAATGCAGCCTCAGACCCCTTCTTCGCAAGTTCGTCAGCAGCCTCATTCCCAGTTATGCCCACGTGTCCCTTAACCCACATCAGCGTTACCTCATTTGTAGAGGCCCACCTATTGAGCTTTAGAACACACTTAAGCACCAAAGAGGAGTTCACATCTATCCGCTGCATACGATTTATAACCGACTGGTCGTCAAGTGCAATAAGAATTCTTTTCCCATACATTCGACATTCCAACAGGTGGTCTAACGCGTGCAGCAAACCAAGCATTTCTGCCTGATAGACTGGCTCGTACTCCCCCAGATTCAGGGTGCAGGATAAGTTCAACTCAGATTAGTACATACCAGCACCTGCCCTTCCATAAAGGACCCATCAGTAAAGATACTGATGTCATTCTCCATGCACTTATCGTGCATGAATCCTTCCGCTATGAGCGTGTGATGTAGCCTTTCGACCACTTTATCCACAAGGTCCAGGATTCTTCTATGCCCCAAAACCGATCCAAAGCGATACCACATGCCATCGCTTCGCATCTGAATCGCCGATATTGCCGCCGTCTCTCTTACAAATAAGTTCAACGGCAGCGATCCCAGCATTGCCTCCATCGCTTGCGTTGATGTGGTACGTATCGCGCCACATATACTAATACAAGAATCCTTTGAACCCCGTCCAACTTCCGCCTCACTGTCGCCTGAGAGGCCTTCGGCCACCAGACAACATATGCGTAAGTGATCGTCGGTCTCACCACCACTGTGTAAATCCAGTGTGTAGCCTTAGGTGAGATTCCCCACTTCTGACCGCAAACACGTTTACACTGATGCAGAATCCTCTTTGCCTTCTGTACTCTTGTCTCAACATGATCATTCCAGGTTAGTTTCATATCCAGCGTTAACCCCAGATATTTCACCTTTCTGGACACGTTGATCTCGGTTCCAAAAAGCATTAAGGATTCAACCTCTATGCCCTCTCTATCCCGAACCCGCGCCTATCATCACTACCGTAAGATCCGGTGAACAGAGATGCGTCATCGGCACACCGTGACGCACCAGGATACATGTCCTCAACCTCCCCCCCGTCTGTGAGTGAAATAGACTGGCGGTCTGACGAGACAGGCCCATGATGTTATCCCTAACAATCCATGGTTCCTGTAGCAAGGCTATATCCAACCCATCCTCCACAAAACATTGCATCATCACCGCCGAAGCCGCTCTGCTATAATGCAGATTAAGTTGATATACACTCAGAGTTTCCCAGTATGAGCCCACCACCTTCCCTGATAGACTCCTAGAGGCATCTACCCCCGCACCAGGTAGGACATCCTGCTCACAATCCATCTCCTTGGAATATTACAACAACCTGATCAAGACCGCAGTTGAGTCGCCTCCCTGCTTTCTTGATCGCCATCGCATCCTCATTCGGACAGCAGATGGTAAGCACCACGCCCACTTCCTCTGCAACTGCAAATTTTTCAACGTGAGTGACCCTCCATTTAGAAGTGTCCTTCACGCATCCATTTTGCCTTTGCAGTCTTTTCGAAATGATGTCCTTGCCCTCGGTAGCACCATGAGCAATGCCAACCATTTTGCTTTCATTTCGAAGCACGCCTTGACTTTCGATTCTTAGCCTCGCCCCTTCCAATAAATTGGTCAGGGATTTTGCTAATTCGATTGTCCAGCTTCTCGTCAACTGATTCTTGCTCGTAAGTACAATGAATCCATCAAAGAGTTTGGCGTTTCCTACGAAACCTATATCGCCCTCATCCTCCGAGAGGTTGTCTAGAGCACACAACAGAGATGTTTTAAACACCCTCAGACGTAATTCATCCAGAGGTCCCTCTAGTGATAGGTCGGTGATACCTAATGTGAGTCCACCTTCCGCCACTCGGGCGTAGGTTTTTCCCGCCTTACCGCCAGCCTTCGGCCTTGCATTAGTCCTAGAACTACTCGGCTTCTAGTCAGCATCTTTCACGGCCACTTTCCGTAGTTGGTTCGGGTCCAAGTTCCTGGGTTTATCACCCTTAAACTCTGTCCCTGTTCCATCTACTTCAGGTGTCGTCTCCTCATCCATAAGGCTATCGATCCGATTTGATATCTTCCTGCTCCTCCGACGTTTCCTCTTTAGTCTTTGCTTCTCGGTTTCATCCAAGGGCATAGACTCAGAGTTCGCGCCGTGGTCCGAGATCTGGACAGATGCCTCCACTCCTGCTGGGGCGGATACATCAATGTCCTTCACCGTTAACTTTCTACCCACTGGAGTATCTTCAGACATGAACCTCTCCGCCTCTTGCGAGGCTTCAATGTCCATCTCAATCCGATCTCTCCATTGGCCACGTCTAATCAGAGTATCCTCAGAGACTAACCTCTCCACCTTTTGCAAGGCTTCACTGTCCGTCCTTTTCGAAGTTCCCCGATTATCATGTAGTGCATGTGATATCATACATGCATACACAAGCATATATATACATATATATATAAGACAAACCAAAATTAAAATATAAACAGAACAAATATGAATAAAGAAAAAAAGTATGACTTGCATTTCAGGTGACTGGTGTCAATTGGTATGGGTCACTAGAATGCATGGTAATTAAATATATGATATTGATGCCATAGTAAGTGGAATATAAGTAAGTTTGTAAACAAATAATTTTAAGTAGGACAATTATTTAACATAGAATAGGAGAAATAGAATAAGAAAACACAAAAATAAAATAGTATATAAGTTGGCAAGATTTAAATAAAAATAATTAGTGATAAGACCAACTTAAAATTAAGAGTTTGAATTATCAAAACACAATTGAAACCTAAAGGGCAAAGTTATCACATTTACTACACATTTATATTACATGGCGATCCTGCCAGGAGAAGAAACAGAAAAGTAATACATCGACCAGCTGTTTAAGAAATATGAGCAGTTGCTTGTAGAAGAATACGTACCTCAACCGATAGAAGCCACTCTACAGGCCCCTAAAAAAAACATACAATATTAGTAATTAATTAATTAGAATTTTTACACAAGGTTATGTAGACAAAACTTTGAAAGATATTGAAAACTTGACACTTTTTGCTATAAAATTTGAGGGTTACTCACTACAGGATATAAAAGAAATCGAAGGTAAAATCTTACAGTATTTAAAAACAAGCAACATGACATCGTGTGGCATTTGTGATGCATCAAAAATAATACCTGAGTTTAATGGTGACCTTAGTCAACTCAATAATTTTATAGGAACAATTGATTTCTATGCCGAAACACTTAAGGACGCTACAGAAATTAACAAATTAATTAAATTCGTTCTGGCCACTAAATTGTCAGACAGTGTAAGAAATAAACTGGTCTCAGAGGAGACACCAAGTACGTTGGAGTCATTTAAACGCATATTTAGAAAAGCTTTTACTGCAAGGAAGTCTCTTTCTTCCATTCATAATGAGTTGGAAAAACAGTTACAGATTAATGGTTCAGTGGTACAATTCGCCAACAAAATTGAATCTCTCGTAGCAAGTCCGAATGAATTACAGATAGCAGAATTAGGTATCCAAAATAGGGAAACGATTGTTAGGGTAAATGAACAGATAGCGCTAAGTACTTTCAAAGACGGTTTAAATGAACCACAGAGAACAGCGGTAATGGCTGCTAGACCTACAAGCTTAAACGAGGCGATTCAAATAGCAGCAAAAGTAAGGCCACAATCCAAACCTATAATGCATTACAGAAGACAATTTGATAACAATAGACAACGTAACATGAGCAATATAAATACTTACAACAATAGAGGTAGAAATAACAATCAGGGTTATTGTAACAATAGAAGTAGAAATAACAATCAGGGTTATTACAACAATAGAGGTAGTAATAGCAGTCAAGGTTATTACAGCATAAACTCTCAAGGAAACAGTTATCAAAGTCCAACCCACTCAAAAACTACCAACAACCACAGAAATAACAGATTTAGAAATAATAGAAATAGAAATCAAGGAAGAATATATATTACTCAGGAGCAGGGAAACGAGATAGGCCCCTGCAATCCTCAACAGTAGATTTCACCGAAGATGTAGGGGATCTCAAATATGAAATGGAATATACTTTGAAAACTTACAGCTCACATATGAATGCACCACATTTTGTGATATTTAGAACTGATGAAGGGAATTTTGTAAAATTTTTGATAGACACGGGTGCGGATATTTCTATATGTAAGGAAGATTTTATAGGAAGTAGAGAAATAAAAGAACATAATGCTTGCAAAAATACGGGTATTGAGAATAAAGCTATACAAACAATGGGAACCGCAATGTTGAGACTAGTATTTCCAGAAGACAAAATAAGCTTTGAGTATCAACTAGTAAGACAGGGGTTTCCTATAGCAACAGACGGTATTCTGGGAAGAGATTTTCTTACTAAATATTTGGCAAAAATAGATTATGGAACTTACTCTTTAGCCATTATAATAAACGAGATTGAATACGTTTTACCGTTAAGAACAGATGGTGTGACACAGTGTCTATTTTTTAATTTTTTCACTTCTTTAAAGTGTTTTAAAACATAATTTTATGTGCGTTTAATAACAAAAACAACAATCAACATCGAGTTTATTGTTTTTTGTTTGTATTTATACATATGTTTTTCTGTTTGCTGCTGGTAATACTGGGATTGCATTAGTTTGTGTATTTGATAACAAAATAATTTTGGAACATTGCCATACATAAATATATACCTGTCTGTCCAACCATTTTCACAATGGAGTGCTCAAGTGCCAATTGTATAAATACTGGTGGTGATCGTATGGTATCATGCTGGTTGTGTCTTAATTTGTATCATTTAAAATGCAGTAGTCTTAAAGCACGTGATGCTGATGCGCTGGGTGATCCTTTAAAATCCCTAAATTGGACTTGTCCAATATAGAATTTTATAAGCTATTTAAAAATTTTAAAGATGAGTTTAATTCAATTACCAAGGAATTTCTGTTGCTACAAGATAAACTGGATAAATTTGGAGAACTATTTAATAATTTCCCCAATTTAGAAAATGTCGTTAATATGCAACAAAATCTATCTCCTAAACGCAAAAAAGCGCATTTAAGGTCTGAGTCATCACAAAACTCGCGCAAAATAACTTCTGATTCTATTAGCTCATCTGCTCCTGTAGTCGAAATTAGTTCACAACCCTGATACACCTAACTCTTTGGAGCCTTTACCTGCCACATCTGGAATTTCACCCATAGCCAATAACTCATTAATCGCTCCTGAACGAAATCTAAATTATGCTCAAGTTTTGACTTCTTCGTCTACTGTTTCTAACAATATTCAAATTGCACCTAAGCCGTTAAAAGCTATACCCCCTAATAAAAATATTTTTTATCACGCTTGGCTGCGGAAACTACTGCTGAGGATGTTGAATATTACATTCGATCGAAACTTCAATCAAATTGTGAAATCTCTGTGTACAAATATATGTACTCCCAACCGAGAACAATAACATCGTTTAAAATTGCTGTACCTGAAGATATCTTTAAACATCTAATTGATCCTAGCTTTTGGCCTGTAAGTAAATTTGTGCGCGAATATGTTTGCAAAGAAAACCGCAGGACTGCTGCACGTCTCCCAATACGTGTCTCAACGACTCCAAAAAACTAAATTGTTCTACTGATATTTCAATAATTTATCAAAACGTTCGTGGCTTAAATACAAAATTATCTGCCCTGTTCAATAGTAGCTTCGCTTTTACTTACAGCGTTATTGTTTTTACTGAAATATGGGTGGTAGAAAATGTTTTAAATACTGAAATATTCTGTGATAATTATCAAATTTATAGACGTGACCGTGGTTGCAATATCAGAGGTGGTGGAGTTCTGATTGCAGTTTCTAGTCGTCTTTCTTCTGAGGCGTTAATAAACGAATACCCCTTAAGTATAGAATTCATTGGTGTTGTTATCAAATTAAATCGTAAGAAAATGTTTATCACTTCTTTGTATATTTCTTCAAATTCACCGGAGATAGTTTATCAGAGTCATGCTGAAGCCATTATAAATACTGCTAACGCTGCTAACCAAAATGATTCTATAATTGTTTTTGGAGACTTTAATATGCCTTTGTTATCATGGACTTTCTCACCTGATGATGGCTATTTTATTCCGTCAACGACAAATATGTATTATAGTGAATTCGTAAACACTCTAATGGATCTAAATCTTTATCAGCTAAATGGTATTTACAACACAAATTTTAGACTACTAGATTTAGTTTTTGTAAACGAATGTGCTGATATAACAATTAAACGTTCTGATGCAATTTCTCTGCCGGAAGATTGTCACCATCCCACAATAGAAACCAATATATCTGTTCCATCAACTTCTTTATCAAATATTTTTAATGTGAATGAAAAAACTTTTCGTTTCAAAAAAACTAACTATAACATATTTACCGAGCTTTTAAATAACACAAACTGGGCGGATTTGCTTTGTCAAACAAATTTAATTAATAATCCGAAAAATATCGACAACATAGTTAATAAGTTTTATGAAAAATTTTATTTATATATCAATCAATGGACTCCAAAAAGCTTTTATTTAAAACATACTGGCCCACCGTGGAACTCTAAGCATCTCTCTACTGTTAAAAATAGAAAGAACAAGCTTTGTAAAAAATACAAAAAGTCTGGATCTTCTATTGACTATGCCAAATATTCTGTGATTCGTGCTCAATACAATTCGATACTCTAGTTACCTAAATAAAATTCGAAAAAATTTTAAATCTGATCCAAAAAGCTTCTATAAGTTTGTAAATTCCAAAAGAAATACAATTGCATTTCCATCTGTTATGAAGTACCAAAATCTTGAATCCGTTGATGACTTAACAATAAGCAATATGTTCGCTGATTTCTTTTCTACCACTTATTCCCATGCGAATTTTGATGAATCAAATAATTATCCGCTAACAGAATGCTTAAATACAGCTATATCAATTCCATCTCTTGATGAATCAACAGTTCTAACCAGTTTAAAAAACTTTAAATTTTCTTATAAATACGGACCTGATGGAATTCCCAGCTGCATTCTTATTAATTGTGCTGAGGCTTTCGCTGCCCCTCTTACTTTAATTTTCAACATTTCAATAAAGTGTGGTTATTTTCCTCTTTCATGGAAAGACTCCTTTATTATTCCATTATATAAATCTGGCTGCAGAAATAACATTGCTAACTATAGAGGTATTGCTTAACTTAGTATCATACCCAAAATGTTTGAGAAAATCATAACAGACCACCTTTGTCATCAAGTGTCATCTATCTTGTCTCCTTTACAACATGGTTTTCGAAAGGGTTGTTCAACTGTAACTAATCTGCTGCACTTTACTATGCTACTAAATCGTGGTTTTGTTGAACAGAAGCAAACTGATGCAATTTACACTGACTTTAGTAAAGCTTTTGATAAAGTCAATCACAAACTTCTAATAATAAATAAACTTGATCTGATGGGATTTACGGAAAGCTGTCTTAACTGGATTTATTCGTATTTGACGAAGAGAAAGCAGAATGTTCGTTTTAAAAATATAACTTCTGAGCCTATTGCTGTTATTTTTGGTGTACCACAGGGAAGTCATCTTGGCCCATTGCTTTTTCCCCTATTTATTAACGATCTGCCAAATTCGATTAAATTCTCGGATGTTCTAATGTATGCTGACGACGTAAAAATATTCCTTAGTTATAATCATCATGCTGATCATATCCTCCTTCAAAAGGACATAGATGCTTTTTGTTCTTGGTGTAATCTTAACCTAATGGAGCTGAATTCTGAAAAATGCAAATACATGTGTTTCTTTCGTAGATGCCATATTAACGTAAATGTCTTAAACGGTCATACCTTGGACAGACTCAAAACTGTCTCCGACCTTGGAATTTTACTAGATCCTAAACTAAATTTTATTCAACATATCTCTGTTACTGTTAACAAATCACGTGCAGTACTTGGATTTATAAAACGCTGGTCGAAGGAGTTTAAAGACCCATACATAACAAAACAATTATATACTTCCCTGGTCAGGCCTATTCTTGAGTATGGTTCAATAATTTGGGATCCAACGTATAATGTTTACAACAATAGCATTGAATCTGTACAAAAACAATTCCTGTTATTTTGTCTTCGAGGCCAAAACTGGAATCCGTTAAACATGCCGCCTTACACAAGTAGACTTGCTCTTATAAAGCTGCCAACGCTAAAAAGTCGAAAAACGATGCTAAATGTCACGTTTGTTCTCAACTTAATAAAGGGAAATGTATGCTCTGATTTCTTGATTTCCAATATCACTTTTAATGTACCATCTCGTTCTACAAGTTATTTTTATCCACTATCTGTCAAAGTCTTCAGAAGAAATTATGCTAACTCTGATCCGTTTTTAAAAATCTGTACTGAATTTAATAAATTTTATCAAAATGTTGATTTTTCTTTTAATGTTAATATTGTAAAGTGTAAATTAATTTTTATCTTTAATAACTGAAATTATGTAACTATTTTTACTGTCGAAAAGTCTGTAAGGATCTTAAATCCATAGACCTAAATAAATAAATAAAAATCAATAAAATTACAATACCACCAAGAACAGAAATAATACAGGCAATAAATGTACAGCTAGGGGAGGACAGCGTTATATGCGCGAAACAAATATGTAACGACGTTTTTGTCAGTAACACAATAATTCCGAAACAAGGAACAAAACACGTTAGAATTTTAAATGCATCGAATGAGGAAGTATCAATAACGCAATTGGATTTGCAAATCAAACCTTTATCTAATTATAAAATTCTTTATGGAAAGAAGGAACTTACAAAAGATAAACAAGAAGCTAGATGGGAAAAACTGAGTGTAGATACAATTGATTTCACAGCTGGAAAGACCATAGAGGGTGCATGTAAAGAATTCCAAGATGTATTTCATCTAGAAGGAGAAAATCTAACAGCAAATAATTTCTATCAACAAAGATTACAAACTGTGGACAATACCCCAGTTTACACCCGGCACTGTAGATTACCACAATCACAACAGGAGGAAAGTCAGGTTAATAAACTGATAAAGGAAGATTTGGTTGAACCATCCGTCAGTCCTTACAATTCTGCATTACTTTTAGTCCCAAAAAAAAGGAATACTGATAAAAAGAGTTGGAGATTAGTTGTCGATTATCGTCAGTTAAATAAGAAATTAGTTAATGACAAGTTTCCATTAACACAGTTAGACGATGTGTTGGATACGACAGGAAGAGCAAAATACTTTTCAACTTTAGATATGACAAGCTCATTTCACCAAATAGAACTGGACCCACATCTAGACCACTTACGGCATTTTTGACAAAAAAATGGACACTATCAATTTAAAAGATTGCCTTTTGGTCTTAAAATATCCTCTAAAAGCTTTCAGAGAATGTTGACCATAGCATTAACAGGTTCAGATTCCAATGCATTTATATACGTAGATGATATAAGTGTTTTTGGATGTTCCTTACAACACCATAACGACAATTTAAGAAAAGTTTTTCAAAAACTAAAAAGCCGCAACCTTAAATTAAATCCAAGTAAATATAGTTTCTTGAAACCAGAGGTAGTTTATTTAGGCTACCTTATAACAGATAAAGGAATAATGACAGACCCAAATAAGAGTAGGGTTCTTGAAACCTACCCAATCCCATAGAATGCAGATGAAACACGAAGATTCGTAGCTTTTTGCAACTATTATGGACGTTTCGTCAAAGATTTTGCACAAATAGCTAAGAGGTTTAGCTTACTAACTTACTAATTTGTTTGGACAGAACATTGCCAAAAGTCTTTTGAAAAATTAAAATCTATCGTAACGAATCCACCAATATTACAATACCCCGATTTCGAAAAGGAATTTATCCTTACCACTGACGCATCGGACTACGCGTTAGGAGCGATTCTTTCACAAGGCGAGATAAACAGCGAGTTACCAATCTCTTATGCGAGCCGTTCTCTTATTAAATATGAAATTAATAAACCTGTGATAGAGAAAGAACATTAAGCTATTCATTGGGGAATTACTCATTTTCGACCATATTTATACGGTAGAAAATTCAAGGTCGTGACTGATCACAGACCATTAGTATCATTGTTTACCCACAAAAACCCTTCCTTATGATTAACACGGATTATGTTAGATCTCATGGACTATGATTTTGAGATCGTATACAAACAAGGAAAAATAATAAAATAAATACCATTGCAGATGCCTTATCGAGAATTAAAATAGATTCCGATAATTTAAAAGAACTGATACCAAAATCTATAAACGTAATGACTAGGAAAATTACTGAAAAGTTAAGGAAAAGAAAAGGAGATAAAAATGAGGAAAATGAGATTAATAAGGAAAGAAACAGTGACAGAGAGACTGATCATATTTACATATTGAATAGCATTTCGTTTTCACAAGTAAAAGGCTATCCGAGATTACAATTTGTTGTAGTTAAGATAAATAGAGGCATGCCGAAGATTGAAATTTTAGGAAATCGCGTAATAATATCTGGTAATGAAAATGCATACTCGATTTTTGGTGAAGTCTTGCAGAAGTTAACTAAGATTTTACGGGATAACCAAATATTCACAGTAGCGCTAGCGAAAGATGATGAAATATTTAAATATGTGCACGAAAGGAGATTTATAGAAATATATAATAGCATGCAGAATAAATGTAAGCATAGGCAGAAACCTATAGAAATTATATTGTTTAGACAGCCTGAAAAGATATTGGAAAAAGAAAGACAAAAATAAATTATAAAGGAATAGCATGAGACTCCACATGGCGGACACGTGAACAGTCATTAGAATAAAACAGAAGTACATATGGAAAAATATGTACAAGATGATTAAGAATTTTATCAGTCAATGCGAATCTTGTAAAAGAAATAAAATTATTAAACATATAAAGGCGCCTGTTAACAATAGTAGTGCGTGATGGTCTGACGAGATTTACAACACAGGTTAGGTTTGATGAAATCCAATTATTTCTTTATTGTCAACTTGTGACCAACCTTATGTTTTAATTCCTTAAAATTAAATAGTATTTGAAATTTATAAAATTTAATTAAATAAGTAATATATATTTTATAACATACTTTTTGGTTTCAAACCACCACCTTTTCAGTAATAGAAAATGTGGACACTTTGAATGTGTAACTACTAATAAAGTTAGCGGATGTTAAGATAATATGTCAACCTCTATGTATTGCAAATACATAAGTAGAAAATTCTAGAATATTATATTATGTATAATTGTATGAAATAAAATGTAAATTTCGATAACTTATCAGGGATGTATTTTTAGGTAGGCAAAATGCAGTGGCGGTAACACCCCCCTGCAGTATGACAAGAAGCTTTCGACGTCATACTCCTAATTTGAGGTAACATCGATTACTGCCAATCTCGCCGCCGGTCGAATAATTATTCCGCTTGACGTAAGAACCTTTGCCTTGCGTACTTGTCCGTCCTTTGCCACGGTTATTTCTACAATTTTTCCCCTTGGCCACACGTTTCTTGGACTTGACGGATCAACCACTATAACTAGGTCGCCAATTTGCAACGATTTCGTCTTTTCGTGCCACTTTGATCTAAAAGTTAAAGATGGTAAATACTCCTTTACCCATTTACGCCAGAAGTTGTCCGCATACTGTTGCGAGCTGAGCCAGTTATGTTTCAGTGTTATGCCGCTATCATCATATGTGGCCAAAGGTTTCATGCCATTAGATGAAAATAATAGTAGATGATTTGGTGTTAGAGCTTCAGCGTTTACGTGTTCGATCGGGACATAAACTAGAGGTCGGGAATTAATTATATTTTCTACTTCGGCTAACATTGCGCGAAGGAGCTCTTCACTTGGAATGCGTGTGGGTGAAATATGATAAAGAACTGTTTTAATTGATCTTACAAGCCTCTCCCAGGCCCCTCCCATATGTGGTGATGATGGTGGGATGAAGTTCCACTTTGTAGTTGCTGTAGTAAATTTACGTATGAGTTCATTTTTGTCCACTGCTTTTACGGCCTCTCGTATTTCTTTTTCCGCACTTACGAAATTTGTTGCGTTGTCGCTAAAAAATTCTTTTGGTGTCCCGCGACGACATATAAAGTTTCTAATCGCTATTATACATGATGAAGTGTTTAGAGTGTTAACGAGCTCTATATGGACAGCCCTGACTGTAAGACAGGTAAATAAAGCGCCATACCTCTTCTCAGAACGTCGACCAACGGTCACCATCATAGGGCCAAAATAGTCCACTCCCGTGTACGTAAATGGTGGACAGAACGCTGCAACTCTGGCTTCTGGTAACCTTGCCATTTGTGGGTAGTTTGGAACAGCTTTTTTTATTTTGCATGTTTGACACTGCTTTAATATGCTTTTAAGCACAGCCCTTAAACGTGGAATATAATAACGTTGCCTTATTTCATTAACAACAGTTTCGTTATTAAGATGTTTATACTTTATGTGAAAATTCATGATCAAAAGATATGTAATACGACTCCCTTTGGGTAGAATAATTGGAAATTTGGTATCATGTGGGACAGGTGCGTTTTCTAGTCGTCCTTCTACACGAAGAACTTGATTTTCATCCAATATTGGTGTGGTCTTATACAATGTACTAGATTTATTTAACCTTTTGTTTGCTTTTACAATGTTAATTTCCTCTGAATAGAACTCCTTTTGTGCAAATTGGAACAAAAAGTTTTCCGCTTTGAGAAGCTCATTAGAGGTAAATTCACCTTTCGAACTAGCCTTTTTTTGGATAATACTGCTAAAACGTAGTACATATGCAGTAGTTCTTAGAAGTCTATTCCAGTTAGAAAAACGATTCGCATCGATGACAATTTCATTAGTGTTATGTACTTGGACATACTCAACTGTTTCTGCATCGTATGATTCCAAAGGGCTGTCATAATTAGGCCACTCACTTACAGGTTTTAAAATAAAGTCTGGTCCATTAAACCAGCGACTATTGAAGGAAATATCTGGCCTTTTTGCCCACTTTGTCGCTTCGTCAGCAACATTCTGTTTCCCGGGTATCCAGTGCCACTCTTGTAGGTCCGTTGTTTCGAGAATTTCGCTAATGCGTAGCGAAACAAATTGCTGATATTTTTTATTATTATATGTTAACCAGCTGACTACCGTTTTCGAGTCAGACCAGAAATATTTCCTTTTTATTGAAATAGAATGACTCTTAATAATACTATTTGCAAATCGGGAGCCAATTAAAGCGGCCATTAGCTCTAAACGTGGTATTGAGGTCATTCTCAGTGGAGCCACACGAGTTTTAGAGCCCACTAGAGAGCAAACGATATCTTCGTTACGAACTATGCGAAGATATGCCACCGCTGCATAACCACTTTCGCTTGCATCTACAAATGTATGCAGTTCTGTGTATGCATCGGTATAATCAGCGAGTGGTTTTAGATAGCAGCGCTGGATACTTATTTTTTCTAAGTCAGGTAAATATTTCAGCCATTTGTTCCACTTGACAAATTGCTCGTCTTTTATTGGGTCATCCCAGCTGATACCGCTTTTCCATATTTCCTGTAGAATAATTTTCAAGTACATAACGAAATTACCTACTAGTCCCAGGGGATCATATATGGTCATTAAAATTTTCAAAATTTGTCTTTTAGTCGGACGCTTATTAAAACGAACGATGTCGTTGCTCAATATGTGAGGTGAAATTTTAAATATAATTGTGTCGTCTGTTGGGTTCCAAAAAACGCCTAACACTTTTTCCAGGTCTTTAGTTGAACCCATATTTATTTGCTTTTCATCTGCTTGTTGTGGTCTATCTAGTTTGTGAACTACTACGGCTTCATTTGAGACCCAGTTTCTGAGGTTGAAGCCAGCTTGACATTGAATATATTTTACCTCCCTTGCTATATTAACGGCTTGTTCAGCTGTATCTGTAGAGAGGAGAAAATCGTCTACATAGTGGTTGTTTTTTACAGCAGCAGCTGCCTCTGGGAACTGAGTTTCGTACTTTGACGCATTTATATTTTTTACGTATTGTGAGGTAGACGGGGAACATGAAGCTCCAAATATCATTACATTCATGATGTAAACATCTGGCTCCCTGTTAGTTTCACAATTTCGCCACAGAAAACGCTGAACATGTCGGTCTTCTTCGCGTATATAAACTTGGTGAAACATCTGTTCGATGTCACCACACATAGCCACTGATCTTTCTCTAAACTGAAAAAGTATTGTTTGAAGGGAAGCTAAAAAATCCGGGCCTTTGTAAAGTATAGAGTTTAGAGATATTCCGTTAAATTTTGCGGCAGCGTCCCATACAATACGGCATTTACCTTGTTTATTTTTGTTAAAAACTGGAAATGTAGGGAGGTACCAAATCCTTTTGGCTTTTGTCGCTATATCAATTTTGCTGATATAACCTTTGTTGGTATAGTCTTCAATTATTTTTTTATAAACTTCCAAAAGTTCATTATTTTTTAATAATTTTTTCTCGAGGCACGAGAGTCTATTTTTTGCCATTTCGTAATTATTAGGCAGTATAATTTCGTCGCATTGCCACAGCAAACATGTTTCGTAGTGTCCATCTTCACGTTGTATGGTAAAATTATTTAAAAGTTGCAGTGACCTTTCTTCCTCTTTACTTGTCTTTAAATTTTGATAATTAATGCCTAAACTTTCAATGTTAAAAAAGTCTTTTACAAGCTGTTGAGTTTTACTGTCGTTATCGCTACACTCACATATATGCATACTATATTGCGCAGATTTATTACTGCCGCAAGGTCCAAAAATTGTCCAGCCTAGTGCTGTTTTTAGAGCAACTGGTTCGTTTTTGTCTCCTTCCTTAAATCTGTTTGAAATTGTAACATTTATATTATTAAGGCCAATAAGAATTTTAGGTGTAGCTGCGACATAACTTTCGATTGGCAGCCCTTTTAAATAGTTAAATTTTTTACATAGGTATTCGTAATCAAGTGTTTGTTTAGGCAGCAAGAGCTCTTTTACAGTGCGGACATCTATACCAAATTGATTGTTATTTTTTCCAGACACCTGTATTGTTAAACGCTGTGAATTATTTTCAATTCTTTCAACATTTGCGGTCCATTTTAGGCACAGCTGTTCTGTTTCTCCCTTTAAATCTAGTTGGTTTACAATATCTTCTTCAATTAAGCTTATTGACGAACCATCGTCTAAAAACGCATACGTTGACATTACTTTATTGTTTTTTCCGTATATTCTTATTGGAATAACTTTAAAGAGAATTTTTTGTTTTTCAATGTCATGTATATTTAGATTTCTTTCTCTAGTGCCTGCCTTCTTTTTCTCATTGTCTTCTATATTTATTTCTTTTGTTGAATTGTGTTGTTTTTTTATACCATCTTCATACTTATGAAGAAGATAATGATGTTTCAGCTGACAGCCTTCTACCTTGCAGATTTTGTCTTTGTTGTAACAAACACCAGTGTGTTTTCTTAAACAGTGTTTGCAGAGCTCGAGTTTGTTTACGAAGTACCATCTCTCTTTACGATCGGCTGCCACAAATTTTCTGCAACTTGAAATATTTTTGCAATCTGCGCTGCAAACATGACATTTCTTTTTATTTGTTGCTTCATACGTGTGTACAAAAACGTTTTTTTGTTTACGATGGCAAGCAGATTCAGCAACCATATGGTTTTCAACGTCTACTATGCTAGCTGACAGACCGATGTCAAAAATCCAATTGGAAAATTCAACTAGATTTGCCTTTTTATTATTTTGTTGAAGACTTAGTTTATTTGATCCCCAAATTATTTGATAATAAGGGGGCAGTTTGGATACAAGTTCCTGGAGCAAAGAAGAATTGTTTAGTTCGTCCGTAAGTCCACAGGCTTCGATAGTTGAATGCAGGCCTTTAACTTGAATAGCAAAATTGGTAATTGTTTCCATTTTATTGGGATTTATTTGTGGTAATGTTTTTATTTTGTTTTTTAAAGAAAATAGTATTTTGTCTGGCTGGCCATATAATAACTTTAGAGTTGAAAAAGCGTGTGGTACGCATGACGGGTGAACAAGAATTCTTTCGACTGCCTCTAGAGCTTCACCGCGAAGAGCTCGCTGGAGCCTTATTAAATTTTCAGCATCGGTTAATCCGCAAACAGAAGTGGACCATTCGTAGGTCGAACTAAACAGTGGCCATTCCTCTGGGCTACCGGAAAAGTGGGGCAAATCTCTAGGCACAGTTTGACGAGCATGTAATTGGTTAGATGTAAGTCTGCTTCCTGAAGGTATTGGCTGCTGAAAATTTGTCTGTTCTGCGTTTGTATATGACTGTGGCTGCTGTGACGTATTTATATTTTGTGTTTGGCCGGGACGCGTTTGAGTTTGGTTATGACTTGTAGAGTGAAGTGAAAAGCTTGGAAAAATAAATTGTGAAGGTTGAAATTCTGTGATATTTTGTGCATTATAAATGTGGTTTAAAGTGGGGTAAGTTGCTGACGTCGTAAAGGGAATGTTGTTTGTCGTAGTTGGCATGGGCATTGATGTGTTCAGTGAGGTTAAGTTAGGCAATGTAACTGCATTACATGTTGCTTCAGTTATTTGATTTGGTGCGTTGGCCGCTTGATTTTCTGTACCTTCTTCTTCCAGTTGACGGAGGATTTGATATTTTTTACACAAATATTCTTGATCACGTCGCGCCGCAAGTTCACGTGCTTCTTCCAATTTTTTAAGCTCTAGGGCTGTTTTTCTACTTACTGAATTTGTTGATACAATCGACGAGTGTGTACTAGAAGCAGAGTGTGATGAGTGTGCTGAATTAGGGTGACATGCCGGGCACAACCATGGGTCTTTTGAGCCTGAGATTTTGGCACAGTTTATGTGGTATGGCTTTTCGCATTTGTTGCAGTTTATAATGGTGCCATCAAGTTGTTCATGACAAAGTTGACATATTTGTTGTACGTTTTGTGCTAGGGCGACGCCTGTGTTATGTGGTTGACCGTGCTGTATAGGAGAGTCCATATCAATACTTACGTGCGATTGAGGTTATGCTGAGTTTGGTAGGTTCAGAAACAGAAGACTTCAGTACCGGTTAAATCAATTAGGCAAATTCTTACCACAAAAAGAATTAAAAATTTGTTAACAATAGTAGTGCGTGATGGTCTGACGAGATTTACAACACAGGTTAGGTTTGATGAAATCCAATTATTTCTTTATTGTCAACTTGTGACCAACCTTATGTTTTAATTCCTTAAAATTAAATAGTATTTGAAATTTATAAAATTTAATTAAATAAGTAATATATATTTTATAACATACTTTTTGGTTTCAAACCACCACCTTTTCAGTAATAGAAAATGTGGACACTTTGAATGTGTAACTACTAATAAAGTTAGCGGATGTTAAGATAATATGTCAACCTCTATGTATTGCAAATACATAAGTAGAAAATTCTAGAATATTATATTATGTATAATTGTATGAAATAAAATGTAAATTTCGATAACTTATCAGGGATGTATTTTTAGGTAGGCAAAATGCAGTGGCGGTAACAGCGCCATTCCAGATTACTAATACACCTACAAAACCTTTTCAAGTTATACAACTTGACACGGTAGGTCCATTGAGAGTATCAAATGGATACAGATATATATTGACAGCGCAATGTGAGCTAACTAAATACATTGACTCATACCCAATAGAAACTAAAGAAGCATCTGAGATAGGAAGGATTTTGGTAGAAAAGTTTATATTGAAATATGGATGTTTTGATACGGTCAAAACAGGTAGAGGAACTGAATTTATAAATGAATTAAAAGAATATGTACACTTGTAACGTCACTGAATTCAAGACTATACAAATATTCTTCTCTTATTAAGCATGGGTTCTGATCAGTGAGTTGCTTTAGATTTCTTTTATTTAATGTGAATATTTGATGGGGTCAGGATGTAAACTACCCCAAAGTTATCCCACCCTCTTGGTATATATATATATATATACCACCATGATTATATTTTGTAAAATTATTAATATAATCCCTAAGACAATCTATGTTGCTATAAATCTATTCCATTTATCTAGGGTTGCCATCCGTCCTCTTTTCCCCGGACACCGTCCTCTTTTTTAGGACATCCGGGGCAGTCCTACTTCTTTTTTAGCAAATGTCCGGGGTTGTCCGGCTTTTTGCACCTTCTCTGAAGTTTTTTTCTTACATTTAAACTTTAAATCACTGGTCACAAAATGTATAAAAAAAAGATTTAGGTGCTCGTACAATTAGTTTTGAAAAAGTACAATTTTAAAACTTCTCTTTGTACAAAATTTTTTTTATTATCCTTAATTGTCGCTATTTATCGAAGTGGCCTATTTTAACTTGTCTTTTATTTTAAAAAAGTTCGGCAAAGGCGTCTGCTTATCAGCTGTTTTTTTTTTTCATAAAGTTTGTTTTTTAGATATAAAAGAAAGTCTTGAACAAAAAATATAGTAAGGGTATATAATTTTGATATGGATTGCCTAGAGTTTTACAAATATTTGAAGAGATGCGATGGTAATATATTGGCTCAATTGGAAGTGTTGAAAAATATATGTAAAATTTTTAAAAGTTTACGTTCCCAATAATGAATGCAATGAATTTTTGTTATTTTTTTTTTTTTTTTGGTTTTTTGTTTTTATTTTCAACCATTAAATCAGAATGATATGTTCAGTTTGTATTTTTGTAAATAAAGTTTTTTCGTAAAAACGAATTTTGTTTTTGTATTTTAAATGGCGTCGTAATTTATTAATTTTTTTAAATGTGTCCTCTTTTTTTTGGGCAAATGTCCTACATTTTTTATTCTGGCGTCCTCTTTTTTTAAAATAGAAATGGCAACCCTAATTTATCTAACTGTAATTCCACAACTCAAAACAAAAAGAAATTAACAATACATATTGTTTTTAGTATTAAATTAAAATTTAACAAAAGTTATTTATTTACTATATAAGAATCTAACAAAAATCAAATAACAAAATTTCAATATTGTGTTCATATTACGATTGATTTTTACATAAATGATTAAAATAACAAAATTATAAAATTTTTTTAAAAATAACGTTTTTATAAAATGACTTACATAAATTCCACCGATGATATGTACATATCAGCGTTGTAAATGGGTACTTTGTTTTATTTTCTTGCACTAAATCTAATAATGATGATTTAAAGCTACAATTAACAATAGTTTACAACAAATAAAGCAATGTTGTATGTAAATAAACAAAACACAGTTTATAAAGTTGATATTTAGCAAAATTTAACACAAATGATAATTATTATTTAATAGTTTGCACAATGCATATTTAAAAGTTAATACGACGTTTTTGCATTATTTCATTATTCATTTCATCATGTTAATAATCTTCGCAAAGCATTTCTTTAATAATTTCACGGCATCCTTCTTCCTCACAAGTAAATCATTTTTTTTTAAAGGTTCTTTTATTATTAGATTTTTCTTATTTTCTTATTATTCTTTTTGATTTCATTTCAACAAATAATTTTTATTTTCTATTTAAAATCCGAAAATTTTCAAATCTAATTGATAATTTTTATTCGACATTTCTTTCTGTTATTTTTTTTCCTTTCAAAATCACCAGTTTATTTCCATATCTTCTTTATCAATTTTTATATGTTATTATTAATTACTTATAAGAATATTTTCTCAACGTAACTTGTTTTTTTCCGGACACATTAATATTCTTTTGTTTCAAAATTCAAAACTAAAAACTTTTTCAATTCATAAAATTTTCTTTCAAAAAAAAAAAAAAAAAACAAAAAAAAAGTTGGTTACTAGATACGAAAATTTTTCTACTCCAAGTTAATTTAAAACATATTCACTATTTTTGAAGCTTAAAATCAATATACCCAAACAAAAATTTGTCCAATAATTCTTCCAAAAACAATAGGTAACTAAATCAAAATAAAAAAATAGTTTTAAACAAAATCTAACAGGTAGACGACAAGTAGCTATGTAAATGAAAATCAACCCTTACACACTCATGAAAATTAAACACATAACTTCGACAGCATATCACCATGAAACTTTAGGTAGTATTGAGAGAAATCACAAAGTTCTAAATAAATACATGCGTTCTTTCACATTCGCATATAATACTACTCCACATACATCCACACATTTCACCCCATTTGAACTGATATATGGTAGATTAGCATCAATGCCAACCGAACCTATGTCAGATGATATATTTTACAATTATGAAGATTATGTAACAGAATTGAAAATAAAATTGAAACATGCACATGATATGGCAAACAAAAATTTGTTGAAATACAAAATAAAACAAAAAGTTGCTAAAGATAAGAATACTAATAATATTAATATAAAAATAGGAGATAGGGTATTTTTAAGAAAGGAAAACGCAAGGAAAAGCGAAAACCAATACATTGGTCCATTTTAAGTAATAACAAGTAAGAGCGCTATATTCGTCGTGCCGAATCTTATATACCCTTCACAAAGTGTAGTCATGCAATAACAGTGGTTTGTGTCACCATTCATCCCATATGAAATACGTACATACATATAAAAACATACATATATAAAAACGTCCCATTGTAAAATTATAAATTCACGTATGTATGTTAAAAAAACAAAAAAAAAAAAAAAATTTTATAAAAAATTAAAAAAAAAAAATTATTATGTATATAATAATATAATATATATAAAACAAAAAAAAAAAAAAAATTAAAAAAAAAAATAAAAATATAAATAATATATTAAAAAAAAATAAAAAAAATTTTTTTGGCTCAGCTGGGATTCGATGTCACGTTTTCTCTAACCAGTGTACACGTTTGTATGTATGTATGTTGTTGTTGTAATGTTGTTTTTGTGAAAAAAATCGAGGTGGTCGTGGGTTTTTGCTCATATCTTAGTTGTTTATGTACCGATGTTTCTGATTTTCAATACCGATCTACTCCCGAATATTTCTGATATTTTAATACCTTACCCGGGTCCAACCTATGTCGGGGGGCTTCAAAAAGTTGATTTCAACATACACACGGACAGACTGACAGAGCTTAATCGACTCCCCTATTCATAAGCTTTATATACTTTATGGGGTCGGAAATGAAAATTGTAGAAATTTCACACGGAATGACAAACCTATATATACCCTTTTTCACTGTGTGAAGGGTATAAAAATAGAAAATGTGAATACATATCACAATTTTAAAAGATAATAAACCAGTGACCATACATAAGAACAGATTAAAATTTTAAGCATTTTTTTTGAGTAGTTTGTAAAAGAAGAAAAAAAAAATATATTGCATATTATATATTTTTTTTTCTTTTTAAACGGTAGGGGTGTAGTGCATGTGATATCATACATGCATACACAAGCATATATCTATATATATAAAAGTGAATCTCTGTGTGTGTGTGTGTGTGTGTTAGCTATAGACTCCGAAATTGTAAAACCGATCGGACTCAAACTTTGGCAAGTTGTTAGACACATACCAGGGAGTGTTTATGGGTGGAAAAAAGTGGGCGGGGCCACGCCCATAAAAATTAGTTATCAGTTTTAGCTACTTGCACTAGACCGATTTTTCTGAAACTTTGCACACATATCGAGCTGTCATGACTAAATAATTGCGTGATAATAAAAGTGGGCGGGGCCACGCCCCTATAAAAGTTTTAATTTTGAGGTACTTGCACTGGACCGATTTTTCTGAAACCTTGCACACATACTAAGCTGTCATAACCATATAATTTCGTGATTAAAAAAGTGGGCAGGGTCACGCCCATAAAAAAATGTTATAATTTTGAGGTACTTGCACATGACCGATTTTTCTGAAACTTTGCACACATATTGAGCTGTCATGACTAAATAATTTCGTAATAAGAAAAGTGGGCAGTGCCACGCCCATAAAAAAAATGTATCATTTTGAGGTACTTGCACTGGACCAAATATTCTGAAACTTTGCACACATATGGAGCTGTTATGACTTTACAATTTCGTGATTAGAAAAGTGGGCTGGGCCATGCCCATAAAAAAAATTATAATTTTTAGGTTTTTGCAGTTGATATTCAATTAAAATTAAGAATGCATTTCGATTCATTAAGGGGCGTAGCAACGCGCGCCGGGTTTGGCTAGTATACATATATATATAAGACAAACCAAAATTAAAATATAAACAGAACAAATATGAATAAAGAAAAAAAGTATGACTTGCATTTCAGGTGACTGGTGTCAATTGATATGGGTCACTAGAATGCATGGTAATTAAATATATGATATTGATGTCATAGTATATAATTTTAAGTAGGGCAATTATTTAACATAGAATAGGAGAAATAGAATAAGAAAACACAAAAGTAAAATAGTATATAAGTTGTCAAGATTTAAATAAAAATAATTAGTGATAAGACCAACTTAAAAGTAAGAGTTTGAATTATTAAAACACTTCGGCAATTGACTTTGCCATCACTATAGAGCCAACTACGTTTCTAAGGCTCTCTAATAAATTAAGAAACCTTTAGGGCAAAGTTATCACATTTACTACACACTTTTATTACAATCACAATTTTCATCTAAAATTTTTGTTAAATCAATTTTGTTCCCACGAGTATTGGGGAAAGAAATACACTACACTACAGATTTTTTTTATGTTTTTATACCCTTCACGAGTTGGTGCACAAGGGTATATATAGCTTTGTTTTTTTTAATTTAATCACAAACAAAGCGTTTTTATTTTCTATACTTATATTTTGTGAAGCATTATTTTTATCAATACCTAATTCTACACCACATGTGATGCATAAACGTTTTTTTTTCCAATTTTAAGGTTTGGCTGATTTGTTATGGAGATTTCGAACAAAATTATCGGCCTCAATATCAAGAATGAGAATAAAATATGGAGCTCTTCAACTTTCTCAATTACTTCCGATACACCTACAGAACGAAAAAGTTTCTATGGTTGCCAAAAACCCAGTTGTAACAGGCTGGATAAATCCTTTTTTAATAAGGTAACATAGAATAAATTTAATAAAAACAATTTTAATTGTTTCCTCTTATTAATCTCAAATATGTACAAACTAATATAAATGCAAGGGGAGTACCAAAGCATATTTATTCATCAGGTAATTGCAGTTCGGAGAGATTTTTTTTGTTTATATTTTTTATATATAAAGTTCGACATTTGAAATAAATTAGAAAAAAAGAAAATAATTTCTTTTATGCATTTTGACAGCCGAAATTTAAAATAAGTGTTGAAAAAAATAATCAGCTGACGAATCAAGAGTACCTGACGAATAAATATGCCTTGGTGATAACGTTAAGAAAATGTAAATAAAATTGTATTTATGCAAAATATGAAAGTATGTAAAAAGATTTAAAATAATTTATGTATGTACATACAGATGTACATACTTATGTATGTACTTTTTCGCATTAACATAAAAAGGCGACATTAAAATATCATGAAAACGGAATATTGTAATCTGAAATAAACTAAAACAGTTAAACCAATGGCAAAAACATGCCTGAAAATAAAATTTTATAGCAAAACTTCAAATGAACTAGAAGAAAAAATTGAATGAAGCAAATAATAAAGTATGAAATAAGAACAAAACTAAGACTAAGAAAAAAACAATACGTATATGTCCTGGCGTCAGGCGGCAATACTTGCCCACAAATTGTATGAAATCTATGACGGCAGCTCCACATATTACACTATGCAACAAATGAAAAATTTTTTTCCCCAGAATAACCACTATATTTTTTTTTTGATCCCCTTTAGTCACCTAACTGCAAAAATCATCCTAATTTTAAATTTTATGGTAAGGTTTTTTTTTTAATTTTTTTATAAAATTTGAGATTTTTGAAGAGGCTGCTCCATACATCTTGTCGTAACTTTGGAACGACTTACTCGATTTTGTTAAACAATCCGTCTGAAAACTTTAAATTATGCCAGCTTTAAGTTTTTCAAAAATCATTTTCTGATCTAGACATCAGTTTTGGAGTTATCGAGGAACAAGTCGGAAAATTTTTTTTTTTCGTAAAATTATAAAATTTTTGAAATTAACAAATTTATAAAAAAAAAAAAATTTAAAGCAACCAGTTTTGGTACTTAATTTAAAAACTGCATTAATAAGAAATAAAATAAATTTTATTACATAAAAATCCGATAAACTGAAAGTACTTAGTTTTGATATTTTTTATCACAAATTAGTGTAAAGCTAAAAATTACGTGACGTATTTATTTTGTTTTTTTTTTTTAAATAAAAAATTAATTTCAAATTATTTTTCAACGTTATTAAGTCAAGAAGCTGGATTAGATCTTAAAATGTACCAAAGTTAAAGTTTTTACCGGTCTTTGTCCCTTAGCCTTTCGATATTAAAAAAAAGTACCAGACACCTGTCCGCTTATTTTATTTCTGCTTTTTTAAGAACTCATCTTTCTATTCAATTGAAACATGCGTTTAAGTAGTTAGTCTTAAAGCTGCATGTATTAAAAATAACATAAATTTGACTGCATTAAAATCCATCGATATATGTATTCGAGTTTTATTCCCGATAAAGTGAAAGTATAAACAGAGGTAACAAGTAGTTATATTTTAATCAACAAGATTAACGAAGAATAATCTAAAAATAATTTCGAATTTTGTTTTGTCTACTATAATTTTCTGAGTTTGATTCTCTTATAAGGAACCAAATAAAATCGCCCATCATATTTTCATTCTATAGTCCCTGATAACGTTGGTCGATGGTCTTAAGTTGTTAATGAAATCGGTTACCATGCTCGTCGTTTACGGAACAAAGGTTTTCCGGAAAAATCCAAATGCGTATGCAATAAATTATTTTTGTGACATTTTTACACCTAAAATTAGAAGAAATGCAAGAAATGTATTTCATTGAAACTTTTGCCCCTAAAATTAGAAATTTTGAAAAACAAAGGAACATTAGAAAATTCATTTAAATAATATTTACCGATTTTTGAATAGTTTTTAAGCAAATCATGGACGATGTATTTGTTATTTGAACTCCTGATGTTCCCTAGAAAATTGGAAACAATTTGTCGAATTTCTCATCTAGTAATAAAAAATCTTAAAAGGTAGTGCTTAGAAGCAATTTTCGAATTTGAGGACCATCCAAAACTCCTTGAACAATTTTCGCTGGTGAAAGATATGAAAATATTGTTTTTAAATAAGCAAAGGCTCTACTCTCTTTGTCTAGTGCTTTAACAAAATTTTTAACTAAGCCCAGATTTATAAGAAGTGGTCGTAAGATAACATTGTCCTTTTTAATCAATGCAGGATACTTCACATTATGTAGACCTAGGGTCATTTCGGATATTGTTTTTCAATTCTTTTTTATGTAGTGATTTTCACGATCTCTGCTATCCCAGAGGAATAGGAAACAACAATACTTTGTGTAGCCAACTTGAAGGCCGGTTAATATAGCAACGACTTTTAAGTCGCAATATACTTTCCAAATGTGCTTTTCATAGTTAAAATTTATTAATAAAGTGACCATAGTTTTATTTGTTTCTTTTAAATTCACGGCATATGCAATAGGTATAGATGGCTACTCGTTGAAAATATGTAGTAAAACGGCGTTGAGGCTTTCTTTGCTACTATCAATAAATTGCTGCCACTCACTTGGTACATATTTATGTCATAACAAAAGCCCACATTATCTTTTACTTGTATAAAAATTGTCAAATGGCTTATGTCGATTCCAGTATTTCGTTGACATCATTTTGTCAGAAATTTTGCGCCCTTAAGCGAAATGCTAAAAGCTCCGATTTCTCTTTTGTTAGCTCGACGTCTCTTATGAGATCTTTTAGATCAAGTTGATTGTAAAGCTTTGGTCTTAGATCATTTGATGTACTACACATGCTCGAACACGACGGTTGGGGTGATGAAAAAACGTTACTACATGGAATATCACACGTACTTTCAAGGAGGGACTTTCTATCTTGATTTAAAACCTGAAGTTCAAATCTACCGGCTGAAATGTTGGGGTAGGACAATTGCATATATTTTCAAAGATAATTTTCAGTACATAAAAAATAGCATCTGGCATCTCTACCTAAACACGTAAACATCGTGTTATTTTTTGCTCTAAATTAATTAATTAATTTTATTTATAAAAAAGTCGATAGTAATACTATTTTGTGTTTGTGAGAATTTCTGACAATGCTGTCGCAAAAGAGAAAGAAGCATTGGGGTAATTGCCCAAAATTTAAAGTGCCTAAAACATCAGAAGAACAAAGCAGTAATGCAAATAGATTTCATCTACTTTCAAATGAAGAAGAAGATCATGATACTCACAAGGAGAATATACCACCAATTGTAGTGGACTCTGTCCATAGTTTCTCATCAGTTTTTGGACTAATCGGAGACAGGTATATGTTCAAAAGAATGTCCATTTGAACAAAAATAATATCAAGCTCAAGGATACTGTATAACGAGGCCTTAAATGTACTAAGAACTAAGAAGTACCAATTTTACACACATGAAATAAAAGATGCAAAAACGTTTAAATTAGTGTTGTTTGGTCTTATTCAAATTGATACTAAGATAATTTGTGATGAATTTAACAATTCACACAGTATAAATCCGGTAAGTGTAAAGGAAATCACCACGAAAAGATCAACCGCAGATGATACGCTATATCTAATTGAATTCGATTGTCAAAAAGTGTCGAAGAGGGATATACTTAAAATAAGATATTTAAGTAATATTGCCGTTTAGTGGAGAAGACCACTTAAGGGTAGCAAAGGCCCTACTCAATGCACCAAATGCTCTATGTATGGTCACGGAGCCAGGAACTGTAACAGAGTAGTAGTGTGTGCAGCCTGTGCGGGTAATCACGAATTTGCAGATTGTCAATTGAACCAGGCTGCTAATAGTGGGAACATTATCTACAAATGTTACAACTGTGCTAGGAGGAATTTTAAGAATGTAAAGCACAGAGCTGACGACCCGAAATGCCCGTGTATTCAGGAATACCTGGAGATTCGTCAACGCACCACAGCCAGAAATAAAGTACCACATAATACTAATATGCAGAACTTCAACTCCGATGAAGTTAATTTTCCCCAACTGCCTGGTAAGGAACACCAAAATTATACACGTGACTCTGGTGCTAAAAGTAATGTACTGTACTGTACTCTGATATAACAAGAAGTAAGACCCTTGTTAACAGAAATGAAGATGATATTTCTAATCAGAAATTGATGCAAATATTTTTTGATGCTGTCGATGGACTTCAAAGGTACCAAAATAAGTACGACAAGCTACGAGTGCTGGGGATGATGCTTCAACATGCAACAGTTAGTCACAATGTTCATGTTATGCACTGAAATGCTCAAGGCATAACGACTGAGTCAGCAGCTTCACAGCTGGAAAAATTTTTATTTGACAAGAAAGTTGATATTCTCCTTATCAATGAGACATTTTTGAAACCCCACCATAAATTTAAACTTGGAGGCTACAAAATTTATAAAGAGGATCGACCAACTCATAGTGGCAGTGTACTCATCGCAGTAAAATACAATGTTGAATATGAAATATTACCAACTATAAATACGAGTGTGGCTGGAAATATTTCGGTTCGAGTAATAATAAATAGGCGCCCTGTGATTTTTACATCTGCTTACAATCCGGTTCATACCATAAATTTTATAACTGATATGGATGCTTTAACTAGACGGTCAAATGTCTTCTTTTTACTTTTTTATTAAACGCTCAACATACGCATTGGAATTGTTTTTCAAACAATATTGCTGGTAATGAGCTTTATAGCCATAGCCTTCAATCAAACTACTACATTTATTACTCAAATGCATTTACTCGCTTTGGAAAAAATATTAATCCAGTACAGCCGTCTACAGTAGACATCCTTTAAACTAACTCTTGTCTTCCTTTTTCAACCTTGGAGACATATCCAAGTATGTTGCAGTCGGTCCACGTACCACTATCTTGCGTCATTTATGGAGAGGTACAAAATAGCATTTTGATGCTACCCTTGTATAATCGAGCCGATTGGTCATCAATAAAAAACTGGGTGGAAAGTGAATTAATATTACAAGAGATTGATCAAAATATTTCAAACACAGGTTTTAGCATTAAGTAAACTAATATCCATTGTAAAAGAAGCTACTAATAAAATACCAGTTGATCATAGAAACCCCTTCCAACGTAAAATTTCAGAAATTAGTAAAATGCTAATTTTTCAAAAAAAACAAATATAGACGTAAATTTCAAAGATGTAGGGATAGTAATTTTAAAATGCAATTAAACTGTATCTTGAAGCAGTTAAGTAGGCTTATTCACTTTCACCTGAATAAAGACAGGAATGAGTCTTGGTCGAAATTTATTTCAAATCTGCCTACCGGTTCCAAAAAGTTTTGGAAATTAACTAAAACTTTAAAAGGCAAGAATCCTACATATTCTAAACTTCATGTAGATGGATCAATTCTAAATTCTGACGTCGAAAAGTCAAATGCAATAGCTGACGTATTTGCTAATTCACATACCATTACTATTAACAATCCATCACCCATGGACTCGGTTGTATCAAGATACATTAATGACCTTAATCAAACTCTTACCGATGATACAAGTATTGAACTTACAAATTTGTCTGAAGTCAAATCGTTTGTCCATTTGTTAAAAAATAATAAATCCCCTGATTTAGATGGGGTTAACAGCATAGTACTTAAAAATATGCCCGATTACTTTTTTCAATTCTTAAGTAAACTATTTAACTTTTGTTAAAGCAATGGGTACCTCCCACTTGTTTTTAAAATGGCTAGGGTAATTCCAATCCACAAATCTGGAAAAGATCCTAAATTACCCTCCAGCTATAGGCCAATTAGTATCCTAAGCCTATTAGATAAGGTGTTCGAGAAAATTATTCACACCAGAATTTTAGATTTTTCAAATTGCAATAATATCATAAATCAAGAACAAGTGCTCGAAAAGAGCACTCCACTGTACATCAACTTAAAAGAGTTGTAAACTGCCTTGAATGTAATAAAAGTAATCGAAAAGAAAAGTCGTTTTTCTTGATATCGAAAAAGCTTTTGATTCAATCTGGCACGATGGACTAGTGTATAAATTAAATACGTTGCATTTTCCAAATTATCTACAAAAACTTATCAAAAGTTTTTTAGATAAACGTACGTTTGTTGTATATGTCAATAACAAATTTTCTAGTGAAAGGCAGATACCTGCGGGCTTGCCACAAATATCAGTATTATCCCCTACACTATACTCGATATATACATCCGATGTTACTCTAAGAAGAGACCATGATGCAAGTTTTTATGCACATGACAGCGCCTTTATTTGTTGCGGTAAAGTGTCAAATGCGATACTTAGGAGAATGGAAAATAATCTTAAATTAATTCGTAAATACTATGACAAATGGAAAATAAAAGTCAATGACGATAAATCTCAAGCAATTATATTTCCATTCAGTAAATCGCGAAAACGCTTTCCTACTAGATATTTATCGTCTGGGGGAACAATTATTCCATTGAAGGACGAAATTAAATATTTAGGAGTTATCTTTGACAAAAAACTTTTATTTAAACAGCATGTTAATTACATTTGTGAGAAGGCAATTAAGTGTAGCCGTGCCGTATACCCCTTAATTAGCCGAAGATCTAAACTTAATATAAAGAACAAGGTACTTATTTACAAAATGTGTATTCGACCGATGATGACCTATGGCTGTCAAATCTGGTCCCAGAAGGCTGCTAAAACGCATACAAAAAAATGGCAAATCATTCAAAATAAAAACGTGAAAATAATACGAAATCTACCTTTTAGATATTCAACTTATCTTCTACATTGAAACTTTAACTTTAAAATGTTTAATTCATTGAAAAGGGAACTGACGCTGTCATTTAATGAAAAATGCAGAAGGTAAAATTTTGAAATAATAAGACATTTTCTGAACAACCACTGAGGGTCTTTTGTTTAAAAGACACATTTCAGTGATTGTTTTAAAATCTTTTATGACTTTTAAGTTGATACGAGGTTTTTCATGAACAACTTTTCCTTTAAACTGTGATATTAGTAGTTTATTTATTTATTTAATCAGATGTTAATTGTTGTAATACTTTATGTAAATTCTCATAACTCTGTTAACGATATTGATAAAATTGATGTTTTAATAAATAAATATAAAAAAAAACATAAAAAAATAGCAATCAGACATGGCTCGATGTTTTTCTCCAAAGCATAGGTTGTACAATTTTCTTGCGTGTTCTGTAAGTAGAACAAATAGCAGTGCTTTATTGGGCCGTGCCGAATCTTATAACCCTTGTGCACCACAGGTGAAGGGTATAAAAGGGTTGCATTGAGAAAAAGGATACATATGTATATTTCAATATATTTTATATTGTGTTGAATATTTAAATTTAATAAAATATGTATCTAAAAAACAATTTATAAACAGTTTAAAAAGGGAAAGCTGCTTTTTAAATATGTATTGAAATCAAGTTTCTTTAAAACTATCAAGTGTTGCCAAATCATTTTCGTTAACTCTGTACATATTATCGTTACTAAAAAGTTTGATCATTTTTTGTTGGATTAAAGTTGTGGCATGTATTATTTGGCAAAACTTCATCCTTAAAATGCTTTTAACAGTTGAAATATTCACTCTATTTCTTAATTTATTTTCTACAACGCTAAACATTGAGAAGGCGTTTTCAACTGATACATTTGAATAAGGAAGTGCCAATAAAGATAATACTGATCCTATGAAAACTTGGATTGTCAGAACAAATTTTCTTAAGATAATAAATCATTCCACGATATAAAATGCAAATTATTCCACTCGGTAAACGTTTCATCGATATCCTCACAAATGGCTTTAAAATGCACTATGACTCTGGTAATGTCTGGTTTCATTGCTTTTTATGCATTTTCGGAGGAGAACAGTGATATTTTCTCCATTACATCAATATTATCTGGAAGTTGTTTTTTAATTTGACTACACATTTCTACCGAAAATTATTTGCAGTTTCTTTAGTGATCATAATATTTTCATTGGCACAAATGAGGCAAATTTGGTAAAGCTGTAACAAAATGTTAGATAGACATTCTGTTGTCTTTAAATATTTCTCAAAGTCATATTCTGTTCTATTCTCTTTATCCTCATTTGCTAATATATCCGGGTGAACAATTTTTTGCAATAGGGTCAAGAAACATTCTTTCATTAGTTTATATATAGTTTAGTCTTTATATACTACATAGTTAAAAAGTATTAAAATTTTCACTTTGAAGTAGTCTGTTTAATTTTTTAACAGATTTTTAAATGTCCTTCAAAAAAAAAGTATAGTTTATTTGGCGTAAATGCCAATTTGAAGTGAAGCTTCAATGCCTCCCACTGTTCTTGTGCCGCTTAGTTTACCAATTTTTGCAGGGTTTCTTTCAGATACTAATCGATAAATTTGAGAATATTCAATTTGTCTCTTTGAGCTATGACAAAACCACATATTTGTTACACGGATTATGTACTCAATTTCGGAAGGTAACGTTTTCATAGAATCTTCGCATGCCAGATGCAACAAATTGCAAATGCACTTACATAACTGTTACCAAGTGTGGCACAATATCTTGCAATTTACTACTTACTGAATTGTGCTTTCCTACCATTACGTTTGCACCATCTACTTCTATACCCAGTAATTTTTGTATATCAATACCGTCTGCTTTCAACATATTTTTTATTGTTTTAGTAATTGCTTCCGCTGTACCACTTTCTATTTCCACAATTCTTTGCAAAGTTGTAACTACTGAGACTTTTTCTATATTAAAATATTTTATTATAATACAAAGCAATTTTCTATTATCAATTTACTTTCGTCAATAACAAAAGTTTAGTGGCTGTTTCCTAAATCCTGCAAGAGTTTAATAAAAATGCTGGAGCCAAAACGTTTTTTATTAACGCAGTACATTTTGTTCGATGGAATTGAATATCCTTCAGTTTTAGATTTTTCCTAGATTTTTTTTATTAAATCCAAGGTGGTCATTGTAACTGAATGGAAGAATGTTCAGAAATAAATGCGGCAATTTTATTTTTTTTTTCTTTTGCAAATCAAGGTTGTGCAAGAAAATTTCTAACGGGCACAAGTGCCTCATTTTTTTTGAAAAACAAATACAATATGTTTATTGGTGTTTCGGTAAATTCATGTTGAATCCATTCGTTCAAAAGCTAAAAAAAAGAAAAATAAGAGTTTTTTGAAAGTGAGGTTAGCATCTCTACGAATTATGCTTGATACCACAATAAAATTTGGAATCTCTTATTTTAGAAACAAAAATAAAAATTTGCGCAAGCTTGCGCCATTATTTTTGACGATTTTTTTAAATTTTCACATTTCTTATATTTTTGCTCATCAGGCACTTCTTCTTGTACACTTATATCGTCATAAACTTTTATGTATTTTGAATTATTGATTTCAACTGTTATTCACATCACTTTTAACACTTCACAATGTTAATAACTGCCTGTAATTATAAATTTGAAAAATTCTTTATTATCGATAATAGTTATAAGAGAATGTCCCACACCTCCCCATAAAAGATATTTTTATATACCTGCTTTACAAAACAGTATATGTTAAAAAAATAAATATACGTGCCTAATAAGAATAACTATTAAAAGCATTAATCACAAAAATAAGTTTACAAACAATAAATACAGGTAGATAACAAATACATGGGCATCCAGGTATCAGGCTACCATCCAATTGTCAGAAGAAGCTGCCGAGGACAGAAATAAGCACTTACGATTATATCGTACGAATTATTCGAGGAAATTCAGCAGAAGCGATAGAAATCGAGATGTCTTGAATAGGTTATTTCTGAGCAGTGACCCTTTTTTAAGCTGCAGTACGCAAAGAGAACAGATTAATAAAAAAGCTTTTTCATCAGAAACCATCACACTTCTTCTTTCTGACACCGATGATGCAGCTAATGAGGACATACATACGACATAATAATTACACTGCTCTGCAAAAAATAATTTTTTGTCTTCCCATTTAATAAAACTATGTGGACTATATGGATTTTGACGCGCTGAACTCAAATCCGTTGTCGGTTTTTTTGCATCAGATCGGGATTTTTTTTTATGGGCGTGGCAAATTTTTCCCCCTAAATTAGTCAGGTGCGGAGACTTATTTCCTCCTAACTCGAGAACCAGTCATCCGATTTTCAAAAGTAAAACACCAAAAAATGTGTAACTAAATTAGTTTTATTTTATTGGAATAAAATTTTTCTCTATCTCTTAATGGTTTGGGGTTTTTTAGAAATTAATTGAGAAAAACAAATTTTTTCGTGCAAAATTCGTAATATTTTTCAATTTAAAAATAGAATTTAAAAAAATATAAGGCATATATTCAACATTTTAAACTTTTTTCTGAGAGCTACTTATCTTGAAAATAAAAAAAGCCATAAACCATAAAAGTCGGTTAAAAAATGTAGATTTTATTATCAATTTACCGCAGGTACCCAATATTGACCAAATATGTGTAATGCAGCAAACAACGTTAGAGTGGGCGCACTAAAGCGACTTGTAGCAACAATGAATGCAACTATTTAATTCTATCTACTTTCGTACAACAAAAACAAATACAAGCAAAAAAAAAATTTGCTAGATTGTAATTTTGTAGCATCGCCTCGCTTAAAGCACCCACCCTGTCGTCACCCGTAGATAACTTCAAATAACAATAAAGAATTAAAATATTTACAGGCTATTTTACTTAAAATAACACAAAACTTTTGTTAATAATTATTAATTTTTATTTAGGAAACATTGTTAAAATAAAAAAGTAGCTTAAGCTCCCATGCCCTTTTGTCCACATCATTCAATTTCGTTCTGAAGACCTCGTCCTTCATAATTTGTCGTATTTGTGGACCTACAAATATGCCTTCTTTTACTGTAGCATCTCTGATTCTAGGAAATTTGCTCTTAATGTATAGAAAGGCTTCACCATCCTTGTTCATTGCTTTGACAAAATTTTTCATTAGGCCTAGCTTTATATGAAAAGAAGTTTGTTCCTTTTGTTTTAAAGGCTCTTCTGGTACATTTTTTTTCTTGGAATAAAATTTACCCTTTTCGGTCAAATTTTAACATTGTAGTGTTTTTTTGCGCGGCTATCCCATTTTCATAAGAAGCAATAAAACTTAGTATATCCACTTTGCAATCCATTTAACATTGCTACGACTTTGAAATCTGCAGATTGCATGAGTAATGTGAATATTTAATTTTTTGTAGTATCATCTTCATGCTACAATAGTTTTCTTTCATATTTCTTGCATACGCGAGTGGGACCAATGGAAATTTGTTCCCATTGTGAAGTAAAACCGCTTTCAAACTTGTGTTGGATGAATTAATAACAAGCCGCCAATCCTGAGATTTATGACTGAAAGACAGTTGTCGCAAAACTCCATCAGCATTATCGCAAAATATCAAACCTTCCTCTTTGCTGAAATATATCAAAAAAGGTTGTTCTTTATTTCGAAAGTAAGAGACGTTAACGTCAGTTTGCACCAAACTCCATTCTTTTCATTGGGATGCAAGAAGCTCAGACTTGGTTTTTTTAAAGCCTTGATTTACAAACTAAGTTATTCATATCAGTTTAATTCGGAAAATAAGGTGTACTCGTTGGACTTCCAAATGAATGCGAAGAAGCACCCATGTTGGCGTAAGTGGATTCAGTTGCTGCAGAAAGCCCATCTTCTTCATCGTCTGTAGGAGGCAATGGAGGTAAAAATTTACTTGTAAACTGGAAAACTGGTCATTTGACGCATGAAGTATTTGGATAAGTAACTTTATTTTTGGTTTTTTTCGTAAGCCCGCGTGTTTAGTATGGCAAAAGAAGCAATCATTTTGATGATTTTGTGGTTCACTCCAAATCGCTGGCTTCATAAACGGCAAAGACTTATGATTTCCTTTTAACCAACCTCTTAAAGACTTACCACAGCTACTACAACATATTTTCGGCAGCCAATTTTTATCTCTATCATCGGTAGGAAACCCAAAATAACGGCGATAAGCATCTTTAACCTTGGAAGATATTATCTCCCGTTGAGAACTTTAAGTTAGATCGCCACATACGTAACAAAATAAATTTGGAGATTTGTTACAAATCCTTGACATTTTGTAATATGAAAGCGTTTGTGGATTCTTTAATTGCTTTATTTCATTACACAATAACAAAGTACACTATAAGATCTATTGACTGTTGCCGATTTTAACCGCACGATATTCAAATTAAAAGTGACTAACTTATTGCCCATTAGCTTCTATATATACAATAAATACCAGAATATACCCTAATGTTCTTAATTTGAAATCACAGGTAATTGAAAAATACTGTTATAAATATAAATTCCAAGAACTATGTAAAATACCGTTGTACTTTAGTTCCATTACCTGCTCACTCAACGAAATGTTACATATATCATATGTAAGGCTGGTTGCATAACAATATTGGGTACATGCGGTAACTTGACAATAAAATCTAAATTTCTTAACCGACTTTTACAGTTTATGACTTTTTTTATTGCCAAGATAAGTACCCTTTAGAAAAAAGTTTAAAATGTTGAATATTTGCCTTATATTTTTTTTAATTCCATTTTTAAATTGAAAAATATTACGAATTTTGCAGGAAAAAAAAATTTTTCTCCATTAATTTTTAAATAACTCCAAAACGATAAGAGATAGAGAAAAATTGAATTCCACTGAAATAAAAACAATTTTGTTACACATTTTTTGGTGTTTTATTTTTGAAAATCGGATAACTGGTTCTTAAGTTAGAATAAAATATGTCTCCGTACCTGACTAATTTAGGGGAAAAAATTTGCCACGCCCATTAAAAAAAAATCCCGATCTGATGGAGAAAAACCGACAACGGATTTGAGTTTAGCGCGTCAAAATCCATATAGTCCACATAGTTTTATTAAATGGAGGACTTTGTTGCAGAGCAGTGTTATTAAGGAATTTTTATTTTTTCCGTATATTAAGTATTAAATAATATAACATAAATATAATAAAGCCTTTTTTCATAAAAAATACTGTTTTATAAGAGCCTTACAATTTTCAATTTTTTTTTTAATTAGACCGTAAATCATATGTTTGCATGTACATACAGTCTGTCAAAAATGAGTTTAAACCTTTAAAATCAACATTTATTAATTGAGTTTTACTATTTATACCGACTTTTATTCCTTAGGAATGCGGCTTTTGGAAAAATCTTAAAAATTAAAACTTTTTTATCAAAAATATTTCCTAAAATATAAGCTAGTCCAGCCTAAATTTATTCATGTAAATAAAAATCAATTTTATTACATTTATCCCGACGTTTCGTCAATATTTGTTGACTTTTTCAAGGGAATCTATTAAAAAACTTTATTTAACAAAATTTTTCTATTACAAAAACATATAACAATTAAGACTTACAGTAAATAAACAAGGAATTTTTATAACATTACAAATTTAACATTTAGCCGGAACGTTTAAGTTTTTATTTATTTAAATATAAAATTATTCTATTTGTTTACTATATTGCAACTCTATAACTGTCATTAATATTGTCCGTGTCTTGTTTTAAATTCATTGTCTTTTCTCTTTTCTGTTGTATTCTTAAGCTCTCAATAGTGTACCTTTTCCTTTCAATATTTTCTTTATCTAGTATTTTTACACCTTCTAAATCAACTATATGACCTGTATCAAATACATGTTGTGCCAGTGCTGTGGTTTGTTTATGTTTCTCTATGTCTTGTTTATGTTCTTTAATTCTGGTTTCCAAACTTCTTTTTGTTGTGCCAATATAAAATAAGTCACAGTTGTTGTTGTTGTTTCCTTTACATTTGATTTCATATACAACGTTGTTTTGTTGTTGTTTTTCAATTGGCGCTTTAACTTTAGTAAATATTGTATTTAGTGTAATGTTTGGTTTGTAGGCGAAATTTAGATTTTTATTTTCAAATATTCTTTTGATGTTTTTATTGTCAGTTAAACCAGGGATGAACCGTACACTGTAAAAATGTTTATCTGCTTCGTTGTTTGAAGAGTTATTTGTGTTATTTAATTTTCTGGATGTTGTTTCTATTAATATGTTTATTAATTTTAAAGGAAAGCTATTTTCCTCTAATGTCTTAATTATGTGATTAATATTTTTATTATGAAATTGTTTATTGCCGATTTGTAAAATATTACGAATAAAGTTTTTGTTCTTTAATTTTTTTTATTGCATTTTGAAAACAAAAAATTTGACGAATTTTGCAGGAAAAATTTTTTCGCCATTAAATTTTTAATAACTCCGAAATAGTAATAGATAAGTAGATATAATATAAGCGTTCTGGCTAAATAAACAAATAAATTCATCCTTATGGAGATTCAATGAGGATGAATTTTCTTGACCGTTTTGGGTTTGATAAAAATTTTTTTTGTTTTTTAACAAAAAAAATTTATTTGTAAACAAATTGAATACATGCATGTAGGTTCACAGACGGACAGACAGATAGATTAAAATACAGACACACAAACGGACAGATGTACATAAATTCTTGCCCTTTTCCGTTTTTTTGTTATTTAAAGTTTGGTTTGAATTTGTGATCGTCTAATTCTGTAAGTGTTTACATTAAAATTCTCACTATAAAATTTCAAGTACGAAAATGTGTGTGTGTATGTTTGTGTGTGTTTATTATATACATATGTATGTCACAGACGGACAGGCAGATAGATTGAAATAAAGGCAGATATGCGTACAAACAAAATTATGTTTACGTTATTTTTTAATAATGTTGTTCTGATACAATTTTAAAGCTCGCTTACTTGTGTGTGTGTGTTTAAAAGTGTTACCATTGTTTTACGCTAATTAAAAAGTGTTACCATTGTTTTACGATTGAGATATTCCTCTAATGATGCGTTTTTATAGTTCATTATATAAGTATTTCTATACGTGAAGTGAAGTCAAGATTCACATTAAATTTTTTATAAAAGTAGAAAAATATTGAAAATTCATTAATATAAGAGATGAATTCTAAGGAATTTGAAGTAACAGAAAGCCCCATTATTATTTTCATCGATGAGGAGGATGAAAATTGTGTGCGTCAAGGTTCCCTGATCAGTCCAATACTATTTTCATTGGACGAAGAGGACAACAATATTAATAATAGTTTAGAAAATATATTATTAAATTATATTAATAATAATACTAATAATAATAATATAAGTAACTTTAATGCAAGTTTAGAAGATAGCGTAGAAAATGAAATTCCAAATAATCAGTTAGGATATTATACTAATAAAGTCTTAGAATTTTTGTATGATGAGGAAGGTGATAAAATATCATCAGACTATAAAGATGAATTTTTGGTTTGATTCTGTCGGGGATTAAGCCATTTTAGATATAAGTATTGAATAATAATAATAATATATATAATAATATTAAGAAGAAAATAAATACATTTTTTAGTTTAATTATATCCTTTTTCTCTCGCTGTTTTAAATTTTCTCTTAGAGACATAGAAACAGTTTTTAGTAAGAGTTTTAAATGAGTATTATTTTGTCAAAATGAGTAATTTTTTTACTATTATTATTAGATTAATTTAAATTTTAATAAATTACTAAAACAATTTTCTATAAATAGCAGTTAAAGACAATTTTCTCTACATTAAATAAATAAAATTGCAACGATGAGCACTAACACGGACTTAATAACCACATTCAATCAGCTAAATACGAAGCAAATGTTAAGAATATGATAGCTAGGGAAAATTATCTTATTACTGGAGCTGAGAGAACAACCACAAAGTATGGAGACGTTATTATGTTGGAACTGGGACCAAGTATATTCTACTTACCTAGAAAATGTAATGCACTGACTGATAAAGATGTGGAATACTTATCTACTGGGATGTATTTAATTTCCAAAATTCCTGTTAATAGTGATGGACACAATACATTCTATAGACTGGAGATTAAGACTGCGCCTACCATGAAAGATTATTATAATTTTAATCACTTTACCGCTTATAAATAAATAAAAATTGTAACAGAGTGAATAATATATTTATATTTTATTATTATTTCTTATTATATAATTATTACCTGTTTTATGAATTGTAATATTTTCATTTACATTATTGCTTAAATGTTTGAATTGTTTATTTGTTTATGTACTGGTCACCTTAATGATGTAGCAAAATATAATTATTATCAATAATCAATTTCGTATAAAAAAAATAAAGAGAGAGTATAAAATATCATAAGTATAATTTCTCACTATCTCCGTTATTTATGTATATTTGTTTTTGTATTATTTTCCTTGTTTTGTACTAGACGACTTTTGTAATTTTACTAAATCTAAGTAAGCTAAGTGCATCAGTAATTTTTGTTCATTCCTAACGCAACTTTTGATCAATAAACATCATTTTAAAGTAGATGCGCATTCTTTTCATTTTTTAATAAAAAACCCAAAATATAAATATTAATTGCTCAGACACAGGAAGACCTTTATGGACTACTGTGAATAGCAAAACTGAGGTCGAACACTGGCGACATTGCCTTGTTTGAACCAGTTATAACTAAATAACATATTTTTAAACACAAATCCCAACTCCTTCTTAATAAAGTGGAAACACTTTATTACAACTGGCGCCCAACGTAAAATTAAAAAAAAAAGAAAAAAAAAAACAAATATTAAACATATTTGCTGCAAAATAATATAAATTTTTTGCGAAATTCACACAAAATTGAAGAATTCAATAAAAACAGTTTTGCTGCATTACTTGTTGTTGTTCGGCTGAATATCATCTGCAAGCAGTATATTGTTGTTGTTCGGTTGAAATCAATTTGCCTGCAATATTATTGTTGTTGTTTTTCAATTTTATTTTAAACTGCTATCGTTTGGTTTATTGCTCTAAAACGGTAATAACTCTTGAAGTATATGCGTTGTTGTTGCAGTTGCTGTTTTAATTTTTACGTAAAATAGAATTGCACATTTGATCTTATATATACAAATATTTACATAAATCGAAAGGTCTTGAAGTAAAGATAGGGTTTTCGGAAAATTTTTAAAAATGCCAAGATTAACCATGAATTCCCAGAGTACTGAAATGCAAAATTCAAACGTAATTTCAACACCCGTTGTACCTACAAATTCTACTATTAAAAGCAGCAATGTTAATAACAAGCAATCGTGCTCTGCTTCAAGTGGAAGTAACCAAACACAAAATTCAAACATCAGTGCTCCTGTTAATATTAATTTAACAGAACGCCAATTCTCTGAACTTTTAGGTTCGCTGAATGTTCGCCAAGATATTAGAGCAACATTTAGTTCCTGTAGTGCTCGTTTTAATGGGGGACGTAGTACATCGAAGGTAGAAGATTTTATAGCCACAATCTTAGTTTTTAAAGAGGCTGAACATATTTCCGATTCAATGGCATTAACTAGTTTACCTTTATTGCTTGAAGGTTATGCATCGACATGGTGGCAAGGTGTTAAGCATGAGGCTAAAAGTTTTGAAGAAGCTATAGAACTTCTGCGCAGCGCATTCGCTCCTCCTAAACCAGATTGGAGAATATATGCAGAAATTTTTCAAGATAAACAAAAATTGTTTGAGACCACAGACAGTTTTGTTTGCAGAAAACGGCGTCTCTTTGCGCAACTCAAAGAAAGACTCCCAGAGAGCACGAAAATAAATATGATATTTTCTTTAATAAATATTCAAATTCGTGAAAAAATTCCTCGAGAAAGCCTAGAAACTTTCCAAGATTTGCTTTCGAAGGCTCGCGATATTGAATTGTTAAATAATGAGAATAATCCGCAATCTTCAAGAAAAGCGTTAGAGATAAGAGAAAATTCTCAGGCCAAATGCTCTTTTTGTAGAAAGAAAAATCACACTGCTGATGTGTGTTATAAACGTCTAGAGATTGAGAAAAAGAAAAAACCAGAAGAAGTTAAGCTAAATTGTTATGGTTGTGGAGCTGTAGGTTTTTATAGATCTAACTGCCCTACATGCAACTACAAAACGGTGTTAGAAAGTCCAAAAGAAATGGATTTTCATAGCATTCAAACCAATATTGTTGGTCGTAATGTGCCTACTGTAGAAATAAATGTGAATGGGTTAAACGGTGAAGCGTATCTTGATACAGCGGCCAGAACTAACATAGCTGGTTATTCTTTGTACAGAAAGCTTTTAGAAAAGCAAGTCAAGTTCCAGTCAGTTTTTGCAGAAATAACTCTAGCTGATGGAGTATCTCGAAAAGAGAACGTATATTCAACCATAGTTGATATAATGATTGGTAACCGCTTAAAGCGAATTCGTTTTATTTGTCTACCCAAGGCTAAAGATAACAGAACGCTACTCGGCATTGACTTTTTAGAGCAAGCTGGTATAGTAATGGATCTAGCCCAAAGAACGTGGTATTACAAAGATGACCCTAAAAAAGTCTTTGAGTTTAAGTCCAAAGCATCCAAGGTCATAAATAACGTAAATATTAATCAAACAAATTTAACAGAATGTATGGAAAGTTTGTCTAAACAAAGCCATGTTAATGAATTTATGTCATGGTTTGAATCTAACAACAAAAATAATTCAGAAAATGTGCCAACTCTTAAAACTATTTATTCTTCTCAAATAGATTACTCTCCTAGAGGAATTTTTAAAATTTTCGAAGATTCTTTACCTCAAAATTTTGAAATGCCAAAGGAAAACGATGTCAATTTATTTCCTCCGTTAAAGAAAAAGAAAATGGATTCAGATTCTCCTATTACAAAAGCGTTTGCACTTAACGCAATCGATTTTAATATATGTGAAGACGAAAATTATCATTTAAATGAAATGCAAAAGAAAGATTTAATAAAACTTTTAAGCTCCTATGAAGATATTTTTGAAAATATTTCCTCACCTATAGAGGGAATCGAACACAAAATTGATACTGGAAGTCATGCACCCATAGCTAATACACCCTATAGAATTTCATTGGCAATGAAAGTAAAATTAAAACACGAACTAGAGAAAATGCTACAAGAGGGAATTATAGAAGAAAAAGAATCTCCTTGGGCTTTTCCGGTCGTGTTAATACCAAAAAAAGATAACTCTATACGACTTTGCGTAGACTATCGAAAACTTAATTCTATAACAGTAACCGATACATACCCATTACCTAGGATGGAAGATCTTTTGCATGCTGCAAAATCTACGCCTTATATGTCTACAATTGATTTGAAATCAGGATACTGGCAAATAAAAGTTAATGATAAAGATAAGTTGAAAACGGCGTTTACAACACCTTTCGGAATATACGTTTTTAATAGAATGCCATTTGGGCTTAAGAATGCCCCAGCAACTTTCCAAAGGGTAATAGATAAGATTAAATCCAGTCTACCAAATATTCTTATTTTAGCATATATTGATGACATTATCATATGTTCTAAAGATTTTAATACTCACTTAAATGATCTCAACATTACTTTTAACAAACTAAGAACAATTGGTTTTCATTTAAACAAAGATAAATGCTATTTCTGTAGACCTAAGGTAAAATACTTAGGACATATCTTAACAAAAGACGGAATACAAATTGATCCTGAGAAAACTTCAGCAATTGTAAAAAGGCCAGCTCCCAAAAACATCAAGCAACTTATGTCATTTTTACAGACTTGTTCTTGGTTTAGAAGATTTATTCCAAATTTTGCGGAAATATCAAAACCTCTTTCTAATTTGACCAAAAAGAATGCTGTATGGAAATGGTCAGTTAATGAGCAAAATGCATTTTTAAAACTAAAAAAAAAATTAACAACTCCACCAATTTTGCAACAGGTTAAAGAAGATGAACCATTTTTAATAAGAACCGATGCAAGCAATTATGCTATCGGAGCTGTGTTATTGCAGGGGGAGAAAAACTCCGAACACCCTATAGAGTATGCAAGCCGACTTCTGATACAAGCAGAAAGAAACTACTCTACCACTGAGAGAGAGGCTTTAGCTGTTGTATGGGCTGTTCAAAAATTTAGAGGATATATTGAAGGCTCTAAAGTAACTATTTTTACAGATCATCAACCACTTAGATGGCTATTTACGTTAAAATCTCCAACCGGAAGATTGGCAAGATGGTCGCTGTTATTACAAAGTTATAATTTATCATTCAATTATACTCCTGGAAAACAAAATATTATTGCCGATACTCTTTCTCGACCACCATGTATGAGTGAACTATGTACTGAATCTTGTGAGTGCAATGCGGTAGAAATTGATTTTCCCCGTGAAGGCTTAGAAGAATTCCGTAAGGCTCAACTTGAAGATGAGCAAATAAAAAATATTATATCTTCCTTCGAAAATAATGACGAAAATGTCACTAGACACACAAATCGTGGTTTTATTATGATTGATGGAATACTATATAAGTACAACTCCGATCAGGATTCCGAAAATGGTCAATTAGTAGTACCAAAATTACATCGTCAACAAATTTTAAATAAATATCATAATGACCCATTATCTGGACATTATGGTATAGATAAAACCACAAGTCGTATAACACCACTATATTATTGGTCAGGTATAAGAAATGATATTGCAAATTATGTTAAAGCATGTGAAGAATGTAAAAAATACAAACCAACAAATCATAAGCCATGTGGATTATTGCAAACACTTAGCAGCAATAAAAGATTTGAAATTGTTGCAGTAGACTTGTTTGGTCCTTTGCCTAAAACTATAGATGGATATCATTGGATTCTAATAGTAGAAGATATTTGTAGCAGATGGGTAGAACTTTTTGCATTAAAGGAAGCAACTGCCGAAAACTGTGCTTTAACACTTCTAAATGAAGTTATTCTGAGATATGGGGTACCAAGAAGATTACACACAGATAATGGTACACAATTTATTTCTGCTCTAATGCAAAAACTTACGTATTGTTTAGGCATTAAGCAATCTTTCACAGCGATATATCATCCTCAAGCTAATCCTGTGGAAAGAAAAAATCGTGATCTGAAAACCCAACTCTCAATTTGTGTCGGTAAAGACCATACAAAATGGAATGTAATGCTACCAGCAATAAGATTTGCTATGAATACAGCAAAATGCGATAGTACCGGATTTTCTGCTGCCTTTTTGACATTTGGTCGTGAGCTTAGAACTCCAACAGAAGTAAACTATGATTTCAAAGCTATAATACAAGCAGAAAATTTCATTCCACAAATTACTCCTTATTTGTTAAAAATGGCTGATACATTAGAAATTGCTAACGAACTTCAATATAAATTGCAAGACCGAAATAAAGCTGTTGCAGACCTTAAGAGAAAACCTTCAAACAACATAAAAATTGGAGATAAGGTGTTAGTCGCAACGCATACACTAAGTAAAGCTAAAGATGGAATTACGTCAAAATTTGCTCCTCGTAGAGATGGCCCATATATAGTTACTGGAACCAAGGGCTCATCATGTTTTATAATTTCTGCACTAAATTCACCACATTTACCACTTGCAACAGTGCACACATCCGCTATATCACCATATGAGGGCACTTCTGAAGCTCCAATATATCCAATTCGTAAACGAGGCCGTCCGAGCAATAATCCAAGTAAAATCCAACAACAAGAAAACAACAACCAACAACAGAAAAACAACAGCCAACAACAAGACAATAACCAACAACCAGAAAGCAACAAACAACAAGTTAGCAACAGAAAGCAACATTTTAACCAACAAAAATATAATAATCAGCAAAACTACAACTCAACGTTATATGTAAACAATAAAACCGAAGAAATATATAAGCCAAGAAATAACAATCCAACAAATGCCTTGAGAAGATCAGCGCGACTAAAGGATAATCCAAGAACATGAAAGCCTGGTTGCATCATCGGGACGATTAATGCACCAGAGGGGGAGGTTGTAACAGAGTGAATAATATATTTATATTTTATTATTATTTCTTATTATATAATTATTACCTGTTTTATGAATTGTAATATTTTCATTTACATTATTGCTTAAATGTTTGAATTGTTTATTTGTTTATGTACTGGTCACCTTAATGATGTAGCAAAATATAATTATTATCAATAATCAATTTCGTATAAAAAAAATAAAGAGAGAGTATAAAATATCATAAGTATAATTTCTCACTATCTCCGTTATTTATGTATATTTGTTTTTGTATTATTTTCCTTGTTTTGTACTAGACGACTTTTGTAATTTTACTAAATCTAAGTAAGCTAAGTGCATCAGTAATTTTTGTTCATTCCTAACGCAACTTTTGATCAATAAACATCATTTTAAAGTAGATGCGCATTCTTTTCATTTTTTAATAAAAAACCCAAAATATAAATATTAATTGCTCAGACACAGGAAGACCTTTATGGACTACTGTGAATAGCAAAACTGAGGTCGAACACTGGCGACATTGCCTTGTTTGAACCAGTTATAACTAAATAACATATTTTTAAACACAAATCCCAACTCCTTCTTAATAAAGTGGAAACACTTTATTACAAAATAAAATAAAAACTATATAAAACATGAGTAAAATTGATATTTATTTAGTCTTTAACAACATATTGATTTAGAAAGATGGATATTATTGATGATTTTCTGAATAAATTTGAAAATGTAATCTTTGAAGAAGATTTAGATTTGTTACGTACATTTAAGAAACAATATTCCAATACTGAAGCATTCAATAAACCTTGCCCTCACAATGATTCCGATGGAGACGTAGTTGGTAGTTGTGGCTGTTACTTTTTCCAAATGAGAACGGAAAAAGTTATGAAGATAATAGAAACATATCAAAAACTAATTAAGAGATTGAAAAATAATATCAAAATTTAATTGAACTTGAAAGTGCTATTAATCTTATAGAAAACACATTAGCTTACTATATCCTTATACACACAATCTCATAGTTGAGTACTTATTCTTAAAATCATAATTTAGAAAATTTTAGAAATTGCTCAATATGCATCGCAGTATTGTCTTCATCGACTTGCAAGGCTTTAAATCTAATTCAAATAATTTTATTGCAAAAGAAATTGCAGTTGTGTTCAATAAAATTGAATATTTTAATTTTATTATAAAACCTCCATACGACTTTAATTGTTTGTCAGCAAATAAACAAAAAGAAGCACATTGGCTAATGAAAAATTATCACCACTTGAATTGGAATGATGAAATACTGACTTTTGATAGTGTATATAAATTTTTAAAAGCAAATACTAAATACTCTAATATATATGTCAAAGGTGATGAAAAAAGGAAATGGTTAGAGAAAATTCTACAGCAAACGGTTTTTAATATTGAAGATCATGCTTGTGCTAACTTTAAACAAATGGAACTGAAGTACTCTGACCACATCAATTGTCATCACTACAGTTATGGAATTTGTTCATTAAAAAATGCTCTTTTACTAGAAAGGGAAAATTTAGTTTTAACATGAAAAAAAAATACTATTACTTATTTTAATAATTAAAATATAAAATAAACAAAATTATGTGTGTTTTTTATTATTTCTTTATTTGAAAATTAGTTAAAAATCTTAAGCATAAATGGCCACAATTAAAAGCATTAGTTTTTTGATATCTTTTATAGTTGTATTTAGTATTAGTTCCTAAATATTCTACCCAATGTGGTCTACCCAATGTGTGCCTTGTCCTTTATTATTGTCCAAATTGATAATTCCCCACTCTTTTCGTCGTGGACATCTAGGAAGTTTATCTCTCATATATACTCCTCTAAAATTGGGAATATAATTCTTTCCAAATACTTTTAAATCTATGTCTGTGAGAGGTCTGTTGGGTAGCTGTTTTATTAGTTTTTTGATACATTATTATAAAAAATTCCATATCCATTTTTATGTGGTTTCAGATATAAGCCTTTGCCCATTGCTATTGCCTCTAATGTTCTGTTATGACGCTTGCTCTCTTCAAGTTGCTGTCTACCATTTTTAGCTGTTCTTATGGCTTTAACAATTGATGATCCACCAGAAGCTAATGCACCCAATGTTCCGAGTGCAGCAAGTATTGGAACAATAGGTAGGAAGCCGCCAACTTTTGGTACTTTAATGATTCTTGGAATTTTAATTTCTGATTTCCTTCCACGAAATGAATTTTTAATTATTTTTCGCGCAGTTTTAATAGCATTTTTAACATCTTGAGGTTTTTGTTTTTTTAAGACAACATTTGCTGCTTTAATTGCACTATTGAAAATATTTCGCTTATAGGGGCTTTTCTTGAGTGCCCCTGTTGACTAGTCAGTAAAGGACAAGTCAGTTGTTTGGGGGTTGCGGGTTCGATTCCCGCCGGAGACTCTGGAATTGTCTGCTTCTCTTTCTCTTCTATCCTAAATATTTCTATTCTTATTCTATTCTTCTCTCTATTAAGGCGTCACAATGGACCGTAATGGTCTCCGAGTGAAGGTGTGAGGGTAACTTTGCACCAGCCTTACCTACCTTCCTACCTAGGGGCGTTTCTTGTTGCATTTAACACCCATACCAAATTTTACTTTAGCTTTCATTGCGTTACTAACAAATAATGCGTTTAGTTTTTCTCCAACTGTACTATCTCTAGCTTTAACTCTTTCCCAAGCTTTATCTGCTAGTTCTTTATCTGCTTGATGTCTTTTATTAATATCAGTATTCTGAGAATAAGCAATATCATGAACTCGGCAAGCTACATCCAGGGGATTAATTCCCTTATCTCCTCTTTCTAAACGCTTTTCCAGTTTTGTTCCAGGTCCACTGTACTGATAACCGGGTAGATGAAGTTCTACTGATAGTGAATTAATTAATTTATTAACTAGTCCTTTTCCGTGCACGGAAGTTTTTCCACTAAATTTATTATTTACATATACAATCATTTATAAACTGCAATAATGGTTTGTACATAGAAAAAATACATATAAAAAAATTTATAAATTAATTACATATTCGTGTGTACACTTATATATGTACACTCAGTCATAAAAATGCGTTTAATAAGACAACATAAAAATATTATAGTAAAAAATTTAGATTTCCAAGAAAGTAAAAACGGAACTAAACACAGCTGTTTGTTGCCAAACTCAATAAGAGCACTTATAGTTGGACCGTCTAATTGTGGAAAAACAAATGTAATGCTTAGTTTAATTGAAAACCCTAATGGATTAAAATTTAAAAATATATTTTTATACTCAAAATCCCTACATCAACCAAAATATCAATATCTTAGAAAATTAATTTCATCTGTAAAGGGTATGGGACATTATACTTTTTCAGAAAATGAATATGTCGTGCCACCTCAAGAAGCTAAGTCAAATTCAATAATGATATTTGATGATGTTGCTTGAGTAGTGTGTTTATGCCGGTACCAGCGCACTTTTTTCCATACAAAGTGCACACATGCCATTAGGGGTGTTCATGAAAAGTTTTTTAGAATAATGTTTCTAGTATGAAAATGGGATATGTTTGTACTAATCGTGAATACCCTAATGTTAGATCGTCGATATTTATACAAATGTGCACATCATACATGGGCGTAGTCTTGGTTTAGTTTTGTGGGGGTTGGAAGCTTATACATTTTTGATAGTATATGGCAGCAAAAGAGTTACTTACCAAAAGAAACACATATAATATAAATCGTTTTTGGGGGGAGAAATGTCCCTTTTTCCCTCTTCATGTATACGCGCTTGCATACATATTGTAAGTGTATGTATGTATGTATGTATGTATATATGTAGGTGTGAAAATTGAGTGAAGAAGTATGTGTTTATTATATATAACGTAAACAAACAAACGGACTAGCAAAAGACAGACGGACTGACAAAAAGATAGACAGAAGGGTAGAGAGATGGAATAATTGATTATTAAGATTTCTTGTTGTTGTTAGGGTATATTTTGGTCATTTGTTTGTTTATTTTAATGATCGTCTTACACAAGCACTTATATATTTTTAAGTCTTACAAGTACGTGTGTATTACGTAGGCAAACAGACGGACTAAAAGAAAGACAGATGGACTGACAGAAAGACAGACGGACTAACAGATAGACAGAAGGGTAGATGGATGTATTGACCACTATGATTCCTTGTGTTAATATATTTCTGCTTATTTATTGTTTAGTAAAATGATCGACTTATTCTACCATTTATTTTTTTTTAAGTCTTACAAGTGCGTGTGTTTATTTTCTAAGTCAATCAAGTGTTTACATTAAAAATCTCACTATAAAATTTCAAGTACGAAAATGTGTATGTGTGTATGTTTGTGTGTGTTTATTATATACATATATGTATGTCACAGACAAACAGGAGATTTCGTTCTTAATTTCATCATAGTAAGAGCATTTTAAACTGATATCATATTGATTAGTGAACTTATATTGAAATAGACTATAAAAAAACTGACCTGAGAAAGGAATAGAAAGAAGGAGATAGAAAAAAACCTGTTTGAAAGATGTATGTATGTAAATGTATATGTATGTTTAATATAAAAAAATACATTTTTATTGTGTTCTTAAAAATTTTTCAGTAATTAAATTTCTATTTCTGTAAATTTTTGGTTGTGGTTTGAGATTATTTTTTAATGTTCCTTCTTTTTATAATTCTCATTTAGTTTACAATAATTTATTAATAAATATAGAGAATAGTAAAGGTTATATTTCATTATTAAATATAATTTTGTATCACTAACATCGCTAAAATGGGAATTTTTAATTGCGAATTTTGTGGAAGTGTATTCAGTCGTAACTTTTGTTTAAAACGGCATATACGAATAGTTCATCGAGAAAATTCAATAGAATGTAAGATTTGTAAAATAAAATTTTCAAATCGTAAGGACTTTTTAAACCATCGTCATTTAATAGAACATAAAAAGGAGATGGAAAATACTTGCATATATTGTGATATTTGTAAATCATATATTAATAAAAAATTATGGTCATATCATATACGTACAAACAAACATAAAGATAAGTGCGTTGGCCAATTAAATAACATTAAATGCACTACTTCAGTTTTTAAAAATCGTATTGCAACGTTTAGAATTGAAAACGATGATATCAATAATTTGATTCCTGAAACATTTTTGTTTAACATTGAGGAAAAAGTTATAAGCATTTTAAAAGAAATGCTACAAAAACATATCAATATCAAATTTAATTGTGAACTATTTTGTAAATATATGTTAATAAAACAAGAAGAAACATATACAATCGATTTGATGTCACATCAAACAAAAATGATTATCGTTAGTTCATCGACAACAACAGATGATATTCTACAACTTTACTCTACTCAATGTAATATTCTAGTAAAAAAGATGAGTGAATTTCAAGAACGTGATAGTGGATGGACCTTAATAGAAATCGCTTATCTTGAAGTAAATATCAATGAGTATAGATGTATAAAAGGTTCTCAATATATATGCTTACCGCCAGCAATTAAAAGAAAAACAGCATGCATAAATGTTCAAAATACGGATGAATATTGTTTTAAATGGGCCATAGTATCGGCATTATATCCAGTCGCTAAGGATTCAAACAGATGTTCATCATATAAAATTCAAGACATTAAAGCTGATATTATAGCATTGCAAAATAATATAACTTTAAAATTTAAAAATTTAAATTTTCCTTTGGCCGTTAACAAAATTAAGGACTTTGAATCAAATAATCCGGATATAAGTATTAATGTTTTCGGTTTGGAGGATGATAAAATAGTTGGTCCATATTATTTCACTCAAAAGGAAAAATTAAATCACATTAATTTGCTATTGTTGGAGGACGAAGAAAGATTGCACTACGTATGGATTAAAAATATATCAAGGTAAGCTAAATTACATAAAGAAAAACAATTTGTATACAGCTTAAAAATATTTATTATCTTATTTAATTACAGGTTGATTAGCAGTCAAGTAACAAGTCATAATCATTATATATATGTATGCAATACTTGTTTAATTTATTTTCACAATGAAGCAACCTTAAGAAAACATAAGGAGGAATGCATCAAAATGATAACAAGAATGCCTAATAGAGATGATAATAAACTTAGTTTTAAAAATCTAAAAAAGCAAATGGATATACCTTTTGTAGTTTATGCTGATTTCGAATGTATTCTTGAATCAGTTAATATTCACAATTCAACTAACGTTACATCAGTACAAAAACATATTCCATTTGCTTACAGTTATTATATTAAGTGTTCGTTTGATACAAATTTAGATATTTTTAGAACATATAGTGGTGAAGATTCGACAAAACATTTTTTTCAAAATTTAGTTAAGGATGTAATATATATTTATAATAATTATTTAAGTATAGTAAAACCAATGAATTTCTTATCACCACTTCAGCAGATAAAACAAAATGAGGACCCAATTTGTCACATTTGCAATAAATTGTTATCTCTTGATGATAGAGTAGCTGACCATTGTCATTTAACTGGAGAATATAGAGGTCCCGCACATAATAAATGTAATTTACAATATAAAATTGCGAACTTCATTCCAGTATTTTTTCATAATTTTTCGGCATATGATTGTCATTTGTTCGTGAGAGAACTTTCATCTGTTGAAGGTGATATAAATATCATTCCATTAAATAAAGAATTGTATGTGTCCATATCAAAAAAAATTTCAGTCGATAATAAAAATACAATTGAACTGAGATTTTTAGATTCATTTCGGTTTATGTCATCAAGTTTAGAAAAATTAGCAGGTTATTTATCTAATGAAGATTTAAGAACTATAAGATCAGTCTATCAAAATGATAATGAATTCGAATTAGTAAAACGGAAAGGTGTATTTCCATATGATTATCTAGATTCTGTGAATCGTCTTCAAGAAGTTCAATTACCAGCACGTTCATTATTTTTTAATAAATTAACTAATCAAATGTGTAGTGAGGATGACTATAAACATGCAGAAGAAGTGTGGAGTATGTTTCATTGTAAAACTATATCTGACTATTTACTTTTATACTTGAAGGTAGATGTATTATTATTATGTGACATCTTTGAAAATTTTCGAAGAGTTTGCAAGAATATTTACAATTTAGATCCCTGTCAATATTATACAGCACCTGGTTTGTCTTGGGATGCAATGTTGAAAACAACAGAAATAGAGTTGGAATTGTTAACAGACATTAATATGTATAATTTTGTTGTACGAGGTATTAGGGGTGGTATTGTTCAGTGTAGTAAACGACACTCAATAGCTAATAATAAATATGTTAACGATTATGATTATACAAAAGAATCGAATTATATAATATATTTAGATATAAATAACTTATATGGTTATGCTATGTCGCAATACCTTCCTTATAAAAATTTTGAATGGATTGAAAATATTGAAGATTTTAATATTAATGATGTTAAAAATGATTCACCTATAGGATATATATTGGAAGTAGATTTAGAATATCCAGCTGTATTACATGATTATCATAATGACTTACCATTTTGTGCAGAAAATAAGAAGATTGAAATTATGAATCAATCTAAATTAATTACAGATTTAAATAAAAAATCAAATTATGTAATACATTATATTAATCTTCAACAATGTATTAGTCATGGATTAGTTTTAAAAAAAATACATAGAATTCTTAAATTTAATCAATCGAATTGGTTAAAAAAGTATATTGATTTAAATAATCATCATAGAACTTTAGCTAAAAATTCATTTGAACAAAACTTTTTTAAATTGTTAAATAATTCAGTATATGGCAAGACTATGGAAAATGTAGATAAAAGAAAAGACATAAAAATTGTGTGTGAATGGGAAAGTAGAGGTAAGAGGTTAGGAGCTAGAGCTCTTATAGCTAAACCTAACTTTCATAGTTCTCTCAAAATTCATGATGAAATGATAGCAATTCAAATGAATAGAGCACGAACTGAATATAATAAACCTATTTATATTGGCTTCACAGTTTTGGAACTATCAAAATGGCAAATGTATAGTTTCCATTATGACTATATGAAACCTAAGTATCGTGAAAATATTAATCTAAACTATATGGATACTGATTCTTTTATTTATGACATTAAAACAGCTGATCTGTATGAAGACATTCGAAATGATATTAACACACATTTCGATACGTCTGCATATCCAGTTCAAAATAAGTTTAATTTTCCCCTAACAAACAAAAAAGTTTTAGGAATGATGAAAGACGAATGTAATGGTAAAATAATTAAGGAATTCATTGGTTTAAGAGCTAAAATGAGTAGATATAATATTGGAGTTCTGGGCCACAGTGGAGGATAAAATTATAGATACACTAAAAATTATTTGAAAATATATTTTTTTTATCTATGCCACTATGTCGTTAATTATGTAGCATACTTTTAGGATGTATGTAACAGTTCTGGGCCACAGTGGAGGATAAAATTATAGATACACTAAAAATTATTTGAAAATATATTTTTTTTATCTATGCCACTATGTCGTTAATTATGTAGCATACTTTTAGGATGTATGTAACAGTTCTGGGCCACAGTGGAGGATAAAATTATAGATACACTTTTTATTTTGGTTGATATAAATTTTGTTATTGGTTTTTTTGTCTCAAGTTAAATTTTTTATTGTCTATGCAATAAAAAAATCATCCGTATGAGGATGATTTTTTTTTTGTTAAAATTTTTTTTATTTTAACTAAAATTGTCACCACGACATTTTAAATATGAAAATGTGTGTGTGTGTGTTTATTATATATGTCACAGACGGACAGGCAGATATGGGAAAAGATATACATAAATTCTTGACCGTTTTTGGTTTGATCAAAATATTTTTTTGTTTATAGACAAAAAAAAAATTTAATTGTAAACAAATTGAATACATGCATGTAGGTTCACAAACGGACAGACAGATAGATTAAAATACAGACACACAAACATAAATTCTTGCCCTTTTCCGTTTTTTGTTATTTAAAGTTTGTTCTGATTTTTTTTTTTTTGGTTTGAATTTGTGATCGTCTAATTCTGCAAGTGTTTATTTTTTTTAAGATTAAAATTGTAAATATGAAATTTTAAGTACGAAAAATGTGTGTGTGTTTGTGTGTATTTATTATATATCTCACAGACGGACAGATGGGTAGAAAGATGGATAAATTGATTATTACGATTCCTTGTTGTTAGGGTATATTTTGTTCATTTGTTTGTTTGTTTTAGTGATCGTCTTACACGAGCATTTATTTATTTTTAAGTCTTACAAGTGCGTGTGTTTATTTTCTAAGTCAATCAAGTGTTTACATTAAAAATCTCACTATAAAATTTCAAGTACGAAAATGTGTATGTGTGTATGTTTGTGTGTGTTTATTATATACATATGTATGCATGTACATATGTATGTATGTACATATGTATGTATGTACATATGTATGTATGTACAGACGGACAGGCAGATAGATTGACATAAAGGCAGATATACTTACAAAACAAAATTTTGTTTACGTTATTTTTTTAATAATGCTGTTCTGATACAATGTTACCATTGTTTTACGCTAATTAAAAAGTGTTACCATTGTTTTATGATTTGAGATATTCCTCTAATGATGCGTTTTTATATATAAATTCAATAGATTTAAACTACTTAGTTCATTATATAAGTATTTCTATACGTGAAGTGAAGTCAAGAGTTACGTTAAAAGTTTTAAAGAAGTTTGTGATTAGTTTCCGAAATAAATAAACAAAGAAAATAAAAAATAATTATATTAAGAAATATATAATAACATTAAGTCTATACAAAATTAATCAGTGTAGACTTCAAAAACTATTAAAATAGTAATACTTACACCATAACAAAATTTTTTCAAAAAATATCTAAAGCTTCGTACACACGGTTGTCAGATCGTACAATATTGTGTGAAAAATTGGTAGCAAATACCTTACAACCGTGTGAACTGGCAATGTTTGCATAACAATGTTGGCAGAAAAGTCATTGTCATACCATTGATAGACGGCAACCTGACAACAATATTGTCAGATATATTGCAATCGTCTGAACAACCTTCATCGTTATTGTCAGACCATTGAAACATGTTGTCAGATAATTTTATATTGGCAGATGTACAAGTTTTGTGCATATGACAATGGCGTCATTGTCATACAAGTTAGTGATGTCAGATGTATAAAATGTTGCTTTTAGTATTGTTGAATAGAATGTTGTTTTTAGGAATTTTCTTGTACTTTCTATTATATTTATACATAAAAACAATTAAGAACGTTATATTCGACCATGACTTATCTACTATATATGTCACCAGCACTCGCTTGAATTATGCAGATATTAACTTTATCATAATTTACAAAGAAAAGTTGATAGCAAAAATATACATACATATGTTTGTAGTATATGCATAAATATATATAAACACTATAATCATAGACGTCTATACATACATATACAAACCACATAATCTCGGACTTCTATACGTTCATACATACTTGCATATACGCAATAATACATGCTAACTATGCCTTTTCATTTGATACCAATATTGTAGAGAGTAAAATTTTAATTATCAAAATATAATTATATTTATTGATTTATAGCGTAATCTATTTTACTATTCAAGCCCTTTTATTTAATACCCATATTGAATTACAAATATGTAATTCGCCCTTTTGTATTGGACGCCATCTTAAATAAAGAATTTTTGTTAAGCCTAATGTATTTTACAGGTCAAGCCCTTTCATTTGATACCACTATTGATGGCGGTAAGTTTTTGTTCGATATTTTGTCATGGCGTTCATCTTGATTTTTATAGGTTATACATGATATTCTGTATTCTACTTGTCAGTTCCTTTAATTTGATCCCAATATTGCAGGGGGTAAATTAGATAAATTTTTAATAACTAAAATTCACTCATTATACAAATTTGTTCGCCATTCTGTCATGACGGCCATCTTGAATTTGAACCTTTTTCATAATTTTTTTACATAAATTGTATACTAGGAAAAATTTAGGAGATTTTTTTAAAAACGTGGGAATTTTAAGTATGTATCTTCATATGGCATCACTGCAAAACGCTCTTTCAATGCAACAGCTGTTGTGCAAAAAAAAATTGTTAATTTTCTTGCGTGTTTCTTGTTTCAGTTTAGATTTGTGTCAATAAGTGGAGAACAAAATGAAAATAATAAAAATTATTGTAAATATGAAGAGGACGGTACAGAGTATTCCATTTTTTAAATTTGTGAAAGCTTTTCTAGATCCCCAGACGCTATCGGAATCTAAGATTGTAAAAAAAACATGACCAAAGCAATTTCTGACAACATATCTGCCAATTTTTTTTATACCGTCATCTGACAACCGTCTAAACTTACAATTTTTTGTCGGACAACATCGTCAGATAATGTTATTGTCAGAACAACATCTGCCAATGAAATTGTCAGCTTTTCTGACAAAAGTCTTACAACCGTCAGAACTGACAATTTACCTTATGGAAGCAATTCTTCATTGTCATTCCATTGTTAGCATATGTTTAGGTGTAGCAATTAAGTAAAATCTGACAACCGTCTGTACAGAGCTTAAGAGTGTATAAATTAATCTGTGAAGACTGTATTAAAAATTGCAGACAATAAAAAAAAACAAAGAAAATAAAAAAAAAATTATATTAAGAAAAATAAAATAACATTAAGTGTATACAAAATTAATCAGTGTAGACTTCAAAAACTATTAAAATAGTAATACTTACACAATAACAAAAAGAGTTTATAAATTAATCTGTGAAGACTATATTAAAAATTGCAGACAATAAAAATTAACAAAAAATAAAAAATGGCCTTTGTATGTAGTGAGTGTAAAAAAGTTTTTATTGACATTAAAAATTTTAAAATGCATGAAAAAACTCATGCATCTTACTCAAAAGAAGTTATTGCCAAAAAATCACCACTATGTGGAGAAGTGAAAATAATTAAAAAAGCATTTAAATCGAGAGTTATAACTCTCTCATATGTTAATAAAAAGGAAGAATGTCTCATACCAGAGATATTTATTAATGAATCTTGTGAACCATTAAAAGAAGAAGTTGATGCCTTTCTAAAAAAACATAATGCTCTTAAAATAAATATAGAGCTGCATGCATTATATGCCAAGCCCATTGCAGATGATTTGGAAAATACTCCACTAGAGGTGAAGTATTTTCAAACAAAAATGGAAGAGATTTATTCAATGACGGATTTTGATAATATATTTATCAAACAAACTCAAAACATTTTAAAGAAAATGGAAGAGTTTCAAGAAAGAGATAGTGGTTGGACTTTAGTTCAACTAATTAAAATAGAGTTGAATTTGAATAAATATCAACCACTAAAAGGAAAATCGTTTATCCCACTACCAAAAAAATTATTACTAAAAAAGGCATGCATTAATATCCAGAATGAGGATAACTACTGTTTTAAGTGGGCTGTGATATCAGCAATTGCTGATTTAAAGGAACATGCAGGTCGTCCTTCCATGTATAGAGTTAATATATCATCAGAAATAATTAACATCAATGGCTACTCTCTAAATTTCAAAGGGTTATGCTTCCCGCTTAAGATAAAAGACATATGTATTTTTGAAAGCAATAATCAAAGTGTGAGTATTAATGTGTTTGGCTACAGCGAAACAGAAAACCTGGTAGTGGGACCATATTATAAAACGAAAGGGAAGAAAGCAAAACACATTAATCTTTTATTTATACAACAAAATATTAGAGGGGATGTCGTTTCACATTATGTATGGATAAAAAATATTTCAAGGTAAGTGATAAAATGAATTTTATGATTATTTTATGTAAATATGTATAGTGTTAAAAGTTTGATATTTATTTATATATTTATTTATTTTTACAGATTGATAAGATCTCAACAAACAAAATACGAAAGGAGTATTTTTGTATGCGATGACTGCCTACAATACTTCAGTAATGGTGAAAAGTTTGCGAAACATCAGAGGGTCTGCAGACAGAAGGTGTCTTATGTTCCAGAGGCAGATAAGTCTATTTTAGAGTTTAAGAATTATAGTAATAAGTTAGATGTACCGTTTGTAGTATATGCAGATTCGGAATGCATTTTTGAAAATATTCAAACATGTATTCCGAGGGGGGATATCTCATCAACAACATTAGTTGATAAACATATACCCTATGCATTTGCGTATTTTATTAATTGTTCATTTGATGCAAGTTTAAATAGATTTTGTAGTTTTAAAGGATTAGATTCACCAAACCAGTTCATTGTTAGTTTAGTCAATGATCTAAAATATTTATACTCTAATTTTATTACAAAAACTAAACCAATGACACCCTTAATTGATGAGGAAAAAATAGATTTCACTTTAAATAATAGCTGTCATATTTGTTCAAAGCCTATTTTAAATGAAATAAAAATAAAAGATCACTGCCATTTAAGTGGAAAATACAGAGGACCAGCACATAATTCATGTAATTTAAATTACAAAATTCCAAAGTTTTTCCCTGTGTTTTTCCATAATTTTTCATCATATGATTGCCATCTATTTGTAAAAGAGTTAAACAAAATTGATGATGGTCCAATCAATATTATTCCCTTAAACAAGGAATTGTATATATCATTATCTAAAACAATTAATAGTGAAAATAATGAAAGATTTGAAATAAGATTTCTTGATTCTTATAGATTTTTGCCATCTAGTTTAGACAATCTTGTCAAAAATTTATCAAAAAATGATTTACAGATTGTCAAATCAATGTTTAATGTTGAAAGTAAATTTAATTTACTTGTAAGAAAAGGTGTTTTTCCATATAATTATTTGAATTCTATTGAGAAACTTTCCGAAACTAATTTACCAACAATTGAAGATTTCTTCAACAAACTGATGGATACAGAATGTTCTTTAGCTGATTACATGCATGCAAAAGAGGTCTGGAGTAAATTCGAGTGTAAAACATTAGATGATTATCTAATGTTATATTTAAAAACAGATGTTTTATTGCTAGCAGATGTTTTTGAAAACTTTAGATTAGTTTGCAAAAATATTTATAATCTAGATCCATGTCATTATTATACAGCACCAGGTCTTTCATGGGATGCTATGTTAAAAATAACAGACATTAAATTAGATTTATTAACTGATATAGATATGATTACATTTCTTCAAAGTGGAATCAGAGGAGGCATAGTTCAATGTTCACAAAGACATTCTGTAGCCAATAATAAATATTTAGAAAATTATAGTAGTGAAATGCCATCCAAGTACTTAATGTATATGGATGCAAATAATTTATATGGTTGGGCAATGTCAGAAGCTTTACCAGAGGGGAATTTTGCGTGGATAGATGACATTGAAAGTTTCTCTTTAGATTCAATTCCAGATAACTCAAACACTGGTTATATATTAGAAGTTGACTTGAAATATCCAAGTGAAATTCATGATAGTCATAATAGTCTTCCATTTTGTTGTGAAAACAAAGCTCCTCCAGAATCTAAAGAAAAAAAGCTAATCGTAGATTTAAATGACAAGCGTCAGTATATTATATACTATAAAAACTTGCAACAATGTTTAAAACATGGTTTGAAACTAGAAAAGATTCATAGAATACTTAAATTTAGTCAATCAGCTTGGTTGAAGAAATATATTGCATTAAACAATTTACATAGAACAAACGCAAAAAACACGTTTGAAAAAAATTTCTTTAAATTACTCAATAATGCAGTATATGGTAAAACTATGGAAAATGTAGACAAACGTAAAGATGTTAAGATTGTAAATAAATGGGAAAGTGTGGGCAAAAGACTTGGAGCACGTGCTCTCATTGCAAAACCCGAATTTAATTCTTTAAGTATTTTTGATGAAAACATGATTGCAGTTGAGCTAAACAAAAGTTACTCATTATATACTAAGCCAATTTATCTGGGTTTTGTAATCTTGGAGTTATCAAAATGAAAGATGTATGATTTTCATTATGATTATATGTTACCCAAATATGAAAGTAAACTCGAACTAAATTATATGGACACCGATTCATTTATTTATAGCATAGAAACAGAAGATTCTACAAAGACATAATAAATGATATTGATACAAGATTTGACACCTCAGATTATGAACTAGCTAATCAATTTGGTATTCGGCAAAAGAATAAGAAAGTTTTAGGGATGATGAAGGATGAAAACATGGGTAAAATTATGAAAGAATTTGTAGGATTGAGAGCAAAAATGTACTCATTTAAAATGGATAACATGGAAGAAACTAAAAAAGCTAAGGGTGTCAAAAGTTGTGTTACTAAAAATCTAAGTCTTTCAGATTATAAAAATTGCTTATATAATAAACATATTTATTATGGAAAAATGTATATTTTTAAATCAAAATTACATACTATATATACGTCCCTTATAAATGAGATATCTTTAAGTTATTTAGATAATAAGAGATTTATATGTAATAATAATGTTAATACTCTAGCTTGGGGTCATTACAAAGAAATAGCTTTACGAAATAACGCTATAGAAAACTCCTCAATAGATAATAATGAAATAGAATATATAGATAACAACTACATTGATAAATTTATAAATGTTGATGATGGTTTGGATGAATATTTAATTGAAATAGAATATTAATTTAAAAATTAAAAAAAAAGCATTGTTAATATATAAAAATTTGTTGAATTGTCTTAATTACCTAAAAAATTTATAAATTTTAATTTCTCTTGTAAATTATAATAATAAAAATCAATTTTATAAATATATATTTTTTGTTTGTTTTTATTTCATCTTTCGTTTTAAATAAATTAGAGGAAGGTAAGTATTACAGTATAAATTTATATAACTTTTCTAACAATTCCAGTTAATGGGGTGTATTCCATCAAACGGTCATATAGGATTAAACAATAAGCATTTGTATTTGTAGGAATTGGACTACCGGTTTCAAACTCAATTTTTACATCAATTGGTCCACTTTTAATCATCTCATTTTGGTGACTAACATCAATTACAGCAATTGGATTATTTTTAAATTTTTCACAAGAAAGAAGTGGTTGTGCTTCCCTCATGTAGTAATTTTGTTGAAATTTTGCATACATATCATATAAAATTGCATATCGATTTCCCTCAAACTTTAAATTTAAATCGTCATAGGGATAGACATCTGCATTCAAGTGCACTTTAATATTTTTTAAATTAGAATGAATATACTTGTTTTTATTTTCCAAAACTAATATTAAAAATCGTGGTCTTTCTCTATTGATTGACATTTTAACATTCCAATGATGATTTATTCCACCAGAAAATGTAGGATTTAAATAACAGTCCCAACTGCGGAATGCAATAGGTAAAGAAGTTCCATCCTTAATAATCTTCATTATTTGTATTTTTCTAGAATCTGATAGCTGAACATGTGGAATTCTCCATGTTATATTTGTAACTGTCAACTGAAGTTTTTCGTTGGCATCTGTTGAGTAATATACATTCTCATCAGTTGAACTTTGTAAAAGAATAAGTTCGTCTTTACTATTTAATATTATTTTATTAAAATCCTCTGCAAATCCCATTAAAAGCTTTAGAGGGATGTAAAAATTAAATGTTTGTATAGATAAGTCTTCAGATATAGACCATCCAGCATTTCTCATCATATTACTTTCAAATTCATTTAATGAAATATAATTCTTGAGTGTACTGGACCTTCCCAAGTATCGAGTTCGATCAATTTCAACACCATTGATCTCATAACGTATTTAATTAAATAAGTACGCTACACAATTATTTCTTAATCGACCATTTTTAGATTCTTCACCCTTTTCATTTTTTATACCCTTCACACAGTGAAAAAGGGTATATATAGGTTTGTCATTCCGTGTGAAATTTCTACAATTTTGATTTCCGACCCCATAAAGTATATATTTTCTGAAAGCTTATGAATAGGGGAGTCGATTAAGCCCTGTCAGTCTGACCGTCTGTCCGTGTGTATGTTGAAATCAACTTTTTGAAGCCCCCCGACATCGCTTGGATTTGGGTGAGATATTAAAATATCAGAAATATTCGGGAGTAGATCGGTGTTGAAAATCAGAAACATCAGTACATAAACAACTGAGATATGAGCAAAAACCCACGACCACCTCGGTTCTTTTTTCACAAAAACAACATTACAACAACAACATACATACATACAAACGTGTATACTGGTTAGAGAAAACGTGGCATCGAATCCCAGCTGAGCCAAAAAAAAAATTTTTTAAAAATTTTTTTTTTATTTTTTATTTAATATATTATTTAAATTTTTATTATTTTTTTTTAATTTTTTTTTTTAATTTTTTTGTTTTACATATATTATATATATAATAATTTTTTTTTTAATTTTTTTTTTTTAAATTTTTTTTTAATATTTTTTTAAAATTTTTTTTTTTTTGTTTTTTTAACATACATACGTGAATTTTTAATTTTACAATGGGATGTTTTTATATATGTATGTTTTTATATGTATGTACGTATTTCATATGGGATGAATGGTGATACAAACTATTGTTATTGCATGACTACAAGTTGTGAAGGGTGTATAAGATTCGGCACGGCCGAATATAGCACTCTTACTTGTTTATATTTCCTTCTATATATAAGTAGCTTTCTGAGGAAAGAACATACAAGTCTTGATTTTGTATTGTAATTCGAATTTCATCATTATTTTTATATGACTGTATATAGGGTAAATAACTGTGGTAATCTTTTTTAGTTATGTTTTCATCCGAAAACGGTTTCTCCACAACATTGAGTATATTAGACATTCTTTTGTACTTTTAACTTAAGTGATTTTAAAAACTCTTTATTTTGTTCAGTTAACTTTGGTCTTGTAGATTTAATAGTTTTTGTAGATGTGTTCCTTTTAATTTTATTGTGTATGTTTTTATTATAAATTATCATATCTTATTTGGTCTCAGATGTAATCTTAGCGTTATTTCTTCGCCTCTGAAATTTATTAAACGACCTTCTTGATCAACAATCCAAATGGTAAGATGTGTTATTTCTTTGACGTTTACTGGCAAATAAATTTGATTACTAGGGATTACATCTAATTTATAACCTGGAGGGACATCCAGTGCGAACTCATGAAGTTTATGTGCTGGAGAGTTATTCATATATGTCCCCGTTATTATATTACATTGAATTTGTATGGCATTAACTTTTAAAATATTTACTGGCTGATTTGAAAAATGTTTTACACCAGAATTCAACGTTGTTCTATCGAATCCAAATAAACTACCAATAGATCGATTCTGATCAAAGAAAGTTTTGTCGTGTGATGAGGTTATTTCAACTTGTAAAGTATTGTTATTGGCTTCAATTATAATTGATTTATTAAATTCCTGTGCTTTATATTCTGTAGTAATACAGTCAGCAATATCTTGTAACTCACAAGAACCTATAGGAATTTCAATTACTTTATCTCCTATATGAAATAGATTATTATCAAAGTCTACATTGGGAACGGAATTATATGAATGAAAATCTATTAGAGAACATTCATATTCATCGCTAAGATGTATTGGTGGAAAATAATTTGCTGTTAAAGTTGAAGACTTTCCGCTTAATGCTAATGTTATTGACATGTTGACATCTCAACTATTAATGAAAAATGCTTTAATAATTTTTTAATTATTTATTTTCTTTATTTATGAATTATTATTTTTAATTTTACAATATATCAGTTTTATTTATCCAAGAATTATGTTGATTTGAGAAACCCAACCACTTAACAAACGCTTTATTTCCTTTAGTTTTCAATACTTTTTCTACCCAAAATGTATTGGGATAACGTGTGTGAAGTATCTCCTCCTTATAAAATCCCCCTTTTATTTCATTTCCTTGAAAGTCTTCCAATATAAATATGACGGGATAAGTATTTTGTATTGATCGTATTTTAAATATTTCTGTTGTCCAGTTGGGAGTATACCCTTTTTCAAATAATGTTTATATTTACTAATTCGAACATGATCTCCAACTTTGAAACGTGATGGTTTAAAGATTTTAATATTATTGTATACAGTATTCAACAGATGTTTTTCATTTTTAGCTGTAACGTGAACCGGTGCCATTTTTATTGTTCTATGTTTTTTATTATTATATTTTTTAACTAAGCTCTTATAAATATGAATCCATTTATAGCTTCCGTTGTTACTAAACTCTTTCCACATCATACCCTTTAATGTTCTATTAAAGCGTTCAACAATTGAAGCTTTCATTACACTGTATGTAGAGTAATGATTAATTGAATATTTTCGCATTAGCACTCCAAACTCCTTATTGAAAAATTCTTTACCATCATCTGTCTGTAAATTCTTAGGTTTACGCCCCAAATTAAATACTTTTTGAAAGGCTTTTGCAACTTCTGAAGCAGTTTTTGATTTAATTGATTCAACCCAAGCATATTTTGAGAATATATCAATGACTGTTAACATATATTTATATCCATTGTTGCTAGCTGAATAATTACCCATTTCAACCAAATCAGCTTGCCAGAGATCGTCTATACCCTTTGTAATAACTCTTCGCCTTAAGAAATTCTTTCGTGCTTGAGAATGAAGTTCATTTACTAAATTTCTTTTTGAACTCATTTTTTTACTTTTTTTATTTTACTGTATATTTATATCTTGGATTGTTTTTTTAGATGATTTGTTATCTATTGGAACACTTATAGCTACCGACGAGAACGTCAGATTTTCAATTTTATTAATTTTATCAATACAACTTTTTATTTGCTCATCGAGTATTACATTAAATTGTATAACTTTTTCATGAATTTCATTGATTTCCTCCCTTAAATAATTATTTATTTGGTTTTCCGATTGATTCATGTAAGATATTAGAAATAATTTATTGACGACATCATTCTCCTCCAAAGGACTTGCAACATTTTTGATTCTTTTATTCTCGATGTCTATGTTATCGTCATCCAACGTATAACCCAAAAATTTTTTAAAAAAATTTTTCTTTCTTATTTCGCTATTAAAATTTTGATTATTGTAATGACCAAATTTGTCCACGGTCATTTTTTTTTTCCTTTTATTAATCGATTATATTTGCTTCTCTCAATTCTTCAATTATTGATATTATTTCATTAGTGTGATTATTGTTACCAGCATGTTGTGATGCTATTAGAAGTCTTAATCGATCTACTATTTCATTGGGATTATCCCAGTATATATAGTTTGGTTTGTTTAGATTTATATTCATTAAGCCTTTACCAATGTGAGTAGTAGTAGGAAATAGTTTTTTTATAACCTTTTTATATTTATAACCTCTATTACCTTTAAGTTGATTATTAGGGTCATGGTTTCGTCTATGGGCGTTTGTTTCAAGTAAAATTTGTTTATATATTTCTAATTCTGATGAGTCATATTGCTCTGGATTTTGATGAAATAGTAATGAGTATAAACCAGGTGTTAAGGCCCAAGACTTATTTGCTACTATTATTTTGTCATTACTTATTTTTAAATCTGAATTTCCAAATTTCCAATCACCACTATCATTTTTATGTGGTCCAAATACCGTATCAAGATTTTTGTTTTCATTCAGGTTTGTTAAATCAAAATCCCAATTTGATGATTGGGAATAAAATGATTCATTATTTACCTCATCGTCGTCTTCATCTGTACTATATTTATTACTTTTGTCCATTTTACTTGTTTTAAGTGATGCATTAAGGAGATTTTCTTCTTTTAAAACACTTTCGCTAGGAATAATGCTGCTATTCTTTATATTTTCCATTTTTGCTTTGTTATGTTTCAATATCGTTGCTGTTGGCTTTAGTAAATTCTCATTAGATATTTTAACTATTTTTTTTAGTGGTTCTGTCAATGGTTTAAATGTATTTTCTAATTGATTATATGTTTCTGCTTCTCCAAGTTTCACGCTATCAAATTTCCTTTTCAAAATTTTTCTAGATTTCACTAACTCCCTTAATACATTATCGTTTTCCATATTTATGAATGAGAGTGATTTTAAACAAAACAAATTAAATTGTAGAACTGAACAGTTTCGTAGAACAGCTAAACTGCTTCTTATAACAGCTTCTCTAAAACAGCTCCTTATAACAGTTAAAACAGCTAAACAGCTCCTTAAAACAGCTAAACAGCTCCCTAGAACAGCTAAACAGCTCCCTAGAACAGCTAAACAGCTCTGTGAAACAGCTAAACAGCTCCTTAAAATAGCTAAACAGCTCTTTAAAACAGCTAAACAGCTCCCTAGAACAGCTAAACAGCTCCTTAAAACAGCTAAACAGCTCCTTAAAACAGCTAAACAGCTCTTTAAAACAGCTAAACAGCTCCTTAAAATAGCTAAACAGCTCTTTAAAACAGCTAAACAGCTCCCTAGAACAGCTAAACAGCTCCTTAAAACAGCTAAACAGCTCCCTAGAATAGCTTAACAGCTCCCTAGAACAGCTAAACAGCTCCTTAAAACAGCTTTGCAGTATACAAAATTATTAAGAAGAATATATATGTATTCAGTTTGGATAGCTGAATATTTACAATTGAACTTGGATGAATATATCAAAACCTTTTCTATAACGTCCATTATGAATTTCATCATCTTTACTTATTACTAGAAATCCATGTTTTTCTTTCCAACATTCTTTGCATATTTTAGAAAACATGTCAAGGCTCATATCATTTCCAACGTGATCATTATAAATATGCTTTAAATTTAAATCATCTTGTTTAAACATTATTATGAAATTTGAATTATCACGTATTAAATGTTTTGGAATGTGTGTATACGTTTGACATAAGTAGAAGGAATCAATATTATTATGTCTCCCCATACAAAAGTATGATCTAATATTATTTTGTTTTTCGCAAGCAACATCATCAAATATCATTATTGAATTTGACTTAGCTTCTTGAGGTGGCACGACATATTCATTTTCTGAAAAAGTATATAGTCCCATACCCTTTACAGATGAAATTAATTTTCTAAGATATTGATATTTTGGTTGATGTAGGGATTTTGAGTATAAATATATATTTTTAAATTTTAATCCATTAGGGCTTTCAATTAAACTAAGCATTACATTTGTTTTTCCACAATTAGACGGTCCAACTATAAGTGCTCTTATTGAGTTTGGCAACAAACAGCTGTGTTTAGTTCCGTTTTTTCTTTCTTGGAAATCTAAATTTTTTACTATAATATTTTTATGTTGTCTTATTAAACGCATTTTTATGACTGAGTGTATATATGTGTACACACGAATATGTAATTAATTTCTAAATTTTTTTATTTGTATTTTTTCTATGTACAAACCATTATTGCAGTATATAAATGATTGTATATGTAAATAATAAATTTAGTGGAAAAACTTCCGTGCACGGAAAAGGACTATTTAATAAATTAATTAATTCACTACCAGTAGAACTTCATCTACCCCGGTTATCAGTACTGTGGACCTGAAACAAAACTGGAAAAGCGTTTAGAAAGAGGAGATAAGGGAATTAATCCCCTGGATGCAGCTTGCCGAGTTCATGATATTGCTTATTCTCAGAATACTGATATTAATAAAAGACATCAAGCAGATAAAGAACTAGCAGATAAAGCTTGGGAAAGAGTTAAAGCTAGAGATAGTACAGTTGGAGAAAAACTAAACGCATTCTTTGTTAGTAACGCAATGAAAGCTAAAGTAAAATTTGGTATGGGTGTTAAACGCAATAAGAAAAGCCCCTATAAGCGAAATATTTTTAATAGTGCAATTAAAGCAGCAAATGTTGTCTTAAAAAAACAAAAACCTCAAGATGTTAAAAATGCTATTAAAACTGCGCGAAAAGTAATTAAAAATTCATTTCGTGGAAGGAAATCAGAAATTAAAATTCCAAGAATCATTAAAGTTCCAAAAGTTGGCGGCTTCCTACCTATTGTTCCAATACTTACTGCACTCGGAACATTGGGTGCATTAGCTTCTGGTGGATCATCAATTGTTAAAGCCATAGCAACAGCTAAAAATGGTAGACAGCAACTTGAAGAGAGCAAGCGTCATAACAGAACATTAGAGGCAATATCAATGGGCAAAGGTTTATATCTGAAACCACATAAAAATGGATATGGAATTTTTTATAATAATGTATCAAAAAACTAATAAAACAGCTACCCAACAGACCTCTCACAGACATAGATTTAAAAGTATTTGGAAAGAATTATATTCCCAATTTTAGAGGAGTATATATGAGAGATAAACTTCCTAGATGTCCACGACGAAAAGAGTGCGGAATTATCAATTTGGACAATAATAAAGGACAAGGCACACATTGGGTAGCCTACTACAAAGATAACAAAAATATTGAATATTTTGATAGTTTTGGTAATCTTCGACCTCCGTTAGAAGTAGTAAAATATTTAGGAACTAATACTAAATGCAACTATAAAAGATATCAAAAAACTAATGCTTTTAATTGTGGTCATTTATGCTTAAAATTTTTAACTAATTTTCAAATAAAGAAATAATAAAAAACACACATAATTTTGTTTATTTTATTTTTTATTTTAATTATTAAAATAAGTAATAGTATTTTTTTTCATGTTAAAACTAAATTTTCCCTTTCTAGTAAAAGAGCATTTTTTAATGCACAAATTCCATAACTGTGGTGATTACAATAGATGTGGTCAGAGTACTTCAGTTCCATTTGTTTAAAGTTAGCACAAGCATGATCTTCAATATTAAAAACCGTTTGCTGTAGAATTTTCTCCAACCATTTCCTTTTCTCATCACCTTTGACATATATATTAGAGTATTTAGTATTTGCTTTTAAAAATTTATATACACTATCAAAAGTCAGTATTTCATCATTCCAATTCAAGTGGTGATAATTTTTCATTAGCCAATGTGCTTCTTTTTGTTTCTTTGCTGACAAACAATTAAAGTCGTATGGAGGTTTTATAATAAAATTAAAATATTCATTTTTATTGAATACAACTGCAATTTCTTTTGCAATAAAATTATTTGAATTAGATTTAAAGCCTTGCAAGTCGATGAATACAATACTGCTATGCATATTGAGCAATTTCTAAAACTTTTCTAAATTATGATTTTAAGAATAAGTACTCAACTATGAGATTGTGTGTATAATGATATAGTAAGCTGATGTTTTTTCTATAAGATTAATAGCACTTTCAAGTACAATTAAATTTTGATATTATTTTTCAATCTCTTAATTAGTTTTTGATATTTTTCTATTATCTTCATAACTTTTTCCTTTCTCATGTGGAAAAAGTAACAGCCACAAATACCAACTACGTCTCCATCGGAATCATTGTGAGGGCAAGGTTTATTGAATGCTTCAGTATTGGAATATTGTTTCTTAAATGTACGTAACAAATCTAAATCTTCTTCAAAGATTACATTTTCAAATTTATTCAGAAAATCATCAATAATATCCATCTTTCTAAATCAATATGTTGTTTAATACTAAATAAATACCAATTTTACTCATGTTTTATATAGTTTTTATTTTATTTATTTATAAGCGGTAAAGTCATTAAAATTATAATAATCTTTCATGGTAGGTGCAGCCTTAATCTCCAGTCTATAGAATGTATTGTTTCCATCACTATTAACAGGAATTTTGGAAATTAAATACATCCCAGTAGATAAGTCTTCCACATCTTTATCAGTAAGTGCATTAAATTTTCTAGGTAAATAGAATATACTTGGTCCCAGTTCTAACATAATAACGTCTCCATACTTTGTGGTTGTTCTCTCAGCTCCAGTAATAAGATAATTTTCCCTAGCTATCATATTCTTAACACTTAGGATTTGCTTCGTATTTAGCTGATTGAATGTGGTTATTAAGTCCGTGTTGGTGTTCATCGTTGCAATTTTATTTACTTAATGTACATAAAAAGATATTTAACTGCCAATTTATAGAAAATTGTTTTAGTAATTTATTAAAATTTAAATTAATCTATTAATAATAGTAAAAAATTACTCATTTTGACAAAATAATACTCATTTAAAACTCTTACTATAAAACTGTCTCTAAGAGAAAATTTAAAACAGAGAGAGAAAAAGGATATAAAAACAACAAATTTTTAGTTGAAATAAAAATGTATTTATTTTCTTCTTAATATTATTATATATATTATTATTATTCAATACTTAAATCTAAAATGGCTTGATCCCCGACAGAATCAAACCAAAAATTCATCTTTATAGTCTGATGATATTTTATCACCTTCCTCATCATACAAAAATTCTAAGACTTTATTAGTATAATATCCTAACTGATTATTTGGAATTTCATTTTCTACGCTATCTTCTAAACTTACATTAAAGTTACTTATATTATTATTATTAGTATTTTTATTAATATAATTTAATAATATATTTTCTAAACTATTATTAATATTGTTGTCCTCTTCGTCCAATGAAAATAGTATTGGACTCATCAGGGAATCTTGACGCACACAATTTTCATCCTCCTCATCGATGAAAATAATAATGGGGCTTTCTGTTACTTCAAATTCCTTAGAATTCATCTTTTATATTAATGAAATTTGCGATATTTTGCTACTTTTTAAAAAAATTTAATGTGAATCTTGACTTCACTACACGTATAGAAATACTTATATAATGAACTAAGTAGTTTAAAATATATATTTATATATAAAAACGCATCATTAGAGGTATATCTCAAATCGTAAAACAATGGTAACACTTTTTAATTAGCGTAAAACAATGGTAACACTTTTAAACATTCATACATACATACACACACTCACACACACACACACACATACAAGTAAGCGAACTTTAAAATTGTATTAGAACAGCATTATTAAAAAAATAACGTAAACATAATTTTGTTTTGTAAGCATATCTGCCTTTATGTCAATCTATCTGCCTGTCCGTCTGTGACATACGTACATATGTATATAATAAACACACACAAACATACACACATACACATTTTCATACTTGAAATTTTATAGTGAGATTTTTAATGTAAACACTTGATTGACTTAGAAAATAAACACACGCACTTGTAAGACTTAAAAATAAATAAATGCTCGTGTAAGACGATCACTAAAACAAAACAAACAAATGAACAAAATATACCCTAACAACAAGGAATCGTAATAATCAATTTATCCATCTCTCTACCCTTCTGTCCGTCTGTCAGTCCGTCTGTGACATATATAATAAATACACACAAACACACACACATTTTTCGTACTTGAAATTTTATAGTGACAATTTTAGTTAAAATAAAACAATTTTTATCAGAAAAAAAAAAAAAAAAATCATCCTCATACGGATGATTTTTTATTGCATATACACAAAAAAAATTAAAGTTGAGATAAACAAACCACTAACAAAATGCATATCAACCAAAATAAAAATTCATCCTTATGGAAATTACCATTGGGATGAAAATTTTTAATTATTAACCAAAAATCATCTTTATGGGGAATTACCATTGGGATGAAAATTTAAAAACAAAAGTTCATCCGTATGAGTAAATTGGACAGACAATAAAAAATTAAACTTGAGACAAACAAACCAATAACAAAATGCATATCAATAAAAATAAAAATTCATCCTTATGGAAATTACCATTGGGATGAAAATTTTTAATTATTTACAAAAATTCATCTCTATGGAGAATTCCCATTGGGATGAAAATTTAAATGTCAACCTGTGTACTTACAACAATTTAGCCTATATCACAAACCAGTTATTTTTAAAACATTCTAAAAGTATGCTACAAAACTAAATACTTAGTGACGTAGATAAAAAGTATTCGGTATTTTAATTTTATCCTCATATTTTACAAATGAAATATTTAAAAGCGTCCTAAAAGAATGCTACAATGTGTAAGTTATCAGATATCACATTCTCCATCTAGTGAGGTTTAATATCTGAGTCGCCCTCTATATTTAAAATAATTTATACTCATATAATACGACAATCTCATCAGCGCCATCTTAATATGGTTGTAGGAATTACATAAAATGTAGCGTCATCTTGTGGCAGCATTGCCAAAACACAGTGCGGCAACACCGTTTAGCGAAGACACAAACCTAAATGTATATTATAGTTTACATATGGCAACACCGTTTAGCGAATACACAAACCTAAATGTATATTATAATTTACATATGGCAATACCCTAAAGTTATAGTGATGTATTATTCGGATACAAATGTATTCGGTACTCAGGTACCCGGTAGGGTAGAACCTATACATTTATACTACTAAAATGTATTCAGTTAACATTGATGGTGAAAAACATGATATTAAGAAAATTAAAGGTATTAAACAATGTGTAACTGATAAACTATCAATTAATGATTTTAGAAAATGTTTGCTAGAAAAAAAATTACACTATGACTTTATGTATATATTTAGATCTAAAGTTCATCAAATTTATACACAGCATATTAAAAAATTAACATTAAGTTATATAGATGATAAACGATTTATTAAAGAAAATGATGTAAATACATATGCATGGGGACATTATAAAATAAATAATAATTAATAATCTTAAATAAATTTGTAACTTAGCATTAATATATTTTATAAGAAAAGAAAAATGTAAAAATAAAAAAACAATTTAAAAAGAAAACAATAACTCTTATAAATATTAAATATAAACAAATTTTTTTATGAGCCAATGCTAATTATCTTGTCTTAATTATATGCTGTTCTGGCAGTATAATGTGTATTGAAAGGAGACATGTACATAGATAGACGGACAGTCATTTATAGAATCGTAATGCATTTTTTGTTATAGCTTAGTTTGTTTATTTATTTCATCTATAAAATTTCGAGTATAAAATTTAGAGATTTTTGTTGATATTGTTCCGGTAATATAGTGTTTAATGTCCGTCACAGACAGACATAACACATAGGAAGCCAAACAAACGGATAGAATGATCACTCTAATTCATTGTTGTTGTTATAGGTTAGTTCTTCTATTTGTTTATATGCAAAAACAATTAAAATATTATTTAGTAAAAAATTTATTGAATAGTAAATATACAGGTTGAATTGTAGAGAATTTTTTTTTTTTAACTATTTTCAGTTTATTTTGTTTTGATTTTAATTTTATTTATAATCGTATAACTTAACAAATGTTTATTTTTTTAGAAATCGAAATTGTTAACTATAAGTTTCAAGTAAAACAGCTAAACAGCTTCGTGAAACAGCTAAACAGTGTATGATGAGGAAGGTGATAAAATATTATTCAATACTTAAATCTAAAATGGCTTGATCCCCGACAGAATCAAACCAAAATTCATCTTTATAGTCTGATAATATTTTATCACCTTCCTCATTATACACTGTTTAGCTGTTTCACGAAGCTGTTTAGCTGTTTCACGAAGCTGTTTAGCTGTTTCACGAAGCTGTTTAAAAATTGAATTTATATGGTTGTGCCACTGCCTACTTTTTTAATTATAAAATTATTATGTCATCGGAACTTAATTCATGCTCATTTATCATAATCTATTTTTAACAAAAGAAGAATGAAACTGAAGTTTTTCTAAATAATTGTATATGTAAATAACAAGTTCAGTGGAATTCATATCGTGCATAAAAGAGGACTAGTTAAAAAATGTATTAATTTGCTATCAGTAGAACTTCATTTATAAAGTTATCAGTATATTGGATTTGGAATAAATATATGTATATATATATATATATTTTTTTTTTTTTTTACTTTAACATATTTTTCTCTCATTTATTATCTCTCTTAATAATCTGAGCTGTAAATAAAGAAATAACACATAAAATTTTTTATTTATTCATTTATTTATTATTATTTTTTATATGTATATATTTATGTTCTATATATCAGTTATATATAAAATTACATTTTTATTAAATATTTCCAGGTTGCAAACTGCAACCTCCTCAATATTTTCCTCAAATATGAAAAGCATTGTGAGCTTATATTTTAAGAATTTAATCGTTTTATTATATTCTATCCTTTCTTGGATTACATATAGCTCTTGTGGTCTGAAAAAGCCTCCTCGTTGCAAAAGATATACCTTCTTCCAATAATCCTTTATTCCAGGCAGTGGGGATTTTTCGAATGCTCGAAAGAAATTCCCCGACTGCCACAAGACGGCAGCTTCTTCCTCAGTCATCTCGAGGAGGGTTTTCCTGTAGCTCTTCATCATTACAACTGACAGTTAATTTAAAAACATTTTCTTTATAGTATCTACAAAGGGATATAATTTTAAAATTATTATTTTTTTTTATTTTTTTGACTTGAATACATATGTATATGTATATCTGAATGTTAATCAATTTGTTTCTCTGTAAATCGGAATCATTGGAAGATTTTAAAAAATTATAAATGTTCAAAAATTTATATTAATCTTACTTGAAACTTATAGTTAACAATTTCGATTTCTAAAAAAATAAACATTTGTTAAGTTATACGATTATAAATAAAATTAAAATCAAAACAAAATAAACTAAAAATAGTAAAAAAAAAAAAATTCTCTACAATTCAACCTGTATATTTACTATTCAATAAATTTTTTACTAAATAATATTTTAATTGTTTTTGCATATCATTCTATCCGTTTGTTTGGCTTCCTATGTGTTATGTCTGTCTGTGACGGACATTAAACACTATATTACCGGAACAATATCAACAAAAATCTCTAAATTTTATACTCGAAATTTTATAGATGAAATAAATAAACAAACTAAGCTATAACAAAAAATGCATTACGATTCTATAAATGACTGTCCGTCTATCTATGTACATGTCTCCTTTCAATACACATTATACTGCCAGAACAGCATATAATTAAGACAAGATAATTAGCATTGGCTCATAAAAAAATTTGTTTATATTTAATATTTATAAGAGTTATTGTTTTCTTTTTAAATTGTTTTTTTATTTTTACATTTTTCTTTTCTTATAAAATATATTAATGCTAAGTTACAAATTTATTTAAGATTATTAATTATTATTTATTTTATAATGTCCCCATGCATATGTATTTACATCATTTTCTTTAATAAATCGTTTATCATCTATATAACTTAATGTTAATTTTTTAATATGCTGTGTATAAATTTGATGAACTTTAGATCTAAATATATACATAAAGTCATAGTGTAATTTTTTTTCTAGCAAACATTTTCTAAAATCATTAATTGATAGTTTATCAGTTACACATTGTTTAATACCTTTAATTTTCTTAATATCATGTTTTTCACCATCAATGTTAACTGAATACATTTTAGCTCTTAAACCAATGAATTCCTTAATTATTTTACCATTACATTCGTCTTTCATCATTCCTAAAACTTTTTTGTTTGTTAGGGGAAAATTAAACTTATTTTGAACTGGATATGCAGACGTATCGAAATGTGTGTTAATATCATTTCGAATGTCTTCATACAGATCAGCTGTTTTAATGTCATAAATAAAAGAATCAGTATCCATATAGTTTAGATTAATATTTTCACGATACTTAGGTTTCATATAGTCATAATGGAAACTATACATTTTCCATTTTGATAGTTCCAAAACTGTGAAGCCAATGTAAATAGGTTTATTATATTCAGTTCGTGCTCTATTCATTTGAATTGCTATCATTTCATCATGAATTTTGAGAGAACTATGAAAGTTAGGTTTAGCTATAAGAGCTCTAGCTCCTAACCTCTTACCTCTACTTTCCCATTCACACACAATTTTTATGTCTTTTCTTTTATCTACATTTTCCATAGTCTTGCCATATACTGAATTATTTAACAATTTAAAAAAGTTTTGTTCAAATGAATTTTTAGCTAAAGTTCTATGATGATTATTTAAATCAATATACTTTTTTAACCAATTCGATTGATTAAATTTAAGAATTCTATGTATTTTTTTTAAAACTAATCCATGACTAATACATTGTTGAAGATTAATATAATGTATTACATAATTTGATTTTTTATTTAAATCTGTAATTAATTTAGATTGATTCATAATTTCAATCTTCTTATTTTCTGCACAAAATGGTAAGTCATTATGATAATCATGTAATACAGCTGGATATTCTAAATCTACTTCCAATATATATCCTATAGGTGAATCATTTTTAACATCATTAATATTAAAATCTTCAATATTTTCAATCCATTCAAAATTTTTATAAGGAAGGTATTGCGACATAGCATAACCATATAAGTTATTTATATCTAAATATATTATATAATTCGATTCTTTTGTATAATCATAATCGTTAACATATTTATTATTAGCTATTGAGTGTCGTTTACTACACTGAACAATACCACCCCTAATACCTCGTACAACAAAATTATACATATTAATGTCTGTTAACAATTCCAACTCTATTTCTGTTGTTTTCAACATTGCATCCCAAGACAAACCAGGTGCTGTATAATATTGACAGGGATCTAAATTGTAAATATTCTTGCAAACTCTTCGAAAATTTTCAAAGATGTCACATAATAATAATACATCTACCTTCAAGTATAAAAGTAAATAGTCAGATATAGTTTTACAATGAAACATACTCCACACTTCTTCTGCATGTTTATAGTCATCCTCACTACACATTTGATTAGTTAATTTATTAAAAAATAATGAACGTGCTGGTAATTGAACTTCTTGAAGACGATTCACAGAATCTAGATAATCATATGGAAATACACCTTTCCGTTTTACTAATTCGAATTCATTATCATTTTGATAGACTGATCTTATAGTTCTTAAATCTTCATTAGATAAATAACCTGCTAATTTTTCTAAACTTGATGACATAAACCGAAATGAATCTAAAAATCTCAGTTCAATTGTATTTTTATTATCGACTGAAATTTTTTTTGATATGGACACATACAATTCTTTATTTAATGGAATGATATTTATATCACCTTCAACAGATGAAAGTTCTCTCACGAACAAATGACAATCATATGCCGAAAAATTATGAAAAAATACTGGAATGAAGTTCGCAATTTTATATTGTAAATTACATTTATTATGTGCGGGACCTCTATATTCTCCAGTTAAATGACAATGGTCAGCTACTCTATCATCAAGAGATAACAATTTATTGCAAATGTGACAAATTGGGTCCTCATTTTGTTTTATCTGCTGAAGTGGTGATAAGAAATTCATTGGTTTTACTATACTTAAATAATTATTATAAATATATATTACATCCTTAACTAAATTTTGAAAAAAATGTTTTGTCGAATCTTCACCACTATATGTTCTAAAAATATCTAAATTTGTATCAAACGAACACTTAATATAATAACTGTAAGCAAATGGAATATGTTTTTGTACTGATGTAACGTTAGTTGAATTGTGAATATTAACTGATTCAAGAATACATTCGAAATCAGCATAAACTACAAAAGGTATATCCATTTGCTTTTTTAGATTTTTAAAACTAAGTTTATTATCATCTCTATTAGGCATTCTTGTTATCATTTTGATGCATTCCTCCTTATGTTTTCTTAAGGTTGCTTCATTGTGAAAATAAATTAAACAAGTATTGCATACATATATATAATGATTATGACTTGTTACTTGACTGCTAATCAACCTGTAATTAAATAAGATAATAAATATTTTTAAGCTGTATACAAATTGTTTTTCTTTATGTAATTTAGCTTACCTTGATATATTTTTAATCCATACGTAGTGCAATCTTTCTTCGTCCTCCAACAATAGCAAATTAATGTGATTTAATTTTTCCTTTTGAGTGAAATAATATGGACCAACTATTTTATCATCCTCCAAACCGAAAACATTAATACTTATATCCGGATTATTTGATTCAAAGTCCTTAATTTTGTTAACGGCCAAAGGAAAATTTAAATTTTTAAATTTTAAAGTTATATTATTTTGCAATGCTATAATATCAGCTTTAATGTCTTGAATTTTATATGATGAACATCTGTTTGAATCCTTAGCGACTGGATATAATGCCGATACTATGGCCCATTTAAAACAATATTCATCCGTATTTTGAACATTTATGCATGCTGTTTTTCTTTTAATTGCTGGCGGTAAGCATATATATTGAGAACCTTTTATACATCTATACTCATTGATATTTACTTCAAGATAAGCGATTTCTATTAAGGTCCATCCACTATCACGTTCTTGAAATTCACTCATCTTTTTTACTAGAATATTACATTGAGTAGAGTAAAGTTGTAGAATATCATCTGTTGTTGTCGATGAACTAACGATAATCATTTTTGTTTGATGTGACATCAAATCGATTGTATATGTTTCTTCTTGTTTTATTAACATATATTTACAAAATAGTTCACAATTAAATTTGATATTGATATGTTTTTGTAGCATTTCTTTTAAAATGCTTATAACTTTTTCCTCAATGTTAAACAAAAATGTTTCAGGAATCAAATTATTGATATCATCGTTTTCAATTCTAAACGTTGCAATACGATTTTTAAAAACTGAAGTAGTGCATTTATTGTTATTTAATTGGCCAACGCACTTATCTTTATGTTTGTTTGTACGTATATGATATGACCATAATTTTTTATTAATATATGATTTACAAATATCACAATATATGCAAGTATTTTCCATCTCCTTTTTATGTTCTATTAAATGACGATGGTTTAAAAAGTCCTTACGATTTGAAAATTTTATTTTACAAATCTTACATTCTATTGAATTTTCTCGATGAACTATTCGTATATGCCGTTTTAAACAAAAGTTACGACTGAATACACTTCCACAAAATTCGCAATTAAAAATTCCCATTTTAGCGATGTTAGTGATACAAAATTATATTTAATAATGAAATATAACCTTTACTATTCTCTATATTTATTAATAAATTATTGTAAACTAAATGAGAATTATAAAAAGAAGGAACATTAAAAAATAATCTCAAACCACAACCAAAAATTTACAGAAATAGAAATTTAATTACTGAAAAATTTTTAAGAACACAATAAAAATGTATTTTTTTATATTAAACATACATATACATTTACATACATACATCTTTCAAACAGGTTTTTTTCTATCTCCTTCTTTCTATTCCTCTCTCAGGTCAGTTTTTTTATAGTCTATTTCAATATAAGTTCACTAATCAATATGATATCAGTTTAAAATGCTCTTACTATGATGAAATTAAGAACGAAATCTCCTGTTTGTCTGTGACATACATATATGTATATAATAAACACACACAAACATACACACATACACATTTTCGTACTTGAAATTTTATAGTGAGATTTTTAATGTAAACACTTGATTGACTTAGAAAATAAACACACGCACTTGTAAGACTTAAAAAAAAATAAATGGTAGAATAAGTCGATCATTTTACTAAACAATAAATAAGCAGAAATATATTAACACAAGGAATCATAGTGGTCAATACATCCATCTACCCTTCTGTCTATCTGTTAGTCCGTCTGTCTTTCTGTCAGTCCATCTGTCTTTCTTTTAGTCCGTCTGTTTGCCTACGTAATACACACGTACTTGTAAGACTTAAAAATATATAAGTGCTTGTGTAAGACGATCATTAAAATAAACAAACAAATGACCAAAATATACCCTAACAACAACAAGAAATCTTAATAATCAATTATTCCATCTCTCTACCCTTCTGTCTATCTTTTTGTCAGTCCGTCTGTCTTTTGCTAGTCCGTTTGTTTGTTTACGTTATATATAATAAACACATACTTCTTCACTCAATTTTCACACCTACATATATACACACATACATACATACATACATACACTTACAATATGTATGCAAGCGCGTATACATGAAGAGGGAAAAAGGGACATTTCTCCCCCCAAAAACGATTTATATTATATGTGTTTCTTTTGGTAAGTAACTCTTTTGCTGCCATATACTATCAAAAATGTATAAGCTTCCAACCCCCACAAAACTAAACCAAGACTACGCCCATGTATGATGTGCACATTTGTATAAATATCGACGATCTAACATTAGGGTATTCACGATTAGTACAAACATATCCCATTTTCATACTAGAAACATTATTCTAATAAACTTTTCATGAACACCCCTAATGGCATGTGTGCACTTTGTATGGAAAAAAGTGCGCTGGTACCGGCATAAACACACTACTTGCTTGCGAAAAACAAAATAATATTAGATCATACTTTTGTATGGGGAGACATAATAATATTGATTCCTTCTACTTATGTCAAACGTATACACACATTCCAAAACATTTAATACGTGATAATTCAAATTTCATAATAATGTTTAAACAAGATGATTTAAATTTAAAGCATATTTATAATGATCACGTTGGAAATGATATGAGCCTTGACATGTTTTCTAAAATATGCAAAGAATGTTGGAAAGAAAAACATGGATTTCTAGTAATAAGTAAAGATGATGAAATTCATAATGGACGTTATAGAAAAGGTTTTGATATATTCATCCAAGTTCAATTGTAAATATTCAGCTATCCAAACTGAATACATATATATTCTTCTTAATAATTTTGTATACTGCAAAGCTGTTTTAAGGAGCTGTTTAGCTGTTCTAGGGAGCTGTTAAGCTATTCTAGGGAGCTGTTTAGCTGTTCTAGGGAGCTGTTTAGCTGTTTTAAAGAGCTGTTTAGCTGTTTTAAGGAGCTGATTAGCTGTTTTCACGGAGCTGTTTAGCTGTTCTAGGGAGCTGTTTTAAGGAGCTGTTTAGCTGTTTACCTGTTTTCACGAAGCTGTTTAGCTGTTCTAGGGAGCTGTTTAGCTGTTTTAAGGAGCTGTTTCGCTGTTTTCACGGAGCTGTTTAGCTGTTCTAGGGAGCTGTTTAGCTGTTTTAAGGAGCTGTTTTAACTGTTATAAGGAGCTGTTTTAGAGAAGCTGTTATAAGAAGCAGTTTAGCTGTTCTACGAAACTGTTCAGTTCTTCCATAATTTAATTTGGTTTGTTTAAAATCACTCTCATTCATAAATATGGAAAACGATAATGTATTAAGGGAGTTAGTGAAATCTAGAAAAATTTTGAAAAAGAAATTTGATGGCGTGAAACTTGGAGAAGCAGAAACATATAATCAATTAGAAAATACATTTAAACCATTGACAGAACCACTAAAAAAATTAGTTAAATTATCTAATGAGAATTTACTAAAGCCAACAGCAACGATATTGAAACATGACAAAACAAAAATGGAAAATATAAAGAATAGCAGCATTATTCCTAGCGAAAGTGTTTTAAAAGAAGAAAATCTCCTCAATGCATCACTTATAACAAGTAAAATGGACAAAAGTAATAAATATAGCACAGATGAAGACGACGATGAGGTAAATAATGAATCATTTTACTCCCAATCATCAAATTGGGATTTTGATTTAACAAACCTGAATGAAAACAAACAAACAAACAAACATTACTATTTCATCAAAATCCAGAGCAATATGACTCATCAGAATTAGAAATATATAAACAAATTTTACTTGAAACAAACGCCCATAGACGAAACCATGACCCTAATAGTCAACTTAAAGGTAATAGGGGTTATAAATATAAAAAGGTTATAAAAAAACTATTTCCTACTACTACTCACATTGGTAAAGGCTTAATGAATATAAATCTAAACAAACCAAACTATATATACTGGGATAATCCCAATGAAATAGTAGATCGATTAAGACTTCTAATAGCATCACAACATGCTGGTAACAATAATCACACTAATGAAATAATATCAATAATTGAAGAATTGAGAGAAGCAAATATAATTGATTAATAAAAGGAAAAAAAATGACCGTGGACAAATTTGGTCATTACAATAATCAAAATTTTAATAGCGAAATAAGAAAGAAAAACTTTTTTAAGAAATTTTTGGGTTATACGTTGGATGACGATAACATAGACATCGAGAATAAAAGAATCAAAAATGTTGCAAGTCCTTTGGAGGAGAATGATGTCGTCAATAAATTATTTCTAATATCTTACATGAATCAAGCGGAAACCCAAATAAATAATTATTTAAGAGAGGAAATCAATGAAATGCATGAAAAAGTTATACAATTTAAAGTAATATTCGATGAGCAAATAAAAAGTTGTATTGATAAAATTAATAAAGTTGAAAATCTGACGTTCTCGTCAGTAGCTATAAGTGTGCCAATAGATAACAAATCAACTAAAAAACAATCTGAGATATAATTACACAGTAAAAAGACGAAATTTAGTAAATGAACTTCATTCTCAAGCACGAAAGAATTTCTTAAGGCGAAGAGTTATTACAAAGGGTATAGGCGATCTCTGGCAAGCTGATTTGGTTGAAATGGGTAATTATTTAGCTAGCAACAATGGATATAAATATATGTTAACAGTCATTGATATATTCTCAACATATGCTTGGGTTGAATCAACTAAATCAAAAACTGCTTCAGAAGTTGCAAAAGCCTTTCAAAAAATATTTAATTTGGGGCGTAAACCTAAGAATTTACAGACAGATGATGGTAAAGAATTTTTCAATAAGGAGTTTGGAGTGCTAATGCGAAAATATTTAATTAATCATTACTCTACATACAGTGTATTGAAAGCTTCAATTGTTGAACGCTTTAATAGAACATTAAAGGGTATGATGTGGAAAGAGTTTAGTAACAACGGAAGCTATAAATGGATTCATATTTATAAGAGCTTAGTTAAAAAATATAATAATAAAAAACATAGAACAATAAAAATGGCACCGGTTCACGTTACAGCTAAAAATGAACATGTAAGAGCACTATATTCGGCTGTGCCGAATCTTTTATTTTAAGGGCCCATGTTGAAGGTGAACTACATATAGTCTTTAAATTTGTTTTCTGCATTTCGTTTGACATTTCTCAATCTCAAACTTACTCAATTTGATCCGTGGAAAGATACGCAAATAAGCAACGCTTTAAAGTTATTCAGGTTTTTTATAAAAATGGGCGTTCAAATCAAAATGCATTTTGTGCACTTCGTAATTCTTTTCAACAACATAATCGTGCAAATTCGTCCACAATCGGGAGAATTGTAAAAAATATTTAAATTTCTGCAAAACAGGTCTGTATAAAATGTTATAAAATCTGTGAATGCCTTCTTAGTTCGTTGAATGGGAACCATTGCTTTTTTTTGCGATAGTGTGGCAAAAGAACAGTCAACCTCGACTCATCATCATGCCCAACAATTGAGCATCAACATTGTCATTGAAAATTTGGACCATCAGATAGAGGAGTGGCGCCAAGGATGGTGGGGCCATTTGGCCGATATTTTGTTAAATACATAATTGAACCATACAAATATTATCATTATAAAAAGAAATGATAATAATTTCTTAAATAATTTGTGTTTTATTTAAAATCAACATCGGCCCTTTAAATTTAATCACCCTTAATAACTTCGATATGATAGTAAAATGTTTTCGTAAATTTAGTCCTTTAGTAAAAGTGGGCGTTAAAGTAGGCATGTCAATAAAGTTTCTGCTAATAAATATAATTTAGATATTTCAATATAGTCCTATATTTTCCCAAAAACTTTGTCAATAGAGAAATTACATGAATTGAAGATAAACCGTTATATGGGAGGTAGACGTTAAAGTGGGCGTGTCCCCTAAACTTTTTGGGACAACAATTAAATTGATTAGAAGGATATATGTAGCAAATTTCATCATCATACCTCTACTTTTGTCGGTTTTATGAGCTTTTAAATTTCATTAACGGTACATAACGTGAAAAGTGGGTGTTATAGTAGGCGTGTCAAAGTTGTTTTTGCTAATGAGTACAACTAAGATGTTTCAATATAGTCCTTTATTATTCCAAAATCTTTATTAATAGAGTAATCATATGAATTTTAGGTAAGACGTTATATGGGAGGTGGTAAAAGTGGGCGTGGCACTTGATTTTCCGTAACAGAAAAGCCTCTCACCAAAAAGCAATGTGTGCAAAATTTCAGAATCGTACATTTAATTTTGTCCGTTTTATTAGGTTTTAAATTTCAAATATACTGAAAAATACACTGCGCGGTATAAATTTTCGTAAATTTTTATCCATAACTCCTTTCCTAATGCATCAATGTAAGCAATTTTTGGGGAGAGATATTTTTTTGACTCTAGAAATATATATTCGAAGTTTCATGACTGTACGTTAATCGGTTTGGACACAATACCATTTTATTCGATGTTCGTAGGACACGGTTTTTTCGACCTACTCTTGCTTTTCAAGCTATAACTCTCTTCCTAATATTCCGATTTAGCCCATTTGCAAATACCAAACAAACCTTGTTATTAAATCAAACCCTGATTCAGAATACATATACTTTATGGGGTCTAAAATGGATATTTCGATGTGTTACAAACGGAATGACAAAATGAATATACCCCCACCATTTTTTTGGTGTCGGGTATAAAAACATCTGTTGAATACTGTATACAATAATATTAAAATCTTTAAACCATCACGTTTCAAAGTTGGAGATCATGTTCGAATTAGTAAATATAAATATATACTCCCAACTGGACAACAGAAATATTTTAAATTCGATCAATACAAAATACTTATCCCGTCACATTTATATTGGAAGACTATCAAGGAAATGAAATAAAATGGGGATTTTATAAGGAGGAGATACTTCACACACGTTATCCCAATATATTTTTGGTAGAAAAAGTATTGAAAACTAAAGGAAATAAAGCGTTTGTTAAGTGGTTGGGTTTCTCAAATCAACATAATTCTTGGATAAATAAAACTGATATATTGTAAAATTAAAAATAATAATTCATAAATATAGAAAATAAATAATTAAAAAATTATTAAAGCATTTTTCATTAATAGTTGAGATGTCAATAACATTAGCATTAAGCGGAAAGTCTTCAACTTTAACAGCAAATTATTTTCCACCAATACATCTTAGCGATGAATATGAATGTTCTCTAATAGATTTTCATTCATATAATTCCGTTCCCAATGTAGACTTTGATAATAATCTATTTCATATAGGAGATAAAGTAATTGAAATTTCTATAGGTTCTTGTGAGTTACAAGATATTGCTGACTATATTACTACAGAATATAAAGCACAGGAATTTAATAAATCAATTATAATTGAAGCCAATAACAATACTTTACAAGTTGAAATAACCTCATCACACGACAAAACTTTCTTTGATCAGAATCGATCTATTGGTAGTTTATTTGGATTCGATAGAACAACGTTGAATTCTGGTGTAAAACATTTTTCAAATCAGCCAGTAAATATTTTAAAAGTTAATGCCATACAAATTCAATGTAATATAATAACGGGGACATATATGAATAACTCTCCAGCACATAAACTTCATGAGTTCGCACTGGATGTCCCTCCAGGTTATAAATTAGATGTAATCCCTAGTAATCAAATTTATTTGCCAGTAAACGTCAAAGAAATAACACATCTTACCATTTGGATTGTTGATCAAGAAGGTCGTTTAATAAATTTCAGAGGCGAAGAAATAACGCTAAGATTACATCTGAGACCAAATAAGATATGATAATTTATAATAAAAACATACACAATAAAATTAAAAGGAACACATCTACAAAAACTATTAAATCTACAAGACCAAAGTTAACTGAACAAAATAAAGAGTTTTTAAAATCACTTAAGTTAAAAGTACAAAAGAATGTCTAATATACTCAATGTTGTGGAGAAACCGTTTTCGGATGAAAACATAACTAAAAAAGATTACCACAGTTATTTACCCTATATACAGTCATATAAAAATAATGATGAAATTCGAATTACAATACAAAATCAAGACTTGTATGTTCTTTCCTCAGAAAGCTACTTATATATAGAAGGAAATATCAACAAGTAAGAGTGCTATATTCGGCCGTGCCGAATCTTATACACCCTTCACAACTTGTAGTCATGCAATAACAATAGTTTGTATCACCATTCATCCCATATGAAATACGTACATACATATAAAAACATACATATATAAAAACATCCCATTGTAAAATTAAAAATTCACGTATGTATGTTAAAAAAACAAAAAAAAAAAAATTTTAAAAAAATATTAAAAAAAAATTTAAAAAAAAAAAACTAAAAAAAAAATTATTATATATATAATATATGTAAAACAAAAAAATTAAAAAAAAAAATTAAAAAAAAATAATAAAAATTTAAATAATATATTAAATAAAAAATAAAAAAAAAATTTTTAAAAAATTTTTTTTTTGGCTCAGCTGGGATTCGATGCCACGTTTTCTCTAACCAGTATACACGTTTGTATGTATGTATGTTGTTGTTGTAATGTTGTTTTTGTGAAAAAAGAACCGAGGTGGTCGTGGGTTTTTGCTCATATCTCAGTTGTTTATGTACTGATGTTTCTGATTTTCAACACCGATCTACTCCCGAATATTTCTGATATTTTAATATCTCACCCAAATCCAAGCGATGTCGGGGGGCTTCAAAAAGTTGATTTCAACATACACACGGACAGACGGTCAGACTGACAGGGCTTAATCGACTCCCCTATTCATAAGCTTTCAGAAAATATATACTTTATGGGGTCGGAAATCAAAATTGTAGAAATTTCACACGGAATGACAAACCTATATATACCCTTTTTCACTGTGTGAAGGGTATAAAAAATGAAAAGGGTGAAGAATCTAAAAATGGTCGATTAAGAAATAATTGTGTAGCGTACTTATTTAATTAAATACGTTATGAGATCAATGGTGTTGAAATTGATCGAACTCGATACTTGGGAAGGTCCAGTACACTCAAGAATTATATTTCATTAAATGAATTTGAAAGTAATATGATGAGAAATGCTGGATGGTCTATATCTGAAGACTTATCTATACAAACATTTAATTTTTACATCCCTCTAAAGCTTTTAATGGGATTTGCAGAGGATTTTAATAAAATAATATTAAATAGTAAAGACGAACTTATTCTTTTACAAAGTTCAACTGATGAGAATGTATATTACTCAACAGATGCCAACGAAAAACTTCAGTTGACAGTTACAAATATAACATGGAGAATTCCACATGTTCAGCTATCAGATTCTAGAAAAATACAAATAATGAAGATTATTAAGGATGGAACTTCTTTACCTATTGCATTCCGCAGTTGGGACTGTTATTTAAATCCTACATTTTCTGGTGGAATAAATCATCATTGGAATGTTAAAATGTCAATCAATAGAGAAAGACCACGATTTTTAATATTAGTTTTGGAAAATAAAAACAAGTATATTCATTCTAATTTAAAAAATATTAAAGTGCACTTGAATGCAGATGTCTATCCCTATGACGATTTAAATTTAAAGTTTGAGGGAAATCGATATGCAATTTTATATGATATGTATGCAAAATTTCAACAAAATTACTACATGAGGGAAGCACAACCACTTCTTTCTTGTGAAAAATTTAAAAATAATCCAATTGCTGTAATTGATGTTAGTCACCAAAATGAGATGATTAAAAGTGGACCAATTGATGTAAAAATTGAGTTTGAAACCGGTAGTCCAATTCCTACAAATACAAATGCTTATTGTTTAATCCTATATGACCGTTTGATGGAATACACCCCATTAACTGGAATTGTTAGAAAAGTTATATAAATTTATACTGTAATACTTACCTTCCTCTAATTTATTTAAAACGAAAGATGAAATAAAAACAAACAAAAAATATATATTTATAAAATTGATTTTTATTATTATAATTTACAAGAGAAATTAAAATTTATAAATTTTTTAGGTAATTAAGACAATTCAAAAAATTTTTATATATTAACAATGCTTTTTTTTTAATTTTTAAATTAATATTCTATTTCAATTAAATATTCATCCAAACCATCATCAACATTTATAAATTTATCAATGTAGTTGTTATCTATATATTCTATTTCATTATTATCTATTGAGGAGTTTTCTATAGCGTTATTTCGTAAAGCTATTTCTTTGTAATGACCCCAAGCTAGAGTATTAACATTATTATTACATATAAATCTCTTATTATCTAAATAACTTAAAGATATCTCATTTATAAGGGACGTATATATAGTATGTAATTTTGATTTAAAAATATACATTTTTCCATAATAAATATGTTTATTATATAAGCAATTTTTATAATCTGAAAGACTTAGATTTTTAGTAACACAACTTTTGACACCCTTAGCTTTTTTAGTTTCTTCCATGTTATCCATTTTAAATGAGTACATTTTTGCTCTCAATCCTACAAATTCTTTCATAATTTTACCCATGTTTTCATCCTTCATCATCCCTAAAACTTTCTTATTCTTTTGCCGAATACCAAATTGATTAGCTAGTTCATAATCTGAGGTGTCAAATCTTGTATCAATATCATTTATTATGTCTTTGTAGAATCTTCTGTTTCTATGCTATAAATAAATGAATCGGTGTCCATATAATTTAGTTCGAGTTTACTTTCATATTTGGGTAACATATAATCATAATGAAAATCATACATCTTTCATTTTGATAACTCCAAGATTACAAAACCCAGATAAATTGGCTTAGTATATAATGAGTAACTTTTGTTTAGCTCAACTGCAATCATGTTTTCATCAAAAATACTTAAAGAATTAAATTCGGGTTTTGCAATGAGAGCACGTGCTCCAAGTCTTTTGCCCACACTTTCCCATTTATTTACAATCTTAACATCTTTACGTTTGTCTACATTTTCCATAGTTTTACCATATACTGCATTATTGAGTAATTTAAAGAAATTTTTTTCAAACGTGTTTTTTGCGTTTGTTCTATGTAAATTGTTTAATGCAATATATTTCTTCAACCAAGCTGATTGACTAAATTTTAGTATTCTATGAATCTTTTCTAGTTTCAAACCATGTTTTCAACATTGTTGCAAGTTTTTATAGTATATAATATACTGACGCTTGTCATTTAAATCTACGATTAGCTTTTTTTCTTTAGATTATGTACCCATGTTCTGTAACTTTAGTGAGAACTTCTCGCATCGAAAAGTCATGAAACAAAATATCCCACCGTTTCTCGATGTGTGAGAAAAAAGTGTATCTGTAACTCATGGCGAAAACTACCATTTATGATTACGTTGTTACGTTATAGCTATCAAAAATTATACTTAATTTTAAGAAGAAGAGAAAAAAAAAAATAAACTTAAAAAGTGCGGGAAAAATAACACATATAAAATTTAGAAATTAGAAGTGTTTAAAAAAACAAGTGCAGAAGAAACAAATAAAATGTACAATGCAGCTTTAGTTAGAGCGGTTGGGGATGATGAAAGGAATATGTTGCGGATTCATCGCAAAAGGTTGTGCGATTCAACAGACTCTTTTGAAATGCCGGAGAATTGATTTAAGGAACTATATCGCTTAAGCAGATCATCAGCAATGGTTCTGCTTGAAGGCACCTTTTATGAGAAAAGGTGTAAGGAATACAAATTTGCCTTCACTTTCCAAGACATTGGTAACATTGTTTCCTTTTGATGATAAACATAATGATGATGGTGGTGTATTTAGGATTTTTGTTTAGGACACACGACATAGAAATTAAACAATTTGGTTAAACAATAAACACTTTTTGTAAATATTTAAGGTCTAAATAAAAAAAGAATAAAAAAATTATAAAAATTATTTTGAAATTGAAATAAAAAAAAATAAATGAAAAGAATTTAGCAATTTTATTTAGTTAGTTAGTTTTTTTAAACTTTAAATGACTTTGATGATTGTAAAAATATAATCAATATAAAATAAAATCTATCTTTTTTAGAAATATAAAAACTTTTGTAAATTAAACAAAGATAGTTACCATAAATTATTTCCCATAGTAAGAAAATTTATAACCTCAAATTTAAAGTAATTAATTTTTCATTTCCTAATTTCTTTCTTTTACATACATAAAAGTTTAAAGCACAAAAAAAAAACATTATTTCAATTACAAAATATTTTATAGAAGGTTCGATAGTTTAAACTCGATATCTAGTTTTCTTTTTTGTTGCTTTGAAACCCGCATAATTTTCTTAACGATAACAAATTTATAATATTAATACATACATATGTATGCATTAATAATAAAAAAAAAACATTTAAACTTTACATTTTCCATGTTTTTGTCACTGATTTTTGACTTTTTATATTTTTTGGCTCAAAGTTTTTGCAATCTCGCGGTCTTTTTGTTTGTGACTTATTTTGACAGTTCAAAGTGAGAAGTTCTCGCCTGAAAACTTTACAGAAACACTTTTTTTATGGCTTACGAGTATTTTTCTTACGTGACAGGTATTTCTCGCATGAATAGTTACAGAAACAGTACAGTAAGAAAAAACAGCTGTTTGTTTCGATTTGTTGTATTTCTGTACCAATTTACATGTTTCAAGTGAAAAGTTTCTCGTAGCGAGAGTTACAGAACATGGGCACTGGAGGAGCTTTGTTTTCACAACAAAATGGAAGACTATTATGACTATCATGAATTTCACTTGGATATTTCAAGTCAACTTCTAATATATAACCAGTGTTTGAGTTATCTGGAATTGAATCTAAAGAGAAACTTTCAATGTCATCTATCCACGCAAAATTCCAATCTGGTAAAGCTTCTGACATTGTCCAACCATATAAATTATTTGCATCCGTATACATTAACTACTTGGATGACATTTCACAACTATAATTTTCTAAATCAGTTAATAAATCTAATTTAATGTCTGTTATTTTTAACATAGCATCCCATGAAAGACCTGGTGCTGTATAATAATGGCATGGATCTAGATTATAAATATTTTTGCAAACTAATCTAAAGTTTTCAAAAACATCTGCTAGCAATAAAACATCTGTTTTTAAATATAACATTAGATAATCATCTAATGTTTTACACTCGAATTTACTCCATACCTCTTTTGCTTGCATGTAATCAGCTAAAGAACATTCTGTATCCATCAGTTTGTTGAAGAAATCTTCAATCGGTGGTAAATTAGTTTCGGAAAGTTTCTCAATAGAATTCAAATAATTATATGGAAAAACACCTTTTCTTACAAGTAAATTAAATTTACTTTCAACATTAAACATTGATTTGACAATCTGTAAATCATTTTTTGATAAATTTTTGACAAGATTGTCTAAACTAAATGGCAAAAATCTATAAGAATCAAGAAATCTTATTTCAAATCTTTCATTATCTTCACTATTGACAGTTTTAGATAATGATATATACAATTACTTTATTTAAGGGAATAATATTGATTGAACCATCATCAATTTTGTTTAACTCTTTTACAAATAGATGGCAATCATATGATGAAAAATTATGGAAAAACACAGGGAAAAACTTTGGAATTTTATAATTTAAATTACATGAATTATGTGCCGGTCCTCTGTATTTTCCACTTAAATGGCAGCGATCTTTTATTTTTTTTTTATTTCATTTAAAATAGGCTTTAAACAAATATGACACTCATCACTTAAAGCGAAATTTATTTCTTCCTCTTCAGTTAAGGGTGTCATTGGCTTAGTTTTTGTAATAAAATTAGAGTATAAATATTTTAAATCATTAACTAAACTAACAATGAACTGGTTTGGTGAATCTAATCCTTTAAAACTACAAAATCTATTTAAACTTTCATCAAATGAATACTTAATAAAATACGCAAATGCATAGGGTATATGTTTATCAACTAATGTTGTTGATGAGATATCCCCCTCGGAATACATGTTTGAATATTTTCAAAAATGCATTCCGAATCTGCATATACTACAAACGGTACATCTAACTTATTACTATAATTCTTAAACTCTAAAATAGACTTATCTGCCTCTGGAACATAAGACACCTTCTGTCTGCAGACCTTCTGATGTTTCGCAAACTTGTCACCATTACTGAAATGTTGTAGACAGTCATCACAAACAGAAATACTCCCATTGCATTTTGTTTGTTGGGATCTTATCAATCTGTAAAAATAAATAAATAAATATGTTAATAATTATCAAACTTTAAACATTATACATAGATAAAATAATCATAAAATTCATTCTATCACTTACCTTGAAATATTTTTTATCCATACATAATGTGAAACGACATCCTCTCTAATATTTTGTTGTAGAAATAAAAGATTGATGTGTTTTGTTTTTTTTCCCTTTCGTTTTATAATATGGTCCTACTACCAGGTTTTCTGTTTCGTTGTAGCCAAACACATTAATACTGACACTTTGATAATTGCTTTCAAAAATGCATATGTCTTTTATTTTAAGCGGGAAGCATAACCATTTAAAATTTAGAGAGTAGCCATTGATATTAATTATTTCTGATGATACGTTTACTCTATACATAGAAGGTAGACCTGCATTTTTTTTTTAAATCAGCAATCGCTGATATCACAGCCCACTTAAAACAGTAGTTATCCTCATTATGGACATTAATGCATGCCTTTTTTAGTAATAATTTTTTTGGTAGTGGGATAAACGATTTTCCTTTTAGTGGTTGATATTTATTCAAATTCAACTCTATTTTAATTAGTTGAACTAGAGTCCAACCACTATCTCTTTCTTGGAACTCTTCCATTTTCTTAAAAATGTTTTGAGTTTGTTTGATAAATATATTATCAAAATCCGTCATTGAATAAATTTCTTCCATATTTGTTTGAAAATACTTCACTTCTAGTGGAGTATTTTCCAAGTCATCTAAATTTGGCTTGGCATATAATGCATGCAGCTCTATATTTATTTTAAGAGCATTATGTTTTTTTAGAAAGGTATCAACTTCTTCTTTTAATGGTTCACAAGATTCATTAATAAATATCTCTGGTATGAAACATTCTTCCTTTTTATTAACATATGAGAGAGTTATAACTCTGGATTTAAATGCTTTTTTAATTATTTTCACTTCTCCACATAATGGTGATTTTTTTGGCAATAACTTCTTTTGAGTAGGATGCATGAGTTTTTTCATGCATTTTAAAATTTTTAATGTCAATAAACACTTTTTTACACTCACTGCATACAAAGACCATTTTTTATTTTTTTGTTTAATTTTTATTGTCTGCAATTTTTAATATAGTCTTCACAGATTCATTTATACACTCTTAGATATTTTTGAAAAAATTTTGTTATGGTGTAAGTATTACTATTTTAATAGTTTTTGAAGCCTACACTGATTAATTTTGTATAGACTTAATGTTATTTTATATTTCTTTATATATTTTTATTTTTTTGTTTTCTTTGTTTATTTATTTTGGAAACTAATCACAAACTTCTTTAAAACTTTTAACGTAACTCTTGACTTCACTTCACGTATAGAAATACTTATATAATGAACTAAGTAGTTTTAAATATATCGAATTTATATATAAAAAACACATCATAAGAGGAATATTTCAAATCATAAAACAATGGTAACACTTTTAAACACACACACACAAAACTAAGAGCGTAATATTCGACTGTGCCGAATCTAATATACACTTCACCAGCATTTGTTTTGTTTTTAGGCACTCGCTTAAATTCTGCAAAAATAACTTAATCCTAATTTACAAAGAAAAACTAAGAGCAAAAAAAATATACATACATCTGCATACTATAATAAAAGACATCTATACATACATATACTATATAATCGTGAACTTCTATGCATACATACATCCTTACATATATGAATTATTATATGTGATATCGCATAAAAGGGACCTAAGGGTAAAAAAAAAACAATTTTCACTTTTTTTTTTGATGTGGACAACATCTGAGCATCGAATGAGACCGATCCCTTGCCCCAAAAGTGTTCCCTCCCAGAGATATGCGCGTTTTATAAAAGTGAAGTCGACGATTCTAAGCGCAAATAGAAAGGGACGTAACGGTAAAATTTATTTATTTTCATTTTTCCCCTACTAAATTAACAAAATAACCTGATTTTACGAAACTACAACAAATTTTTTTTCTCTTATGAGCAATTTAAAAAAATCATTTAATCTTTAAAATGGCTCTTCTGAACAAAACCTGTTTTTACCCTTAGGTCCCTTTCTCTATGCGCTGTCACATATGCTTAATATAGGATTGGGTTATACCGTTGTACGTCATTTTGCAGTGGGGTTGGAAAAAATATGTAATTCGCCATTTTGTTTTGTACGCCATCTCAGATCAAGAATTTTCAAGCCCTTTCATTGGATAACACTATTAAGGGTGGTGTTCATTACAAACATTTTCTCATATATACAGATCTGTTAGCTATTTTGTTGGCGGCCATCTTGAATTTATAGGTTATACATAATGTTCTTTAATCTATTTGTCAGTTTCTTTATTTTGTGTACTAGAACATGTTTGGGAGAATTTTTAGAAACGTAGGAATTTTAAGTATGTTTTTTCATATGGCATCACTTTAAAAGGTTATTTCAATGCAACAGCTGTTTTGCAAAACAAAATTATTAATTTTCTTGTATGTTTCTTGTTTTTTAGTTTTGTTTCAATAATTGGAGAATAAAATGATAATTAATAAAAAAAAATTATTGTGAATTTAAAGAGGGCGGTACAAAGTATTCCATTTTTAAATCAATGGAAGATTTCAGATTCCCAGACGCCATAGAAATCTAAAATTGTAAAAAACAAGAAGACCAAAGCAATTCTGACAACTCATCTAACAATTTTTTTTTATCGTCATCTGACAACCGTCTAAACTTAAAATTTTTTGCCGGACAACATCGTCAGATAAAGTTATTGTTAGAACAATATCTGCCAATGAAATTGTTAGCTTTTTTGATGAAAGTCTGACAACTGTCTGAACTGAAACTGTCTTATGAAAGCAATTCTTCATTGTCATTCCATTGCTAGCATATGTTTAGGTAAAGCAATTATGTCAGATCTAACAACCGTCTGTACAGAGCTTAAGTTTGTATGCACCTATTTATATATGTTAGTATTTATGTATGTATATACAATTAATAATTTACCTTTGCATTTTCTCATATTACAATTATAAAAAAATTTTAACAAAAAATCATCCGTATGAGTAAATTGCACAAAAATCATCCGTATGAGTAAATTGCACAGACAATAAAAAATTAAACTTGAAACTTGAGACAAACAAACCAATAACAAAATTTATATCAATCAAAATAAAAAATCATCCTTATGGAAATTACCATTGGGATGAAAATTTTAAATTATTTACAAAAATTCATCCTTATGGGGAATTACCATTGGGATGAAAATTTAAAACAAAAATTCATCCTCATTGAATCTCCATAAGGATGAATTTATTTGTTTATTTAGCCAGAACGCTTATATTATATCTACTTAGATAGAAAAGAAATGTGTTAGGTGCATCTTCTGATCCTCCTGCTATTAAAATCGGAGAACCCGTTATCAAGTTATGACAAAATATTTTAGGCAACCCAACGATTTAGGGGGTGAAATATGTCACGCCTTTAAAAGAAAATCCTTACGTACTGAAAAAAACGGAAAACAAATTTGAATTGAGGGCATCAAAATCTATATAGTACATATACTTTTATTTCTAGGATAGACCCAAATTTTTTTTGTTGCGCATTGTACTTTTGTTGCGAATTATACTTTTGTTGCGCAGTGTAATTTTTTCAAAATCTGCCACTATATTTCTTACATCATACTACACCTAAAAACAGCAAAAAACTAAAACTTTTAATTAAAAAAAAAAAAACGTTTAATAATTTTGGCCAGCTTTTCAGGCCAAGTACTCCTCTGTGCGTCAGTCGAAATTCGCTATACGCTGTGAACTCTGCAATATATTTATTTCTATTTCCTACGCCAGCGAACAACAAACAAATTGATACAATGTTACCATTTCTTATTATATTGGGTTTTACTTCGCAACTTTTTAAGAAAATAAAGTTAGTTTTTGCTTTATTTTTTATTTTAAATCATTAACCCTGCAACGTCATCCTTCGTCAGAATGACGACGTGCTTTCTTATTTTCGAATTAAAAATGGTTTCTTCAATTTGTTTTGGTCTGATTTTGCGTATAGCGTTAGTCGCTTTTGAGCTTTTGGTGGTCGAAGACGTGTAGTGAATTGCGCACATTGTAAGTATACTATTTTCTGCTTCTAGTTTTTTTGCGTAGTCAAAATGACGAGGATGACGTTTGTGTAACTTTTAGGTTTTTCCGTTATTTTTTCTTGTACGAATATTTTTACTGTATATCTCAGATGGCTAATCAACGATCACTAACAGATACACAAATTCCTCTCCTGGAGTGACAACGATGAAATCGAAAGCGATATTAGTGAAATAAGTTGTGACACAAAAGTCGAGCAGGATGAAGCTATTGAAAATTCCAGCTCTTCAGACGATGCAACTGAAGTGGATAAAGATGAGATTCCGTTAAATATTTTGAGAGTGAAATCAAACGTAATTACGTGCGATAAAATTATACTTCGAGGAAAAAACGATCATAAATGGTCATCAGTCAAAGGTAAAACACATCATTATGGACTTAATATCGTACATAAAAGTCGAGGACCAGCACGTCAATGCAAAAACATAATTGATCCTCTCGAATGTTTTAAACAATTTATAACAGGAGATATCGTGGACGAAGTTGTAAAGTGGACAAATGTCGAGATAGCTCAACGTCAATCTAGCTCAACGTCAATCAATCTTACTTTCAAATACGGATCAGACATTTGTGCAAAGTGTCAAAAAAGGCTGTGTGGCGAGCACAAAATTGAAGTTTGTGCCTCGTTCTTTAAATAAATTAACTATCTCCTTAACTAAATGTATATTTTAATATATATATTAATATATGTATTATATGAAACTACAAGACTTAATGGAAAAAACTGTGTTATATATTATACTTCTTATGTTTTATAATTCTTTATTTAAAAAAAACCATGCCAATTGAAGAAAGGCTATGCAATGTTAATTTTACGTTAAATAATAAAAAAATGTATGAATTTTAATTAAATTTTATTAAAAAACTAACTAAATATAATTAATTCCTCTTTGTTAGTAAATATTTTTGCTCAAGGTGTATCTTGTTGCCTCTTGAAATAGATCGTAGTCAAAATGACGAAGGATGCCGTTAGTGTACAAAAAATAAGGATGACGTTGCAGGGTTAAAAAAAAAACAAGTAACAATGCTATATTTGGCCGTACCGAATTTTATATACCCTTCACAACGTGTAGTCATGCAATAACTAATTGTTTGTATCACCATTCATCTCATATAAAATACGTACTGGTTAGAATAAATGTTGCATCGAATCCCAGCTGAGCCAAAAAAATTTTATTTTATTTAATATATTATTTATATTCTATTATTATTATACCCTTCACCTGTGGTGCACAAGGGTATATATAGCTTTGTCATTCCGTTTGTAATTTCTACAATTTTCATTTCCGACCCCATAAAGTATATATTTTCTGAAAGCTTATGAATAGAGGAGTCAATTAAGCCCTGACCGTCTGTCCGTGTGTTGGTTGAAATCAACTTTTAGAAGCACCTATATGTTCCTCAGATCTGTATATGGTATCAATCTCTTGGAAATATCCCGGAATGAATCGCTATTGAAATTCAGCACAATCGCCCCATAACTTTCTGAGATATGAGCTAAAAACCACGACCACCTCGTTTTTTTTCACAATTACAACAACAACATACATAGATACATACATGTAAAAAACATACCAAACAAAAAAAATTACATAAAAAAAAATATTAAAAATAAGAAAAAAATAATAAAAAAACTACAAAAAAATAATTTAAAAAAAATTTTAAAAAATTTTTTAAACATTTTTCTAAAAAAATTTTTTGAAAAAATTTAAAAAAAAATATAAAGAAAAATAGTAAAATATAAATAATATATTAAATAAAATAAAATAAAATTTTTTTGGCTCAGCTGGGATTCGATGCCACATTTATTCTAACGTGTACGTATGCACGTATTTTATATGGGATGAATGGTGATACAAACAATTGTTATTGCATGACTACACGTTGTGAAGGGTATATAAGATTCGGCACGGCCGAATATAGCACTGTTACTTGTTATACCCTTCACCTGTGGTGCGCAAGGGTATATATAGCTTTGTCATTCCGTTTGTAATATCTACAATTTTCATTTCCGACCCCATAAAGTATATATTTTCTGAAAGCTTATGAATAGAGGAGTCGATTAAGCCCTGACCGTCTGTCCGTCTGCCCGTGTGTTGTTTGAAATCAACTTTTAGAAGCAACTATATCTCGTTTTTTTTCACAATTACAACAACAACATACATACATAGATACATGTAAAAAACATACCAAACAAAAAAAATTACAAAAAAAAAAAATATTAAAAATAAGAAAAAAATAATAAAAAAAACTACAAAAAAAAATTTTAAAAAAATTTAAAAAAAAATTTAAAAAAATTTTTTAAAAATTTTTCTAAAAAAATTTTTTAAAAAAATTTAAAAAAAAATATAAAAAAAATAATAAAATATAAATAATATATTAAATAAAATAAAATTTTTTTGGCTCAGCTGGGATTCGATGCCACATTTATTCTAACGTGTACGTATGCACGTATTTTATATGGGATGAATGGTAATACAAACAATTGTTATTGCATGACTACACGTTGTGAAGGGTATATAAGATTCGGCACGGCCGAATATAGCACTGTTACTTGTTATACCCTTCACACAGTGAAAAAGGGTATATATAGGTTTGTCATTCCGTGTGAAATTTCTACAATTTTCATTTCCGACCCCATAAAGTATATATTTTCTGAAAGCTTATGAATAGGGGAGTCGATTAAGCTCTGTCAGTCTGTCCGTCTGTCCGTGTGTATGTTGAAATCAACTTTTTGAAGCCCCCCGACATAGGTTGGACCCGGGTAAGGTATTAAAATATTAGAAATATTCGGGAGTAGATCGGTGTTGAAAATCAGAAACATCGGTACATAAACAACTGAGATATGAGCAAAAACCCACGACCACCTCGATTTTTTTCACAAAAACAACATTACAACAACAACATACATACAAACGTGTATACTGGTTAGAGTAACCGTGGCATTAAATCCCAGCTGAGCCAAAAAAAATTTTTTATATTTTTTTTTTTAAATTTTTTTTTAAAATTTTTTTTTTAAATTTTTTTTTTAATTTTTTTTTATTTTTTATTTAATATATTATATATATTTTTATTATTTTTTTTAAATTTTTTTAAAATTTTTTTTTAATTTTTTTTTAATTTTTTTTTTATTTTTTTTTTGTTTTATTATTTATATTAATTATTAATTTACTAAATTATTTAGGATATGCTCCCATAATTTTTCAATTATATTTATTTGGTTGTTGGGTTTAAGCTGGTTTATATGCATTTCACTGGTGCTTATGCCAGATGATCAGTAAACCTTTACCCAAATTCTTGAAAAAGTTTAAAATTTTTATAAGTTATATTTTTAAATTCTCATTAACAAAATGAGAATTCAAAAATAAAACAAAAAACTATAAAAAACTTTTTCAAAAACCCAACCAACAATTTTTCAATTTTAATTTATTTTATTTTTCTAATCCCTTTAGCATTTGGCTAACCGTTGGTTAACACTAAATGCTTATAAGGGCAACCGAAAAATAAAATCTTTATTTTAGTTAATTTACTAAATTATTTAGGATATGCTCCCATAATTTTTCAATTATATTTATTTGGTTGTTGGGTTTAAGCTGGTTTATATGCATTTCACTGGTGCTTATGCCAGATCATCAGTAAACCTTTACCCAAATTCTTGAAAAAGTTTAAAATTTTTATAAGTTATATTTTTAAATTCTCATTAACAAAATGAGAATTCAAAAATAAAACAAAAAACTATAAAAAACTTTTTCAAAAACCCAACCAACAATTTTTCAATTTTAATTTATTTTATTTTTCTAATCCCTTTAGCATTTGGCTAACCGTTGGTTAACACTAAATGCTTATAAGGGCAACCGAAAAATAAAATCTTTATTTTAGTTAATTTACTAAATTATTTAGGATATGCTCCCATAATTTTTCAATTATATTTATTTGGTTGTTGGGTTTAAGCTGGTTTATATGCATTTCACTGGTGCTTATGCCAGATCATCAGTAAACCTTTACCCAAATTCTTGAAAAAGTTTAAAATTTTTATAAGTTATATTTTTAAATTCTCATTAACAAAATGAGAATTCAAAAATAAAACAAAAAACTATAAAAAACTTTTTCAAAAACCCAACCAACAATTTTTCAATTTTAATTTATTTTATTTTTCTAATCCCTTTAGCATTTGGCTAACCGTTGGTTAACACTAAATGCTTATAAGGGCAACCGAAAAATAAAATCTTTATTTTAGTTAATTTACTAAATTATTTAGGATATGCTCCCATTATTTTTCAATTATATTTATTTGGTTGTTGGGTTTAAGCTGGTTTATATGCATTTCACTGGTGCTTATGCCAGATGATCAGTAAACCTTTACCCAAATTCTTGAAAAAGTTTAAAATTTTTATAAGTTATATTTTTAAATTCTCATTAACAAAATGAGAATTCAAAAATAAAACAAAAAACTATAAAAAACTTTTTCAAAAACCCAACCAACAATTTTTCAATTTTAATTTATTTTATTTTTCTAATCCCTTTAGCATTTGGCTAACCGTTGGTTAACACTAAATGCTTAAAGGGCAAATTCTTGGGTAAAGGTTTACTGATGATCTGGCATAAGCACCAGTGAAATGCATATAAACCAGCTTAAACCCAACAACCAAATAAATATAATTGAAAAATTATGGGAGCATATCCTAAATAATTTAGTAAATTAACTAAAATAAAGATTTTATTTTTCGGTTGCCCTTATAAGCATTTAGTGTTAACCAACGGTTAGCCAAATGCTAAAGGGATTAGAAAAATAAAATAAATTAAAATTGAAAAATTGTTGGTTGGGTTTTTGAAAAAGTTTTTTATAGTTTTTTGTTTTATTTTTGAATTCTCATTTTGTTAATGAGAATTTAAAAATATAACTTATAAAAATTTTAAACTTTTTCAAGAATTTGGGTAAAGGTTTACTGATGATCTGGCATAAGCACCAGTGAAATGCATATAAACCAGCTTAAACCCAACAACCAAATAAATATATTAATTATTTTTTAAAAAATTTTTTTTTTTAATTTTTTTTTTAAATTTTTTTTTTATAATTTTTTTATGTTTTTTTTTAATTTTTTTTTTATTTTTTTTAACATACATACGTAAATTTATAATTTTACAATGGGATGTTTTTATATATGTGTGTTTTTTATATGTTTGTACATACAAACGTATTTCATATGGGATGAATGGTGATACAAACTACTGTTATTGCATGACTACACGTTGTGAAGGGTATATAAGATTCGGCACGGCCGAATATAGCGCTCTTACTTGTTTTTTTTTAATTTTTAAAAAAAATTTTTTTTTTATTTTTTCTTTTCGTAATTTTTTTTTGTATGGTTTTTACGTGTATGTATGTATATATGTTGTTGTTATAATTGTGTAAAAAAAACGAGGTGGTCGTGGTTTTTTGCTCATATCTCAGAAAGTTATTGGGCGATTCTGCTGAATTTCAATAGCGATTCATTTCTGAATATTTACAAGAGATTGATACCATATAGAGATCTGAGAAACATATAGTTGCTTCTAAAAGTTGATTTCAACCAACACACGGACAGACGGTCAGGGCTTAATCGACTCCTCTATTCATAAGCTTTCAGAAAATATATACTTTATGGGGTCGGAAATGTAAATTGTAGAAATTACAAACGGAATGACAAAGCTATATATACCCTTGTGCACCACAGGTGAAGGGTATAAAAAACAAAAAAAGTTAACTACAAAAATTTGTTTTTATATCTGGTTTTGCAAATATTTGAGTTTATTAAGTGAGCAAAATGTGATGAAATTCTCTTCGTACTCAAGAAAATGAGAGCAAAAATATAATTTAAGTTTTTTTTGCTTTTACACTATTAGTGTGAAGTAGAATGATTTAGAAAAATGAATGAAGAATCTAATTAACACAAAAAATTATAATCGTAAGTACAAAAAACAATAAAGAATATCTTCCTTTAAATTAAATATGGTGCTTTTCGGTTTTAACAAGGTAAAATTTTAGTTTTATTCGTTTTCTTTTGCTTTTGAATGTGTTTAATAAATAAAACATCTTATGGTGTTTGTAGTTCTACAAAAACTACAGGAACAACAAACCATTTTCTTCTACGCTGTGTAACAAAATCAAAAAATATACATGTTATTTTTGTAATAGTTGTAAAAATACTAGCACCCCCTCAATGTGTTTGCCAATGAATACATTTAAATACACCCCTGATCTAATGAAATGCTTCATTTTTTAAAAAGATTTAAAAAATACGGTCTCTTGTCAAATTTTCATTCGTATTTTCTTTCACGTTTTCTACTACTTATTACAATTTACGTTATTCTACTTTGTTCATTCTACATTCTACATGTCGTAAGACTTGTATTATAGTCTAATAGCTTAGAAAGACGACAGCGTTAATTTGCATTAGAATCTTACTAATGCAAATTAAAATTTTGCTGTGTCAGACGACAGTTTTTGCATTTAATAAAAATTGTAAATGCACTAGCAATCACAAATCTGAGCATATTGCTACAAGTTGGGATGGCAGAAGGACACTCTGAAATAAGAGAAAGGGAATTGTGGAAATTCGTAGGTTTACTGGTATCTTTTCATGCAGATTATAAGTCATATGTATGTAGGTACATATGTATATGGTATTTTTTTAAAGGATCGTAACAGCACTTTTTGGGAGAGTGACGTGCTTACGATGGACGATACCAGTATTAAGGAAAACTTTCACCTAACCAGAAAGGCATTCCAAAAAATATGCAAAAAAGTTCAACATATTGAATCTATTTTAATTTTTGATTTTTTAATTTTTTGATTGATTGCCGACCGTGTTGCCATATTGAAATTGCTCAATTGAGTTTAAATTCAATATGATTTAGTGCATTTACGTGAAATCTATTACACATTGGAATGGGGATAATTCATAAGTTAATTTGAATTAAGACTTTTAATGCAAATTAACGCTGTCGTCTGCCTATGGTATAAACTGGCCTTAATTAATACTCCCGCGAACATAAGGATAAATTACAAAATAGACACTGAAAATTGTGCACGTACATATAGACACATAATTTTCAAATTCAAATATAACAAGTAAGAGCACTTTATTAGCCTGTACCAAATCTTTTATACCCACCACTAATTTTGTGTACTTTTATAGCACAAAATTTTTTATTTTGTTTTTAACAGTAATCGCTATGGAATAATCTCTTTATACTAAAATATGTATCACTTTCTTTGTAGAACTTCGATATGATAGTAAAATGTTTTCGTAAATTTAGTCCTTCAATGAAAGTGGGCGTTAAAGTAGGCGTGCCAGTATAGTTTCTGCTAATTAATAAAACTGAGATATATATGTAGTCCTTTATTATTCCAAAAACTTTTTCCATAGAGAAATTATATGAATTTAAGACAAACCGTTATATGGGAGGTAGGCTTTGAAGTAGGCGTGTCATCTAAATTTCCTGGCATAACAATGAAATTGACTAGAAGGATAAATATAGAAAATTCATCTTCATACCTCTAATTTTGTCGGTTTTATGAGCTTTTAAATTTCATTAACAGTAGAAAACGTGAAAAGTGGGCGTTGTTGTAGGCGTGTCAAAGTTGTTTCTGCTAATAAATACAACTTAGATATTTCAATATACTTAGTCCTTTATTATTCCAAAATCCATATTCATAGAGAAATTATATGAATTTGAGATAACGCGTTATATGGGAGGTGGGCGTGTCACATTAATTTTCCGTTAGAACAAAGCCTTTGACTAAAAAGCAATGTTTGCAAAATTTCAGTATCGTATATTAAGTTTTGTCAGTTTTATTAGGTTTTAGATTTTAAAAACACCGCAAAATACACAGTGCGGTATAAATTTTCGTACATTTTGATCTATAATTTCTTTTCTAATGTATAGTTTTTTCAGTGGAAAGCATTGTTTTTACTCAGCAAATATATATTCGAAGTGTCATGACTCTACGTTAAAGCGTTTGGACACAATTCCATTTTATTCGATGTTGGGAGGACATGGTTTTTTTTACGTACTCTTGCATTACGAGCTATAACTCTTTCCTAATATTGCAATTTAGCCCATTTTCAATACCCAACAAACCTTGTGTATAAGAAATATTCTGGCATCCGGTCCGACCTCTATCGTGCTTTCAACAGACGGACATAGCTAGATCGTCATAAAATGAAACCCCGATTTAAAATGTATACATATGTTCGTATATTTAATGGGGTCTAAAATGGATATTTCGACGTGTTCCAAACGGAATGACAAAATGAATATACCCTCAACATTTTTCTGGAGTCGGGTATAAAAATATCGTCGAAGCGTAGAGTAGCAAAAATTTCTATACATTGATCATTGATGAGTTAAATTTGCCACCATTTTTTTGAACATTGTTTTAAAAAGGCATCAATTGTATGCCTTATTTATATTTAAAAAACATATACTATTAATCTTTTCATATAAAGGGTGATTAAATTTTAAGGGCCGATGTTGAATGTGAACCAAACCTAAACGTCAAGTTTTGTTTCTGCATTTTATTTGACATTTCTCAATTTCAGACTAACTCAATTTGAACCATGGAAAGATATACAATCGAGTAACGCGTTAAAGTTATTCAGGTTAATTATGAAAATCAAAATGCACTTTGTGATTCTTTTAGTCAACATAATCGAGCAACGCGTTAAAGTTATTCAGGCTAATTATGAAAATCAAAATGTACTTCATGATTCTTTTGGTCATCATAATTGTCCACAATCAGAAGAATTGTCAAAACAGGTCTGTATGAAATGTGAAAACATCTATGAATTCCTTCTTAGTTCGTTGAACGGAAAAATTGCTGTCTTTTGCGATAGTGTGACAAAAGAGAAGTCAACCTCGACTCATCATCGTGATCAACAATTGAACATCAACATTGTCATTGAAAATTTGGACCATCAGATAGAGGAGTGGCGCCAAGGATGGTGGGGCCATTTGGCCGATATTTTGTTAAATACATAATTGAACCATACAAATATTATCATTATAAAAAGAAATGATAATAATTTCTTAAATAAGTTGTGTTTTATTCAAAATTACCATCGGTTCTTAAATTTTAACCACCCTTTATATAAAATCCAGTTATATTTACAATTGTTATTTTACCACAATCCTGTAAATTTGAATCAGTCTTATTAGTAGGCAACCGTGTTTACTTTGAGTGAAAAGTAAAAAAAATTGTATGTTAGTGAAGAAGCGTAGATGTAATGCAAATTTCAGACAATTACTTTCATATGTAAATGCTTGTAGGAACGCATGGAATATGTTGAAAACATGAAACTTGAATTTACACTTGCAACATCTAACATCTTGCATTATTAAAATTTTAATAATTGTTAAACTGCTGCTGTTCCTATAAAAAATTAATATAAAACGAAAGAAAACACTAATAATTGTATTAATTGTTGATTTGCGAAAACAAAATCAATTATATGGACGACATTATGCAATTAAAAATTCTTTAACTATTTATTTAAAATAACTGATTTATAAAATATAGAGAAAAATTCATTTAGGTACTAGGGTGATCGATTATTCGACTTTTTTAAGAAACCGGTTTTCAAATAGTTTGAAATTTAAAATTAAAAAAAAACCGGTTGCTATATTGAAAATTTAGAAAAAACCGGTTAACCGGTTCGAATAAATAAAATATAATATTTAAAGAAAAAATTAAAAAATATTGTAAAAAAATATAATGAAATTTATATATAAATATGAAATTTTTACAGTTTATATACGTTTGGCTGCACAATTACGCAAAAACGCAATAACTGACATGAATGCAGTTGACTACATACTTTGGTTTTTGGTTTAGTTAAATTTAAAGACAAAAGGTACTCTTTACAAGTAAATTAAATAAATACAATAAATAAATAACACTTTTTATAGGTTAGGTTTAGGTTAGGTTGAAAAGGAGGGGTATAAAAGCCCAAACCCATGACAGGTATACACCTATGCCCAGTTGGCATGTTGTGCGCTCCATGTGGAAAACGGAATTCCCAAACAAAAAACCATAAACATAATTTCCCATAAATAACGGACTAGTCCAAGAAACCAGTCCCCTCAATGTAACGCCTTATGGATCTCCAGTTCGAGTTCCCCAGGTATTCCAAGTTCGGCATATTATCTACTGTAAAATTTTCGCGCCTAATATGCCCAAACGCAGGACAATGACAGAGGTAGTGTACCAGGGTCTCATCCTCTTCCTCACAAGCTCTACATGTCGTCTCCTCAGATAATCCCATGCGTGCTAAATGAGTTCTCAACTCCGTATGACCTGTAATTACACCGGTTAATTTCCTAAGTGTAGGTCTACTTAGTCTCAGAATCTCCTTTGACTTCCCAAGATTTGGGTCACCCCAGAGTGTTCTTGTCACCTTACCGACATCAGTGCTTTGCCATTTTCTGACATGTTCTTCCATTGCCCAACGTTTAAGTTCATCCTTAAATCGTTTAAGGGGTTTGGCGTTCTCCAAAGTTATAGTACTCAAAAGAGCTCCCATTTTGGATAATCTGTCGGCTTTCTCGTTTCCGATCAGCCCGTGATGGCTTGGTATCCATATTATCTCCAGATGTTCACAATTTGCATATGAGTTTATCTCACTCTTGCATTGCAAAACGTTCCGGGATTCAACTTTCTCCTTTCTCAATGTCTTAATCACTGATTGGCTATCCGTAAAGATACGAATCGGAGTTTCGCTATTCGTTTCCTTTATCCATTTAATTCCTTCCGTAATCGCCATGATCTCAGCCGGAAAAATAGTGTTGTGATCTGGTAGACGGAAGTATTTGCCTCTATTTCGGCTTATGTCGTATAAGCCCATTCCAGTTTGGTCACCAATCTTTGAACCGTCTGTATAAAGATCGATTCCGTGGGTGTTTCCCATCCTGATTATCTCATCCCATTCTCCCTCTTCCGGTATAATGGTGATGCAGTTAATATTCTCATATCTCATCGGGATTTTATCACATATTAATTCTGTAATATTTCCTATCGGTAAGATATCCGTTATTCTTTGGTATCTGGTCTTATGTTCTCTTATAAGCCACTCATCTATTGCCATTAATCTTGTGGCAGCTAAGGCCGCTTCATATTTTACCTGTATCTCAATAGGCCAAATGGATAATAGATTCTCAATGGCCATTGTCGATGTGGTCCTCATGGCGCCGCAAATACTAATGCAGCACTGTCTCTGAATCTTTTGAAGAGGTTTTATATTCACCTTCTTCTCTAAGGATGTCCACCATACTAACGAAGCGTACGTAATTGTAGGCCGCAGTACACTCGTATATAGCCAATGTGTCATCCTTGGGCTTAAGCCCCATTTTGAGCCAATCACTCTTCTGCAGAGGGCCCATATTCTTTGAGCTCTCTCCACTTTACATTGAATGTGGTCCTTCCAGGATAGTCTCCAATCAAGTACTATTCCTAGGTATTTGACCTTTTTATCAATCTTAATTGTCTTATTCCGAAAGATGGGATAGCTATGCACCGGTATCTTCCTCTTTCTCGTAAACAAACAGATTTCAGTCTTTTCCGGGTTGACATTGAGCCCTCGCTCCTTCGCCCAGTTATAGGATATATTCAAAGCCTCCATTGCTCTCATACATAAAGAATTTGGATTCGTCCCCCTGATCAGTATCGCAACATCATCTGCGTAACAGATAGGCTTGAATCCCTCGTTCGATAGAATCCTCAGTAGACTATGTATGGTAGTTACCCATATTAATGGAGATAAAATACCTCCCTGCGGGGTTCCTCGACATACTTTGTCCCTTCTTCTTACTCCATTTGCCTCACAATTTATCCATCTGTACCTTAACATATTGCTAATCCATGCAATTAAGACATGGCTTAACCCTAAGTTTTCCAAGGAACCGATAAGACTCGAGGTCATTACGTTATTGAAAGCTCCTTCTATGTCTATGAATACGCCCATGGTATACACACCCAGGTCGAAGGATCTCTCTATATGATAAACAACCTCCTGAAGAGCAGTCTCAGTAGATCTGCCCTTGATATAGGCGTGTTGTCCAAATCTCATTGAATCGCCTGGTAATCGTCTTCTGACCATTCCATCGACGATACGCTCCATGGTTTTCAATAAGAATGATGTTAAGCTTATGGGTCTGTAAGCTTTAGGATTTGCGTAATTTTCCCTCCCTGGTTTAGGTATGAAAACGACTCTCGCCTCCCTCCATTCCACAGGGGTATACGCATATTTCAGGCAAGTAGTAAAAATATTCGCCAGCCTAATATCGATTAGGTCAATGCTTCTTTGTAGGAGAGCCGGAAAAATACCGTCCGGCCCTGGTGCCTTATATGGCAAGAAACTATTTACCGCCTCTCTTACCATCTTTGTGGTTATAATTATGTCCGTCGTGGCACTACCGTCATGGGGGTGTGGAATTTCTCCGTCATCCGCCATTTCCGTTTGGAAGTGTGCCTCTATCAGTATTCCTAGCGTCTCCTCCATCGTCTCCGACCTTTTCCCGTTCGAGTCAACGAGGGTTTCCGGTTGGGTGTGGGTTTTCGATAGGAATTTCTTAATTCTAGAAGCGTCATTCACGCTGTCCACCTGATTGCAAAAAAGCCTCCAGGATCTGCGTTTGGCGATTCTTATTGCTTTGTTGTATATTCTGAGCTTCTCACTGTAATCGTCCCAGTATACTGATTGTTTCTTTCGATAGGCTCTGTTAAATAGCCTTCGGGTTTCTTTCCTGAGATTAATCAGTTCACCTGTCATCCAGGGCTTTTCCCTTGGGGTTCGCCTTTGTCGGAGTGGACAATGCTCCTCAAAAGCTTCCCTAAAATCGGCAGTCAGTCTTCCCACCATCGAATCTATCGTGTCCAGATTTTCATCCGGTTCTGGATAATTTTCGAGTTTATGTTGAAGACTTAACCTAAAATTTGGCCAGTCCGTCCTGGCCTTATTCCTAATAGTCACCGGTTCCGGTGGCGGATGAGTTAAGGTCATAAAAATATAGCGATGGTCCGAATAAGAGTGCATATCAGATACGTGCCAATCGCAAATCTCATCAATTAAATTTTCTGAACATATAGTCACATCAATTACCTCTTCCCTAATTCTGTTAATAAATGTAGGTTTATTACCTGAGTTAAGGGTAAATAAGTTATTAGCATTTAGGAATTCCCATAGGGCGTCTCCTCTCTTGTTACAGTTCGTGCTGCCCCAAGAGAGGTGATGCGAGTTCGCATCACAACCTATTAAAATATTCCTACCTGTTCTCCTTGCCGATGTTATCATACTTCTTAAATCCGACGTTGGTGGTAGTGTCGGAGCATCAGAAGGTTGGTACACCGATGCCAGCATTAAATTGCGTGAGCCATGTATTAAGGTACTGGCGTCCGCTGTAGATAAATCTGGGGAAAAAAGAAAATTTAATCCCTTATGACAAAGTATACATGTTCTGGGTCGAGACCCAGTTTTAGCATAAAATAATTGGTAATCACACTCATTCAATCCAGTAACTCTGTCTTTAACAGTCCAGGGTTCCTGAATGAGAACTATGTGTACCTTACCTTTAGTTATATTTTCCATCAAAGCTTGTGTAGCCGTTCTGCTTCGATGGAGATTGATCTGCAAGAGCAGTATCATTGTTGTTCGGCTAAAAGAGATTCTTCTTGGGATTGAGTTATCTCCAACTCCTCCCTCTTCATTGGCACGGGGTGGCCTTCATCCTCTTTAGCCTCCTTTGCTTCTTCGTCAGGGTCTTTCTTCTCCGTTGGATTATGTGTCCAACCAATGGGCGTCTTACCAACTTTGAAGAAAATAGTTGTACTCGCGAAGTACACCTTCCCTTTTTGCTCCTCGAGGTAAGACATGGAGGGTTTATCCACTCCTGCAACTACCAGGGTGCCATCGTCAGTTTCCTCACGATGGAAAACCTCCCATTTGTCTACTTCCAGACCTCTATTTTGCCTGCCAATGATCCTAAGCATGGCCTTGCTATCAAGTTTGCTGCCCCAACCTTTAACGAAAAATGAAACCTTGGTTAGGGATGGGATATCGGCTTTTTTCACCATGGCAAGTTTGCCACCCTCCCATGGGGCTGGTATGCCTCCCACTAGGTCTTTCATAACATGTGCGCAGGTGTCTGATTCTAGTTGTAGAAACAGTACTTCCCTGGCGAACCTACAGCTATCTATATGGATCTGTGGAGCATTATCATCTGCTTCCAGGACATACTGCACAATCCTCTCATTTATGGCATTCTCTACTTCCTTCTGATGTGCCATTGGAATTTTGCCCGATGCGCTATTGGAGTCGATAACAGCATAGCATAGCTCCTCTGTCATCTTCCTTCTGGCCACTTTCGCATACGTGGGTTGCTCCTTAGCCGATTTTTCTTCCGGCTTTCTTTTACGTGATGGTGGGGTTTTTATAAGGCTGTTGTTATAAATTTTTGTATCTCCTTCTGTAAATTTTTTAAATGTTAAATAGATCTTTTAAACTAATATGCACTAATGTATTTTGTTTGATATTATTTCTGTAATTTGAAAAACATTTTAAAGTCTAGGGAGAAAATCTTCAAAATTTCATTTTAAAAAAAACTTTCTTATACCCCTGACAGACATACAAATGTAGGCATAAACTAGTTTGGTCGATGGTATAATTGAATTTAAGTTGACAGACACTCAATGACAATAATAAAAATTAGGATCTGGAAGGAGAGATTATTGGTTTTTCTTTATTGTAACTACACTTTTAACCTAAAAGTGATCGATCAGCTAAGTGTATGCTTCAATTACTTTTAACTTTTAAAGTTAGGTTTATATCCTATAAAAAAACAAGTAACAGCGCTATATTCTGCCATGCCGAATCTTATATACCCTTCACAACGTGAAGTCATGAAATAACAGTAGTTTGTGTCACCATTCATCCCATATGAAATACGTACATTCATATATAAAAACATCCCATTGTAAAATTATAAATTCACGTATGTATGTTAAAAAAACAAAACAAAAATTAAAAAAAAAATTAAAAAAAAAAAATTTAAAAAAAAAGTTAAAAAAAAAAATTTTTTTAAAAATTTAAAAAAAAAATTAAAAAAAAAAATTATTATATATAATTATAATTATTATATATAAAACAAAAAAAATAAAAAAAAATTAAAAAAAAAAATTAAAAAAAAAATAATAAAAATATAAATAATATATTAAATAAAAAATAAAAAAAAAATAAAAAAAAAATTAAAAAAAATTTTTAAAAAAATTAAAAAAAATTTTTTTTTGGCTCAGCTGGGATTCGATGCCACGTTTTCTCTAACCAGTATACACGTTTGTATGTATGTATGTTGTTGTTGTAATGTTGTTTTTGTGAAAAAAAATCGAGGTGGTCGTGGGTTTTTGCTCATATCTCAGTTGTTTATGTACCGATGTTTCTGATTTTCAATACCGATCTACTCCCAAATATTTCTGATATTTTAGTACCTTACCCGGGTCCAACCTATGTCGGGGGGCTTCAAAAAGTTGATTTCAACATACACACGGACAGACGGACAGACTGACATGGCTTAATCGACTCCCCTATTCATAAGCTTTCAGAAAATATATACTTTATGGGGTCGGAAATGAAAATTGTAGAAATTTCACACGGAATGACAAACCTATATATACCCTTTTTCACTGTGTGGTATAATAATATAATATAATAATATTAAGGCGCAATATTTTTTCTTATATTACATTTGTTTTTTAAACAACAAATAAATTTCTTACAATATTATGAAAGAATATTTAATAGTTTTTATTTTCTGATTTTTGGAATCTTTTCGCGTACTAAATATACTATGGTACGACTGGTTACAAAGAAATATGAAAATAAACTTTAAAAAATAAAAAAATCCGGCTTTTACGTATAAAACCAAGTCGATCACCCTAATACATACCCACATATAATAATATTTTGACAATGTTTTTGTTTTTATTAAGCTTCGTTTTCTAGTGATGACACCAAAATAATTGAAAGATGTTGAGAGGAATACAATGAGATAGGAACATCTTTAAAAGATGTAAAAAAATTTTGACACACAAACCTGTACAAATCTCATAGAAAGATGTTAACATCTTTGCGAATTGATGGTAGATGTTAAATGTTGATCAGTGTAAAAAGTGTTTAAAATCTACTGAAATATACACTAGAAATGCATTTTGAAATTCATAAACGGGTTTGAGACGTACTAATATTGTAAATTTTCGTAAATACGTAAATTGTATATTTAAGATTTTACTGTTAATAAATAATGTCTTAAACACAAAAAGTTTATATAAAAATATTAAATAATTATTTATAAAAATTTTAGAGATAAATGTGCTGCTGAAAACCTTTTATTAAAGTATGGATTTGTTTCGAGCGATAAGGAAATAGAATTGAAAACTGCGCAATTTAAATGGGACAACGTTTGCCCTTTATTCCTATCATGTATTCCAGTTGACCGAAGTGAGTTCACAAAGTCAGATCTAGTTGTGAACCATTACTTTATAATGCAGGTCAGTACATCTAATTATAAAAGTTATATACAAATATAAACTTTTTTATAATATCATATATATATATATATATATTTTAGTTCAACCACTGCCATTACTTTAATTTTAGTCAATTTACAGCTCCAGTTTATTACATCCAGACATTGAAGCAACTAGACTATTATGGGAGGTGCAATGTCCCGCATAATTCTTTTGTTTTGCAAAACCCTCTCTCGTGTACAGCCTTTGCTCTTCTACATGAGGCCTTTATTCTTTAAATTTTGTCCACTCTACTCTCAATGCAGTCTCTCCGGGATAGCCTTTAATTAAGTAATTATATTACCCTACCAGTGTCTTCCTTATTCTTATAAACAAACAAGTTTCTGTCTTGTCCGGGGTAAAAGTAAGCTTCCGCTTCTCGGCTTAATTGTAAGCTATATTCAATTTATCCACCTGTTTCTTAACATATTGTTAATCCACATAATTAGGTTATAGTGTAACTCTATCCTTTCCAAGGAATCAATAAAACCTGAGGTCATTACATTTATTAATTATTATGTTAATTATTATTATTATTGCTAACTATTTATTGAATTATGTTAATCTTAAAGGCCTATACGCTTTAGGATTTGCCTGACTTTCATTCCCCGGCTTAGGTACGCAAACAATTCTCACCTCCCTCCATGTTATCGCGGTATATGCGTACTTTAAGCAAGTCAATGCTTTTCTGTAGGAGGAAAAAAAACCATTCGGTACAAAGAAACTATTGACAGTCTCTTTTACAATTTTCGCAGTTATAACTAAGCCTGTCATGGCATTATTATCATTGGAATGTGGGATTTATGTCAGCTATCTTTCCCGTTTGGTAGTGTACCTTAGTTAGTATTCCTAGCGTCTCCTCCATAGTATCCGACCTTTCTTCATTCAAATCAATGAGTGTTTTTGGCTGGGTATGAGTTTTAGATAGAAATGTTTTAATTTTAAAAACTTTATTAACGCAGTCCACCTGCAGTATTTTCGTTTAGCGGTTTTTACAATATTTAAACCTTGTTTTTTGGGATATTTTGCCATATTCTAAAATCACGTGATCTGTACTTAATAACTGAAAAAAAATCGCTGTAAGATTTGTTTTAACAAAATGGGAGAAAACTTAAGTCCGGTGCTCATGTTGAGATGACCGATATAATACAATAAATGGATGTTTTTAGCTTTTAACAATTGCATTACATTTTTTATATAAAATAAATAGTTTCTTTTAAATTGAATTAATATAATATTCTGATTAATTAATTTTTTTTTATTTAAAATAAACGAGATTTTGTAAACAAAAACATCTTTCGGCATATCGAGCCATAAAGATATTAATCAGAATTATGAATTTAGGTAGCGATTTCAAAACCAACTTAGCGGGCAAATATACGACTTATTTATTATTCTTATTCCACACGACAGCTGGGTACAAGGCGAATTCATTATCAGGTGGTGTTGACAACGCAGCTGATCTACTTTTTTATTTGCAAAAATGATGATTGAATTGCCAAATATTATTTATGTTTACATAGATTACTCCTTCCCGCGCAAAAAAACACAAACAAAAACCATGTAGTTTTTGACACATCGACAGTCGAAAGCAACAATAAAAAACCATTTTGTTTTTTTAATGTTGTATTTGTTGTAGAATTACCACCACCTGATAAATAAATTCGCCTTGGCTGGGGGCTTAGGTTAAAATAGGCTGACTCTCAAAACGTTCGTATACAAAGTTTGTATACAGTATTGCTAAATCACATACACATGCAAAGTTCCGAAACAACCCAGCCTGCACAATATTACGACAATGTCTGAATCAGTCAAGTCTTACAAATATCTGACTTTTTTTACGGACATTTCGTACAACATTTCTGTAAGACATGTCTGGGAAATTTAATGTACGATACGTCTGATAGATATCTGACTGATTTCGTACAGAAATGTCTAAGTTGTTTTGTTCCTTTTGTTTAGGATTTTTTGTTTTTTTTTCACAAATTAAAACGGAATTCTGTAATCTTGATTTTGTTTGTTTTACGTATTGTTTATTTAAGTGCAACAAAATAGGTGATATTAAAAAATGTAATTTATTGGTCTGTTAAAAAAGTTTAAAATTAATATAGAAAGTGAAAGTGCTTTGTGCTTAATAAGAAATATATATATAAAAAAAATGTCACTTCAGGCTTTTCGGAAATATGGTAAAAGAGACGCGTATGTGGATTTTCAAGTTAGCTTAAAATATTTAAAAGAATTGTTTTAACTATTAAATCTAGCATATAAACAATGTATATGAATATATGTAATTAAATAATAAATTAAATGAATTAAAAAGAAAAATACTACAAAAAACTAAGTTTTATTTTATTAAATATTTCAGATTTCTTTAAGAAATCTGTACGATTAATCGGTTAGAGTTACATCCGACAAACTTTCAGAAATCGGTAAGAAATCCATACGAAATTCATATAATAAATCAGAATTTCCCCTGCTTTTTCTACCAGATTTCTGTCAGACACGTCGGTAAAAAACTTCATATATTTGGCGGTCAGAAGCCTGACAGAATTCGTACAGAATTCTTACTTGTTTGCCGACATTTTTTACAGACATCTTACAGATGTCGGACAATTTTACAGGCTGGGAATGCATCAACTATAAAACCAATGCATTGTTTGCTTTCTTACTGCGTTAAAAATACTTTTGAAATGGTAAATATTTTATAATTATTGTACACAAAGCAATTGACGTTTTGGAAGTCAGTCATATTGTCAATCGAATAAAAAGGCGGTGCAAGTCTGTGGTAAACTAAACAAATTATGGATGTCTTTAAATCATTTGTCTTTTGCCGTGACAAAATAATATTGTTTCGTTTATATATATATAGCTAATTAAATGCTATTCCGAAGCTATTTGAAAAATGCATTATTGATTCCCTCGTTCATCAAGTGTCCCCATTATTAACACCATGTCAACATGGGTTTCGTAAAGGATCTTCAGCTATGACTAACATTCTCCAACTAACAACTTTGGTTAATGAAGGATTTTCTATTAGTCAAAATACTGATGTAATTTATACTGATTTCAGTAAAGCCTTTGACAAAGTTAATCATAAACTTCTACTAAAAAAGCTGGATGCAATGGGCTTCGATAATATTTATTTAAGCTGGTTAAAATCATATCTTTTATACAGAACACAGTCCGTAAAATTTAATTCCGCAAAATCTAGAAATATTTTGGTAAAATCCGGTGTGCCGCAGGGAAGCCACCTCGGCCCCATTTTATTTTTACTTTTCATCAATGATTTGCCTGAAGCAATAAGATATTCTAATACACTGATGTTCGCAGATGATGTTAAAATATTTTTAAGTTTTAAACATCCATCAGATCATACATAGAAAATTTTTATAGTTGGTGTAACGTTAATTTAATGGAACTTAACCTGAAAAAATGTAAAAACATGACTTTTTCGAGAAGGTGTCATGCTTTTAATCAATACTATATCAATGGCTATAAACTGGAGTCAGTAAATGTAATTTCAGATCTTGGTATTTTGTTAGACGCAAAATTAAACTTCATACAACACATTACGTTAGCTGTCAATAAGGCTCGTGGAATCTTGGCTTTCATCAAAAGGTGGGCAAAAGAATTTAAGGACCCTTTTATCACAAAAAGATTGTTTACGTCACTTGTAAGACCGGTTTTAGAGTATGGGTCAATTGTATGGGATCCCTACTACAACGTTCATATTGATCTTATCGAATCTGTACAGAAACAGTTTCTACTTTTTTGTCTTAGAGATGTATATCGGGGATATTCTGTGCTTACATCGTATTCATCACGTCTTGCTTTGATTCGGCTGCCAACACTAAAAAGTCGACGAATTATGCTTAACGTTTCATTTCTCGTAAATCTTTTAAATGGAAATGTATCATCCGATTTTCTTTTAAGTAAGATATCATTGAATGTTCCTCAAAGGACACTACGTTTCAATAACCCACTTTATGTTAAAACTTTTAAATCAAACTACGAAATGGCAGATCCTTTTAGGAAATTATGTTGTAATTTTAATGAAATGTTTAGCTTTACAGATTTCTCTCTAAATGTAAATATTATTAAACGTAACATTATTCTTAGTTTAAACACCTAATTTTCTGTATAAAAAATAAATTGTTTAATATAATATTTAGTCTGTAAGGATTATAACCATAGACTTAAATAATTAAATAAATAAATATTGTTACAGATTTATTTTTAAGTAGCTTAATTTACATTATAATTTATTTTAGTTGTAGTAGTTTTAGTTACTGTAGTTTTATTTGTATTAGTTTATTTTGCTGGTTGTTCGAAAATGTTGTTTGTTATTTTGTGTAGCATACTTTTAGGCACTTCTATTATTCGTGCATATTACTTAACGTCTTAATTTAAATTTAACGGTTTTCGAATGTACTAGAACGAGAACTTTGTCGAATGTTACCGAACACCACTATGTTACTATAAATAGCCGAACAACACAGCTAACGTGATCAGTATTACAATAGAGCTTGTAAAGTGCGTATCAAAGTGAGTTTGATAATAAAAGTGTATAACTATAAGTGTAATAAGTAAAGTGATATAAAGCAATCTTTGAGTGTGTTTAAGTAAATAAAGTGCTCTTAATTTCACAACGAATTTCAACTGTTTTTAATTGCAATAAAAGAACTCAAGAAGGTTTATTTAAAGGAAATAATCCAACGTTTATAAAAGGTATAAACGTAACAATATTATTTATATTATTTTCTTTAAATAAAATGGGATTCTTCTGTATTGCAAATAATAATACTTGAAATTTATGTTATACAAAGTTGGAGGCTTTATTAGCTCTTAACGCAATAAATCAAACATATAAAGTTCTTTATTTATTATTTCACTTATTGTTATTTATTATCAAACTAAACTGATACTGTAAGCTGTGCTGTTCGACTATTTTAAGTAACAGTGCCATAAAATAGTGGTAATCTGAAATACTACACCAATATATTCTGGTAATTTCCAGTAGTCGTTACAAAAATGTAGTGGTGAGATGTTATTTATGTAATATGTATTTTTTTTTTTTGACTCTGAAATTGGTTGGCAGAGATACGTAACCAAATAGCCAGGGTATTCCACGTTGGTTCCGGCTCCGTAAATCGACCTATATCTCTGTATAGGAAGTCGGAGACACTTGAACAAAAATTAAAGCTTGAGTTTTATGGTTCTCCTGCAGTTAAAAAAAACGTTAGTTCAGTCACCGCAAGTCGACCTATACCATTGTATAGGAAGTCGGAGACATCTGAACAAATAATTATACTGAGTTTTATGGAACTCCTCCAGTTAGCATTGAGTTTAATTGGTACTCCTCCAGTTGTAAATTTTGAGTTTAGTTGGTACTCCTCCAGTTAATGCAATTAAAATATATGCACGTGATTAATTTTAGAATAGTCTGGAAACTGTATCCAAAGCACAGTTACGCGACGCCACACAATTAACCACGCGAAAGTGAGACGTAAGACTCTCGAAGCCGTATGAAAAGGACAGCCTGATTGCCCTTAAGAGATAATGGCAATGCCGCGCGAGCTCTTGACCCGACCAGAGCTGTAATACGACTGGCTGTAATATGTAGGCAAAATAACTACTCCTTATAATATGGTGCACATAATAAATAAACGGTGATTTCTTAGCTACTATCTTTTTGGCAACACTGGTTAAAACAGCTGACGCATGCTTCGTGCTTTGTTTCACTGTCAAACATCTTCAGTTTGGTATATAATTTAACCGTGAATCGTCTTACAAACGAACAACGCGTGCAAATTTTTGAATTTTATTATCAAAATGCAAAAAGATTCATAATGTTACTATAGCTATTAGCTTTTACTAATAGGTATTTTGTTGTTCTCATTGGAGTTCAACATATCATGTGATTTTTGTTAATTTTATCTAATTTACTTATTGTCCTTAAATGGATAGATTGTAAATAAAAATGTTAAATAAAAAAAATAAAAAATTATCAAAATGCGTGCTCTGTTAATAAAGTTCATCGCGCGCTTCTTATCGAAAAATTGTGACCAGCGACGAAGCTTATTTTTGTTAATAAACAGAATTGTCGATTTTGGAGTGAAGTTCAGCCAGAAGCATTAAAAGAACTACCAATGCATCCAGAAAAAGTCACGGTTTGGTGCGGTTTATGGGCTGGTGGCATCATTGGACCGTACTTCTTCAAAGATGATGCGAATTGTAACGTAACTATGAATGGTGAGCGCTACCGTGAGATGATATCCAACTTTTTTTTGCCCAAAATGCAAGAGCTTGACTTTCATGACATGTGGTTTCAACAAGACGGTGCCACATGACACACAGCACGCTTAATGGACTTATTGAGAGGCGAGTTCGGTGAAGATTTTATTTCACGTTCGGGACCGGTCAATTGGCCGCCTAGATCGTGCGACTTAACGCCTTGAGACTATTTTTTGTGGGGCTGTGTTACAGCTCATGTCTATAGACACATGCCCGTTTCAATTGACACATTGGAAGACAACATTGAAGCATTTATTAAAGAAATACCGGCCGAAATGTTGGAAAGAGTATGCCAAAATTGGACTAAGCGGATAGACCATTTGAGGCGCAGTCACGGTCAACATTTGCATGAAATAATCTTCAAACATTAAATTATATGGACCGTACTATCGATTCAAATAAAGATTTCATGAATTTTTCTGAATTGTATGTGTTTTTTTTTAACTTTCCTATAGCTCCTTAAAAATCACGCTTTATAACGCATCGACTTTTATATCATGCTATGTAACATAACATATGTATTACTGTCAACCAACCAAACAAGGAAAATGTTAAATACATAACAATGTAAATCAAACAAAATTACACAAATTTATAGTTGCAAAGACGTTTGAAATACTGGATTTTATATAAAACATCATTTACTCTTTTTATCACCTCATAAGGCGCATCCCAATGAGTTTGTAATTTGTAAGACAGCTGTCTTCTACGTTGTAGTTTATATACGTATGACCTTTTTAACTACAGGAATTTTGATATGTGCTCATTTTTCTTTTACCTTATGCGGTAAACCTTTCTACCATCTCGTCAGATTATGGATGTAGTGGTATAGACTTTGTTTTCCGGGTCACAGATTTCCTGAAATATAGCAGATTAAAATTTTTTTCCTGATCAAAATTTAATTCTAGTGGAACACCGTTGCGGCACACCCAATTATTCACAAACGCGTTTTCGACAATTTTACCCTTAAGGTTTAGTATAGCGTATACCTCTGGCCATTTGCTAAAACAATCGAGTATTACTGAAACGTAACAGTTTTCAGCCTCACTGACAAGGAGGGTCTATGATATCTTTTTCTACTCGCTCAAAAGGAACTCAGGTGTTCCTGCTACAGCGGTCCTCGACAAAACCTTTCTGGGCTCTTGGGTGTGATACATTGGGCGTAGTTTGTCATTCAATAAGATACAGATTGTTGACATCAAACTCAATAGAAACGTTATTTAATATTTTTTTTGTTACACCAAGATGACTACTGCTTAGTCCATAAAGAAACTCCTTCATTACCTCCATGACTTTAGAGGATGACACCATAATTAGATTTGTAGTCAATTTACCATGGATACTTTCCCTTTGGTGATAAAGGCATCCGTTAGTTAGCTGTAGACTATTCCACAGTGCTTAATAGGATTCATTTGACCGGTTATATGACTGGTATTAGTGACTGATATATCGGTCAAAACGTAAAATAAGGTTTCTATTAGTTTCTTAAGGACGATATGAAAAAAATTACTGGAACTTTTCTGTACATGTGACTTTGCGTCTTTCTCTTATTTATTAGTTTTTTCGAATGTAAAACATATATCTGCTCTACTTACTCTACACCTCTTTACTAAGCAAAGATAATATAAACAAGTAACAGTGCTATATTCGGGAGTGGCGGCCCTTCACAACGTGTAGTCATGCAATAACAATTGTTTGTATCACCATTCATCTCATATGAAATACGTACATACATGTAAAAAACATACATATATAAAAACATAATAAAAACATACTATTGTAAAATTATAATTGATGAAAAAGATTTAATATCTGGTTCATATTTAGTTAATTTCAACAGTACGCATGCAGAGCTCGACTCATCCGTCATTCTATTCCTATATTTGTTTTTTATAAAATTTAATTTTGAAAATAGAGATTCACATGCCAACGTCGCACAGCGGAATATTTGGCCTGAAAAGCTGGCCAAAAAGGCAAAACTGAATTTTAAAAAATCTTAATAACTAAATACGCAGCTCGACAGACAACAATATTTTACATTATATTGTAAATTTTGAAGGCTTTTAGTTGCGATTTGTAGCTCTGAGACCCTGCTAAAGTCAGGAAAGTGAAGAAAATTATATGAGATTTAAATGTTTTTTTTTCGGCTTCTGGATGTGTATTTGATATTTTTTTGTGGCCAAACGAATAAAGGTTTAACAATCCTTTTTTTTTCGCTGAAAGGTCTGATCAAAAGTTATTTAAAAACGAAAAAAGATTTCAAATATATGTATATTCATGTTGAAACAATTCGTTCAAAAGCTAAAAAAAGAAAACTATACACTTTTTTTGCAAAAAAAGAAAAAACGGAGATTTTTAAAAGTGAGGTTAGCATCTCTATGAATTATGTTTGATACCACAATAAAATCTGGAATCTCTTATTTTAGAAACAAAAATAAAAGTTTGCGCAAGTTTGCGCCATTATTTTTGATGATTTTTTTAAATTTTCACATTTCTTATATTTTTGCTCATCAGGCACTTCTTCTTGTACATTTATATCGTCATAAACTTTTATGTATTTTGAGTTATTGATTTCAACTGTTATTCACATCACTTTTAACACTTCACAATGTTAATAACTGCCTGTAATTATAAATTTGAAAAATTCTTTATTATCGATAATAGTTATAACAGAAAGTCCCACACATCCCCAAAAAATATTATATTTATACAAAACATTATATGTTAAAAAATAAACATACGGACCTAATAAGAATAATTTTTAAAAGCATTAATTACAAACAATATATACAGGTAGATAACAAATACATGGACATCCAGGTATCAGGCTACCATCCAATTGTCAGAAGAAGCTGTCGAATACAGAAATAAGCACTTACGATTATATCGTACGAATTATTCGAGGAAATTCAGCAGAAGCGATAGAAATCGAGATGTCTTGAATAGGTTATTTCTGAGCAGTGACCCTTTTTTAAGCTGCAGTACGCAAAGAGAACAGATTAATAAAAAAGCTTTTTCATCAGAAACCATCACACTTCTTCTTTCTGACACCGATGATGCAGCTAATGAGGACATACATACGACATAATAATTATTAAGGAATTTTTATTAGTTTAACTTTTCCGTATATTAAGTATTAAATAATATAAAATAAATATAATAAAGCCTTTTTTCATAAAAAAATACTGTTTTATAAGAGACTTACAATTTTAAATTTTTTTTTTAATTAGACCGTAAATCATATGTTTGCATGTACATAGTCTGTCAAAAATAAGTGTAAACCTTTAAAATCAACATTCATTAATTGAGTTTTACTATTTATAACGATTTTTATTCCTTAGGAATGTGGCTTTTGGATAAATCTTAAAAATTTAAACTTTTTTGTTCTTTAATTTTTTTTATTGCATTTTGAAAATAAAAAATTTTACGAATTTTGCAGAAAAAATTTTTTCGCCATTAAATTTTTAATAACTCCGAAATAGTAATAGATAGAAAAGAAATGTGTTAGGTGCATCTTCTGATCCTCCTGCTATTAAAATCGGAGAACCCGTTATCAAATTATGACAAAATATTTTAGGCAACCCAACGATTTAGGGGGTGAAATATGTCACGCCTTTAAAAGAAAATCCTTACGTACTGAGAAAAACGGAAAACAAATTTGAATTGAGGGCATCAAAATCCATATAGTCCATATACTTTTATTTCTAGGATAGACCCAAATTTTTTTGTTGCGCAGTGTAATTTTTTCAAAATCTGCCACTAGATTTTTTATATCATACTGCACCTAAAACTGTCAAAAAACTAGAACTTTGAATTCAAAAAACACGTTTAATAATTTTGGGCAGCTTTTCAGGCCAAATACTCCTCTGTGCGACGATTCCATTGTGCTCTGGTACCCAACATAATCTGACAATGAAAAGGTTGATGATCCTATCGAGTGCCCTCCTGCACTTCCCAACTAGACTTAATTTGACATAATGGCCCTTAAAGGCTTTGAGCGCCGCCTGACTGTCAATGTTTAGTATAACCTCCCTACTCCTTGGAATATGTTCCAATATAAGGTCCGTTGCCCTATAGATAGCCAGCATTTTCACTTGGAACACACTACAGTCATCAGAAAGTCTGTAATACTGTCGTGTGCACCTAATGGTAAAGCAGTTTTTTTTTAAACAAGTGGCAACTCAGAACACCTGAAAGAAACAAACATATGTATGTTCTCGACAAATAATGTTTTCATAGGTATGTGTTTATTTTTTTTGTTTGTTTTGTAAATATAATGAAATAAGTAAAACTGATAGGTAGATGGTGGAGAGGAGAATTAAAGGAGATATTAAAGTGTTGTGTGCAGAGTTTTTTTATATTTCTATTTAAATTTTTATAAATAAAAGCTATTGAACACTAATATAAATAAGATTAAATAAGATCAACATTAAATTGAATAAAAGCCTTAAATTAAAAGAAATAAAATCGTTAAATTAAATTAAAACCTTTAAATTACATAAAATAAAAATCATTTCATTAAATTAAATAAATTAAATAGACTAAAAATAGAACACTAAATTAAATTGAATTAACACCCTAAATAAAATAATATATAAAACATAAATTGAAAGACATTAAATTAAAATAGATAAACAAAAATTAAATTAAAACAACACACAGAACAATTAAAGGCCAACATACATTTAAAGCTGCCATCTGCTGAAGCTGTCATCATCCTTTGAAACGTCATCTTTTGAAGCCGTCACAAGCCAAAAAGCCATCCAGTGTCGTCATCCACAGCCATCTGGTCACCAGCCACACTCAAATTGTGTCATCAGCCACCAGTGCTTCCGTATCTGCCTTGACCGGTACAGGTATTCTGACCATTGACGGTACAAACTATTGACCTTTGGACACATAAATGTAAATAAAATAAATTAATTAAGTAAGAATATTTATAGTTTTCTTTTAAACGTTTTTTTAAGTAATAGTTTATGCAATTTATTTGAAGTAATAGTATATGCAATTGTTTAATTATACACTTCTCCTTCGTCAAGAAAATTTATTTACAATTGACCAGATTGTTGGCGGCGCTGGCATGCTGGCGTTTTGCTCCGGCTAGAGCTTGCCGTCTTGGGGTGGTTCTTGCCAACGTACTGGCAATTGCACATTGCATACAAAAACTCATACCAGCTTAATAAATAATCAATAAGAAGTAAAAAGAAAAGGGTCCCAAAATGGACAATTTTCAATTTCTTGATAGTTTTTTTTGATACATGGTCTACAGCTAATGTAAGTCCCGTTCGAATTTTTCAAGAGTTTTCGACGCGTTGCGACGTTAGTTTGTAGGCAATGAACCTATTAAGAAGAAAGTTTTTTTGTTTTTAGTTTTATGACAATAGTTTTTATGTCCCTTACCTAATTTCTAAAGCCCCGAAATATTGCTATTTGCAAGCACTTTGGCGTTGCGACAATTTGAAAGGGGGGATGCATTTTCTTGTAAACATTTTCAAATAATTATTCCGTGAAGTCTGGCTAATTGGCTTTTAATGCCTGAAGTTTTCATCGCTCCACGGTTATATTTCGATGTGAATTTGAATATATTTTCATTGATTTTATATTTCACTACACAGTTTTTACAGTTTAGGATAGTTTTTGGTGAGTGTCTTGTCCTAAGCCTTATTGGTTATATCAGAGGTTTAGTAGCCAAAAATCATTCGTGGTTCAGCTAAGGTTTATTTTCAACATCTCATCATGCTACACCATCTACTTGCGAAACCTGCGAATAAAGAAAGAATAAGTTTTAGTGTCTTTTTCTACACTTTTTTGATGTAGGTACAAACTTAGTAGTGCCTACAGTAGTCTTACTTCGTCATGCTCCGTCATCTGAAAACCCCATTATCAGCCTCTTATGTATAAATAATTTTCTAATTGATACCAAACAATTTTAATTCAATTAATTAGCTTTATTTGTTTTATTATTTTTAAATACAATTCAATTATATTTTGGAACTGAATTAGTTTTTTTGTATAAAATCTCATTCATTCATTTTGTCATTCCGTTTGTAACACATCGAAATATCCATTTTAGACCCCATAAAGTATATATATTCTGAATCAGGGTTTGATTTGATGACGATCTAGCTATGTCTGTCCGTCTGTTGAAAGCACGATAGAGGTCGCACCGAAAAAGCTAGGGGGCTCAAATTTTGCCAGAATCTTTCTTATAGACAAGGTTTGTTTGGTATTGAAAATGGGCTAAATCGGAATATTAGGAAGAGAGTTATAGCTCGAAAAGCAAGAGTAGGTCGAAAAAACCGTGTCCTTCAAACATCGAATAAAATGGAATTGTGTCCAAACGCATTAACGTAGGCTCGAATATATATTTCCTGAGTAAAAACAATATTTTTCCCCAAAAATTATCTAAATCTATGTATTAGGAGAGGAGTTATCGATCAAAATGTACGAAAATTTATACCGCACAGTGTATTTTTCGGTATATTTAAAAACAAAAACGTCATAAAAGCAACAAAATTTGATGAACGACCCTGAAATTTTGCACACTTTGCTTTTTGGTGAGACGCTTTTTTGTTACGGAAAATCAATGTGCCACGCCCACTTTTACACCCACCTCCAATATAACGTTTTACCTAAAATTTATATAATTTCTCTATTATTAAAGATTTTGGAATAATAAATGGCTATATTGAAACACCTAAGTTGTACTCATTCGCAAAAATAACTTTGACACGCCTACTATAACGCCCACTTTTTACGTTATCTACCGTTAATGAAATTTAAAAGCTCATAAAACCGCCAAAATTAGAAGTATGATGATAAAATTTGCTACGTATATCTCTCTAGGCAATGTGATTACTGTGCAAAAACTAAGGTGCCACACCCGTTTTTACGCCCAACTCCCATATAACGTTTTAACTGAAATTGATATAATTTCTATATTAATAAAGATTTTGGAATAATAGAGGGCTATATTGAAATATCTGAGTTGTACTGAATAGCAAAAATAACTTTGACACGCCTACTATAACTCCCACTTTTCACGTTATCTACCGTTAATGAAATTTAAAAGCTCATAAAACCGACAAAATTAGAGGTATGATGATGAAATTTGCTACATATATCCTTCTAATCAATTTAATTGTTGTCCCAAAAAGTTTAGGGGACACGCCCACTTTAACGTCTACCTCCCATATAACGGTTTATCTTAAATTCATGTAATTTCTCTATTGACAAAGTTTTTGGGAAAATAAAGGACTATATTGAAATATCTAAGTTGTATTTATTAGCAGAATCTTTATTGACATGCCTACTTTAACGCCCACTTTCATTGAAAGACTACATTTACAAAAGTATTTTAGTAGCATATCGAAGTTATAAAGGGTGGTTAAATTTTATGCTGAATTTAAATAAAACACAAACTATTTAGGATATTATTATTATTTATTTTTGTAATTATAATATTTGTATGGTTCAATTATATATTTAACAAAATACCGGCCAAATGCCAAATGCCACACTATCGCAAAAAACAGCAATGGTTCCCATTCAACGAACTAAGAAGGCATTCACAGATTTTCTAACATTTTATACAGACCTGTTTTGCAGAAATTAAAATATTTTTTACAATTCTCCCGATTGTGGACGAATTTGAACGATTATGTTGATCAAAAGAATTACAAAGTTCACAAAATGCATTTTGATTTAAACGCCCATTTTTATAAAAAACCTGAATAACTTTAAAGCGTTGCTCATTTGCGTATCTTTCCACGGATCAAATTGAGTAAGTTTGAGATTGAGAAATGTCAAATGAAATGCAGAAATCAAATTTAAAGACTAGGTTTAGTTCACCTTCAACATGGGCCCTTAAAATTTAACCACCCTCTACAAAGAAAGTGATACATATTTTATTATAAAGAGATTATTCCATAGCGATTAACAAAATAATAAATATTGTGCTTTAAATGTACACAAAATTGGTGGTGGGTATAAAAGATTCGGCACAGCCGAATATAGTGCTCTTACTTGTTTTTTATATATTCTGAATCGGGCTTTGATCTTATGACGATTTAGCTATGTCCGTCCTTCTGTCCGTCTGTTGAAAGCACGATAGAGGTCGGACCAAAAAAGCCAGGGGGCTCCAATTTTGCCAGAATATTTCTTATACACAAGGTTTGTTTGGTATTGTATAATGGGCTTAATCGGAATATTAGGAAGAGAGCTCGTAATGCAAGAGTAGGTAAAAAAACCGTGTCCTTCCAACATCGAATACAGTGAAATTTTGTCCAAACGCATTAACGTAGACTCCTGAAGCTTCGAATATATATTTTCTGAGTGTAAACTATATTCTTTCCTGAAAACTGCCTTAATCTATGCATTAGAAAAAGAGTTACAGGTCAAAATGTACGAAAATTTATACCGCATTTTGAATTTTTTGGTAAATGTACGATTCTGAAATTTGGCAAACATTGCTTTTTTGTCAAAGGCTTTGTTCTAATGGAAAAAATACAACACGTCCACCTCCCATATAACGCTTCATCTCAAACTCATATAACTTTTCTATTAATAAAGATTTTGGAATAATAAAGGACTATTGTAATGTACGTGGGTTTTTATATATAATTTAAGGAAAATAAAACACCTAATTTGTTTATTTGCCGGCGCTGATGAACGCCACTGGCCCTCACTTATAATTTAATTCCTGGCAGTTTTATATGTTAAGGATTGGTTTTATTTTTAAGCAGATAAATGCTTTAATAAAATGAAAAGCCAATTTTAAGGCTAGAAAAATATTGATTGTATATTTAAAAAATTTTCGTGTTTATATACAAAAATAACGGTATTCTTAAAACAATAATAATAATGATAATATAAACAATTTGTTTTTACAATATTTCCAATAGAGTTAATATTGAGTGAAAAACATTATTATTGAGTGAAAATAAAGTAGCAAAATTATATAGGTGTATGGTGGTATAATGAGTACCCAATACTTATACATACTTATATTCTAGTTCGATATTATTCTACACCCTAACCCTTAAGAAAAAATTTTATAATTTTCTTCTTAAAATTAAAATTTTTTTTTTTAATATTTCTTTAAATTATTATTGTGATATTCTTTTTGTGTTTTTCCCAAGTCCAAGACAGAGTTTACTCCTTTGGTTTTTATTATTCTATATGGACCATGGTATGGAGGTTGATTTTTTTTTCTGTTAAAATTTCTTACTTGAACTAAGTCGCCTATTTTTAAATTTAAAGGATTTACAAATGACGATTGTTCAATTCGTTTTCTTTTAACTACTTCCATTAGTTCCTTTGCTTTTTTTAAAGAGAATTTCAATCTTGTTTTTAATTCATTTACGTAATTATCTATGTTATAAATTGGTTTGGAATTTAATATTCTATCATTTGGCAAATTTGGTAATCTTCCAAATATAAGTTCATATGGTGTATAATTTGTATCTACGTGAGGCGTTGTGTTGTACGCAAAGCAAAAATATGGGATCCAATGGTCCCATTCATCACTTTTACAGAAGTTTAAGAGAAATTCATTAAGTACTCGGTGGTTCCTCTCAATTGAACCCATAGTTTCATGGTGGTAAGGTGTACTAAAAATTTGTTTAATTTCTAATAGTTTGCAAATCTCGGACATTAATTCATTTATAAACTCAGTACCTTTGTCTGATTTGAGAATTTTGAAGTTACCATATATTAAAATTAAATTTTCAACTAGAGCTTTTGCAACTGTTTTAGCATCTTTTGATTCAATAGGGCATGCTATAATATATTTTGTTAAATCATCCTGCATTGTTAATACATATCTAAATTGATTGGAAAATCGAAGAGGACCTACTGTGTCTATGGAGACAGTTTTAAAACTAGATCCTGGTGTATCTGTAATAATTAACTTTTCTCTAGTATGCTTAGTTTGCTTATTCATTTTACATTCATTACAACTCAAAATATATTCTTTAATAATTTTACTCATATTCTTCCATATATAACGTTGTTTAAGTTTTAAAATTGTTTTTCTAACACCTAAGTGTCCTCCTAAAGATGTATTGTGGTTCTCAGCAATGAGTTCTTTCTGTAATTTCTTATCAGTTATTCTTATTGGCTCCTTGAATATTAAAATCTCTAAATTCTCCCCTTCTCCTTCTCCTAATTTATTGAACATATCCTTAAACTGTTCAATTGGCACCACCCTGAATATATTGTCACCCTCTTTTAAAGCTAGTTTTTCTATACCTAGATAAAGCATTCTCAAAAGAAGTTTCTCCATGGACATCTGTGTGTCTCTTGGATTATCACTACATTTGATTACTACCTCTTCATCATTAACTATAAGTTGTGGCTCTTTAAATTCAGTTTCTATCAGAAATCGAAGTTTCCTCATGTTTTTCACATATGAAATTGATGTACACTCCCATATAAAAAGTTGATCAGGCTTTTTAATAGTAATGTTATGTTCTCTGTTTTCATTGTGCAAACTCATATTTTTTTTCATATTACGTGTTATAGCTAGAATTTCCTTCGATTTCCGTTCATTCCCAGTAGGAATCATTGATTTCAATATTTCACTATCAATAACTATTCTCGATAATGCATCCGCATTTGTATTCATTTTCCCTTGCTTGTATGATATTTCGAAATCATAATCACATAGGTCTAATCTAATACGAGTCATCTTAGATGACGGATTTTTGTGTGAAAATAAAGACACCAATGGCCTGTGGTCTGTGACTACGTAGAATTTTCTGCCGTAAAGATATGGACGAAAAAAATTTATTGCCCAGTGTATAGCTAAAAGTTCTTTTTCTATTGTTGGCTTGTTCAAATCATGCTTAGATAATGTTTTGCTTGCATACGATATAGGCAAATCTAGGCCAATTTCACCTTGAGACAATACTGCCCCAAGTGCAAAGTTTGATGCATCGGTCGTTAATATAAATGGTTTCTCAAAATTAGGGTATTGAAGTATCGGTGGACTAATTTATTTTGATTTGAGCGTTTCGAATGATTTTTGACAATCTTTATCCCATATGAAAGGTTTATTTTTTTTAACAATTGATTTAAATTTCTTGCTATTGATGCGAAATCCTTTACAAAACGACGGTAATAATTGCAGAAAGCTATAAATCGTCTAACATCATCTGCATTCTTAGGAACAGGATAATTTTCTATTATACTATTTTTGTTAGGGTCAGTGCATATTCCCTTATCAGTTATCAAATGACCTAAATATACAACTTCTGTCTTCATAAAATGGCATTTGCTTGTATTTAGCTTCAAATTATATTCCCTTAACCTTTCAAAAACTTTTAACAAATTATCGTGATGATGTTTTATACTACAGCCAAACACTATAATATCATCCACATATAAGAATGCTTCTGAACTTAACCCACTCAACGCTATTGTCAACATTCTCTGAAAACTATTGGATGATATTTTTAGACCAAATGGTAGTCTAGTGTACTGAAAATGACCATTTCTTGTTGAAAACGAGGTTAATGGTCTGGATCGTTTGTCCAACTCAATTTGATGGAATGAACTTGTCATGTCCAGAGTAGAAAAATATTTAGCTCTACCTAATTTATCAAGAACATCCTCGATCCTTGTCAACGGAAATTTATCATTCACAATTTTCTCATTCAGTTTTCTAAAATCTACCACTAAACGCCATTTCTTTGTATCATCAGAGGTTTTCTTCGGTATTACTAGTAACGGTGAATTGTAAGGACTTACGGATGGCTCAATAATTTCGTCTCTTAATAACTTATCAACCTGTTCATTTATCTCATTCAATTGAGTTTCAGGTAGTCTATACGGTTTGACATATACCGGTGTTGAATCTGTTACTTGTATATCCTGAGTATAAAAGTTATTAACGGTTAACTTATCACCATCTATTTGGAAGATATCACTAAACTTCGCAATTATATACTGCAATGATTTTTTTGCTACTGGATCTACCGATTCAATATTTAAATTCCCAAAAATTTTCTGTACACGTTCCTTTTCTGCTAACTTACTGCTGTAGCTGTATAAAAAGTAGTTTGCTAAATCCTTCTTTTCTAAATTCAAATCATTCAAGATTATCTCTTTCTCAGTTGTGTTCAATATTCTTATGTATTGTATCCCATTTGCTGGTATAATACTATTTCCTACAAAAACTCCCGGAACTATTTCCTTGCTCAAAATAATGTTTTCCTTGTTTGTACATACTTTAATAGGTGTAATGATTTCCGAACGAGCCGGTACACAGATATTTGCCTTACAGGTGCAGTTAACCGTCATTGGCAAAATAAATTCTTCATTATCGACATTGAAAGATATTGTGAAAGTTTCAAAGTCAATTTTACACCTATATTTTTCCAAAATATCTCTCCCAATTATTCCATCAGTTGGGACCGGAAAATCATTCTCAACTATATGGAACTTATGTGCTATATGTTTATTCTCAAAATGTAAATCCAATTGTGCTGTACCTATACTTTCAATGGTATCTGGTGTAATTCCACTTAATATCAAAATATTGCTTCTATCAACATCCTTTATGTTTCCTAACTTACATATAGATATTTCAGCTCCAGTATCTACCAAAAAATAGAGGTATCCTGTTATACTTCTACATTTAACAATCATCGAATTATCTCTACTCATAGACAGTCTAAATAATTTTGGCTTTGGATAACAAAAGTTGTTATCCCGCCTCATTAGTTTCCCTGTCTACTACCTCGATTATTTCCCCTATTAGAACCAATGTTCCTGGTATTACCAGCCCTGAACATGTTATTTCTATCATTGCCGTGGCCATTATTATTATTATTTCTATATACATTATTATTTCTATTATTATTTCTGTTCATACTATTATCATTAGTAGTATTATTTCTATACATATTATTATTACTATATGACCTATTATGGTTATAGGCATTATAACCATTATCACTAATATGATTATTATTGTAAAATCTATTTCGGTTTCAAAATTACGATTTCCAAAATTTCCTTGTGGTCTATAACTTTGCTCGTACCTACGCCTTTCAACTCTAAAAATACTGTTATTATTTTCCCTCATATTTCTTTCCAGGGTTATACATTTTTCCACCGCTTCTCTAAAAGTCTTAGGCCCACATGCGATTAATACATTTTGATATTCTAAATTAACCCCTTTCATGAAAACATTAAGAGCTATACTCTCACTCATCTTGTACACTGCATCCTTCGCCTCCTGTGTAGGATTTTCTAAAGCCTTTATCTCAAAATCGCTTAATTGCTCTGAAAGTAATACAATTTTTTCTCTAAATGCAGAGATACTCAAATTTCCCTGTTTCACAGTTCCAAATTCTGATAAAACTTATTGCAAAGTTCTAGGATTCGGGTATGCTTCAATTAATATTTTTCTCAAATCAGCAAAAGTAGATGGTCTATTAGCACGTCCTACAATACTACGGACATTTGCTGTTAACTTGAAGTTATAAACATACTTAATGAAAAACTCTCTGTCCTCTACTTTCAACATATCATGCAACAACTCAGCCTGCGTAACAAAATCTTCTAACATCTCATATGAACCTTTAAACACTTGTAGGTTTTTACCTACTACTGTTATATCAAATTGTGCCATTTTTATTGATTTAGAAATATTACCTTCCTTTACTAATTCTTTTCTCTCTTTTATATTTAAATTCTGTATCAGAAAGGACGATCTTTTGCACAATTCTTTAAATTTCAATAAAAACGACTGTTCTTCTTCCTTTAAGACCTCACAAATACTATCTACTTCGTTTTCTATAAACTCTAAACGTTTTAATTTTTCCTCTTTATATTCCGAAGAGTAAATTCTGTCTCTACTTTTTTTTATGTTTTTCTCTAACTTCTCTAATTCAACGTAAAATTCATTAATTCTTTCCATTTACTCTTAATTCTAACAATATTTTAAATTAATACTATTTTTTTTTTATTAATTCATTAATATTTTATAATAAGTAAATTGCAGATATGGCAACACTTTCTTTTGTTATTATTTTTTTTATCGATTATCGATAACTTACTAAAATTCACTCCTAATTTTTACAACTAATATAGTGACAATATGGTAACATTTTTTTGTTTTGTTCTTCTTACTTATTTACAAATACAATTTTATGTAGTGTTAATTCATTTTTATTTAATTTTCCCTTTTGTATTATTTAAAAAAATTAATAAGTGATTAATATATAATAACAAATGTGCATAAAATATATGTAGTATTTAAAATTTGTTTAAAAATTAAATTAGTGCTGTATTACTTGTTTTTTCTGTGGTTGTCCATCTCCTTTTCCAACGCATCAATTTGCAGCCAAATTTTGGAAGCTTGTTCCCAGGTTGGTGGTGTATCGGCGGTAACAACTGCCTTTAATGCTGCAATTTTTCGCCTTAACCGGACCAATTTGCCACCTCTTCTATGCCGTGGTCTCTCAATCTTTGGTATTGCGGTAAGTTTCTCTTCAAGTTTTTTCTGCTGCCTCTTTTTATACTCCTCTATCGTGAGCTTTTTGGGGCCTGCTTCAACCAAAGCTGGTTTGTATTGCGGAGCAAAATTATCCGTGCCCACGGGTATATATTCCTCTACAGGAATGTTTTTCTGAATGCCAGAATTTGGCAGGATCGCCATGTAATGTACGTGGGTTTTTATATATAATTTAAGGAAAATAAAACACCTAATTTGTTTATTTGCCGGCGCTGATGAACGCCACTGGCCCTCACTTATAATTTAATTCCTGGCAGTTTTATATGCCAAGGATTGGTTTTATTTTTAAGCAGATAAATGCTTTAATAAAATGAAAAGCCAATTTTAAGGCTAGAAAAATATTGATTGTTTATTTAAAAAATTTTCGTGTTTATATACAAAAATAACGGTATTCTTAAAACAATAATAATAATGATAATATAAACAATTTGTTTTTACAATATTTCCAATAGAGTTAATATTGAGTGAAAAACATTATTATTGAGTGAAAATAAAGTAGCAAAATTCTATAGGTGTATGGTGGTATAATGAGTACCCTATACTTATACATACTTATATTCTAGTTCGATATTATTCTACACTATATTGAAATATCTTAGTTGTTTTCATTAGCAGAAACAACTTCGACACGCCTATTAGAGCGCACACTTTTCACGTTATCTACTGTTAATGAAATTTATAAACTCATAAAACCGACAAAATTGGAGATATGATGATGAAATTTGCTACAGATATCCTTCTAATTAATGTCATTGCCCATGTAACGGTTTATCTTAAATTCATATAATTTCTCTATGGACAAGAATAAAGGACAATATTGAAATATCTCAGTTTTATTAATTAGCAGAAACTATACTGACAGGCCTACTTAACCGCTCACTTTCATTGAAAGACTATATTTACGAAAACAATTTACTATCATATCGATGTTTTACAAAGAAAGTGATACATATTTTAGTATAAAGAGATTATTCTATAGCGATTTCTGTTAATAACAAAATAATAAATTTTGTGCTATAAAAGTACACAAAATTGGTAGTGGGTATAAAAGATTCGGTACAGCCGAATATAGTGCTCTTATTTGTGTTTTTTATTTATTTCTGAGATAATTGACTGAAATTTGATAGATTTAAAAAAAATTTTAAACTATCATGATTGAAGAATATTTTATGCATTCGAAGAAAAAAATAAAATTGAAATTGAACGAGGATACAAAGAAAGTATTGAAAAAAGTTAATTATATTTTATTGGACAAGCAAGATTCAGTTGAACAATATTACTGATATGGTAATCGGTAGGTCTTGTGAATATTTTATTAGAATTTCGTTCATTTATACCTGGGTTACGATTGTGGTCCAGCAGAGCATCTGGTAGCTGAATTTATATTTAAGGGAAATATCTACTGTGATTTTTGAGACTCAACAAATTTGCAAATTTTGTCTTGTGACAGTCACAAGAGTTTTACACCAGAGTGGAACAACAAATCCGTCAATACCCAGTAGGAAGATTATAATAAATTTAATCGTCTCTGTTGTTTTTTTTTTCGAGCTGATGTTTGTGAGCTGAGCTTATTACTGGAATTAACATCTTGGATTTTGGTTGCGTAAATTACATTACAATAAAAATTTATTTTTGTTGCTTACCGGGAAGGAATTCATTTAATTTTTATCCTAAGTATTAATTAACTCACGTTATTAAAACTTGTGGTTATTGTTATTAATATTTTTTACTAAATATTGTTACGTTTATACCTTTTAAAAATGTTGGCTTATTTCCTTTAAATAATGGTAGAGTTCTTTTATTGCAATCAAAAACACTTGAGATTCGTTATAAAATTAAGAGCACTTTATCTACTTAAACACACTCAGATATTGTTTTATAGCACTTTACTAATTTCACTTACTGAAACACTGTTAGCTCACACTTAACAAGCTCTACTGTTATAGTGATCATGTTAGCTGTGTTGTTCGGCTATTTATAGTAACATAGTTGTGTTCGGTAACATTCGACAAAGTTCTCGTATGTACACACTAGTTCATGCGAAGACCGTTACATTTAAATTAAGACGTAATGTTAATGTTAAGTAATATGCAGGAATAATAAAAGTGTCTAAGAGTATGCTACACATAATAACAATTAACATCATATTCGAACAACCAGTCAATAAACTAATACAAACAAAACTACAGTAACTTAAACTACTACAACTTAAACAAATTATAATGTAAATTAAGCTATTTAAAAATAAATCTGTAACACTACCGCCCGCTCAAGCCTGTTCGTCCCGAATAGTCACAAATTCACTTTTTCCGTACTTAGCGCTGCCCTCGAGATGAACCACTTTCATCTTTGATCTCGGGCTATTGTACTTCTGTATTCTATGCACGACATCATTTATTCTTTTTATCACCTTATACGGCCCATCCCAATGAGTTTGCAATTTAGGAGACATTCTTTTTTCCGTTGTAGGTTATATAATAGAACTAGCTGACCCTCATTGAAGCCTTCAGAATTTGCTGCTCGGTCATATCTGGCCTTCATCTTCTCGCTGGTCATGTTTGTTTGCTCAAAGGGGGCGCCCAAGTTATACTTTCGCAATGGTTCACGACTTTTTCTTGCTTGGCTTTTCGCATTGGGCGTAATTTTCTATCCAACCAGCTACCGATTGTTGACAGCCAACCCAATAGAACCGTTGCTATAACTTTTTAACGGTTTCTGTCATGCCAAAGTGACCTCCACTGAGACCTTCGTGAAACTCCCTTAAAACTTCGTCGACTTTAGAGGACGGCTCGACAATTAGATTTGCAACCGATTTTCCATCAGCACTTTCCCATATTCGACATAGACATCCATTAACCACCTTGAGGCTATTTCACAGCGCCCAATAGGATTTTATCAGTGGACTTTCCACTTTGTCTTTTTCTTTTGCTGATATAATCCTTGCCAGTATAGGATCTTTTCTTTGCGCAACTGACCATTCACCGCTTGTGTCTACATGCGTTAGTCGAACATCTATTACGCACTCTTCTTCCTCAGGTTTTGTACAATATTTGCTTTTCAAGCTGCAGAATTTTCGGGAACGTGCATCCGCATTGCCATGTTTGACCCCTTTTCTGTGTTCAATACTAAAGTCATTTCCCTGAATTCGTTTAGTCCAGTAATCCAACGGAATCTCAATGTTGCGCAAAATCATAACTTTGCGTCCCATGTGCAGATTAATGTTATGACTTATCATAAAATCAGCGCCCACTATTACTTTATTCACAGTGTCAGCAACAATAAATACATGATTAACAAATCCACCAACGTCTGTTGGTCCGCGTCTATCTCCAATGGGGCGGCAGTTATAGACAGCCTGGCAGTAGGCATAAAATTGAAAAGAAACCAACTCGTCCGAATGTCGAACAAAAATCATGCCCTGCGTATCCGGTAAAGGGCTTCATAATCTCCGGAGACCCAACTACTGCACTGTCGGTATCAGGCTGCAGTAAGTTGCTGGCTACTGAAACCTCGACTAGTGGAGTGGAAGCGCCAGGCTCCACTAGCCGACTAGCTACTAGCGCGCTAAAAACATGCTCGATCCAGCCGATAGGCGACCGAAACCCGAGCTTGGTACAGCGTGGTTCTTCGAAACCAGGTACCTCTTAGGCTCCTAAGGTCCGGTTGGGACTAGTTCCTCTCAAAACACCAGCTTCAGGTGCCGGTGAAGTGGCTAAGACTCAGTCTGCCACTAAACCTGGCTCCCTTGTGCCAAACATTGTGCAAAAGATTCATGCAAAGAAAGATTCGATGATCCCTGTAGCACCATCCTCGACCACCACGGATTCCCCAAGGCACAGAAAATAATCCAAAAGAGCCTTCACTACTAAGCGTTCCGCTTATAAAATAATAAGTCGGTTTAGTAAAAAACCTACTGACGAGCTCACGGAGCAAGAGAAAAACTCTCTCCGCTGGGCGAAAACCCTCATTGAGGGGTTAAAGCGTGATCCTCCTAATGCAGGTGTAGGCAGTCCTAACGGTTGGCATCCTCTGCAGCGCCTAAACGGTCAGAGGAGGACACTCTTAAAGGAACAAAACGTTCCAAACACATGCCTCCACAGCCACAACCAAGATCCTACAAGGAGGTGGCAAAGGACCACCTTAGTTGGGCGATCATTGACCACAACTCCAGCGACGGCACCATTTCTTCCAGCAACTGGAAATTGGTTGTCATGGGGTGTCCTTGAAAGTTGTTCGGGACAACCCGGGACCACCACCCCAGTGCAAAGATGCTGGCTGGTTTCAAGGCCACATTAAGCTGATAGCCTGTACAGACGAGCGTTCAGAGCAGCTGTACAAAGCCGCCATAGAGTTTCTCAGGGAAGTATGGTCTGGCGCGAAGCTCAAGGGAATACCTCTCGCCGATGTTCCACAAAGGCCGAGATCTATTGCCAAGATTCCCGCAATACCATCCGACCCAAAGGAGATTCTGGAGATAATGCAGGTCAGTAATCCTCAGCTACCCACAAAGGACTGGAAAATAGCCAAGGTTACTGAAGCTGTAGAAGACTCCAGGAAGGCCACTGTTATTATAAACCGTGACTCTCTGTCTCCACTTCGAAAGTCTCAGGGAAAGATATACTATGGTTTTGGTACTATCTTTCTCCGGGTCTATAAGGGTGACGACAAGGAGAAGCCTTAAGCTCCGGAGAGTAAGGACTCTTCAAAGGATCTCTCCATTAGCTGTGACGATGAATCTGCTCTTTTATCGGACATTTATGACACCCAATCGGTCTCAGGACTAGTGGGGGAATTCTTTAGTAAGATGGAGGTGGAAGAAGATGAAGACGCCCTTCTAGAATCTGACGACGGTTCAGAGGACGCCGATGTCACAGTCGTCCACAGCGACCAGCTACATTGAAGATTACTCAAATTAACCTTCACCACTTAAAAGCGGCGTCAGCTGCCCTACTCATCCGACTGTCTTCAGCCACGGAGGATCTTATATGTGTCCAAGAACCATTGTTGTACAAAAAGAGGGTTTGCAGGCTAGACAAGGATGGCTACTACATTCTGTATGCAGCCGGACCAGGTAGGACCAGATCTTGCATTATGGCCAAAAACAATCTTAAAGCTTTTGTTCTATCCGACTTCCCGTACCACCTATACTATAGCCATCGAGAACAAGAGGCGAATAGTCTGGCTAATGAGCTGTTATATGGGCACGATCATGGAGGGGACCCACCTAACTCCATCACTAGGAAGGCGATGTCTTGTGCGAACAAAAGGAATATCCCTCTCATAATCTGCGCGGATGCCAACGCGCACCATACCGTCTGGGGTAGCTCGGATACCAACCAAAGGGGTGAGTCACTCCTCGAATATATAATTGAAAATAAACTAACAGTAGTTAATAGGGGTAATGAACCCACCTTTGTAGTTACTAACAGAAGGGAGGTTTTGGATCTTACTCTTATTAGCGATAGGTATATGAATTTGATTGGAAATTGGAGGGTGTCGAAGGACTGCTCTTTTTCCGATCACCTATATATTGATTTCGATTTGTTTTTCGAAGTGGATTCTGAGAGTCATTTCTTGAATAGGAGAAGGACAATCTGGTCTGTTTATGCTGAGGTGCTGAATAGAAAGCTCTCTTCATGTCCAGACTCCATTGACGATAAGTCACTCTGGACTCCGTAACTGAGTTCCTGAGTAATGTAATGGCTGAGACAACCGCTAACTCCTGTAGGAAAACTACTAGGAAAGGTAAGGCCAAGCCCACTTGGTGTAATGCCGAAATTGCGGAAAGGCGCAAAGAATGCAGGAAACTATTCAATGAGGCTAAAAGAAGTGGATATTGGGCCACATATAAATCCTCGCTAAATGGGTTTAAAAACCTTATCAGAAGAGCCAAGAGGCAATCCTGGAGAAAATTCTGCAGTGAGGTGGAAAATTCTTCGGAGACAACTCGGCTACGAAAGATTCTATCATCGAATCCAACAATACCATCATACATACAGAGGACGGATGGTTCGTGGACCACCAGCAGCAAGGAAACGCTGGAGGTTCTCATGGAGACATATTTCCCAGGCTGTCTAGAGCAGGACTCTCCTCCTGCTGTTGACCACACGGATGCATATGACATATCGAATCTACCGATCACTGAGCATCGCATAAGATGGGCAGTTGGAAGTTTCCATCCCTTAAAGTCTCCAGGTCCTAATGGCGTAATTCCAGCGGATTTACAGGAGAACATCGCTATTTTAATGCCATGGCTTCTGGTGATGTCAAACCGGATTTGGTTTTGAACGCCTTGAGACAACTGGACATAGATCCTGCGGTCACCGGTTTTGTAGGAAAACTACTGAAACATAGGCGCATAGAGTCAACTTTGGGCGCCTCTAGCATCTCCAAGGTGGCTGTAAATGGCACACCGCAAGGTGGCGTACTTTCTCCACTGCTATGAAACATCAACATTAATATCCTGCTTAGGGCCATGGAGAATACATCCTGCATGACTGTTGCTTATGCGGATGATGTGGCTGTAGCAGCTACGGGCAAAGATCCTGGACTGCTCTTGGAGCTCTTGGAATCTGCGCTGACGTTAATACTTAGATGGCGCCAGGGATGTGTGTTGGGAGTCAATCCTGCCAAAACGGAACTGGTACTATTCACAAGGAGGTAAAAAATACTGACCTTTGCTACGCCTAGGATAGATGGAGTGGCACTAGCGCTATCCGATAATGCCAAATATTTGGGTCTCGTATTGGACTGCAAACTAATCTGGAACCTGAACACAAAGTCCAGGAATACTAAGGCGGCAACTGTATTATACTGCTGCAAGAGGGCAATTGGTTTTAATTGGGGTATTAACCCCAGGAACTTATACTGGTTGTACGTTTCTGTCGTCAGACCAATTCTTTATTACGGAGCGGCAGTCTGGTGGGTGGCGCTGGAAAAGAGAATCGAACGTATTATGAGAATGGCTGCGATTATGATAACAGGTTGTCTTAGGACCATACCAGCTAAGGCACTGTTCACTATTTTGAACTGGGTTACCACCAGACATCCTGGCTAAGCAGATGGCTGCGGACACCGCACTGAGGCTGAATGCCACAAGGGCATGGAAGTATGTGAATTATGGACATGCAAGAATTTTGGGTATGATCAATATTGCTTCTCCTATTGATTACGAGGTACCTGAATCAGTATTCGATCCGGGTTTCGTGACGAATATACCGGATAGATCTGAATACGACAACGGCCTCCGACCTCCGACCTCCGGAGAATGCCATCCAGATATTTACTGACGGATCGAAATCACATGCTGGAACTGGATGTGGTATCTTTTCGATCCAGTTGGGTTTGGAATTGTCCCTGAGGCTACCGGATGGTTGCAGCGCGATACAGGCCGAATTAATGGCTATTAACACAGCCATGGAACAGATTCACTATAATGGAATATCTGGCAAGGATATTTATATATTTACTGTCAGCAATGCGGCTATTAGGTCCCTTGTGAGTGTGTACAGCACATCGAAAATTGCCCAGGAATGCCGGGTGCCTCTTGAGGAGATAGCGAGACATTCGACGGTTACCCTTGTGTGGGTTCCAGGACATGGGGATATTGATGTCAATAATAAAGCTGATGCACTTGCAAAAGCCGGTACCACCTTAGATTCGGTTGAATCCAGTTGTGCTTTGGGTATTCCCTTATCGAAGGGTAAGCAGCTAACCTTGCATCGATTCTATTTGAATGCGAAGGAAAGATGGGTGAGAGAACCCACTTGTTTGGAAACCAGAAAGATCTGGCCTGACATGGATGTGCATAGGACGCAATATGCAATGTATATGCCCCGAATCCACCTTAGGAATCTCATAGCGGTCATTACCGGACACTGGCCTATAGGTACACATGCGAAAAGGCTGAATATCGCTTACAACGACTTCTGCAGAAGTTGCGATAACGAGGAAGAGGAGGAGACGACTGAACATCTTCTCTGCAGTTGTCCTGCATTCGGGGACCTGAGACGCTAGATTCTAGGTCAGCGAATACTTGTAAGTAAAACTTGTCCTTCCGCAGTTGATCTGGGAAAGATCCACACCTTCGTGAACAGGACAGGATGGCTGAGAAACGACGGCCTACGGTGCCTACGGTATCACAACGGGACCCTCGGAGGACCCAAGTGAGCTATGCCTTCGGGCGGCTGCCGGATCTAACCTAATCTAACACTTATATTTGCAATAGTTAATTTCACCTTTATTTTTCCATAAGCATTAGCAAACTCCCCAGTAGCTGTTAATAGACTTACACCACATAGTGGTTCGATTTTCTTCTTCACTATATCAGGTCTGATAATTAATTGTGATGCTCCTGTATCTATTGTAAAAACATGCCTCCGACCATTGATACACCCACAAGCAATGAGGTTGCTATTTCTGCTGCATAACTGATATGGAGATTGTGGGGCTCTCTGTAATGGGATCTTGCTCATTCCTATAATTGTTAACTTGTTTTAACGGTAACTGCTTGTTTTCCAGCTTGCTCTATTCAGGTGGCGATACAAATTTAGCCCACTTTCTTGGTGCTTTACAATTTTGCTGATAATGTTTATTCTTACCACAATTATAGCATTTGGCTCTGGTTTTGTCTTGCTTCTCCTCTGACTATATCTCCGTCTGTTTCTGCCGTAATTTCGAGATTTCTTTCCTTACATATTTGTGGCCTAGAGAGTAGTTTTGCGGTCTCCTGTGTCAGAGCGTATTATAAGGTCTCTGCAAACGTTGATTTATGTGTGCTAAACACCGCGTGCTTTATTTCTGGATCACGTATTCCATTTACAAATGTTTCAATTTTAAACTGATCCAAAAAAGGGGTGATTTTCACCTGGATATGTCAGCTGCACTAAACGCTCGATCTCCGTTGCGAAATCTTATAATGACTCGTTTGCTTTTTGTATTCTGCCTCGTAATTTCATTCGGTATATATGTATCTCGTTTATGCTCGCCGCTATACTTACGTTGTAGTGCAACCATTATGTCCTCGTAGTTTTCTCTGCAGCCAATAGTAATAAAGCAATGGATTTCATTGAATTTTAACAACGATTTTAAAATATATCTTTATTGTAATAAAAAATGGCTTTTATTTAATACTAACAATTATTTAAAATATTTTTTTTTATTGTTCTTGACGTCAACTTTTTGAATGAATCAGTTATTCGAAATGTATGCTCTTTTATAGACTTAAGAAATAACACTAAAGTAACGGTATTAACAATATTTAAAACATAAGAACTAGTAGTTAGGAAAATTTTTGATAATTGATATACATATAAAGTAATAAAAGATAAAACAATTGTTAAAGAAAATATTTGATAAAGAAATAAAATGAAATATAACGTAAGTAGTAATAGTAAAAGAAAATAAATAAATAAAGAAAGAAAAGACTAACAAAATTAAAGTAGTTATTGATTTACTTTATTCATATATTAGGGTAATGCACATAAATATGTATATATGTATGTATATACATGTAACTCCCCCACCCTTTGACAAGGCATTACTCCTGGAATGCTAGAAATATTATCGACTTCTAAACATATTTTATTTTAATTAATTATCTTACAAAGATTATATAAAATTAATTTATTTATACAATTTTTAAATAAATCATATATATATATATATATATATTTTTAATTTATACGCTAATATTTTTACATTTTTATTTTTTACAAAGTGTGTATTTATAACATTAGCGGAACTCACTCTTTGATGCAAACTACCCTTGCAAGTCGTGCAGACCGTGCAAGTCTAGCAAACAATTTATCTTGTGCACGACTACAAAAACAAATTCTATTAAATTGCAGCTTGCATCACTTGAGCAAATATGCACTACTAAAAATTAGTGAAAAGTAATGTCACACAAATTTGCACAACAGATACACATTTTTTTACTCTCAGAATTTAAAATCACCACAAATTCAATTTCATACATGGCATTTTTTACCAAAAAAATTGTGATATTATATTTTTCCGTTGATTTAGGCATTGTAATTTATTTTAACTTAATTAATTTTCTTTTCGGAAAATATTAAAACACAGAATCTTACTTATTAATTTAAAACAAGATTTGTTGTTTCTTAAATACCTAAAAAATCAGCTCGTTGCCATAAGTTTGCAATACGCATGAAAAATGCACTCACGCTTGGTAGCAAAAAATTAGTGCATATTTGCACTAATTGCAAAAATGCTACCAAGAGTGAATTCCGCTATTATTATATTTCTATGTTTTATTGATATAAAAATTTTATGAATATTTTGCTTTTGGTAACAACAATGAACAATTTTTATATGCGCATACATACTTATATAAATACATATATTCAGTATCCGTTATTTTTAATATTTTTCTTTTTTTGTGAAAGTTTACTTCTTATTATTATTTTCAGTTTGTTTTTTTACCCGCCACCAAAAAATTGTGGGGGTATATTCATTTTGTCATTCCGTTTGTAACACATCGAAATATCCATTTTAGACCCCATAAAGTATATATATTCTGAATCAGGGTTTGATTTGATGACGATCTAGCTAAGACCGTCCGTCTGTTGAAAGCACGATAGAGGTCGCACCGAAAAAGCTAGGGGGCTCAAATTTTTCCAGAATCTTTCTTATAGACAAGGTTTGTTTGGTATTGCAAATGGGCTAAATCGGAATATTAGGAAGAGAGTTATAGCTCGAAAAGCAAGAGTAGGTCGAAAAAACCCTGTCCTTCGAACATCGAATAAAATGGAATTGTGTCCAAACGCATTAACGTAGACTCATGAAACTTCGAATATATATTGCCTGAGTAAAAACAATATTTTTCTTTGAAAATTCGATCAAATTGTACGAAAATTTATAAAGCACAGTGTATTTTTCGGTATATTTAAAAACAAAAACGTCGTAAAAGCAACAAAATGGGATGTGCGACTCTGAAATTTTGCACACTTTGCTTTTTGGTAAGGGGCTTTTTTGTAACGGAAAATCAATGTGCCGCGCCCACTTTTACGCCCACCTCCCATATAACGTTTTACCCAAAATTCATATAATTTCTCTATTAATATAGATTTTGGAATAATAAAGGACTATATGGAAACATCTAGGTTGTACTCATTAGAAAAAACAGCTTTGACATGCCTTCTATAACGCCCACTTTTCACGTTATCTACCGTTAATGAAATTTGAAAGTTTATAATACCGCCAAAATTGGAGGTATGATGATAAAATTTGCTACGTATATCCCCCTAGGCAATGTCATAATTGTGCCACGCCCACTTTTACGCCCACCTCCCATATAACATTTTAACTGAAATTCATATAATTTCTCTATTAATAAAGATTTTGGGAAAATAAAGGACTATATTGAAATATATTAGTTCTATTTATTAGCAGGAACTTTATTGACACGCCTACTTTAACGCCCACTTTCACTAAAGGTCTAAATTTACGAAAACATTTAAACAATTTAAAAGCTCATAAAACCTACAAAATTAGAGGTATGATGATGAAATTTGCTACATATATCCTTGTAATCAATGAAATTGTTGTGCCAGAAAATTAAGGTGCCACACCCACTTTTACGCCTACCTCCCATATAACGGCTTATCTTAAATTCATGTAATTTCTCTATTGACTAAGTTTTTGGGAAAATAAAGGATTATATTGAAATATCTAAGATGTATTTATTAGCAGAAACTTTATTGACACGCCTACTTTAACGCCCACTTTCACTAAAAGACCAAATTTACGAAAACATTTTACTATCATATCGAAGTTATTAAGGGTGGTTAAATTTTAAGGGCCGATGTTGAATTTAAATAAAACACAAATTATTTAAGAAATTATTATCATTTCTTTTTATAATGATAATATTTGTATGGTTCAATTATGTATTTAAGAAAATATCGGCCAAATGCTGGCCCCCACATCCTTGGCGCCACTCCTCTAACTGATGCTCCAAATTTTCAATGAAAATATTGATGCTCAATTGTTGGGCATGATGATGACTCTCTTTTGCCACACTATCGCAAAAAACAGCAATGGTTCCCATTCAACGAACTAATGAGGCATTCTCAGATTTTCTAACATTTTATACAGACCTGTTTTGCAGAAATTTAAATATTTTTTACAATTTTCCCGATTGTGAACGAATTTTAACGATTATGTTGATCAAAAGAATTACGAAGTGCACAAAATGCATTTTGGTTTGAACGCCCATTTTTATAAAAAACCGGAATAACTTTACAGCGTTGCTCATTTGCGTATCTTTCCACAGATCAAATTGAGTAAGTTTGTGATTGAGAAATGTCAAATGAAATGCAGAAAACAAATTTAAAGACTAGGTGTAGTTCATTTTCAATATGGGCCCTTAAAATTTAACCACCCTCTGCAAATAAAGTGATACATAATTTATTATAAAGAGATTATTCCATAGCGATTAACAAAATAATAAATATTGTGCTTTAAATGTACACAAAATTGGTGGTGGGTATAAAAGATTCGGCACAACCGAATATAGTGCTCTTACTTGTTTTTTATAATTTCTGCCCGTTAGTTGTGTTTCAAACTTTTTATTTGGTAATTCATTTTGATATTTATATTTACGCTTTACAATTTGTCTGTCTCTTTTACAACCTTTATCGTCCAAAAAATATATATTTTTATACCCGCCACCAAAAAAATGGTGGGGGTATATTCATTTTGTCATTCCGTTTGTAACACATCGAAATATCCATTTTAGGCCCCATAAAGTATATATATTCTGAATCGGGGTTTGATTTTATGACGATCTAGCTATGTCCGTCCGTCTGTCCGTCTGTTGAAAGCACGATAGAGGTCGCACCGGAAAAGCTAGGGGGCTCAAATTTTGCCAGAATCTTTCTTATAGACAAGGTTTGTTTGGTATTGAAAATGGGCTAAATCGGAATATTAGGAAGAGAGTTATAGCTCGAAAAGCAAGAGTAGGTCGAAAAAACCGTGTCCTTCGAACATCGAATAAAATGGAATTGTGTCCAAACGCCTTAACGTAGACTCATGAAACTTCGAATATATATTTCCTGGGTAAAGACAATATTTTCCTCGAAAATTGTCTCAATCTATGCATTAGGAGAGGAGTTATCGATCAAAATGTACGAAAATTTATACCGCACAGTGTATTTTTTGGTATATTTAAAAACAAAAACGTCATAAAAGCAACAAAATTGGATGTACGACTCTGAAATTTTGCACACTTTGCTTTTTGGTGACACGCTTTCTTGTAACGGCAAATCAATGTGCCACGCCCACTTTTACGCCCACCTCCCATATAAGGTTTTAACTAAAATTCATATAATTTCTCTATTAATAAAGATTTTGGAATAATAAAGGCCTATATTGAAACACCTCAGTTGTACTCATTCGCAAAAATAACTTTGACACGCCTACTATAACGCCCACTTTTCACGTTATCTACTGAAATTTATTTATTTTATTTTAATGAAATTAAAAAGCTCATAAAACCGCTAAAATTAGAGGTATGATGATAAATTTTGCTACGTCTATCCCCCTATGCAATTTCATTACTATGCCAAAAAATTAATGTGCCACGCCCACTTTTACGCCCACCTCCCATATAACGTTTTACCTACAATTCATATAATTTCTCTATTAATAAAGATTTTGGAATAATAAAGGGCTATATTGAAATATCTAAGTTGTACTCATTAGCAAAAACAACTTTGACACGCCTACTATAACGCCTACTATAACGCCTACTATAACGCCTACTATAACGCCTATTTTTACTTTTGAATTGTGTCCAGACGCATAAACGTAGTCATGAAACTTCGAATATATATTTATCGAGTCAAAAGAATATTTTTCCCTGAAAATCGCTTAAATCTATGAATTAGGAAAAGAGTTATAGATAAAAATGTACGAAAATATATACCGCACAGTGTATATATGTACGATTCTGAAATTTTGCAAACATGGCTTTTTGGTCAAAGTCTTCGTTATAACGGAAAATAGATGTGCCACGCACACTTTTTTCCTTAAATTTATATAAAAATATATTAGTCATATATATTAGCCATTTATTGTACTGTAGCTAAATATAAGATAAAGATGATAAGATAGATGACTCTACTAGCAACTACTAGATGGCATGCTAACAACTTATGCTTATGTTCTCCTGAAGTTATGCTCTATTAAAAATGGGAATTTAGGAAAATTTTGACTTAAGTAAAAAAAAATTATCTCTAAACATTATAAACAATTTATTTTCATGTACTAATGGCTAACAAATTTTAAAATTATACAAAACTTATTTCGTTTGAAAATCTTTTAAAAGCAAAATGTTATAGAAGTTTAAAAATCAAAATCTTACTAATAAATTTCCCGTTTTAGAAAAATGCAGAGAATGTATATTTTAAATCACCCTGTGGCCCTTAAAAGTTAACCTTAAATTCACTTTCTTCCTCTTAAATTCATGTAAATTCTCTATGAATAAAGATTTTGGAATACTAAATCTATATTGAAATATCTAAGTTATGTTTATTAGCAGAAACTTTATTGACACGCGTATTTTAACGGCCACTTTCATTGAAAGACTAAATTTTCGAAAACATTTTACTAGCATACCGAAGTTATAATGGGTTGTTTAATTTTAAGGGACTATGTTGATTTTGAATAAAATTATTATGAAATTATTATCATTTATTTTTATAATGATAATATTTGTATGCTTCAATTATGTATGGAACAAAATATCGGCCAAATGGCCCCCCAACCTAGGCGGCACACCACGATCCGATAGTCGAAATTTTCAATGACACTGTTGATGCTCGATTGTTGGGCACGATGTTGAGTCGAGGTTGCTTGCTCTTTTGCCACGTTATCGTGAAAAATAGCAATGTTTCCCATTCAACGAACTAAGATGGCATTCACAGATGTTTTCACATTTCATACAGACCTGCTTTGCAGACATTTAAATATTTTTTTACAATTCTCACGATTGTGGACGAATTCGAACGATTATGTTGACCAAAAGAATCACGAAGTGCACAAAATGCATTTTGATTTGAACGCCCATTTTTATAAAAATCTTTAATATTAAAAAGCGTTGCTCGATTGCGTATCTTTCCACGGTTCAAATTGAGTTAGTCTGAGATTGAGAAATGTCAATTGAAATACAAGAAAAAAGTTGAAATTTAGATGTGGTTCACCTTAAACATGGGCCCTTAAAATTTAACCACCCTCTACAAAGAAAGTGATACATATTTTATTATAAAGAGATTATTCTATAGCGATTAACAAAATAATAAATATTGTGCTTTAAATGTACACAAAATTGGTGGTGGGTATAAAAGATTCGGCACAGCCGAATATAGTGCTCTTACTTGTTTTTTCTTTTACTTGCTTTATTATATATTTTGGTTTCTGTTTTAAATTATTAAATCCTAAATTTTTCACCAGTTCTCTTTCGCCATAGGTTTAACAAACATTTTTACCGTTATTATATTTTTCAATTCTTTTAACCTTTTTTTCATGTACAGTATCGTGCAAGTTCTGCCAAGTTGACTAATCAACCTTGTTGTCCAGTAATTCGTTCGGATTACATCCCGTTGTACTATGAATTGTGTAGTTATAAGTTTCTACAGATTTATACACTAAAGCCTTATCATCAACATCCTGAGTATTTTGCTGCAATCTAAACAACCTTATATTTTCGTTTAGTGTAAGATGAAATCGCTCAATATCGGCATTTCCCGTATGTGTATTTGGAGATGTAAAGTGATAAGCTTGTGACGACTAAAAGTCGTGGCCTTATTTTTGGGTCCACAAGACTGGAAGTCTAAATTATATTTACATATTCAACTCATTGGAACGACATATTGCGTCTTTACTTCATCCATAATATTAAAGAGAAAAGGAAACTTTTAATCTGGTTTTCCATTGCGAACCGAAGGCTATGGTGAAATGTAAATAAGCCGAACCACGTAGTGGTGAGTGTGGTTTACATACACCACCAATCACAATACAAGAAACACTGGTATGCTCGTGTGTGTAGGCTAAATATACCTCGGTTGTTGTCATCGGCATATATAAATACTTGTGTGGGTAAATAATTGTGTATGAAATTATATGTACACACAAAACAATAAATAGAAGTCTTGTTCATAGAAAATAGTAAGTCAGCATACGGCAGCGCAACTGGTAAGACCTTATTTGCTTAATAAGTAAAGTCTTCGCGGTTAAGCTGATGTTAAATTGCGTGCTTCGAGTTTAACATCAAGTAACACGTGCCCCTAGAGTGGTTGATCTGGTATTTAATTGAGTGCTTCGAGTTTAGGCTCCTCTCAATCTAAAACCAAGTGAACACACGCGCTCCTCGAGTGGTTGATCAGGTGCTAAATTGAGTGCTTCGAGTTTAGGCTCTTCTCAATTTATCGCCAGACAAACACACGCGCTCTCCAAGTAGCAACCCTCTTGTGTCAGCCGCGCCACGCAAGCCCGGCAAGTACTAAAGAGTAAATTTTACTCTTTTGTAATACCGCTGGTAAGTGGAGTAGAGACCTCTCTGGGTGCTCGGAGTTCAGGCTCCACACAGAGTTGTCTCCGAGTGGCAATCAAGACGTACGTCTCTTCGGTTTCTCCTAAATTGACTACGCCCCGATCACACAGTAGCATTAGAGAATAAACTCTGCTCTTTAGTAGTATTGAGTACGGGTAAAGTAGAGACATCTCTGGGTGTTCGGAGTTTAGGCTCCACACAGAGTTGTCTTTGAGTAGCAATCGCAGATGAGAACTACGTATTCGCCTCACTCCGCGTGAATCGGTAAATACGATTAACGATCGATCGGCTACGCGAACCTAAGAAAACTAGATTGATTCCTTTTCCTTAAGAAAGAGAATAATAAAGATAATATAAATTTATAACGCAAATTAAAGCATCATCGTGTTTCTTTCTCTCTTGCACAAAAATAAATTTTTTTAACGAATCTTGGGAGCCCAGAGCTCACCCCAGCGTTAGGTGATAAAACACGTCGTTACAAGCTATATCCTCCGATCTAAAAAAATCGCTAATAAGTGCGGTATTGAATTCATTATCCTCTATAACTTTACCTGGTTTTCCTAAAATTGCGAATTGTTCCCTAATTTTTTCTATAATACTTATCGAATTCTTATCGTCTAAGTGATGTATAGAAACATGTTTTATAAGTTTATCTATACATGTAAGGAACGTAGTATTTCTATTCAGGAACCATATGTCTATATGTATTATTTCGTTCGACTTAATGTGTTTCCGTAACACCGTAAATTTATTTTTGATAGGCAGTCTGTCAAATTTGCATATATTACATACTATACAATTATTAATAAATTTATGTACTTCTTTCTTAAATTTGGGTAATAAATAATTTCCTTCAATTCAAGGAAGGTTTCTTCAATGCCTCAGTGATTTTTATCGTTACGAAATTTTTCCAAAATTTTCAAAAGGTTTTCCCTATCCAAAATATCTTTTATAAATGTATTACACCGTACTATCCTAATTCCAGATACATTGGAAAAATAACGAATAATAGTTGCCTGTAAGTTTATAAAATGTTCAAAATTACTACAAAAAATTCCGGCAGTTCCTTTTATAGGAAAAACTTTCCTTAAAAATTCTAACAATTTTTCGTCGAAATAATTTTTTATTGTTATTATGTGTCTTATACTCTTACTATACAAAGTTTTTCTCTTATATTTAAAAGTGTTTCCTAAAATAATTATAATTTGTGTTTTGTAAATGATAATAGGTGAAATCTGAGCTAGGATATTGATGTTGCTCCAAAATGTTAACTTCCAAGCGACTAAGGTAACCTGCTACTTTATTCGTCTTGCCTTTTATATATTCTATTTCGAAATCATATTCGTATATAAAGGCTATAATACACGGCATGTTTTTTACATCTGACTTTTAAATTTGTGAGACATATGTAAATCTACATGTCTGTCAAAATTGTACTTTTACGCTGACTGCTTTGCAGCAGCAGAGATTTCTGCCAACGACTGATGTCACATGTTTTTACAGAAGAAAATAGAGCGCGCTCTAATTAAAATTTTGCCAGATGTCTCAACACATGTTTTTTTACAGAAGTTATGTTTTAAAGGTAACACACGACATGTTTGTATTAGCAGTGGAGAATTTGACAAGTCAGATATAAAAAACATGCCGTGTATTAGCTCCTTAAGTTGTATCATATATAAGTTGTATCTTCCACCTTTGTAACTTCATGTTCGGTTCTTTTAAAGAGTTACCCCTACTAATGGTCGATGATCCGTCTGAATTTTAAACTTTCTACCAAATAAGTATGGTCTAAAATATTTAACTGACCAGACAATTGCCAATAACTCTTTTTCAATAGCGCTATAATTTAGTTCGTGTTTGTTTAATGTTCGAGATGTATATAATATCGTATGACCATTTTGCGAAAGTACTGCACCTAAGGCCATATTGCTAGCATCTACCGTTAAAACGAACAATTTATCAAATTTGGGATAAGCCAAAATAGGATTAGTACATAAAATTTTCTTCAACTTATTAAAGGAATCAATGTAATGCTGATTGTTAAGGTTATTATTTGAACCTTTTTTCAAATATGAAATAATTGGAAGTGCTATTCGGCTATAATCTTTTATAAATTTCCTATAGAAACCAGTTAAGCCTAAAAATTACCTTATTTCCTTTACAGTTTTTGGTAGTGGAATCTCTGAATGACTTTAATTTTCCCTGGATTTGGGGTTATACCATCCGGTGTAATTATATGCCCTAAATATTCTGAATGGCGTCTAAAAAAATTGCATTTATCCACTTGCACTTTGAGGTTATATTCAGACAATCTAATAAAAATTTTCCTTGAAACTATATGTTCCTGCAATGACGTAGAGAACACCAATATATCATCCAAGTAGACAACGCAAATATTATTAATAAAATCATGAAGCACCTCATTCATCATTCTTTGGAAGGATGCAGGCACATTCTTTAAGCCAAATGGCATACGCGCAAACTCATAATGACCTGTTGCAGTGGAAAATGGCGTCTTTTGCCTATCCTCCGGTAAAATTGGGATTTGATGAAATCCCTTAGCCAAATCAAGTGTGCTAAAATACTGAGAATTTCCTATCTTTGTAAACATATCCTCCAAATTGGGCATAGGGAATTTATCCCTATGCTATTTAGTTTCCTATAATTTACTACAACCCTCCACTTTTGTTCACTAGAGTTGTCCATTTTCTTAGGAACAACCCAAATCGGGGAGTTGTATGGACTACATGATTTGGTTATAATTCCTGAATTTTACATATCCTTAACTTGTTTCTCTACTTCGACACTATGTATTTGCGGAAAACGATATGTCCTACAATATACTGGAATATCATTTACCGTCGGTATTCTGTGTCTATATCTACCAACAGAAGATAAGTTCTCACCCTCAATATAAAAAACAGACTTGAGCTCCCTTATCAATTTCATTAGCTTCATTATTTCCTGATCATTCAATTTGTCAGTTTTCAATTTGTCAGTCAAATAGTCTATTCGAGGCTCACTAAAATTCAAATCCATAGTTATATCATTGAAATATGAGATATCATTTTCGTTGTATAGTCCTTCAGATTTTTCAAATATTAAAGGAATTTTCGCATTATTTGTCACTAGTACATTGTTTTTCAAATCGATTTGCGCACCTAATGGTTTCAAAATATTTCAACCTATTATACCATCATAATTGCTACGAATTTCCGTTTCCAACATTTCAATTTTGCAATGAGGTAATTTAAATTTCTTAAAGAATGGGACTGTAATTTTCGTCCTTGTAGCTGTATTAGAGCAAATAGTGTGTAAAATAATTGGATTTTCCACTTCCGATTGAAAAGAAGAGTGAAAAAGACATTTTTTTATAATAGTTGTACCTGAACCTGTGTCAATCATTAATTGTATTGGAGCAGATTTTGTACTAAGCACTACAAAGGGTAGATTTTTTTCGACCTGCGGCCGAAAATTTGACACTTCCACACAATCTACATCCATAGAAAAATCTTTGCTATGATTGTTATATGTCTGCTCACTGTTATTTCCAGTCGTATTTCTGGTTATTTACATTACTTGTTCTAATATTTCTGCTACCATTATCTACAACATAATTGTTTCTTCCTGCATTACTATCCCTGTTATTATAATTTTGATTAAAATTTCTATTCCTATAATTTCCATTATTTTTATTCTCTCTATCATAAAACTCTCTACTATTGTAAGAACCTCGTCCATTAAAATTTCTATCTCCAAAATTACCTCTATTTTCCGCTTTTTTGTATTCGTTGTTATTGCTAAAATTATGTCTATTAAAATTTCCTGATTTGTGTTGATTACCATATGGATATGAATACTGGGAAAAATTGTTGTTAGAATAAGCATTAACATTATCTTTGGACGAATAAGGCTGTAAAAATTTAGAATTTTGTGATTTGCTCAAATAAAAATAATCAGTTTCAATAAGAATTTCCTTTGCGTTTAATAACGATCGGCAATTTACTTATAAAAATTTTCGGTCGGTCATACATTTTATCCCCCTAGGAGTGAATCCTAAAAAAATTATGTTTCCAAAACGACTGCGGATATTAGAAAGGAAAGGAAATTTTATTGCGGAATTTCTGTTTTTAAGCTTTTTCAATAAGCTAAAGCGTTTTTGAGTTACGCGAACATATGTTGTGCAACAGCCTCCATTTTCGAAATAACGGTATATCTCAAAAACCAGAGCCAAACTTAAAAAACCGCGGCAACCACTGAATTCAGCGTACCCGAATTATGTTAAAACGCCAGGTGCCCAGCTTGTCACGAAAAAAAGTGTAAATTTCTTGCACAGTGTATTTGTTATTATGCATCACTACTAAATTTTTCTCTTTGTCTTAACTAATATATCGTTAAGTTTTTTATGATTATTTTTTTTATACCCGCCACCAAAAAAATGGTTTTGATTTGATGACGATCTAGCTATGTCCGTTCGTCTGTCCGTCTGTTGAAAGCACGATAGAGGTCGCACCGAAAAAGCTAGGGGGCTCAAATTTTGCCAGAATCTTTCTTATAGACAAGGTTTGTTTGGTATTGAAAATGGGCTAAATAGGAATATTAGGAAGAGAGTTATAGCTCGAAAAGCAAGAGTAGGTCGAAAAAACCGTGTCCTTCGAACATCGAATAAAATGGACTTGTGTCCAAACGCATTAACGTAGACTCATGAAATTTCGAATATATATTTCCTGAGTAAAACCAATATCTTTCCCTGAAAATTATCTAAATCTATGCATTAGGAGAGGAGTTATCGATCAAAATGTACGAAAATTTATACCGCACAGTGTATTTTTCCGTATATTTAAAAACAAAAACGTCATAAAAGCAACAAAATTGGATGTACGACTCTAAAATTTTTCACAAATTGCTTTTTGGTAAGTCGCTTTTTTGTAACGGAAAATCAATGTGCCACGCCTACTTTTACGCCCACCTCCCATATAACGTTTTACCTAAAATTCATATAATTTCTCTACTAATAAAGATTTTGGAATAATAAAGGGCTATATTGAAATATCTAAGTCGTACTCATTCGCAAAAAAAACTTTGACACGCCTACTATAACGCCCACTTTTCACGTAATCTACCGTTAATGAAATTTAAAAGCTCATAAAAGCGCCAAAATTAGAGGTATGATGATCAAATTTGCTACGTATATCCCCCTAGGCAATGTCATTACTTTTCCAGAAAATTAAGGTGCCACGCCCACCTCCCATATAACGTTTTACCTAAAATTCATATAATTTCTCTACTAATAAAGATTTTGGAATAATAAAGGGCTATATTGAAACACCTAAGTTGTACTCATTCGCAAAAATAACTTTGACACGCCTACTATAACGCCCACTTTTCACGTTATCTACCGTTAATGATATTTAAAAGCTCATAAAACCGCCAAAATTAGAAGTATGATGATAAAATTTGCTACGTATATCCCCCTAGGCAATGTCATTACTTTTCCAGAAAATTAAGGTGCCACGCCCACTTTTACGCCCACCTCCCATATAACGTTTTACCTAAAATTCATATAATTTCTCTACTAATAAAGATTTTGGAATAATAAAGGGCTATATTGAAATATCTAAGTCGTACTCATTCGCAAAAAAACTTTGACACGCCTACTATAACGCCCACTTTTCACGTTATTAACCGTTAATGAAATTTAAAAGCTCATTAAACCGCCAAAATTACAGGTATGATGATTAAATTTGCTACGTATATCCTTCTAATCAATGTAATTGTTGTACCAAAAAGTTTGGTGAGACGCCCACTTTAACGCCTACCTCCCATATAACGGTTTATCTTAAATTCATGTAATTTCTCTATTGACAAAATTTTTGGGAAAATAAATGAACTATATTGAAATATCTAAGTAAGAGATTATTCCATAGCGATTAACAAAATAATAAATATTGTGCTTTAAATGTACACAAAATTGGTGGTGGGTATAAAAGATTCGGCACAGCTGAATATAGTGCTCTTACTTGTTATTTCTGTTTTTGTTATTGTTGTTTTTTTTTAGTATAGGTTTATAAGTTACAAAGTATGTACACGAAAATTCTAAATTTCGGTTTTCAAGGTCAATATTTTATATTTTTTTTTCAACTTCTGATGAACAAACAAATTTGTTTTTTTAGGTAATTTAGTTTTCTCATTTCGCTTTTTATTTTATTGTATTATTCACCCCAATTCTAAATAACAATTCCCTGAGAATTGTTTCCCTATTCTTCTATTCTAAATAATTTCTCCTGGGGAAATTTGTTCCCTTTCCCTTATTCTAAATGAACTTCGAAATTGGGAAATTGTTCCCAGGGAAAAAAGTACGTATTACGATAGGTAATTAAAAAGAGAAAGTAATAACAAATTTTGGGAAAGATCCGCCAACAAATTCAAAGGGAGTTGTGACAAAAATGTATGTAATTAATATTTTTTTATAAAAATATGTGATAAATATTGTAATTTATTGTGTCTTAGGACAAAAACAACAAACCGGAAGCAGAATAATGAATTGTTTTTAGTTTTAAAATAATTTTAATTTTTATTTTTCTTTTTGTTTTTTATTTTTAAAGATATTAATTTTTTTTAATAAAATGTTATATTTATTAATAAAATGTATAAATGTAAGAAATGGCTTTATTACAGAAATTTATTAGAGATTGTTCGCAATATTTTTTCTAATATTTTGGGCAATGGATAAATATTGTGGTGAGGCTAAGGATACCACATTATTATCCTAAACTTCAGCATTGCATTTAAAATAAATATAGATGTTATGCAACGCACATCAGAATTTTGTTATTTTAGAAGCCTTTTTTGGAGCGTAGTACAGCTGTCTAGCACCAAGAATGTTATCATTCAAAACTTTACCAAGAAGCCAATAATTGCTGCCACCTCTAAGGTATTCTTGCTCAAGGTGAGCGCGCAATTCGCCAGAATTCCAAATAAACGAATCGTGACACGCTCCGGGATGTGAGGCATCAACTTACCTTTAATTTTTTGAGTTCCGTCAAGACATCCAATAACGTTTGGAATGCCATACTTCACATAAATGCCATACTTCACACCGTAATCTTTACCAATACCCGTTTGGTACAAACCTTCAGCAAAGAAGCGTAAAGTCGCACTTAATTTCACGATTGGAGAAATTGCAAACGACTTATGTTTGGGCTGAACACGTTAACACGTCCAACAGATATTTGAACGCCGGTTTATTTACTCTGTAATATTTTTCTAACCTTCCAAAAGTAAAATTTACAAAGTGTGCGGCAACTCAAGTGGGTTGCTGGCGTCACTTAGCATTTTCCTTTCTACCCTTTGCTTATTCTTGTGCTTCAGAGTTTTCTGCTTCAGCTATTATTTTTATCAACGCTACACTAAACATTTTTGTTCACTTTTAAAAATTTTTTTTATTATTTACGAATATTCACTTTTTACGCTAAAAATTATTAGCAAATATTTTGTCAAAACAAAGCAGCAAACAGCTGACTTCGAAAATGTAAAATTCTCTCTCCCTTGTTATTCCCTTCCCCGACTGTTTAAAATAGGTGAATTTTATTTGTGGGAAAAAAATGAATTCCTGGGAATTTATTTCCCTGGGAATATTTAGCATTGGGGTGATTATATATTTATTATTTTTTTTCACAAAGTTCAACTTTACTGTCATAAATATTTTTACTGCATTAAATGTTATTATTATTTATTTTTAATGTCTTTAATTTAAATTTCAAATATTATTTATGTTAAAAAAAAATAGTTTTAACTAAGTACTGCTTTATTTATCAATCGATTAATCACAAAATACTCAACACTTAAATTGTGGTACAGTTTTTCTTAAAACTTTATTTTTTTTTTTATTTTTTTTTTTAAAGGTTTCAAAGTATATCCACTGTTTAATCACAAATTATTTAACAGTTTAATTCTGTTAAATTTTTTGCTAAGTCCTTAGTTTTTTTTATTTAATATTTTTTTTTCTCTTATGTTAAAACATAGTTTCAATGTTTATCCACTGTTTAATCACAAAGTATTTAACAACTTTTGATTATACGTTTCAATATACAGTAAATGTATATTTTATACGAAAAAATACCTTTTTCGTATTGCTAAAATGTTCTGCTTAAAAATAATTTACTTTTTAGTATTAAGCCTGGTTCGTAACACACGACTGCACCAGTAATAAAACGATGGATTTCATTGAATTTTAACAACGATTTAAAAATATATCTTTATTGTAATAAAACAATGGTTTTTATTTAATATTAACAATTATTTAAAACTAGCCAATCCCGGCGCGCGTTGCTACGCCCCTTCATGAATTTTAATCGCATTCTAAATTTTAATCGAATATCAAGTGCAAGGCTAAAAACTATAACTTTTTTTTTATGAGCGTGGCACTGCCCACTTTTTTAATTACGAAACTATATAGTCATGACAGCTCGATATGTGTGCAAAGTTTCAGAAAAATCGGTCCAGTGTAAGTACCCCAAAATGATACCTTTTTTTATGGGCGTGGCACTGCCCACTTTTCTAATGACGAAAGTGTAAAGTCATGACAGCTCAATATTTTCGCAAAGTTTCAGAAAATTCGGTCCAGTGTAAGTAGCTAAAACTGATAACTAATTTTTTATGGGCGTGGCCCCGCCCACTTTTTCAATAACGAAATTATAAAGCCATGACAGCTCAATATGTGTGCAAAGTTTCAGAAAAATCGGTCCAGTGTAAGTACCTCAAAATTAAAACTTTTTTAGGGGCGTGGCCCCGCCCACTTTTCTTACCACGAAATTATTTAGTCATGACAGCTCGATATGTGTGCAAAGTTTCAGAAAAATCGGTCAAGTGCAAGTAGCTAAAACTGATAACTAATTTTTTATGGGCGTGCCTCCGCCCACTTTTTTCACCCATAAACACTCCCTGGTATGTGTACAACAACTTACCCAAGTTTGAGCCCGATCGGTTTTACAGTTTCGGAGTCTATAGCTAACACACACACACACACAGAGTTTCACTTTTATATATATAGATATTTTTTTTTATTGTTCTTGACGTCAACTTTTTGAATGAATCAGTTATTTGAAATGTATGTTCTTTTATAGACTTAAGAAATAACACTAAAGTAACGGTATTAACAATATTTAAAACATAAGAAGTAGTAGTTAGGAAAATTTTTGATAATTGATATACATATAAAGTAATAAAAGATAAAACAATTGTTAAAGAAAATATTTGATAAAAAAATAAAATAAAATATAACGTAAGTAGTAATATTAAAAGAAAATAAATAAAGAAAGAAAAGACTAACAAAATTAAAGTAGTTATTGATTTACTATATTCATATTTTAGGGTAATGCACATAAATATGTATATATAAGTATATGTATATATGTATGTATGTATATACATGTAACTCAATAGGTATACTTTCTAAAACTTGTACTGCGTTGCCTTTTAATGCCAAAATCAACTCTAAAGCCTTTTCTTCATCGTTCCACGTTTTTCTATTGGCAATCGTCTCAAACTGAAATTTAAAAACATTAAATGGTGCACTACCGTCAAAAATAGGGGCCTTTATTCTACTCGATATTTCTGGAATTATCCGCACTGGTTCTATACATATATTGCTAATAATTTTTCATTATTAGCTCTATAAGATTCTTGAACTTCGGCTAACAATTTTTCATTATTAGCTCTAGAAGATTCTTGAACTTCGGCTAGCAATTTTTTATTATTATCTCTAGAAGATTCTTGAGCTTCCTAGAATTTAATTTCCATCTTTTCCACCAAAGCTGCAAGCATTATACTTAAATCGATATTGTTTGTGATTGCACGAGTGGAAACTTCTATTTCTTCTTTTTCGTCAAACTCGTCTCTTCTGCAATTCTACTTTATTACCTGTTGTACGACTCTGAAATTTTGCACACTTTGCTTTTTGGTGACACGCTTTCTTGTAACGGCAAGTCAATGTGCCACGCCCACCTCCCATATAAGGTTTTAACTAAAATTCATATAATTTCTCTATTAATAAAGATTTTGGAATAATAAAGGCCTATATTGAAACACCTCAGTTGTACTCATTCGCAAAAATAACTTTGACACGCCTACTATAACGCCCACTTTTCACGTTATCTACTGAAATTTATTTATTTTATTTTAATGAAATTAAAAAGCTCATAAAACCGCTAAAATTAGAGGTATGATGATAAATTTTGCTACGTCTATCCTCCTATGCAATTTCATTACTATGCCAAAAAATTAATGTGCCACGCCCACTTTTACGCCCACCTCCCATATAACGTTTTACCTACAATTCATATAATTTCTCTATTAATAAAGATTTTGGAATAATAAAGGGCTATATTGAAATATCTAAGTTGTACTCATTAGCAAAAACAACTTTGACACGCCTACTATAACGCCTACTATAACGCCTATTTTTACTTTTGAATTGTGTCCAGACGCATAAACGTAGTCATGAAACTTCGAATATATATTTATCGAGTCAAAAGAATATTTTTCCCTGAAAATCGCTTAAATCTATGAATTAGGAAAAGAGTTATAGATAAAAATGTACGAAAATATATACCGCACAGTGTATATATGTACGATTCTGAAATTTTGCAAACATGGCTTTTTGGTCAAAGTCTTCGTTATAACGGAAAATAGATGTGCCACGCACACTTTTTTCCTTAAATTTATATAAAAATATATTAGTCATATATATTAGCCATTTATTGTACTGTAGCTAAATAAAAGATAAAGATGATAAGATAGATGACTCTACTAGCAACTACTAGATGGCATGCTAACAACTTATGCTTATGTTCTCCTGAAGTTATGCTCTATTAAAAATGGGAATTTAGGAAAATTTTGACTTAAGTAAAAAAAAATTATCTCTAAACATTATAAACAATTTATTTTCATGTACTAATGGCTAACAAATTTTAAAATTATACAAAACTTATTTCGTTTGAAAATCTTTTAAAAGCAAAATGTTATAGAAGTTTAAAAATCAAAATCTTACTAATAAATTTCCCGTTTTTGAAAAATGCAGAGAATGTATATTTTAAATCACCCTGTGGCCCTTAAAAGTTAACCTTAAATTCACTTTCTTCCTCTTAAATTCATGTAATTCTCTATGAATAAAGATTTTGGAATACTAAATCTATATTGAAATATCTAAGTTATGTTTATTAGCAGAAACTTTATTGACACGCGTATTTTAACGGCCACTTTCATTGAAAGACTAAATTTTCGAAAACATTTTACTAGCATACCGAAGTTATAATGGGTTGTTTAATTTTAAGGGACTATGTTGATTTTGAATAAAATTATTATGAAATTATTATCATTTATTTTTATAATGATAATATTTGTATGCTTCAATTATGTATGGAACAAAATATCGGCCAAATGGCCCCCCAACCTAGGCGGCACACCACGATCCGATAGTCGAAATTTTCAATGACACTGTTGATGCTCGATTGTTGGGCACGATGATGAGTCGAGGTTGCTTGCTCTTTTGCCACGTTATCGTGAAAAATAGCAATGTTTCCCATTCAACGAACTGAGATGGCATTCACAGATGTTTTCACATTTCATACAGACCTGCTTTGCAGACATTTAAATATTTTTTTACAATTCTCACGATTGTGGACGAATTCGAACGATTATGTTGACCAAAAGAATCACGAAGTGCACAAAATGCATTTTGATTTGAACGCCCATTTTTATAAAAATCTTTAATATTAAAAAGCGTTGCTCGATTGCGTATCTTTCCACGGTTCAAATTGAGTTAGTCTGAGATTGAGAAATGTCAATTGAAATACAAGAAAAAAGTTGAAATTTAGATGTGGTTCACCTTAAACATGGGCCCTTAAAATTTAACCACCCTCTACAAAGAAAGTGATACATATTTTATTATAAAGAGATTATTCTATAGCGATTAACAAAATAATAAATATTGTGCTTTAAATGTACACAAAATTGGTGGTGGGTATAAAAGATTCGGCACAGCCGAATATAGTGCTCTTACTTGTTTTTTCTTTTACTTGCTTTATTATATATTTTGGTTTCTGTTTTAAATTATTAAATCCTAAATTTTTCACCAGTTCTCTTTCGCCATAGGTTTAACAAACATTTTTACCGTTATTATATTTTTCAATTCTTTTAACCTTTTTTTCATGTACAGTATCGTGCAAGTTCTGCCAAGTTGACTAATCAACTCTGTTGTCCAGTAATTCGTTCGGATTACATCCCGTTGTACTATGAATTGTGTAGTTATAAGTTTCTACAGATTTATACACTAAAGCCTTATCATCAACATCCTGAGTATTTTGCTGCAATCTAAACAACCTTATATTTTCGTTTAGTGTAAGATGAAATCGCTCAATATCGGCATTTCCCGTATGTGTATTTGGAGATGTAAAGTGATAAGCTTGTGACGACTAAAAGTCGTGGCCTTATTTTTGGGTCCACAAGACTGGAAGTCTAAATTATATTTACATATTCAACTCATTGGAACGACATATTGCGTCTTTACTTCATCCATAATATTAAAGAGAAAAGGAAACTTTTAATCTGGTTTTCCATTGCGAACCGAAGGCTATGGTGAAATGTAAATAAGCCGAACCACGTAGTGGTGAGTGTGGTTTACATACACCACCAATCACAATACAAGAAACACTGGTATGCTCGTGTGTGTAGGCTAAATATACCTCGGTTGTTGTCATCGGCATATATAAATACTTGTGTGGGTAAATAATTGTGTATGAAATTATATGTACACACAAAACAATAAATAGAAGTCTTGTTCATAGAAAATAGTAAGTCAGCATACGGCAGCGCAACTGGTAAGACCTTATTTGCTTAATAAGTAAAGTCTTCGCGGTTAAGCTGATGTTAAATTGCGTGCTTCGAGTTTAACATCAAGTAACACGTGCCCCTAGAGTGGTTGATCGGGTATTTAATTGAGTGCTTCGAGTTTAGGCTCCTCTCAATCTAAAACCAAGTGAACACACGCGCTCCTCGAGTGGTTGATCAGGTGCTAAATTGAGTGCTTCGAGTTTAGGCTCTTCTCAATTTATCGCCAGACAAACACACGCGCTCTCCAAGTAGCAACCCTCTTGTGTCAGCCGCGCCACGCAAGCCCGGCAAGTACTAAAGAGTAAATTTTACTCTTTTGTAATACCGCTGGTAAGTGGAGTAGAGACCTCTCTGGGTGCTCGGAGTTCAGGCTCCACACAGAGTTGTCTCCGAGTGGCAATCAAGACGTACGTCTCTTCGGTTTCTCCTAAATTGACTACGCCCCGATCACACAGTAGCATTAGAGAATAAACTCTGCTCTTTAGTAGTATTGAGTACGGGTAAAGTAGAGACATCTCTGGGTGTTCGGAGTTTAGGCTCCACACAGAGTTGTCTTTGAGTAGCAATCGCAGATGAGAACTACGTATTCGCCTCACTCCGCGTGAATCGGTAAATAAGATTAACGATCGATCGGCTACGCGAACCTAAGAAAACTAGATTGATTCCTTTTCCTTAAGAAAGAGAATAATAAAGATAATATAAATTTATAACGCAAATTAAAGCATCATCGTGTTTCTTTCTCTCTTGCACAAAAATAAATTTTTTTAACGAATCTTGGGAGCCCAGAGCTCACCCCAGCGTTAGGTGATAAAACACGTCGTTACAAGCTATATCCTCCGATCTAAAAAAATCGCTAATAAGTGCGGTATTGAATTCATTATCCTCTATAACTTTACCTGGTTTTCCTAAAATTGCGAATTGTTCCCTAATTTTTTCTATAATACTTATCGAATTCTTATCGTCTAAGTGATGTATAGAAACATGTTTTATAAGTTTATCTATACATGTAAGGAACGTAGTATTTCTATTCAGGAACCATATGTCTATATGTATTATTTCGTTCGACTTAATGTGTTTCCGTAACACCGTAAATTTATTTTTGATAGGCAGTCTGTCAAATTTGCATATATTACATACTATACAATTATTAATAAATTTATGTACTTCTTTCTTAAATTTGGGTAATAAATAATTTCCTTCAATTCAAGGAAGGTTTCTTCAATGCCTCAGTGATTTTTATCGTTACGAAATTTTTCCAAAATTTTCAAAAGGTTTTCCCTATCCAAAATATCTTTTATAAATGTATTACACCGTACTATCCTAATTCCAGATACATTGGAAAAATAACGAATAATAGTTGCCTGTAAGTTTATAAAATGTTCAAAATTACTACAAAAAATTCCGGCAGTTCCTTTTATAGGAAAAACTTTCCTTAAAAATTCTAACAATTTTTCGTCGAAATAATTTTTTATTGTTATTATGTGTCTTATACTCTTACTATACAAAGTTTTTCTCTTATATTTAAAAGTGTTTCCTAAAATAATTATAATTTGTGTTTTGTAAATGATAATAGGTGAAATCTGAGCTAGGATATTGATGTTGCTCCAAAATGTTAACTTCCAAGCGACTAAGGTAACCTGCTACTTTATTCGTCTTGCCTTTTATATATTCTATTTCGAAATCATATTCGTATATAAAGGCTATAATACACGGCATGTTTTTTACATCTGACTTTTAAATTTGTGAGACATATGTAAATCTACATGTCTGTCAAAATTGTACTTTTACGCTGACTGCTTTGCAGCAGCAGAGATTTCTGCCAACGACTGATGTCACATGTTTTTACAGAAGAAAATAGAGCGCGCTCTAATTAAAATTTTGCCAGATGTCTCAACACATGTTTTTTTACAGAAGTTATGTTTTAAAGGTAACACACGACATGTTTGTATTAGCAGTGGAGAATTTGACAAGTCAGATATAAAAAACATGCCGTGTATTAGCTCCTTAAGTTGTATCATATATAAGTTGTATCTTCCACCTTTGTAACTTCATGTTCGGTTCTTTTAAAGAGTTACCCCTACTAATGGTCGATGATCCGTCTGAATTTTAAACTTTCTACCAAATAAGTATGGTCTAAAATATTTAACTGACCAGACAATTGCCAATAACTCTTTTTCAATAGCGCTATAATTTAGTTCGTGTTTGTTTAATGTTCGAGATGTATATAATATCGTATGACCATTTTGCGAAAGTACTGCACCTAAGGCCATATTGCTAGCATCTACCGTTAAAACGAACAATTTATCAAATTTGGGATAAGCCAAAATAGGATTAGTACATAAAATTTTCTTCAACTTATTAAAGGAATCAATGTAATGCTGATTGTTAAGGTTATTATTTGAACCTTTTTTCAAATATGAAATAATTGGAAGTGCTATTCGGCTATAATCTTTTATAAATTTCCTATAGAAACCAGTTAAGCCTAAAAATTACCTTATTTCCTTTACAGTTTTTGGTAGTGGAATCTCTGAATGACTTTAATTTTCCCTGGATTTGGGGTTATACCATCCGGTGTAATTATATGCCCTAAATATTCTGAATGGCGTCTAAAAAAATTGCATTTATCCACTTGCACTTTGAGGTTATATTCAGACAATCTAATAAAAATTTTCCTTGAAACTATATGTTCCTGCAATGACGTAGAGAACACCAATATATCATCCAAGTAGACAACGCAAATATTATTAATAAAATCATGAAGCACCTCATTCATCATTCTTTGGAAGGATGCAGGCACATTGTTTAAGCCAAATGGCATACGCGCAAACTCATAATGACCTGTTGCAGTGGAAAATGGCGTCTTTTGCCTATCCTCCGGTAAAATTGGGATTTGATGAAATCCCTTAGCCAAATCAAGTGTGCTAAAATACTGAGAATTTCCTATCTTTGTAAACATATCCTCCAAATTGGGCATAGGGAATTTATCCCTATGCTATTTAGTTTCCTATAATTTACTACAACCCTCCACTTTTGTTCACTAGAGTTGTCCATTTTCTTAGGAACAACCCAAATCGGGGAGTTGTATGGACTACATGATTTGGTTATAATTCCTGAATTTTACATATCCTTAACTTGTTTCTCTACTTCGACACTATGTATTTGCGGAAAACGATATGTCCTACAATATACTGGAATATCATTTACCGTCGGTATTCTGTGTCTATATCTACCAACAGAAGATAAGTTCTCACCCTCAATATAAAAAACAGACTTGAGCTCCCTTATCAATTTCATTAGCTTCATTATTTCCTGATCATTCAATTTGTCAGTTTTCAATTTGTCAGTCAAATAGTCTATTCGAGGCTCACTAAAATTCAAATCCATAGTTATATCATTGAAATATGAGATATCATTTTCGTTGTATAGTCCTTCAGATTTTTCAAATATTAAAGGAATTTTCGCATTATTTGTCACTAGTACATTGTTTTTCAAATCGATTTGCGCACCTAATGGTTTCAAAATATTTCAACCTATTATACCATCATAATTGCTACGAATTTCCGTTTCCAACATTTCAATTTTGCAATGAGGTAATTTAAATTCCTTAAAGAATGGGACTGTTATTTTCGTCCTTGTAGCTGTATTAGAGCAAATAGTGTGTAAAATAATTGGATTTTCCACTTCCGATTGAAAAGAAGAGTGAAAAAGACATTTTTTTATAATAGTTGTACCTGAACCTGTGTCAATCATTAATTGTATTGGAGCAGATTTTGTACTAAGCACTACAAAGGGTAGATTTTTTTCGACCTGCGGCCGAAAATTTGACACTTCCACACAATCTACATCCATAGAAAAATCTCTGCTATGATTGTTATACAGTATAAAGCATAAATCAAGGTACCGTAGTTGATTAATATCATTTTGTAAAAAAAAGCGACAAAATATAGTTAAATATGTATTTGTTTATATTTATTTTGGAAACTTATTTATTTATAATTAAAAAAAATAAAAATTTATTCATGAACACAGCATAAAAAACTAAAACTGGGTTGTAATTTCAGGTAACCACATATTTTTGCACAGCAAAAGTCTAGGTACCCCTTAAAAAAGAAAAATATATTATAAAAAATACATATCCTTATGTATTCTATTTTCGTACCTAATATTTCGTGGGATATCCTTTAAGTCGAAGAACTTCATTTAACCGATTTGGCATTGAATGTACCAGCTTTCTCGTAAATTCTGGTGATATTTGTTGCCATTCAGTCATTAGCAGGTTTTTTAATTCAGTTTTGCTAGAAATTTTGTGATTACGCAACCGTTTTTCCAAATGATCCCACAAATTCTCAATTGGATTCACATCTGGACTTTGTGGTGGGGTATTAAGCATGTGGGGAGTGTTATATGCAATCCACATCTTGACATCAGTAGCAGTGTGCTTCGGATCGTTATCCTGTTGAAAGCAATAATCACTGCGGATGTGTAATTTTTCAGCACTTTGGTTTAAAATTTTTTTTAGAATGTTAAGGTATACTGTTTTGTTCATTATTTCATCTATTATTTCCAAGTTACCCACTCCTGCTGCTGACATACATCCCCACACCATGATGCCACCACCACCATGTTTTACCGTTTTGCGTGTATTCTTCGGGTTTAGCTCTTCATTTTGCTTCCTCCATACTAAAGCACGTCCGTCTGAGCCAAAAATGTTGTACTTTGACTCATCCGAGAAAATAACTTTATCCCAAAACTCAGTTGGTTTTGTTTTATATTCATTTGCAAAATCAATTCGCTTTTTTCTGTTGACTTCGCTTATATAGGGCTTTTTGCGTGCTGTACGAGCGTTGTACCCAGCTCTTTTGATTGATCTGCGTACTGTATCCGCGGAAACACTTTTGTCCATGGACTCTTTCAACTCGGCAGCAATCTTTGGTGCACTTTTAAAGGAGTCATTCCTAATTAGAGACGCTATTTTTCTTTCTTCTCGAATACTAAGTTTGCGAGGACGCCCAGACCTGGTCTTATTTTCAACTCGTTTTTCTTTTTGAAAGCGATTTATTACCTTTTGTATTGTTGACTTACTTCTATTAGTTATTTGAGTTATTTCAGAATATGATTTTCCCAATCTATGATTATTAATAATAATATTGCGCTCCTCAATCGATAACTCCTTGCGAGGCATTTTATTTAACACTTTTTTTTGGTTAAAAACCAATTATTGCTACTGATATCACCAAAACAACACTCTAAATACATTTTAAATGTACCGTTATTAATGTAGAAAGAAAAAAATTTTAAAATAATAGAGGTGCCAATACTTAAACATAGATCACTTTAGAGGGTACCAAGACTTTTGCTGTGCAAAATTATGGAGTTGCCAGGTACTTAAGGATATTTTATGGTTGTTTCTTAGAATAAGAGTTCATCATTTTGCTGGACTGTAGTATATGAATAATTTTACAAAATAGGAATAAATAACACAAACTTTCTTACTTGCTTTTAAAAAAATTTAAGAAATTCTTTTATTTCAAAAGAAGTACCTTGATTTATGCTGTACACTGTATGTCTGCTCACTGTTATTTCCAGTCGTATTTCTGGTTATTTACATTACTTGTTCTAATATTTCTGCTACCATTATCTACAACATAATTGTTTCTTCCTGCATTACTATCCCTGTTATTATAATTTTGATTAAAATTTCTATTCCTATAATTTCCATTATTTTTATTCTCTCTATCATTAAACTCTCTACTATTGTAAGAACCTCGTCCATTAAAATTTCTATCTCCAAAATTACCTCTATTTTCCGCTTTTTTGTATTCGTTGTTATTGCTAAAATTATGTCTATTAAAATTTCCTGATTTGTGTTGATTACCATATGGATATGAATACTGGGAAAAATTGTTGTTAGAATAAGCATTAACATTATCTTTGGACGAATAAGGCTGTAAAAATTTAGAACTTTGTGATTTGCTCAAATAAAAATAATCAGTTTCAATAAGAATTTCCTTTGCGTTTAATAACGATCGGCAATTTACTTATAAAAATTTTCGGTCGGTCATACATTTTATCCCCCTAGGAGTGAATCCTAAAAAAATTATGTTTCCAAAACGACTGCGGATATTAGAAAGGAAAGGAAATTTTATTGCGGAATTTCTGTTTTTAAGCTTTTTCAATAAGCTAAAGCGTTTTTGAGTTACGCGAACATATGTTGTGCAACAGCCTCCATTTTCGAAATAACGGTATATCTCAAAAACCAGAGCCAAACTTAAAAAACCGCGGCAACCACTGAATTCAGCGTACCCGAATTATGTTAAAACGCCAGGTGCCCAGCTTGTCACGAAAAAAAGTGTAAATTTCTTGCACAGTGTATTTGTTATTATGCATCACTACTAAATTTTTCTCTTTGTCTTAACTAATATATCGTTAAGTTTTTTATGATTATTTTTTTTATACCCGCCACCAAAAAAATGGTGGGGGTATATTCTTTTTGTCATTCCGTTTGTAACACATCGAAATATCCATTTTAGACCCCATAAAGAATATATATTCTGAATCAGGGTTTGATTTGATGACGATCTAGCTATGTCCGTTCGTCTGTCCGTCTGTTGAAAGCACGATAGAGGTCGCACCGAAAAAGCTAGGGGGCTCAAATTTTGCCAGAATCTTTCTTATAGACAAGGTTTGTTTGGTATTGAAAATGGGCTAAATAGGAATATTAGGAAGAGAGTTATAGCTCGAAAAGCAAGAGTAGGTCGAAAAAACCGTGTCCTTCGAACATCGAATAAAATGGACTTGTGTCCAAACGCATTAACGTAGACTCATGAAATTTCGAATATATATTTCCTGAGTAAAACCAATATCTTTCCCTGAAAATTATCTAAATCTATGCATTAGGAGAGGAGTTATCGATCAAAATGTACGAAAATTTATACCGCACAGTGTATTTTTCCGTCATAAAAGCAACAAAATTGGATGTACGACTCTAAAATTTTTCACAAATTGCTTTTTGGTAAGTCGCTTTTTTGTGACGGAAAATCAATGTGCCACGCCTACTTTTACGCCCACCTCCCATATAACGTTTTACCTAAAATTCATATAATTTCTCTACTAATAAAGATTTTGGAATAATAAAGGGCTATATTGAAATATCTAAGTCGTACTCATTCGCAAAAAAAACTTTGACACGCCTACTATAACGCCCACTTTTCACGTAATCTACCGTTAATGAAATTTAAAAGCTCATAAAAGCGCCAAAATTAGAGGTATGATGATCAAATTTGCTACGTATATCCTTCTAATCAATGTAATTGTTGTACCAAAAAGTTTAGGTGAGACGCCCACTTTAACGCCTACCTCCCATATAACGGTTTATCTTAAATTCATGTAATTTCTCTATTGACAAAATTTTTGGGAAAATAAATGAACTATATTGAAATATCTAAGTAAGAGATTATTCCATAGCGATTAACAAAATAATAAATATTGTGCTTTAAATGTACACAAAATTGGTGGTGGGTATAAAAGATTCGGCACAGCTGAATATAGTGCTCTTACTTGTTATTTCTGTTTTTGTTATTGTTGTTTTTTTTTAGTATAGGTTTATAAGTTACAAAGTATGTACACGAAAATTCTAAATTTCGGTTTTCAAGGTCAATATTTTATATTTTTTTTTCAACTTCTGATGAACAAACAAATTTGTTTTTTTAGGTAATTTAGTTTTCTCATTTCGCTTTTTATTTTATTGTATTATTCACCCCAATTCTAAATAACAATTCCCTGAGAATTGTTTCCCTATTCTTCTATTCTAAATAATTTCTCCTGGGGAAATTTGTTCCCTTTCCCTTATTCTAAATGAACTTCGAAATTGGGAAATTGTTCCCAGGGAAAAAAGTACGTATTACGATAGGTAATTAAAAAGAGAAAGTAATAACAAATTTTGGGAAAGATCCGCCAACAAATTCAAAGGGAGTTGTGACAAAAATGTATGTAATTAATATTTTTTTATAAAAATATGTGATAAATATTGTAATTTATTGTGTCTTAGGACAAAAACAACAAACCGGAAGCAGAATAATGAATTGTTTTTAGTTTTAAAATAATTTTAATTTTTATTTTTCTTTTTGTTTTTTATTTTTAAAGATATTAATTTTTTTTAATAAAATGTTATATTTATTAATAAAATGTATAAATGTAAGAAATGGCTTTATTACAGAAATTTATTAGAGATTGTTCGCAATATTTTTTCTAATATTTTGGGCAATGGATAAATATTGTGGTGAGGCTAAGGATACCACATTATTATCCTAAACTTCAGCATTGCATTTAAAATAAATATAGATGTTATGCAACGCACATCAGAATTTTGTTATTTTAGAAGCCTTTTTTGGAGCGTAGTACAGCTGTCTAGCACCAAGAATGTTATCATTCAAAACTTTACCAAGAAGCCAATAATTGCTGCCACCTCTAAGGTATTCTTGCTCAAGGTGAGCGCGCAATTCGCCAGAATTCCAAATAAACGAATCGTGACACGCTTCGGGATGTGAGGCATCAACTTACCTTTAATTTTTTGAGTTCCGTCAAGACATCCAATAACGTTTGGAATGCCATACTTCACATAAAGAGCTAACGCAGCTTTCCGTTTTTGCACTTCAGTTCTGCAGACACACCGTAATCTTTACCAATACCCGTTTGGTACAAACCTTCAGCAAAGAAGCGTAAAGTCGCACTTAATTTCACGATTGGAGAAATTGCAAACGACTTATGTTTGGGCTGAACACGTTAACACGTCCAACAGATATTTGAACGCCGGTTTATTTACTCTGTAATATTTTTCTAACCTTCCAAAAGTAAAATTTACAAAGTGTGCGGCAACTCAAGTGGGTTGCTGGCGTCACTTAGCATTTTCCTTTCTACCCTTTGCTTATTCTTGTGCTTCAGAGTTTTCTGCTTCAGCTATTATTTTTATCAACGCTACACTAAACATTTTTGTTCACTTTTAAAAATTTTTTTTATTATTTACGAATATTCACTTTTTACGCTAAAAATTATTAGCAAATATTTTGTCAAAACAAAACAGCAAACAGCTGACTTCGAAAATGTAAAATTCTCTCTCCCTTGTTATTCCCTTCCCCGACTGTTTAAAATAGGTGAATTTTATTTGTGGGAAAAAAATGAATTCCTGGGAATTTATTTCCCTGGGAATATTTAGCATTGGGGTGATTATATATTTATTATTTTTTTTCACAAAGTTCAACTTTACTGTCATAAATATTTTTACTGCATTAAATGTTATTATTATTTATTTTTAATGTCTTTAATTTAAATTTCAAATATTATTTATGTTAAAAAAAAATAGTTTTAACTAAGTACTGCTTTATTTATCAATCGATTAATCACAAAATACTCAACACTTAAATTGTGGTACAGTTTTTCTTAAAACTTTATTTTTTTTTTTATTTTTTTTTTTAAAGGTTTCAAAGTATATCCACTGTTTAATCACAAATTATTTAACAGTTTAATTCTGTTAAATTTTTTGCTAAGTCCTTAGTTTTTTTTATTTAATATTTTTTTTTCTCTTATGTTAAAACATAGTTTCAATGTTTATCCACTGTTTAATCACAAAGTATTTAACAACTTTTGATTATACGTTTCAATATACAGTAAATGTATATTTTATACGAAAAAATACCTTTTTCGTATTGCTAAAATGTTCTGCTTAAAAATAATTTACTTTTTAGTATTAAGCCTGGTTCGTAACACACGACTGCACCAGTAATAAAACGATGGATTTCATTGAATTTTAACAACGATTTAAAAATATATCTTTATTGTAATAAAACAATGGTTTTTATTTAATATTAACAATTATTTAAAACTAGCCAATCCCGGCGCGCGTTGCTACGCCCCTTCATGAATTTTAATCGCATTCTAAATTTTAATCGAATATCAAGTGCAAGGCTAAAAACTATAACTTTTTTTTTATGAGCGTGGCACTGCCCACTTTTTTAATTACGAAACTATATAGTCATGACAGCTCGATATGTGTGCAAAGTTTCAGAAAAATCGGTCCAGTGTAAGTACCCCAAAATGATACCTTTTTTTATGGGCGTGGCACTGCCCACTTTTCTAATGACGAAAGTGTAAAGTCATGACAGCTCAATATTTTCGCAAAGTTTCAGAAAATTCGGTCCAGTGTAAGTAGCTAAAACTGATAACTAATTTTTTATGGGCGTGGCCCCGCCCACTTTTTCAATAACGAAATTATAAAGCCATGACAGCTCAATATGTGTGCAAAGTTTCAGAAAAATCGGTCCAGTGTAAGTACCTCAAAATTAAAACTTTTTTAGGGGCGTGGCCCCGCCCACTTTTCTTACCACGAAATTATTTAGTCATGACAGCTCGATATGTGTGCAAAGTTTCAGAAAAATCGGTCAAGTGCAAGTAGCTAAAACTGATAACTAATTTTTTATGGGCGTGCCTCCGCCCACTTTTTTCACCCATAAACACTCCCTGGTATGTGTACAACAACTTACCCAAGTTTGAGCCCGATCGGTTTTACAGTTTCGGAGTCTATAGCTAACACACACACACACACAGAGTTTCACTTTTATATATATAGATATTTTTTTTTATTGTTCTTGACGTCAACTTTTTGAATGAATCAGTTATTTGAAATGTATGTTCTTTTATAGACTTAAGAAATAACACTAAAGTAACGGTATTAACAATATTTAAAACATAAGAAGTAGTAGTTAGGAAAATTTTTGATAATTGATATACATATAAAGTAATAAAAGATAAAACAATTGTTAAAGAAAATATTTGATAAAAAAATAAAATAAAATATAACGTAAGTAGTAATATTAAAAGAAAATAAATAAAGAAAGAAAAGACTAACAAAATTAAAGTAGTTATTGATTTACTATATTCATATTTTAGGGTAATGCACATAAATATGTATATATAAGTATATGTATATATGTATGTATGTATATACATGTAACTCAATAGGTATACTTTCTAAAACTTGTGCTGCGTTGCCTTTTAATGCCAAAATCAACTCTAAAGCCTTTTCTTCATCGTTCCACGTTTTTCTATTGGCAATCGTCTCAAACTGAAATTTAAAAACATTAAATGGTGCACTACCGTCAAAAATAGGGGCCTTTATTCTACTCGATATTTCTGGAATTATCCGCACTGGTTCTATACATATATTGCTAATAATTTTTCATTATTAGCTCTATAAGATTCTTGAACTTCGGCTAACAATTTTTCATTATTAGCTCTAGAAGATTCTTGAACTTCGGCTAGCAATTTTTTATTATTATCTCTAGAAGATTCTTGAGCTTCCTAGAATTTAATTTCCATCTTTTCCACCAAAGCTGCAAGCATTATACTTAAATCGATATTGTTTGTGATTGCACGAGTGGAAACTTCTATTTCTTCTTTTTCGTCAAACTCGTCTCTTCTGCAATTCTACTTTATTACCTGTTGTCGGCAATGCCAGCTTACTCAATTCTTTTTGAGTTGTTCTACTTTGAGCTCCTCAAATTTCATGTCTTTTATTATAATGCAATTTCACTTCTGACACCAGTTGTTACGTTTATACCTTTTATAAATGTTGGCTTATTTCCTTTAAATAAATTTTAAGTTCTTTTATTGCGATCAAAAACACTTGAAATTCGTTATAAAATTAAGAGCACTTTATTTACTTAAACACACTCAGATATTGTTTAATAGCACTTTGCTTATTTCACTTACTGAAACACTGTTAGCTCACACTTAACAAGCTCTACTGTTATACTGATCATGTTAGCTGTTTTGTTCGGCTATTTAGTTCTCGTATGTACACACTAGTTCATTCGAAGACCGTTACATTTAAATAAAGACGTAATGTTAATGTTAAGTAATATGCAGGAATAATAAAAGTGCCAAAGAATATGCTACACATAATAAAAATTAACATCATATTCGAACAACCAGCGAAATAAACTAATACAAACAAAACTATAGTTACTTAAACTACTACAACTAAAACAAATTATAATGTAAATTAAGCTATTTAAAAATAAATCTGTAACAATATTTTAATTTTCGTTAAATTATGGTCAATTGACATTTAACATTTAACTGTGAACTACAAAAAAATACAAGCATAAAGACATCCTACTTATAGACATAACACATGCAGGCATACATAAATTACAATTTACACACTCACATTCTTATATTCATCTATCTATATATTCCCAGCCAGAAATTTTTGAAATTTCTAATCAAATTCGAGTCTTTTTTAACTCCTCTGCGCGATTGAAAAAACAGAATATGAGCTCATTTTCTGATCGTAAAAGATACTTTGTTCGGGAGAAAAGTGTCCCTAGCCGCGACTCTTCTTGATGTTTTATTAATGATTCATTTTTTTAAGTCAGTTTAGAGTAATTTTCGATCCCTTTTATTATGTCTATTATAGCCTTATTCGATTCATTTTTAAGTCAGTTATCAGTTTTCTTTCTCTTAGTTTGTGAGCCTTTTTCGATTCATTTATCAGTCATATTTCTAAACGCTCACGAGTCTTTTTTAAGTAATTTTTTGGTCTTTTCCATATTTTTTGGTAGTATTTTTATAGTCATTTATGATTGTTTTTCGAATCATTTATCAGTCGAATTGCTAATCGGATTTGACTGTTTTTCTTGGTTATTACAGTAAATTTTCTTATTTCTACGTTCACACTGACGCAATTTCTAAAAAAAGAACTTGATTTTGTTCATTATTCTTTAACTGCGTAGTGGTAGTAGAATAAACAAAATCGAGTCAATTCTTAAAATCACGTCCATATAAACCTGGGGTAAAATTAAATAAAAATATATTAAATTCATATTCATTTGATGTAAGTATATGCATATTACATCAAAGTTTATTTAAAAGAAAATTAATTTGTTCATTAAAAATAGTTGTTAAAATAAAAACTAAAGTCCAGCTTTAAGCATTTTAACAACACAAAAATTATATGGTTTTTATAACATTTCACAATTAAACGAGGTGTACACCTCGATATTATTTTTATAAATGAACAAAAATATAACTTTTTGATATTTGCTTAAGAAAAAGCAGTGTTTAATTATCTATAATGATCACAGAATGCAAAAAATAAGCATATTTCAAACACCCACATGATCTGTTTTTGATCAATCGGTTTTAAATCTTCCAGATGTGCTAAATATAATAATAAATAACAAATATAATACTCACATTTTAGTTTAGATCTAGTTAATCGATTTGCGATTGCAATACAATTTGTTATTGTATTTTAAATCAAACTCTTTTTAATCAATAACGCGAATCATTTTCGAGTCCTTTTTTAATCGTGTAAGTGAGTAATCAGTTTTTGATCACCGAATGTACTCAAAAAAGACTCAGCATGGTGATTTTTAAAAAAACAATCATCTAAATGCTAGTTGGGTTGTTACAGATTTATTTTTAAATAGCTTGATTTACATTATAATTTATTTTAGTTGTAGTAGTTTAAGTTACTGTGGTTTTATTTGTATTAGTTTATTTCGCTGGTTGTTCGAACATTATGTTTGTTATTTTGTCTAGCATATTTTTAGGTACTTCTATTTTTTCGTGCATATTACTTAACGTCTTAATTTAAATGTAACGGTTTTCGAATGTACATACGAGAACTTTGTCGAATGTTACCGAACACCACTATGTTACTATAAATAGCCGAACAACACAGCTAACATGATCAGTATTACAATAGAGCTTGTAAAGTGTGTATCAAAGTGAGTTTGATAATAAAAGTGTATAACCATAAGTTTAATAAGTAAAGTGATATGAAAACAAAATCTGAGTGTATTTAAATAAATACTGTTTTTGATTGCAATAAAAGAACTCAAAGTGTATTTAAAGGAAATAATCCAACATTTATAAAAGGTATAAACGTAACAACTGGTGTCAGAAGTGGGATTGCATTATAATAAAAGAAATGAAATTTGAGGAACTTAAAGTTGAACAACTCAAGAAAGAATTGAGTAAGCTGGCATTGCCGACAACTGGTAATAAAGTAGAATTGCAGAAGAGGCTTCTAGATGAATTTAAGCGGCGTAATATTAACATTGATGGTTACGAGTTTGAAGAAAAAGAAGAAATGGAAGTTTCCACTCGAACAACCACAAACAACATGGATTTAAGTACGATGCTTGCTGCTATGATGGAAAAGAGGGAAATTAAATTCCAGGTAGTTCAAGAAAATTCTAGAGCTAATAATGAAAAATTATTAGCTCAAGTTAAAGTAGAAGTTCAAGAAACTTCCAGAGCTAATAATGAAAAATTATTAGATGAATTTAAAGTTGAAGTTCAAGAAACTTCAAGTTAATAAAATTGATAAAAAATTATCTGACCTTGAAGATTGCACAGTCACTCAAGCAAGTGACTTCAATAGCAAATTGCAACTACAAGTCAAAGATGTTGACGAAAAATTACAACTACAAGTAAAAAATATTGACGAAAAATTGCAGTTACAAGTAGAAAATGTGGATGAAAAAATACAATTACAAGACGAAAAATTTAAAAATTTGGAAATAAAAATAAATGATATTCAATGTCACGAGGGACTAGTGCGGATAATTCCAGAAATATCGAGTAGAATAAAGGGCCCTACTTTTGACGGTAGTGCACCATTTAATGTTTTCAAATTTCAATTTGAGACAGTTGCCAATAGAAATATGTGGAGCAATGAAGAAAAGACTATAGAGTTGATTTTGGCGTTAAAAGGCAACGCAGCTCAAGTCTTGGAAAGCATACCTATTGGCTGCAGAGAAAACTATGATGACATAATGGTTGCACTTCAACGTAAGTATGGCGGCAAGCACAAACGAGATATATACCGAATGGAACTACGAGGCAGAACACAGAAAGTTAACGAGACATTACAAGATTTTGCAACAGAGATCGAGCGTTTAGTGCAGCTGACATATCCAGGTGAAAATCGCCCATTTTTGGATCAGTTTAAAATTGAAACGTTCGTTAATGGAATACGTGATCCAGAAAAAAAGCACGCGGTGTTTGGCATACATAAATCAACGTTTGCAGAAACCGTAGCATACGCGCTGACACAGGAGACCGCAAAATTACTTTCTAGGCCACAAATATGTATGTGAGAAATCTCAAATTTTCGGCGGAAAAAGACGGATATATAGTCAATGAAATTAAAAATGCAGTTATACAGGCGTTAGAGGAAAAACAAGGCAAAGCCAGAGCCAAATGTTATAATTGCGGTAGGAGTGGGCATTTTCAACGAAATTGCAAAGCGGCGGGCTAGATCTGTTTCTCCAACTGGAAACAGCAAACGGGCAAACACGAATTCATCAAATGAGTCACCGTTAAACTAAAACGAGCTAGCACTACGGGGCAAGAGCTAGCTCCCATAACCGAGGGCCCCACAATCTCCATATCAGTTATGCAGCAGAAAAATAGCAACCTTACTGCTTGTGGGTATATCAATGGTCGAAGGCATATTTTTACAGGAGCATCGCAGTCTATTATCAGGCCCGATTTAGTAAAGAAAACAATCGAACCGTTATGTGGCGTGAGTCTGCGAACAGCTACTGGGGAGCCTGCTACTGTCTATGGTAAAATAAACGTAAAAGTAACTATTGCCAACATAAGTGTCAATCATATATTCATCGTTGCCGACATTGTGGACGAAGTAATCATCGGTGCAGATTTTATGATTAGTCATGGCATTAATCTGCACATGGGGCAGAAGGTAATGATTTAGAGGAATGTTGAAATACTCCTAGATGTTGGTTATGAAAATAAGGTGCATGTAAGGAAACTAGTTGATACATAATATGAGAAAATACCACCACAGTCAGAAAGTGTAGTATGGGCGCATATAGAGGGAGATTGTGTGGACAACCGGTTGTGGGTGGTAGAACAAACCGATATAAAAAGTGACTTACTACCAGCAAAAGCCCTTGTCAAAACCAGCAATGACGGAACAATCTTGTAAGAGTGCTTAACCTTTCCGCCTGTGAAAAAGTCGTCAAACCAAAATCCGAATTAGGTCAATGTCAATGAGGCAATAATTAATTGCGAAATGAAATCGGGCCCTGTCAGTATGTCAAACAAAGAGCAGGAGATGCTAGCAGAATACGTAGAGAAGTGGGTTAAAGGGTAATCGCCGCCTGATAGAAATAACGCAAAACAGCTACTCAGAAAACATGCATCCATCTTCGCTCTGAAAGGTCAATATCAAGGTAGAACATCACTTGTGAAACATCAGATAAATACCGGCAATGCAAGGCCTATAAAATAAGCTCCTAGAAGTATTCCTCTAGCGAAGCGTAATGAAGTCAAAGAACTTGTCAATGAAATGGAGCGGAATGGAGTAATAGAACCTTCTTCAAGTCCTTGGAGCTCACCGGTAGTTTTCGTTAAAAAGAAAGATGGCAGCACAAGATTTTGCGTCGATTAAAGAAAACTGAATGACGTCACTAAGAAGGACAGTTATCCACTACCAAGGATAGATGACACTCTGGACACGCTAGCTGAAACAAAATGGTTCTCTACATTAGACCTGCAAAGTGGGTACTGGCAAGTATAAATATCTGATAGAGATAAGGAGAAAACAGCTTTTAGTGCAAGTGACGGACTGTGGCAATTTAACGTGATGCCATTTGGACTATGCAACGCTCCAGCCACATTCGAGCGATTAATGGAACGCGTATTAAGGGGACTTCATTGGAAGACATGCCTGGTGTATCTTGATGACATAATTGTCATGGGTAAAGGTTTTGACGATCACCTGAAAAATCTAGAGGAATTTCTTAAACGAATATCAGTGGCTGGACTTAAACTAAGCGCAAAGAAATGTGCATTGTTCAAGAAAGAGGGCAAATACTTGGGGCATCGAGTCGCAGAGAATGGTATATCAACTGACAAAGATAAAGTTCAAGCTGTGAAGGACTGGCCTCTTCCGAAAAATCTGCATGAGTTACGTAGTTTTCTAGGCCTCTGTACCTACTACAGGCGATTTGTGCCTAATTTTGCCAGTCTCGCTGCAAGTCTACATGAGCTCAACAAGAAGTCACGACCATTCCTGTGGGCTGAAGCGCAAAAACAAGCATTTCAGAAGCTTAAAGAGTTGTTATGCGTAGCACCAGTCTTGGCATATCCTATCGCAGGAGAGAAATTTGTGTTGGATAGCGATGCGAGTGGCTACGGGATAGGTGGTGTTCTTTCGCAGGTTGTCAACGGAACAGAAAGAGTCATAGGCTACTACAGTCGGACACTCTCGAAGCCTGAAAAAAATTATTGTGTAACACGACGAGAGCTTCTGGCAGTTGTGGAGTGTGTGTCTGTACGGACAACACTTCGAACTAAGAACCGATCACTCTGCACTCAGATGGTTGCTACAATTTAAACAACCGGAAAGACAGCTAGCCCGTTGGATTGAACGTCTCCAGAGCTTCGATTTCAGTATTGAGCACAGAAAGGGCACTAAACATGGAAATGCAGATGTGCAAAAGCTAAAGGAAAATAATGTGTCGTTGACGTTCGACTAACACATACAGAGACAAGTGAAGACTGGTAAGCGGCGCAAAAAGACGATCATATACTGGCAAAAATTATGTCAGCAAAGGAGGAGAACAAAAGGCCAACCCGTAACCAAATATCAGCGGAAAGTCCACTGATGAAATCATACTGGGCGCTATGGAATAGCCTGCAGGTTATTAACGGATGCCTTTATCGCAAATGGGAAAGTACTGATGGTAAATTGACAACAAATCTGATTGTAGTGCCATCCTCTAAAGTCAAAGAGGTATTGAAGGAGTTCCATAATGGTTCAAGTGGTGGTCATCTTGGTGCAACAAAAACCATAGAAAAGATAAAGCAACGTTTCTATTGTGTTGGATGCCAACAATCTATAGCTGATTGGATAGCATATTGCGCACAATGTATCGCAGCCAAGGGCCCAGTAAGAAGGAGTCGAGGAGCGCTGCAGCAGTACAATTCAGGTGCTCCCTGTCAGTGAGGCTGGAAACCGTTACGTTCTAGTTGTAATCGACTATTTTAGCAAATGGCCAGAGGTATACGCAATACAAAATCAAGAAGCTAAAACTGTCGTAAACGCATTTGTGAACAACTGGGTGTGCCGCTATGGAGTTCCGCTTAAGCTACATTCTGATCAGGGAAGAAATTTTGAATCTGCGATATTCCAGGAAATGTGCGAACTATACGGTATCCGAAAAACGAGGACGAGGACTACGCCACTGCATCCACAATCTGACGGCATGGTCTAGAGATTTAACCGCACGTTGGAGGAGCACTTAAGAAAAGTGGTCAGTGCACACCAAAGGGACTGGGATGAGCACATACCAAAATTTATATTCGCATACAGGTCAGCCGTTCATGACTCTACCTCCAGAACACCTGCAAAAATTATGTTTGGAATCGAGCTGAAACTGCCAGGTAATCTAGAATTCGGTATTAATCCCACGACAATAGATGAGCACGAAGAAGACTCTTCAAGGGGACAAAAAGATCGCGACGAAATTCATGAATTCGTTCGTGGCCGAAAAAATTACCAGCGACAAGATGAAGGCCAGATATGATCAAGCAGCAAATTCTGAAGGTTTTTTTAAGGGTCAGATAGTTCTACTATATAACCCAGAACGGAAAAAAGGACTGTCTCCTAAACTGCAAACTCATTGGGATGGGCCGTATAAGGTGATAAAAAGAATAAATGATGTCGTATATGGAATACAGAATTACAACAGCCCAAGATCAAATTTGAAAGTGGTTCATCTCGAGCGCCTCGCTAACTACGGAAAAAGTGAATTTGTGCCTATTCGGGACGAACAGGCTTAAACGGGCGGTAGTGTTACAGATATATTTTTAAATAGCTTTATTACATTATAATTTTATTGTAGTTGTAGTAGTTTAAGTTACTGTAGTTTTGTTTGTATTAGTTTATTTCGCTGGTTGTTCGAACATGATGGAGTTATTACGTGCAGCATAATCTTAGGCACTTTTATTATTCCTGCATATTACTAAACATTAACATTACGTCTTAATTTAAATGTAACGGGTTTCGAATGAACTAGTGTGTACATGCGAGAACTTTGTCGAATGTTACCGAATACCACTATGTTACTATAAATAGCCGAACAACACAGCTAACATGATCAGTATTACAATAGAGCTTGTAAAGTGTGTATCAAAGTGAGTTTGATAATAAAAGTGTATAACCATAAGTGTAATAAGTAAAGTGATATAAAAACAATATCTGAGTGTGTTTAAGTAAATAGAGTGCTCTTAATTTTATAACGAATTTCAACTGGTTTTGATTGCAATAAAAGAACTCAAAGTCTATTTAATGGAAATAATCCAACATTTATAAAAGGTATAAACGTAAAAATATATAAGATTAAATTTTAAAAATTTAATTTGCGGATATCATTTTTTTTTTTAAGATTTTTGTGCAAATAAAAATAATGGCGGTATTTTTTTGGGAAAATTTTCACTCCTTGGGGTGGTTTAACCCACCTGAAAACGTGGATTTTGAGCTCATTTTTCCGCAGAGCAAAAACGGTTAAATATATTGCAAATCAGATTTCACCAGTCGATTCTGCAGCAAAAATTAATACAATGAACGTTTTTCGAATCCTTAAAAAAGTTCCAAAAACCCACAATAGAGGGCGCAAATCTCTGTTTTGTTTTTTTTTAATTTTATGTATTCTTTAAACATGTACGATAAAATGCATTTTAAGCTTAGCAAAACGGTACCAATATTTTATTTTTATCACAACCCGTTAAAAAGTTATGAGACTTCAAAATTATTTTATTACAAAAAAAAATTGATAGAAAAAGGTTACAAATTTTTTTATTGTTTCAAATGATTTATTTAAAGTAATTTTAAAAAATTGCAGAGTTATCTACTGCGGCTATAGCTAAACGACTTAAGCTATCTTTATTTTTCAGCAAACACGAATCGTTTAGTCTTGAAATTCGGCCAACTAGTTGTTCCGTATAAATACTTGTAGATTTAATGTTATTGGCGATTTTTATTGTATTTACATAGCTTTCGTTAGTTGGCCAATCAATGGCATTATGACCTATAAAAGAAATATTTATACCAAAATTAACTAAGCTTTTTAGGCTCTGAAGAGTGACATAATCAAAAGGCGATTTAGAACAAAAAGAATCATAATTTGGTAGTTACATCGATAGTTTTGTTTAACACATTTTCATTTTCTTCGACATCAACGAAATCTTTTTCATAAAGTATTTGATCGGTAGAATGGATCAAATTAACAAAATCTTTAGCTTCTTTATCCGGTGTACAATATGTTACATTCTTTGAAATCGTGTAAATTACAATTTGGATCAATTTCTAACAACTTTTCAGTTAGATCTTTGATTTTACTTGGTAACAATTTATTTCGTAGTTTTTCCTTTTCCTCTAATGAAATTCGCTCGTCAAAAATTGAAAATACTGCGTTATCTACGCTTAGGAATTCCAAATGCCGTAGTAGAGTGGCTTTAGCTCTGTTTGCAATTAAAGAACAATATTTTCCTTCCATCTGCGAAAATTTCTCAAGTTCGGACAAAAAGTCTAGGTAATTTTTTGTAGCATATATACATATATATATGACCCGAACTCCCTCTTTTAAAATTTCGTTTGGCATTGCAAAAATTTCCGTAAAGTTTGGTTATCTTGTTGCGAAGGTAATAGCGTTGCATTGGAAAAAGTAACAATTTCTCTACGTCGATTTCGATTTCGGATACTAGAGATGAAGCTGATACAGACACATTTTTTTTGTTACTAACTTCATGAATCGTGAGAAAACGGCGTAAGACATCTAAATGAGTCCACGATTGAACATCTAAAAAGAATTTGAAGAGTTATTTCAGGTTATTACACCAAATTCTGTATTTACCTGGTATTCGCCTAACTTTTTTATTTGCTAAATGTAACAGATCCGACATATTGATAAATTATTAGTATGTAATTGCAAACAAATGTTTAAGAACAAATTTTTTAAGAATTTTAAATGACAGGAAACTGCAAAATTTTTTACTTGTTTCTAACGCGCGGCGGCGGAATGCAGCAAAAGTAGTATGAAAGTTTCAACCAAACACAACGAATTCAAACACAAAGTGATGATTGCCGTATTTTGTAGTGCGTTTGCGGGCAACACACGAAGGCGCACACTAATACATATGTGTTAGTTATTATTATTGTTATTTAGCCTTAACAAATAATTTTGAAGTCTCATAACTTTTTAACGGTTTGTGATAAGAATAAAATATTGGTACAGTTTTGCTAAGCTTAAAATGCCTTTTTATCGTGCATGTTAAAAAAATACATAATTTTTTTTTTTAATGAGAGGGCGCAACTCTATTGTGAGTTTTTGGAACTTTTTTAAGGATTCAAAAAACGTTCAATGTATTAATTTTTGTGCAGAATCAACTGGTGAAATCAGATTTGCAATATATTTAACCGTTTTTGCTCTGCAGAAAAATTAGCTCAAAATCCGCGTTTTCAGGTGTGTTGAACCACCCCAAAGAGTAAAAATTTTTCCAAAAAAAGACCGCCATTATTTTTGTTTAGGAAAAATCCTTAAAAAAAATGATGATACCCGAAAAACAAATCAGGTGACCTGGTCGCCAAACGAACTCTAATATATATGAAAGTGAAACTGTGTGTGTGTTAGCTTTAGACTCCGAAACTGTAAAACCGATAGTACTCAAACTTTGGCAAGTTGTTGTACATTTTTTAAGGAGTGTTTATGGGTGGCAAAATGTGGGCGGGGCCACGCCCATAAAAATTATTTAGCATTTTTAGCTACTTGCACTTAACCGATTTTTCTGAAACTTTGCACAAACATTGAGCTGTCATGACTATCTAATTTCGTGATTAGAAAAGTGGGCGGGGCCACACCCATAAAACATTTTTTATAATTTTGAGGTACTTGCACTGGACCGATTTTTTTTAGCTTTGCAGACATATTGAGCTGTCATGACTTTACAATTTTGTGATTGGAAAAGTGGGCATTGCCACGGCCATTAAAAATAATTATAATTTTTATCTTTTTGCACTTGATATTCAATTTAAATTTAGAATGCATTTTTATTCATTAAGGTGCGTAGCAACGCACGAAATTTCATGAATCTACGTCAATGCGTTTAGACACAATTACATTTTATTCGTTGTTGGAAGGACACGGTTTTTTTTTGATCTACTCTTCCACTTTTTTTTTGTTGGCGGGTATAATAAAATATTGGTTTGGAATATAAAGGATAGTTTTATTTTAAGGGCCGATGTTGAATGTGAACTACACCTAGACGTCGAATTTTTTTTTCTGCGTTTCATTTGACATTTCTCAATTTTAATCTTACTCAATTTGAAGCATGAAAAGATACACAATCAAGCAACGCGTTAATGCTATTCAGGATTATTATAAAAATGAGCGTTCAAATCCAAATGTATTTCGTGCACTTCGTGATTCTTTTGGTCAACATAATCGTTAAAATTCGTCCACAATCGGGAAAATTGTAAAAAATATTTAAATTTCAGCAAAACAGGTCTGTATGAAATGTGAAAACATCTGTGAATGACATCTTAGTTCGTTGAATGGGAAAAATTGCTGTTTTCGCAAAAGAGCAGTACACCTCGACTCATTATCGTGCCCAATGATTGAATATCAACATTGTCATTGAAAATTTGGACCATCGGATGGAGATGTGCCGCCGAAATCGCGGCCATACCAATATTATCATAATAAAAAGAAATGACAATTATTTCCTAAAATAATAATTTAACCACCCTTTACAGAAGAATCGATAGGGTAATAAAAAATATAATTTGGTTAAATAATGTATTTTATATATTCAAATAAAAATTTAAATCTACAGATGCACATTTTTTTATAAATATTTTTAAATCTTTAACCTCTTAAAACTGTGGGAACACAAATGTATGTTTAGAGTTAGGCACAAATTGTTACTCTAGTTAATTTTTGTCAACAACCTCGGTCATTTTCGTTTTCACGAACCTCCATTAAATTACCTTGAGGTTTGTGCAAAACATGAAAGAGGTTGTTAGCATTCCATCTAGTAGTAGTTAGTAGAGTCATCTACTGTTCTACGTAATATTTAGCTATAGTGCAATAGATGGCGCCGTCTAAAATGAATGAATGCTAATGATTATGACCATAGCTGTAAAGTAATGATTACTAATCATAATAATTAGTAATTAGATTATTTTTTTTGAAAGGTGAAGTAATGATTATATTACGATTATTTTCAGATTCGCACGATTACTAATTGATTACGATTACAGATAATCGAAAAATAATCAAGATTAATAAAAATTACGAAAAAATAATCAAAAATAATAAAAAGTAATCGAAAAATAATTCGACTACTTTCGAAGATTACTTTTGATTGTTTTTGATTATTTTTTTTTATTTTGCGAAATTAGAGCAATACTGTTTAATGTTAGTTGTTTGTTGTGTTGTGGTACACTGGTAAAATATTAATTGTGTTGAGATGAAGCTGTGTTTATGTATAATTTTTTTTAGCTTGTATTAAAAAATCTTTCGTATAGGTATTTCTTTCTTCCGTATAGGTATATAATATATATTGGTTAATTACAACATAATCAATCAAAAAAATTTATTTTGAAGTTGTAACTTACGACCTTTTCGATTTTAGGTGACTATTTGTAAATACATATATGTATATTCTTTACCGTTATTGAAAACTTAATAGATTCTATGATAATATGTGCTGAATTCCTTTTTTGCATATTTACATACAGTTTGAAGAACTTTTCAAACATTTCTTTAAGTGTATATTTGTGAATAAATTGTGGTGAGCTTTGAAATATTTTAAAAACAAATTGTTTAAATAGCAAAAGGACAACATTATTTGTGAAAATTTGTAATTGTGAGTATTAAACATAATTGTTATATCAAGCATAAGATGGTAAGTCGCAGAACAAATGGTATTCTCTTGCATTAAAAACAAAATAATATATTACAACATATATAATAAAAATAAAGCGAAAAATTATTATTTTTAAATGCAATAGAATTCGTTTTGTTCTTGTAAAAATGAGTTTAATATTAATTTTTTAGACATTCGATAAATGCTTCAACTTGTGGAAGAAGTGTAAGTGGCCGAAGTCGTCGGAAATAATTGAAGAGCACCTGGGATCATCGTTGCTTTTGGCCGTTGTTACTCGTTGGAACTCATTGCATTACGCAGTTCAAAAACTACTTTGGTGCAAAGAAAAATTAAATAATCTGTGCGATAAGTTGACTTTGCCACATTTTTCTGCAAGAGACATACAGTACCTGGAAATGTATAATTTGGTAATGGAACCAATTGCAAAGGCTCTGGACTTTCTTCAAGGAGAAAGCAACATTAATTATGGTATTTTTATATTTTGTTTCTTTAAAATATGAATTTATATTAATATTTTTACAGGATTTTTAATACCAACTCTTGTGACACTGAGCAATAGGCTGCATAAACTAAGCAGATCCCAGGAAATGCAACAGTTATCATCTCTTATTTTAAAAATGGAACAGAGGTTAATAGAAAGACTCCAACCATATTTCATGTTAAAGCCTGAGGCAAATATTGCAATTGCAGCAACAGTGCTAACTCAAAGCATTAAAATCAAATGGGTCAAGGTGTTGCTGAGATTAAGTCCGGAATTGCCAGAATTAACTATCTAATTTGGTTTTATTTGTTCAGAATTTTTTTAACGTTTTAAATGCAAATTTTTCAAAATAAAATGTTTGTATAAAATGATGCGCATTCTGCATTTTAAAAATATAATCGAATATAATTAAAAATAATCCTTGAAAATAGTCAATTATTTTTTTGATTACTTTTGACTATTTTCTCGTAATCCTAACTAATCTGAATTATTTTTGGATTATTTGTAATCATAATTAATTAATAATCAGGAATTGTTAAAAAGAGAATTATGTAATCAATACCATTCTTTTTAAAATTTAATCTAATTGATTACTAATCGTAATCCAAATTTAACAGCTCTGATTATGACTAATCTATCTATTTATATAAAACAGAATGTATGTATGTAACGTATGGACTCCAAAACGGCAAAACCGATTTTGATGAAATTTTCAGGGAACCTTCAGAATATTTAGGCGGGTGACACTGTGAAGTATGATTTTTGGTCTGCGGGCGGAGGGGCGTGGAAAAATAAAATTTTCATATAGCACCACCAATGACATATAATACATATATTTATTTTGTATGCTTTTTTATTTTTTTTAAAGCCGTTGTCATGTTTTTCTAAACGAGATATCAAACTCTTAAATCGGTTATGCAGTTCTGAAGATATTTACAAAAGACCTATGTTAATAATGATCCATAATCAAAATTTTAAAACTTTCGAAATGTTGTATTCAAAAATCCGAGTTTTCGGCTTATTTACAAAAAAAAAAAAATACAGCTCAATGAGCTAATTCAATTAAAACTGCCCGGCAAATTAATCAAATACAAATTGATCGACACAGTAATGGATAAAGAACAAGCCGTCAATTATCCTACTGAATTTTCAAATTCAGTGGAACCACCAGGAATGCCAGCGCATGTACTAACATTAAAAGTTGGAGCAACTTAAACGCACCAAAGTTATGCAACGGAACCAGATTGACCATCAAAAACTGTTCACCAAATTTAATCGAGGCAACAAATATCGGTTGCAGATTCAAAGGCGAACACGTACTTATTCCACGAATTCCGATGATTTCCAACGATTTACCATTCCAATTCAAGCGGCTCCAATTCCCTTTGCGTCTTGCATTTGCTATTGCCATCTACAAAGCACAAAGCCAATCATTATGGCTTAATTTTTGAAAATTCATGTTTTCACACGGCCAGTTGTATGTGGCTAATCTTCGAGTTGGCACGCCAAAAAATTTACACGATTTTTATACCAAATAAAAAAACAACAAGCAACAGTGCTATATTCGGCCGTGCCGCATCTTATATACCTTTCACAACGTGTAGTCATGCAATAACAATTGTTTGTATCACCATTCATCTCATATGAAATACGTACATACATGTAAAAAATATACATATAAAAAACATACCATTGTAAAATTCTAAATTGAGTTTACGTATGTATGTTTCTAAAAAAAAATATATTAAAAACAAAACAAAAAAATAAAAATAATTACAAAAAAAAATTTTAAAAAAAATTTTAAAAATATTAAAAAAATATATATAAAAAAAATAGTAAAAATATAAATTCGATGCCACGTTTACTCTAACCAGTATATATGTATGTATGTTGTTATTGCAATTGTGAAAAAATCGAGGTGGTCGTGGTTTTTTGCTCATATCTCAGAAAGTTATAGGGCGATTTTTCTGAATTTCAATAGCGATTCATTCCCGGATATTTCCAAGAGGTTGATACCATGCACAGATCTGGGGTATATGTTGCTTCTAAAAGTCGATTTCAACCAGCACACGGGCAGACGGTCAGGGCTTAATCGACTCCTCTATTCATAAGCTTTCAGAAAATATATACATACTTTATGTGGCCGGAAATGAAAATTTTAGAAATTACAAACGGAATGACCTATATTAAAAAAAACAACAAAAACTAAAAATTTGTTTTTGTTTTCAACGTATTTGTACGAATGAAATTTCGCTTGGGTTTTCTTTCGACATCGTTGAACAGGCAGATTGTCTCTCCGCTGGCCTTAAGATGAGGTAATAAATACATGCGTTTCTTTTTTTATTGAGCCCATATATACACCATATGTTAGTTATTCTGTAAAAAAACTTTATGATAGGTATTTCATGGATTTTTATTTGAAGGCCGTAAATTTCGTTAAAAGCTCAATTTAAATCGTGTGGTAATACAACACTTATGTTTGCTTAGGGCCAGCAACACGGACCGGGTCAGCTAGTTTTTATATAAATTTAAAGAATTTATTTATTTTTCGTTATAACAAAAACTTTGACCAAAAACCAATGTTTGCAAAATTTCAGAATCAATCGTACATATAATATTGTCAGTTTTATTACGTTTTAAATTTAAAATATACACTGTGCGGTATAAATTTTCGTACATTTTGACCTAAACCTCCTTTTCTAATGCATAGAATTAAGCGATTTTCAGGGAAAAATATTATTTTTACTCAGGCAATATATATTCGAAGTTTCATGACTGTACGTTTATGCGTTTGGACACGATTGCATTTTATTCGATGTTGGAAGGACACGGTTTTTCGACCTACTCTTGCATTACGACCTATAAGATTATATTCCTAATATTCCGACTTAGCCTTTTTTCAACAACAAACCTTGTGTATAAGAAAGATTCTGACAAAATTTGAGCCCCCTAGCTCTTTTGATGCGACCTCTATCATGCTTTCAACAGACAGACAGATGGACGGACATAGCTAGATCGTCATAAAATGAAACCCAGATTCAGAATATATATACTTTATGGGGTCTAAAATGGATATTTCGATGTGTTACAAACGGAATGACGAAATGAATATACCCGCACTATTTTTTTGGTGGCGGGTATAAAAAAAATATTAAGATTTATTGATAAGATATATTAACCTCATACTTATTTACATTAGTATAAATTAAATATGGAAAAAAAATTTTTAAATTTTTATTAAAAACTTTTAATTTAATTGCTAATGGTGTCATAGTATTTGTTAGGATGAATTAAAGAGTATGGAATCTGGTTGGAAACATAAAATAGAAATTGAATCTCCGAGCCAATTGATTAAACGAATTAAAAATGATATTTTAATTCGTTTTCTCAGGAAATGAATAAAACCCCAATAGGAATCGTATGAAATAGAAAATGAAAATACAAAAGATGGTTAGAGGTTTTTAACAATTTATTTAATTGAAAAGAGCGGTGTGCATACCTGCTTATGCTGCTATCAAGAGAACAAGTAAGTATATGAAAAAGGAAACAACATGGTAGACATTTTGACCATGCTGACATATATTTTAGGCGTTTTAGCAGAAGAGAGAGAGCACTATTTTCACATTATCCAGCTTCAATATATTATTGAACACAAAGGGAATATTTTGCTCATCTCTATTAATGAAAAAAGTCAATATCAAGACTTTTGACATTAACATTGCCGCCCGCCTTGCAGGGATATATGCAACAAATTCTGAGTAGCTTGGCCAAGTCCACGACATTGCTTCTAAGATAGATACAATAATTCAATAATGCAATAATTCAATATATGAAAATATAAATATATGGATATAATTTAAAATTAGTTATAATTTTAGTAATATAGAAATACAATTTCGAGAAAGTATAGTTGTCATTTAGAAAATTTAATTCAATTGTTTTATAAAAAATTAATTCATTGTTATTATAAAAAAGGAATTACTTAGAGATACGTTTTATTATTTGCTTAAAGTACCTAAAAGTGCATTTTTAACTTTTTAAAGAGTACATGAGCCATAAATTGTCCAACCGAATATTGTACTTTGAGCCGTCGGAAAACCTATCCTGGAGAAAATACCTTGGCATATAACCTTTGGATATAAATCGGCCCATATATTATGTCGATCGACGCTGATTCATAGAATTTTGAATCTGCCAAAAACAAATCTTTAAAGTTTTTCTTGTAGGATTCGGGAAGGGAGTGTGCTGGAGTACGAAGTGAAATGCGATTATCAACTCTAAAGGTGCCCTCTATTTTCGAAGAAGAGTCATAACGTGATTTTAAAACCATGGGACATATAGTTTCATCTCTTAATGTATACGCTGTTAAGTCTAACTTGTCAATCAATCCCTTAGAAACACGACTAACTGGTGATCCGGAATCCAACAAACAGCGAGCATGTGATGTTGTTGAGCCAATTTTCACCAGAACGGTAGGGAGAAGTATTATTGCATTTTGGCGAATAATACTTGTCAAAGAAGTCGACTTGGGGTTTGGATGGGGCAGAAGCTCAATTTTTGACTTTGTAGAACACGGTTTCTTGGAAATAGATGTTTCTTGATGAGGTGTCGGAGAGCAAGAGCGCGATGAAGAGCTTGATTGGGAAAGTTCCACCACCACTCTGGGGTTAACATGCAGTAAAGTATGATGGAACTTATGGCAGGATTTACAGCCATGTTTGGAAAAACACGTGCCATGCGAACGATTGTGTGCCAAACAGTTAAAGCAATATTTCTTGTCTCTAACGGTACGAATGCGATCGGAAACATTCATTGACAAGAACCTCCGACAGGTACGGAGAGGATGCGGACGCTTACAAAGGCGACATGGAAATGCATAATATTTTGCAGGTAAACCCCTTGCTGATGGTTTTGATTTCGGTTTGGTTGATATTTTAGGCATAATAATCTGGAAAGAAAGTTTCATCGATAATGTGCTGCGAATTTAATTTAAGTAGTTGTGGGAAGTGCTATGAGTTTGACGATAGGTCTAGTAATCAACCCGCGTTGCGTTAATATATCTGCTACTCTCACTCGATTGTCGGTACCAGGATATATTTTGACCACTCTGCCTAGTCGCCATGAATTAGGCGGGAGATTTTCATCCCTAATCACTACCAGAACACCCTCTGAAAGACTTATTTCGGGTCTTTGCCATTTCACTCGTTTATTCATCTCTGTCAAGTATTCATTCTTCCATCGAAAGCAAAAATTTTGATGGATAAGTTTAAGTCTTTGCCATCTGTTTATTATAGAAAGGGATGTTTCAGTCACTTGAGGATCAACGGGTGCTAAAATTGGAGTTCCTATAAGAAAATGTCCTGGAGTTAAAGCACAAAGATCCGTGGGATCGGTAGACATAGGAGAGATTGGGCGAGAATTCAGACACGACTCAATTTTGGACAAAACTGTTGAAAGTTCTTCAAATGTATACTTGTGATTTCCCGCAATTTTTCGAAAATGTGTTTTAAAACTTTTTACTCCGGCTTCCCACAAGCCACCCATATGTGGAGCTCCGGCTGGAATAAAATGCCATAAAATATTTTGATGAGCGTATTTAGCTAGTATACGCTGCTGGGAAGTTTGGATGAACTCTTTTGCCAGTATCTTAGAAGCCCCTACGAAGTTTTTACCGTTATCTGAATGCAGGTGAAGTGGACAACCTCGACGCGAAACAAAACGGCTGAAAGCGGCTAGAGGCCTGAGTGGATAAATCGGATGTGGCTTCTAAATGAATGGCCTTGGTTGAAAAGCACACAAATATACATACATAGCCTTTTGTAATGCGACAGGCTCTACCTGAATAGCTTTTAACATCGAATGGACCAGCGAAGTCTAGACCGGTATGTGTGAATGGACGAGTAATTTCGGTACGTTCTGAAGGCAAAGCCGCCATTATTTGTTTTTGGCATCTCTTCTTGTAAATAATGCATATTTTACATTTATTAATGGTAGACTTAATCAAATTTTTCGCCTTCGGAATCCAGTATTGAGATCTTAATAGACGCAAAACCAGTTGGTTGCCTCCATGTAAACTTATGTCGTGAATAAATTTAACTAAGAGCCGCGCATATTGGGAATTATATGGAATGATGATTGGATGTTTCTCGTTATAAGACAATCCGGGAGATGACTCCAACCGCCCACAAGAACGTATCAAACCTTCTTGATCCAGAAACGGATTAAGGCTCAGAATATGGCTGGATTTAGAAACTACTTGTTTGGTGGAAAGGGATTTATAATCATTTGAAAATGAAGCCTTTTGGCAGACAGAAATGAGCCTGATACGAACAAAATTTATTTCGGAGCTAGATATCGTAGAATATTGTTTATGGAAACTAGAACGATGTCGAGGATGCGTTCGGAAAAAAAATCGAAAAACATATGACATAACCCGCATAGCCCTTTGATATGAAGAAAATCTCTCTAATAAATCCTCGAAGTCTGAAAAATAAGAACAATGGACACGAATAGGTTTTACTTCGAGATCAGTATGCGAGAAAGTGGAAAAATCTAAGCTAGGGCAGTCAGACTTTGAATCCTGTAGCCAAGATGGGCCAAACCACCATAATTTGCTGTCACATAACTCTTTGGGACAAATACCACGGCTAGCTAAATCAGCTGGGTTTTCCTCAGAGACTACATGATACCAATTTGAATAGGGGACTATTTGGGTGATCAACGAAACTCGGTTAGCAACAAACGTGAGCCAATGACAAGGTGGTTTTGCAAGCCAAGAAAGCACAATTGTAGAATCTGTCCAACATGAGATTGTATACTTATCTACATCTAGGCTCGGTAATAGGCTCTCAACCATTTCAGCGAGAAGAACTGCACCACACAGTTCAAGTCTGGGGATCGATAATGTTTTTATGGGAGCCACTTTGGTTTTAGATGCGATTAAGTGTGTGGAAATGGAGCTGCCATCTGCAATTCGAATGTATAATGCTGCGGCGTATGCCTTTTCAGATGCATCACAGAAGCCATGAAATTGAATTCTGGCGTTTGGACAATAATCAATCCATCGAGGAATTCGAATGGTATTGATATCTAGAAAATTGGATTCAAAAGTCTTCCATTGAATAAGTGTATCAGGAGCCAAGACATCATCCCAAGCAATACCGTCTATCCATATTTTTTGCATTATTATCTTCGCTTGGACAATACATGGAGCTAACCAACCAGCAGGGTCAAACAGCTTAGCGATGCGAGAAAGTACTACTCTTTTCGTGTATACTGAAGATTCTGAAAATGGATGGGCTATGAAATAGAAGTCATCAGAGCACGCATTCCATCGTATCCCTAATGTTTTTGCGGAACTACTGTCTTCAAATTTTAGGAAATCTTCACGAAGGATATGGTCAGGTGGAAGATCTGCAATAATGTCCTTAGAATTGGATGTCCACTTTCTTAATGAAAAACCAGCAGATTCTAATGCCTGGATAAGTTCACCTTTTGCCTTAATAGAATCATGTTTTGTATGAAATCCTGCGAGGACGTCATCAACGTACATATATTTTCGAAGTATTGAACTGGCAATAGGATAATTGAACTGGACATCATCTGCTAGCTGAAGTAGTGTTCGAATAGCAAGATACGGTGCGCAATTAACTCCAAACGTAACAGTTTTCAATTCATAATCGCAGATTGGACTATTTGAATCACTTCGGAATAAGATCCTTTGGTATTGGGTGTGTTCCTTATTAACTAAAATTTGTCTATACATCTTTTGAATATCTGCATTGAATACGAATTTGAAAAATCGCCATTTAAGAATAAGTATAGTTAGGTCATTTTGTAGAATAGGGCCAAAATGTAGTACCGAATTTAAGCTTTGTCCATTGGATGATAGAGCAGAGGCATTAAACACCACACGGACCTTTGTAGAGACACTTTCAGGTTTTACAACCGCATGGTGAGGTAAATAATATACATTTGAACTTTCTGACAGGTTAGGTGATTCAACCTTACACATGTGACCAAGCGTTTCGTACTCCCGAATGACCTTATCATATTCAAGCTTAAGATTTGGGTTTCGAATTAATCTGGCCTCATTTCGAAAGAATTGTGCCATAGCACTGGACCTAGAATGACCTAAGTTTAAGGAATCTGGAAATTCCACCTTAAATGGTAGAGAAACTATGTATCTTCCCTCTGAATTTCTTCTGGTGGTTAGTTGGTATAATTCCTCACAGGCTTTATCAGATGAAGACATACAGTTCTTCCTAGGAAGATTCTCCACCTCCCAAAAACGTGAAATTTCCTTGTCCAAAGAAATTTCACAAAAATGTGAGACAATTGTTAGTTTAGGACTGAAATTATGGGTAATGGGACCTGTGAGAATCCATCCGAATATGGTTTCTTGAGCAATTAAAGTTTCACATACGTTATGCATAATACCAGAGCAGACGACCAATGGGAAAATATCACCTCCAATTAACATATCAATTGTCGAGCTAGTATTGAATTTAGGATCAGCTAATCTTATGTTTGGAAGATTTGAAAATTTAAAATCAGGAATGCTCCGCGATGGAAGATTACTGGATAAATGAGGGACTACAAGTGCTGATACCGGAATTGCTATATCATTATTCAATTGTGAACCCAGTACGAAAGAGCATTGGTGGTGAATTTGAGCAGAAACAGAATTATTTAATCCGGATATTTGAGCATTAACAGGCTGAGATGGAAGCTTGAGAAGATTAAAAACTCGTTCCGAGATAAAGGTACCCTCTGAGCCTGAATCTATCAAAGCACGCACCTGATATGTCATACCCAAATGACAGATCTCCACTCGTGCTGTTCCTAGCAAAACTCCCGTATGGTTAGAAGCAAAACAGGATTGAACATTAAGTGAATTTGAATTATTTATAGAGTTTATATTGCTTTGACTTGCGTGAGTAAAAGGAGCCGAATTAGGATTTAGGGTTGAATTTTTGCTCGTACTTGGGACCCGAGGGAGAGAATTAGATACATTCAAGTCTTTATGAAGAAGAGTGTTGTGTCTTTTTTGACACTTGAAGCAGCTATGTGTACTAGTGCAATTCTTTACGCTGTGTGTCTTCGAAAAACAATTCAGACATAAACCTTCTTTCTTAATCTCATCTAGTCTCTTTTGATGATCCATTTTGAGAAATTTAGGACATTTTCGAATTATATGCATTTCTTTGGGACACAACTGACATTTAAGACTGGAAACACTCGCCTGAAAGCTGTGAACGTTCGGTTTGGAATTAGTATTATTTTTATGTTTGCTATCGTTTGGTTTTGGAGCAATAGAACCTCGAATATCGGATACTAACTCTAAAGTTCTGTAGCGATTTGTGATGAATTCATCTAGATCTGACCACTTAGGAATAGAAGTTTTATCCTTCAACCCCTGTTCCCATAGTGTTAATGTGGTTTCTGGAAGCCTATTGGTACAAAGAAAAACGAAAATTGGATCCCAGCTAGCTACGTCAATATTGTAGAGTGTGAGTAATGAAATACAGGAGTTTACATTTCTTTGTAATTGTTTTAGAGCTTTTCCCGATTCAGCGTTGATTGTTTGAAGGTTAAAAAGGAGTTTTAATTGGCCATTCACCAAAACTCTACGGTTTTCGTAGCGCAGGCACAAATTTTTCCAAGCAAGCTCAAAACCTTGATTGGTAAGAGGACTCTTTTGTACAATTTCCCTGGCCTCACCTCTCGTTTTCTGCGTCAGAAAAAAGAGCTTTTCTACATTGCTGGCTCTTGAATTGGCAACAACTGCAGTGAAAATGTCACGAAAGGTAGGCCATGAAGAGTACTCCCCACTAAAAGTTTCGATTTTGATCGGAGGTAAGTGAAGGCCATGTGAATCATAATGAGCATTTCGTGCCTCAGTGTTACTCGATGAATTGGGACGTACGGAAGTATCGTTTTGTCGAAGTATAACTTCAGGATTGGAGGTCGATTGCAACCGAAGATTATCCGATATTTCGGATAATTTTACCAAGCAATTACAATATGTCGTGTATGTGCTTTTATATTTTGACTTGAATGTTTCTATGTCCATTGGTTCATCATTGTCGCCAGCCTCTTTCTCAGCTTCCAACAAAAAATTTTCATAAGCTAGCTTAAGACGACCCCAATTGGACTTTAATTCACATTGGTGAACTTCGATAGTATGCTGCGAATTCAGCGGATATTGGTTATCGTTAAGATCTGCCTCGAATTCTACAATGCTATCGGCTATTCTTATAAATTGATCCAGAGACATCCTAAATTTTCTAATTGCAAGTTGAAATCAACTCAACAAAATAAAGGTAGATTTAGGGTAGAAAAAAAGACAATGCTATCTAAAGTTCAAAAAAATTCTAACAGAGCTTAAGTAAAATCTTAAGCTCAACTGAAAAAAAGGACAAGTACCCAAATGTTGATACTATCGAAAAAATACACATACATATGTATATATAAAAAATTACGAATTTGAAAATTTAAATTAATAATATGAAGAACTAATAAATTTAAATTAAACTGGCAAGTTGATGTGCAGAATTAAGAAATAATTGTTTTCTTTATTATTAATAAATAATATTGTAAAGAAAATAAACAAAATATTTGATTTGTTCGATGTGTTGACGGGATAAGAAGATTTGGTATATTTAGATTACTGGAATATAAAACAGCTGTGAAATGCAATCAGTTTTTAAAAAGGTCATTCACCTTTGATTATTTTGGAAATGCAATGGAATTGAACAATACAATAGTAATATTAGGTTTGTTCGCGCATATCCCGAAATATTTGATACACAAAGGCACTATTCTTAAAAAAAAGGATAATATAATTACGAAAGCATATTACTACCGATAATTTGGATATTGTACGAAAATAAATATGAGCTAAGAAACTTCATTTACTTATTTGTTTTAGCTTGTGATAATAATAAATCGAAAAAATTTTCGATGTGTGAACAAACCTATTGTTATTTGTATGAAAATTCCATTTGCTCGCTCAGTAATTTCCAATATAAATTCATGTAAACATAATAGTGTCGCCTATAAGTATTTTTTCTGAATGGTTCGAAAATTATGGACTGTAATTTATTTAATATTTATTAAAAAAGGAAAGGATAATTTAAATTGAATTTCATGAAATAAAATATTGTATTTAATTTAATAAAATTTATTTCAAAAAAAAATTTAATATTCATTGAACATTTATATTTGCTGAAAAAATTCGATGTCGTCTTATTGAACGATTGTGAACAACAACAGCAACCATTTATGAAATTTCCAATATGCAAAGATAAATTATAACTTAAAAGCAAATAATGTTAACTTAAGAATTTAAAATCACTGAATACCCGTAAAAAAAAATTTCATGTAGTATGCACAAAAAAAATACTAAACTTATTGAGTAAGAATATTAAGGTAAAAGAAAAAGAATTTATTTTATTTCAATCAGCTTATTAAATAAATATAAATACTTTAAGAATATTTTTCATTTTTCAAATTTAAATCCAATTATAAAAAAAAACGCTAGATTAGTAATGTAAGTTTACAAAAAATGGAAAGCAAAGAGCTGATTGAGGTTGAAAATTAAGAGGCGAAGTATATCAAAATAACATAAGAGAGAAGAGTACGGGATTGACTCCGTGTAGGTTTAAGAGAAGTTATTGTGACAGAGATAAATTTATATATACTTTTACAAAGAGAATATATAAATTATTTGTGGGATCAAGATGTAATAGGTATCATAAGAGTGTCAGCGAAAAGAGGAAAAAGGAGATCAGTACAAATTTTAAGGTGCGTGGTTAATTTAAGAGTAATAAATATTACTGGAGAAATTGCCAAATTAGCTTGAACAAAAGATGCTTAACTTCAACATGCATAAATGTTTGTACATATGTATGTCGATAAAAGAAATTGGGAAGAATTTATCAAAATATGAAAAGGGGGAAAAGGGGGAAAAGGGGAAAATATAAGACTAAGGTTAATATTACGCGCGCAAATTTTATACATATATACATATGTACATAGAAAAATTTTTTCTTTTACTTTCAAATTATATTTTTTTACATACGTATGTATGTATGTATGAAGGAAATTTTAACGTGGAAATATGGTTTTCGACTTACAGAATTTGTTCCTGGTAGTGATGGATGATTATTGGGTTTTGAAAATTTTAATTTATATGGCCTTTTTTGTAATTTTATGATTTTTATTTATTTATTTATTTTTTTTTTTTTTTATTTTATTTATTTTTTTTACATCACTTATGATAATCTTATTTTGTGGTATTTATGTTTTCCTTTAATTTTTTTTTTTTTTAATTGGTTTTCTTTATTTTTGACCACAAAATTAATGAAATGACAAAATTAACGATTCGACACTAATGAAATGCACTTTTAAGACTAACTTAATTTCTCAGCAAATGACAAAACGTACCTTAATTTTGTATGTATGTATGTAGGTATGATGGAATGTGACCACGCGCAATCCAATGTTGAATTCTCAGAGAACTATAATTATTTCCAATCCGGTTCGAAGGACCAAATGTTAGGATGAATTAAAGAGTATGGAATCTGGTTGGAAACATAAAATAGAAATTGAATCTCCGAGCCAATTGATTAAACGAATTAAAAATGATATTTTAATTCGTTTTCTCAGGAAATGAATAAAACCCCAATAGGAATCGTATGAAATAGAAAATGAAAATACAAAAGATGGTTAGAGGTTTTTAACAATTTATTTAATTGAAAAGAGCGGTGTGCATACCTGCTTATGCTGCTATCAAGAGAACAAGTAAGTATATGAAAAAGGAAACAACATGGTAGACATTTTGACCATGCTGACATATATTTTAGGCGTTTTAGCAGAAGAGAGAGAGCACTATTTTCACATTATCCATCTTCAATATATTATTGAACACAAAGGGAATATTTTGCTCATCTCTATTAATGAAAAAAGTCAATATCAAGACTTTTGACATTAACAGTATTGTTATAAAGAAAAGAAGGTACCAAATTAATAAAAAATTTAATTTATACATAATATTGTTAATCAATTGTTGACTTATTTTATAATCTATTGAAAAAAAAAATATGAAATTTTAAATTCAAAATAATTTACGAAAGTTGAAGGTTTAGAAATGGGGGTAAATATATTGTGTATGTAAGTTTTATATTCTTTTATTACATTTAGGGCAGGTAATAAACTATAACACCTTTGTCGGCATGGCGGCTGATAGCAAAAAAGTATCAATAAGTGTTAAAAGTTACTCATCATTTCTGTTGAAAAAATATAATATAATAAATCTAGGTGACCGAAAACCCCACTAACATAAATGAACTCAAAATAATTAAAAAGAAAAACTAAATGTTTTTATTACCACCCCATAATTTCTCCCGGGGAAATTTGTTCCCTTTCCCTTTTCCCTTATTCTAAATGAACTTCGAAATTGGGAAACTTTTCCCTGGGGAAAAAAAAGTAGGTATTACGAAAGGAATCCGCCAACAAATTCAAAGGGAGTTGTGACAAAAATGTTAGTATTTAATATTTTTTTTATAAAAATATGTGATAAATATTGTAATTTATTGTGTTTTAAAACAAAAACAAACAAACAGGAAACAGAATAATTAATTGTTTTTTAGTTTTAAAATAACTTAAATTTTTATTTATCCTTTGGTTTTTTATTTTTGAAGATATTAAATTTGTTTAATAAAATGTTATATTTATTAATAAAATGTATAAATATAAGAAATGGCTTTATTACAGAAATTTATTAGAGATTGTTAGCAATATTTTTTCTAATATTTTGGGCAATGGATAAATATTGTGGTGAGGCTAAGGATACCACATCATTATCCTGAACGCTCAAACAATCTAAATTTTCTACATCGTTTACTTCAGAATTGCATTTAAAATGAATGCAGATGTTATGCCACGCACAGCAAAATTTTGTTATTTGAGCAGCCTTTTTGTTGGAGCGTAGTGCAGATGTCTAGCACCAAGAATGCACCTCCATCTATTTTTTTAAAACACCACTAATGCATTCAACCACATTTCAACACTTGGAGTGAATTTTATTTCAACAGACTAATCCTGTGGGCATATATAAGCCTCCTAGAAAAAATGCATGTTTAATTTATGAATTGTCTGTTATCATTCAAAACTTTACCAAGAAGCCAATAATTGCTGCCACCTCTAAGGTATTCCTGCTCAAGGTGAGCACGCAATTCGCCAGAATTCCAAATAAACGAATCGTGACACGCTACGGGATGTGAGACATCAACTTACTGAATCCTCAGCTCATGATCACAGACCTTTAATTTTTTGAGTTCCGTCAACACATCCAATAACGTTTGGAATGCCATACTTCACATAAAGAGCTAACGCAACTTTGCACTTCAGTTCTGCAGAAAGTTAGCTACATTGGGCGTAAATGTTCCTTATATATTAATAACTTCTGCCAGAACTTTGCTAACACTACACTGATCCATAGACACACCGTAATCTTTACCAATACCCGTTTGGTGCAAACCTTCAGCAAAGAAGCGAAAAGTCGCACTTAATTTCACGATTGGAGAAATTGCAAAGGACTTACGTTTAGGCTGAATACCTTAACATGTCCAACAGATATTTGAATGCCGGTTTATTTACTCTGTAATATTTTTCTAACATTCCAAAAGTAAAATTTAAAAAGTGTGCGGCAACTCAAGTGGGTTGCTGGCGTCACTTAGCATTTTCCTTTCTACCCTTTGCTTATCTTGTGCTTCAGAGTTTTCTGCTTCAGCTATTATTATTATCAACGCTACACTATACATTTTTGTTCACTTTTAACCATTTTTTTTTTTATTATTTACGAATATTCACTTTTTACGCTAAAAATTATTAGCAAATATTTTGTCAAAACAAAACAGCAAAAGCAAACAGCTGACTTCGAAAAAGTAAAGTTCTGTCTCCCTTGTTATTCCCTTCCCCGACTGTTTATAACAGGGGAATTTTATTCGCGGGAAAAATGAATTCCCGGGGAATTCATTTCCCTGGGAATTTTTAGAATTGGGGTGTACATTATTTAATTTTAATGTGAATCATTTTTATTTTGGCTTGGTTGGTTATCGTGGTAGTTCGCTGCACGCCAACAGTCAAGTAGAGTCTCTATGACTCCGTTTTGACAGGACCACATCACTCGTCAGCTTCTAGTGTATCTCGGAAAAAAATCCAAGAGTAAGGGTACTAGATCCACCCCGTGGCCCTGAGATATCTCAGTAGATAATTCAGTCCAACTTCAGATATCGCAGAGAGGCCATCTTGTATATGTTCGCCCAGAAATCTGTGTCTCTTAGCCGCCAGTGCAGGACATTCGCAGAGAAAGTGGAAAACCGATTCTTCCTTCTCTCTATCCAGACAACTGCGACAATGGTCGTTCGATGGGAGTCCGAGCTGACTTGCTTGTTTGCCTAACATCCAGTGACCCGTCAATGCCGCCAGCAACCTCGATATGTCCCTCCGACTTCGACTGGTAAGTTGCAATGTACGTCGTGCATCAAAAGAGGGTCACGTAAGCCGTGCCACCTTACACGTGCTCAGCCCACGCCACCTGTTATCAGCGTTCCGGAGAAAGTGTCTGGAGATGCTGCTTTTAATAGTCCCCAACGGGATTGCAACTGCAATTGCATTAGAGATATCCAGAGCAGATCCTCCCCTGGCTAGCTCATCAGCACGCTCGTTACCATAGTGGCCCTTATACGCAGGAATCCAAACTAGAGTAACGGCAGCCCGCTGACCAAGCCTTGACAGTTCCTTTCTACATTGGCCAACTAATTTAGACGTAATAATGTATGACCTGAGTGACAAGAGTGCCGCCTGACTGTCGACAAATATACCAATGCTCCCGTTGATATTTCCGTCATTCAGTATCCTACATGCTTCCCTGATAGCGAGTACTTCCGCCTGAAAAACGCTGCAATCATCCGGAAGACGGAAGGAGAGTTCAATCTCCGGTCCATCAGAGAAGACACCATATCCAACACCACATGCCATCCTCGAACCGTCAGTATAGATCCTGGTGTCAAAGCTCCCCAAAAGGCGACCCCCATTCCACTCTCTCCTGGAGGGAATAAGAACCCTGAACGCCCCATCAAAATCCATGTAGGGCGTAATGTAGTCAGAGGGTTTTTATTTTGGCTTAGTTTTTTATTAAGTTAGTTTTAAATAAATTGTTGAATTTTTATAATTTTTATAGTCCTAGTGTCCTTATAGAAAAGAAAAGGAAAATTTTAACATCTCGTAGTGAGCGAAACCCAACCAAAACTATTATATTTTGGTCTACTTCAAGACGGGAAAATTTTAAATGAAAATTGTACGTTATGAAGATAATGGTAGAAATAAATTAGGTGTAGTTCTGAGAGAATACCAGTGGAGTGAAGTATTGCCGCCTAAATAACAAAACGGATATATATATGAAATTTTGGTGTTAAGATAAATTTTTAGTAGAACATTAATAAAAGTAAAATAGAAAAGTGATTATTCGGATTATTTTTATTTTATTATTTATTTTATTTAAGTGTTACTTATGATATGCTTTTGTGAAAAGAAAAAAATATAAATATAACGCAAAAAGGAAACATTTTTTAAATATATAGAAGGTTTTTGTTTCGTGTTAGAATTTTTGCGGAGAAACGAAAAGAAAAGGCATAAAAGAAAATTATAGTATTTTTCTAGTGAGCTCATTAGGAAAAGAAACTAATGGTGTTTTCTTTTCTAACAAACAATTTAGCCCTTTTATCATAAAACACTTTTCAAAGGTCACCTGCACCCTAACAAAATGCTACCTTTATAATCAGCAGAATAGAACAGAAATTTTCAGCTTTTTTACATGATAGCTATATTTTTATTTAAAACTGAATTGATTGCTTCCATTTTAATATTTTGGGACCAAAAATTATTTTTAACCACTAGAAAAACTTAATTCTCCTTTTAAATATCAGCTGTTAAAGAGTGCAATATTCTAACCCTTTGATTTAATTCAGGGTACGACATGTAACATTTTTTCTCATTTTTATGGCAACATTATTACAAAAGAAATTGTCACCCGTTTATAATATTGCATATTTTTAAGAAAGGAACACAAAAAAGGCATAGGGCAGATTAAATTATTTTGTATAGTTTTAATGAAAATTCATTCCGGTATATAGTACCATTCGACCTAATTCTTGTTTCCATCGGGAATAGGGTTTGGGAACCGGGAATTCCCGGGAATGAACCACTTAGTATTCTCGGAAAAATTTTGCTCTTATTCCCGGGAAAACGGGAAATAAAAAATATGTAGTATATTAGGAAATATATTTATATATTTATATTTTCTATCTGTTTTGGTAAATTTAAAGAATATTTGAATAGAAAGTAAGGTTTTTAATTTGTTAGCGTTTTTTAATTGTTAATTATTTACAACTTTTCTCAAATACGAATATGGAAAAGAAAAACAAACATCGTCGGTCAAAAATATTTCACGCCAAAGTTAACGACTTTCTGGAATTATTTTTAACAAGTGATTATAAATTTCAAGTGAATTAATAATAAACATACATAAATAATTGTTTTCTTGTATATAAATGTTTTTTATAACAGCCGTAAATCTAGCAGTAGTTTCCGTGGTTCATTTTTATAAATATAATCGTATGTACAAATTGTTTTTAAAAGTGGTTACAGAATTTGTAAGTATAGTTTTTTTTATTTATGATTGAATTTTTCTAATAATACTTTTTTTTAAAATTCACTTTGTTTAGAAGCAAAATGTCTGAAGTCTGGAACTATTTTCAAAAAGTAGACAACGCAGCACAATGTAATATTTTCCCGAAAATGTTAATGTCCAAGGGCGGTAGTACTAGTGGTCTCATACGGCACCTTCTTTTGGTTCATAAAATAAAATTTAAAACGATTCTTCAACACCTGCACCAAGTAAAAAAATAATTCCACCATTAAAAGTTTTTTAGACACCCAAACATTACCAGAATTTGTTTCAAAATTGGCAGCAGCCGATGGAATATATATTCGAACAGTTACACAAAGTTCTTTTATTCGTCAAAATTTTTTCAGTAAAAATATGACATTACTAAAATTAAACTGATGTTAAAAACATTGTAATAAAATATTACAACGCCGTTATAAATACGATAGTGAAAACAATATCGAATCAAATTTGTGACTATTTGTGGTTTGCTCTTGTATTAGACGAGTGGAGTAGTGTTGCCCAAAAAAAGTATCTGTTTACATGGCAATAATTATTTTTATAATTTGGGTTAAGTTTATATTTCCGGAAGATGTAATGCTGACACAATAAGGACTCTAATGGAAAATAAACTACTACTAAAACAATGAGTTATTAACCAAATCGTGATGTTAAAGTTAACAAACATTATTTATTTTAAAAGAAATATTATTTTCTGGAATCCCGGGAATTCCCGGGAAGACGATTTTTTAATTCCCGTTTCCCGGTAAAGTAAAAAGACCGGGAAATCCCAAACCCTAATCGGGAAGAATAATTTAAATATTTCGACGAATTTTAATATTGTTACGTTTATACCTTTTATATAAGTTGGATTATTTCCTTTAAATATACATTGAGTTCTTTTATTGCAGTCAAAAACAGTTGAAATTAGTTATAAAATTAAGAGCACTTTATTTATTAAGATACACTCAGATATTGATTTTATATCACTTTACTTATTACACTTATGGTTACACACTTTAATTATCAAACTCACTTCGATACACACTTTACAAGCTCTATTGTAATACTGATTACTGTTAGCTGTGTTGTTCGGCTATTTATAGTAACATAGTGGTGTTCGGTAACATTCGACAAAGTTCTCGTATGTACATTCGAAAACCGTTACATTTAAATTAAGACGTTAAGTAATATGCACGAAAAAATAGAAGTGCCTAAAAGTATGCTACACATAATAACAAACATCATGTTCGAACAACCATCGAAATAATACAACTAATACAAATAAAACTACAGTAACTTTAACTACTACAACTAAAATAAATTATAATGTAAATTAAGCTATTTAAAAATAAATCTGTAACACTACCGCCCGCTTAAGCCTGTTCGTCGCGAATAGGCACAAATTCACTGTTTCCGTACTTAGCGAGGCGCTCGAGATGAACCACTTTAATCTTTGATCTTGGGCTCTTGTATTTCTGGATTCTATACACCACATCATTTATTCTCTTTATCACCTTATACGGTCCATCCCAATGATTGTGCAATCCTTTATTGCATTGTGTGTTATATAGTAAACTCTCTGGCCCTCATTAAAGCCTTCAGATTCTGTTGCTCGGTCGTATCTGGTTTTCATCTTGTTGCTGGACATGTTTGTTTGCTCAAAGGGGCCGCCTAAGTTATACTTCTGCAATGGATCACGACTTTTTCTTGCTTGGCTTTTCGCTGCGCTGCATTGGGTGCAATTTTCTATCCAACCAGCTACCAGTTGACAGCCAACACAATAGAACCGTTGCTTTAACTTTTTAAGGGTTTTTGTCATGGCAAAGTGACCTCCACTGAGACCTTCGTGAAACTTCTTTAAAACTTCGTCGACTTTAGAGGACGGCACCACAATTAGATTTGTGACCGATTTTCCATTAGCACTTTCCAATATTCGGTATAGACATCCATTAACCACCTTCAGGCTATTCCACAGCTCCCAATAGGATTTCATCAGTTGACTTCCCGCTGATATTTGGTTTCGAGTGGGCCTTTTGTCTTTTTCCTTTGCTGATATAATCTTAGCCAGTATAGGATCTTTTCTTTGCGCCACTGACCATTCACCGCTTGTGTCTATATGCGTGAGTCGAACATCTATTACGCACTCTTTTTCCTCAGGTTTTGCACAATATTTGCTATTCAAGCTGCAGAATTTTCGGGAACGTGCATCCGCATTACCACATTTGACCCCTTTTCTGTGCTCAATACCGGAGTTATTTCCCTGAAGTCGCTTAGTCCAGTAATCCAACGGAATCTCAATGTTGCGCCAAATCATAACTTTTCATCCCATGTGTAGATTAATGTTATGACTTATCATAAAATCAGCGCCTACGATTACTTCATCCACAATGTCAGCAACAACAAATACATGATTAACACTTATATTTGCAATAGTTAATTTCACCTTTATTTTTCCATAAACATTAGCAAACTTCCCAGTAGCTGTTCGTATAGTGGTTCGATTGTCTTCTTGACTATATCAGGTCTAATAATTGATTGCGATGCTCCTGTGTCTATGGTAAAAATATGATTTCGACCATTAATAAACCCACACGCAGTAAGGTTTCTATTTTTCTGCTGCATAACTGATATGGAGATTGTGGGGCCCTCGGTTATGGGATCATGCTCATGCCTATAAGTGTTTAACTTGTTTCAACGGTAACTGCGTGTTTTCCAGCTTGTTGTACTCAGATGGCGTTACAAATCTAGCCCGCTTTCTTGGTGCTTTACAATCTCGTTGAAAATGTCCACTCTTACCACAATTATAGCATTTGGCTCTGGCTTTGCCTTGCTTTTTCTCTAACGCCTGTATACGAGCCTTTAAATCGCTTACTTCATCTCTTTCCATTTCTGTAGAAATTTCAAGATTTCGCACCATGTGTATCTACGGCAATTTTGCAGTTTCTTGTGTAAGTGCATATGAAACTGTTTCTGCAAACGTCGATTTATTTGTGCCAAACACCGCGTTATTTATTTCAGGATCACGTATTCCATTAACAAACGTTTCAATTTTAAACTGATCCAAAAATGGGTGATTTTCACCTGGTAATGTCAGCTGCTCGATCTCCGTTGCGAAATCTTGTAACGACTCGTTAGCTTTCTGTATTCTGCCTCGTAGTTCCATTCGGCATATATCTCGTTTGTGCTAGCCGCCATACTTACGTTGTAGTGCAACCATTATGTCATCGTAGTTTTCTCTGCACCCAATAGGTATACTTTCTAGAACTTGTGCTTCGTTGCCTTTTAATGCCAAAATCAACTCTATAGCCTTTTCTTCATTGTTCCACATATTTTTATTGGCAACTGTCCCAAACTGAAACTTAAAAACATTAAATGGTCCACTACCATCAAAAGCAGGGGCCTTTATTCTACTAGATATTTCTGGAATTATTCGCACTGGTCCCTCATGACACTGAAGATCATTAATTTTTATTTCCAAATTTTAAAATTTTTTGTCAACATTTTTAATTTGCAACTGCAATTTTTCGTCTGGTAATTGCAATTTACTATTGAAGTCATTTGCTTGTGCAACTATGCCATCTTCCAGGTTAGCTAATTTTTATCAATTTTATTTACTTCTTTTTCAATGCCATCTACTCTGCTGTTTACAGCTTCAGAAAGTTTCTCGTTCGTAACTCTAGAACATTCTTGAAATCTCAACTCTATTATTTTATTTTCTTCTCTAACTTCAGCTAATAATTTTTCATTATTAGCTCTAGAAGATTCTTGAACTTCTACTTTAACTTCAGCCAATAATTTTTGGCTATTTATTTATATTTTTTCCATTAAAGCAGCAAGCATCGTACTTAAATCCGTATTGTTTGTGGTTGCACGAGTGGAAACTTCCATTTCTTCTTTTTCGTCAAGCTCGTAACCATCAATGCCTAGGTTAGGTTAGGTTGAAATAGGGGTATAAAAGCCCAAACCCATGACAGGTATACACCTATGCCCAGTTGGCATGTTGTGCGCTCCATGTGGAAAACGGAGTTCCCAAACAAAAAAACCATAAACATAATTTCCCATAAATAACGGATTAGTCCAAGAAACCAGTCCCCTCAATGTAACGCCTTATGGATCTCCAGTTCGAGTTCCCCAGGTATTCCAAGTTCGGCATAGTATCCACTGTAAAATTTTCGCGCCTAATATGCCCAAACGCAGGACAATGACAGAGGTAGTGTACCAGAGTCTCATCCTCTTCCTCGCAAGCTCTACATGTCGTCTCCTCAGATAATCCCATGCGAGCTAGATGAGTTCTCAACTCCGTATGACCTGTAATTACACCGGTTAATTTCCTAAATGTAGGTCTACTTAGTCTTAGAATCTCCTTTGACTTCCCAAGATGTGGGTCACCCCAGAGTGTTCTTGTCACCTTACCGACATCAGTGCTTTGCCATTTTCTGACATGTTCTTCCATTGCCCAACGTTTAAGTTCATCCTTAAATCGTTTAAGGGGTTTAGCGTTCTCCAAAGTTATAGTACTCAGAAGAGCTCCCATTTTGGATAATTTGTCGGCTTTCTCATTTCCGATCAGCCCGTGATGGCTTGGTATCCATATTATCTCCAGATGTTCACAATTTGCATATGAGTTTATCTCACTCTTGCATTGCAAAACGTTCCGGGATTCAACTTTCTCCTTTCTCAATGTCTTAGTCACTGATTGGCTATCCGTAAAGATACGAATCGGAATTTCGCTATTCGTTTCCTTTATCCATTTAATTCCTTCCGTAGTCGCCATGATCTCAGCCTGAAAAATAGTGTTGTGATCTGGTAGACGGAAGTATTTGCTTCTATTTCGGCTTATGTCGTATAAGCCCATTCCAGTTTGGTTACCAATCTTTGAACCGTCTGTGTAAAGATCGATTCCGTGGGTGTTTCCCATCCTGATTATCTCATCCCATTCTCCCTCTTCCGGTATAATGGTGATGCAGTTAATATTCTCATATCTCATCGGGATTTTATCACATGTTAATTCCGTAATATTTCCCATCGGTAAGATATCCGTTATTCTTTGGTATCTGGTCTTGTGTTCTCTTATAAGCCACTCATCTATTGCCATTAATCTTGTGGCAGCTAAGGCCGCTTCATATTTTACCTGTATCTCAATAGGCCAAATGGATAATATATTCTCAATGGCCATTGTCGAAGTGGTCCTCATGGCGCCGCAAATACTAATGCAGCAATGTCTCTGAATCTTTTGAAAAGGTTTTATATTCACCTTCTTCTCTAAGGATGTCCACCACACTAACGAAGCGTACGTAATTGTAGGCCGCAGTACACTCGTATATAGCCAATGTGTCATCTTGGGCTTAAGCCCCATTTTGAGCCAATCACTCTTCTGCAGAGGGCCCATATTCTTTGAGCTCTCTCCACTTTACATTCAATGTGGTCCTTCCAAGATAGTCTCCAATCAAGTACTATTCCTAGGTATTTGACCTTCTTATCAATCTTAATTTTCTTATTCCGAAAGATGGGATAGCTATGCACCGGTATCTTCCTCTTTCTCGTAAACAAACAGATTTCAGTCTTTTCCGGGTTGACATTGAGCCCTCGCTCCTTCGCCCAGTTATAGGATATATTCAAAGCCTCCATTGCTCTCATACATAAAGAATTTGGATTCGTCCCCCTGATCAGTATCGCAACATCATCTGCGTAACAGATAGGCTTGAATCCCTCGTTCGATAGAATCCTCAGTAGACTATGTATGGTAGTTACCCATAATAATGGAGATAAAATACCTCCCTGCGAGATTCCTTGACATACTTTGTCCCTTCTTCTTACTCCATTTGCCTCACAATTTATCCATCTGTTCCTTAACATATTGCCAATCCATGCAATTAAGACATGGCTTAACCCTAAGTTTTCCAATAAGAATGATGTTAAGCTTATGGGTCTATAAGCTTTAGGATTTGCGTAATTTTCTTTCCCTGGCTTAGGTATGAAAACGACTCTAGCCTCCCTCCATTCCACAGGGGTATACGCATATTTCAGGCAAGTAGTAAAAATATTCGCCTGTCATCTAGGGCTTATCCCTTGGGGTTCGCCTTTGTCGGAGTGGACAATGCTCTTCAAAAGTTTCCCTAAAATCGGTAGTCAGACTTCCCACCATCGAATCTATCGTGTCCAGATTTTCATCCGGTTCTGGATAATTTTCGAGTTTATGTTGAAGACTTAACCTAAAATTTGGCCAGTCCGTCCTGGCCTTATTCCTAAAAGTCACCGGTTCCGGTGGCGGATGAGTTAAAGTCATAAAAATATAGCGATGGTCCGAATAAGAGTGCATATCAGATACGTGCCAATCGCAAATTTCATCAATTAAATTTTCTGAACATATAGTCACATCAATTACCTCTTCCCTAATTCTGTTAATAAATGTAGGTTTATTACCTGAGTTAAGGGTAAATAAGTTATTAGCATTTAGGAATTCCCATAGGGCGTCTCCTCTCTTGTTACAGTTCGTGCTGCCCCAAGAGAGGTGATGCGAGTTCGCATCACAACCTATTAAAATATTCCTACCTGTTCTCCTTGCCGATGTTATCATACTTCTTAAATCCGACGTTGGTGGTAGTGTCGGAGCATCAGAAGGTTGGTACACCGATGCCAGCATTAAATTGCATGAGCCATGTATTAAGGTAGTGGCGTCCGCTGTAGATAAATCTGGGGAAAAAAGAAAATTTAATCCCTTATGACAAAGTATACATGTTCTGGGTCGAGACCCAGTTTTAGCATAAAATAATTGGTAATCACACTCATTCAATCCAGTAACTCTGTCTTTAACAGTCCAGGGTTCCTGAATGAGAACTATGTGTACCTTACCTTTAGTTATATTTTCCATCAAAGCTTGTGTAGCCGTTCTGCTCCGATGGAGATTGATCTGCAAGAGCAGTATCATTGTTGTTCGGCTAAAAGAGATTCTTCTTGGGATTGAGTTATCTCCAACTCCTCCCTCTTCATTGGCACGGGGTGGCCTTCATCCTCTTTAGCCTCCTTTGCTTCGTCGTCAGGGTCTTTCTTCTCCGTTGGATTATGTGTCCAACCAACCGTCTTACCAACTTTGAAGAAAATAGTTGTACTCGCGAAGTACACCTTCCCTTTTTGCTCCTCGAGGTAAGACATGGAGGGTTTATCCAATCCTGCAACTACCAGGGTGCCATCGTCAGTTTCCTCACGATGGAAAACCTCCCATTTGTCTACTTCCAGACATCTATTTTGCTTGCCAATGATCCTAAGCATGGCTTTGCTATCAAGTTTGCTGCCCCAACCTTTAACGAAAAATGAAACCTTGGTTAGGGATGGGATATCGGCCTTTTTCACCATGGCAAGCTTTCCACCCTCCCATGGGGCTGGTATGCCTCCCACTAGGTCTTTCAAAACATGTGCGCAGGTGTCTGATTCTAGTTACAGTACTTCCCTGGCGAACCTACAGCTATCTATATGGATCTGTGGAGCATTATCATCTGCTTCCAGGACATACTGCACAATCCTCTCATTTATGGCATTCTCTACTTTCTTCTGATGTGCTATTGGAATTTTGCCCGATGCGCTATTGGAGTCGATAACAGCATAGCATAGCTCCTCTGTCATCTTCCTTCTGGCCACTTTCGCATACGTGGGTTGCTCTTTAGCCGATTTTTCTTCCGGCTTTCTTTTACGCCGCTTAAATTCATCTAGAAGTCTTTTCTGCAATTCTACTTTATTACCTGTTGTCAACAATGCCAGCTTACTCAATTCCTTTTTGAATTGTTCTACTTTAAGCTCCTCAAATTTCATGTCTGCTTTTTTTTTAAATACAATCCCACTTCTGACACCAATTGTTACGTTTATACCTTTTATAAAAGTTGGATTATTTCCTTTAAATATACTTTGAGTTCTTTTATTGCAGTCAAAAACAGTTGAAATTAGTTATAAAATTAAGATCACTTTATTTATTAAGATACACTCAGATATTGATTTTATATCACTTTACTTATTACACTTATGGTTACACACTTTAATTATCAAACTCACTTTGAGACACACTTTACAAGCTCTATTGTAATACTGATTACTGTTAGCTGTGTTGTTCGGCTATTTATAGAAAAAGTGGTGTTCGGTAACATTCGATTAAGTTCTCGTATGTACATTCTAGTACATTCGAAAACCGTTACATTTAAATTAAGACGTTAAGTAATATGCACAAAAAAATAGAAGTGCCTAAAAGTATGCTACACATAATAACAAACATCATGTTCGAACAACCATCGAAATAATACAACTAATACAAATAAAACTACAGTAACTTTAACTACTACAACTAAAATAAATTATAATGTAAATTAAGCTATTTAAAAATAAATCTGTAACAATATTATTAATATTATCTTCCAATTTTAATAATATCTTCCCAATTTTATGAATTGTGAAAAACTATTTATTTTTATAATTTTTTTATTGTCGAGAGTGCTGATGATGAAATCGTAATTGAATTTGAAAATGCATTCCTCTCGGCTAGCGTCAGTAAAAGTATGTTTTACCAGTTTATTCTTTCATTATCACATTATTAAAAAAATTGTTTGTAAAAATAAGAATGTTTAAAAATTAAACTCAATCCTGATTGAAAATTTTAACATTAGAAAGAATATTTCTTTAATTTTAGGTAATTGATAGTGATAAAATTTTTTTTGTTAGTGATAAAAAACAAATTTTGTGATTATATATAGTTATGTTTACATACAATTTTTTGTAATTCTTAAATGATTCTGAAATTCATGTGTGAGTAGGGTTTAAAATTTGGGATTTCGGTTCGAATGGTTCCATAGTGAATTAGGCCTCGCTAAGGAGATTGATGAAGGATGGGTAAGGGCGACGTTGGCTGGGGTATGACACCAATCTCAGCATGATAAATTTATGGTAACGTCAGATCTAGTTATAGGGCCCATACACAACACCATAATAATTGTGCAATCAAGTGATTGTGCCAGCTGATTGACGTGTATAAGGTTGTGGTGAGATTGTACTAGCTGATGGTGCTTTATCAAAAAGAGTTTGATATTTTTTTGATTGTAACAGCATGATTTAGTCGTGTATTATAAATTGATCTCATAAAAGTTAAACAGTCAAGGCATAAACATCAAAAATATACAACATTTTAAATATGAATGCCAAAGAAGAAATATTTTGGGGAGAATTTCTCGAACTTTATAAAACAATGTCTTGCCTATGGAAAGGTTAAAGTATGGAATACGCAATCGTGAATTAAAAAACCAATGCCACAATAAAATTGTAGAAAAATTAAAAGAAGCAAATAAAGATAAAGTGGTAAAAAAATCAACGTTTTTCGAACAAATTACAAGCATGATTTAAAAAAAGTAAAAAAATCTGATGCTGGAACAAATGATGTTTTTGAGTCTTCATTTTGGTATTACGATAAACTCAAATTTTTGGAAGATCAGGAATGTTCCAGGGAAGGAAAATGTACCATGGATACTGAAAGCTTTAATGTACGTAAATTTTTTTTTAGCTTTAATATTAGTATTTTTTAAATTTGTTTTATTGTGTCAAAATAGATTGAGTCTGGCGATGAAACATTTGTGGAACTACCATACAAAAAACGAAAACCAACAGCGGAAGATAATTTGTTACAAATGGCATGCCAAATATTAGGGAGCAGTGACGATCCCACACCTAGTTTAGCAAAGGGGTGGGCAATGCAATATGAAGAAATGTCTAAAGAACAAAAAGTGTTTTCAAGAACAATGTTTTCAGATGTACTTTTTCATGGCTGTTTAAATAAACTCACTGAAAACACTGTTGAAGACATTCACAATGTTTTACAAGAAATTTCGAGACAAATACATACTCCGTATTTCTTGCAGACATCAACCCCACAATTGAATGAATGTACAGCACATTCTTCACAATTATCCTCCTATTCAGGCCGTAATTTTGAAACACCATTATTTTCACCTCCGCCTGTACGGGAACAATATGTTTTTAGACCTATTGTTAAAAATAACCGCAATTTTATAACTAATCGCCACGTATTACACAGAGAGACAATTCAACCAATGCAGTCTCCAATTGCACATTTTGTTGCCAATTTTATTGATGAATAAGTAATTGAAATTTAAATATATGCATAAGCTTGCCTTTTTATTTTTAAAACCTTATTTTATGTACCTGGATTTAGTAATGTGATTTTTTTTTGTATTGATAAATAAATAATTAAAACTTAAATATTTGAGCATCAGTTTATTAAAAAACGAAAAAGTTTACAACATATACATACATATTAAAGTTACTGGTTAAATATTGTATTTTGCCACACACAGCACAGTTCCCACAGTGTTAAAATATTCACAAAATTCGTCTCTGACATCTTTTGCATGATTGTTAGCATTTCTTTTCGTAATTGGCGCTAAATGATCAAGATTGCTATCGTCACAGTTCGGTGCAATACGAATAATTTCATCTGTCAATCTGTTTATGTTATTAAAATTATTTTTTTCCCGTAAAAAATTGTATAAATAACAGCAAGTTAACACAATAGTAGTGACTTTTTCTGGTGACAGATTAATAGTTTTTAGTAGTATCCTGAACCTTGATACTAAAATGCCAAAAGCGTTTTCAACTATTTGTCTGACACGCGATAAACGATAATTGAATATAATTTCCTATTTTTTCATAATCGTATGATTATAAGGCTTCACTAAGTTTGCCATCAATGGAAAAGCATCATCACCTACAAATACATAATGCATCTTGGAAATAAAACCTGGCAATGGCTCCGGTTCAGGAATATGTAGTTCGTCCGCTTTTAATTTATCGAAAAACATCAAATCACTAAAAAGCCCAGCATCTGATGCCCTACCATTCGTACCCACATTAACCATTAAAAACTTATAGTTTGCATTAACAATTGCCATCAAAATAATAGAAAAATGTTTCTTGTAATAAAAAAAGTATGAGCCAGAGTCCGGGGGTTTTGTAATGTTGACATGTTTTCTGTCAATAGCGCCAATACAATGAGGAAAGTTCCAAATCTCACTAAAAGCATCAGCTTTTGCTCTCCACTCATTACTATTATTCGGAAGCTAAAATAGTTTAAGTTTATACTTTGTTGGCTGTTTATTTCTTTTCGGTTTTACTTACCCTATACAGCTTTTAAGCACCTTATTTATGGCTTCACAAGTTTCAATAACAATTTTTCCACTGGCTAAAAACCACAGAGTGACTGCCAACCGATCATATGGTGAAATTGGATCCCTCATCATTGTTTTTTGCTTAATTATTAACGGCGTTACCTTGTTTAATAATTCATAAAAATGGCATTTATTCATTCTTAAAAATTATTTAAATCATCTTCTGCGCTGGTTGTCAATTCTTTTAGAAGTTTAGCATGACCTAGTTCTTCTTTGTTTTCTAGCCATTTCCTCATCCAAACACGTTTTTTTTTGCTCCTAATTCGTTTTAGGATAATAGCAATAATATTAAGTGCAGCACAAATTTTTTCTTTATTCATTACAAACTTTTCACACAATTTTTGGGTATAAAACTAATTTTGTACCACCATGCTGGTGTATTGTGTGCTTAAAGCTTAATTGCACAACCACTTGATTGTACAATTATTATGGTGTTGTGTATGGGCCCTATTAGTCAGTTTTTTTTAGTTTAGCTTAGTAGATATTTTTATTGTTGTGATGAGTGGGTATGTGCGAGTTGAAAATCTCTCCTGAGTTAAATTGATATAGTACCGGGAACAGCACTACTTACCCGAAAAAAAAGATATCATAATTGTTAACCATTTGCTGGTATTTTAATCAAAATCGAATTTAACGTTCTAAAGTTATGATAAAATCTATCAGCATAACCGCTTTATTTTGTACGAAATATTAGGTATGCTGCAGACCAAAGTACTAGCCTCTCCACCTTTGTAACATAACATGATACCGTAAAGGCGTCGAACAAAAAAATCATGTTTATTTAAAGGCAACATTTGAAGCTTATCTGCGAATATGGTTTGCGAATACATTAAGTTTTACTAGTAAAAGTTTTATGTAGTATATGTCATCATTACACAATAATAACTTGTCGAACTTTGTCGAAATAAATTTAGAAAGAAGTATTAATTGCTTACAATATATTTAATCAACTTGTACTTTTTGTATAAATAGGTTTGTGAAGCTACAATTTTTAAATTAAGGACTATTGATTCAAGTTGAAAAAAAAGGAGAAAAGTGCTTACAAATTTAACAAAAGATAACTGTGTATTTAAAAAAATTAACATCAATAATGAGAATTGCGCCAACGAAGTAAAGAGTATTTTTCTAGTTATTTTTAATTATAAAGTTTGTTTATATTGTATCACAATAAATTGAGAACATAAATCTATGAAACGCTTCCGATCACAATACAGCAATACATTTTGAAATCTGTTATTTTATTTGTGGCCAAAAGAAAACATATTGATGATCGATTGTATTGTACATTTGAATTAAACGAAAAAATATTGGTTAAGATCACTTGCTTAAAAATTGTATACAAAGTAAATAAACATACGTAAGTACATTTAATATTTTTTTCTTAATTTTAGGATCGTACATTTTCATTGGGACCAGCAGTTATGGCTAGATTACTTAACTTTTTTGATTTAAATGGTGATATCTTGCAAACACATATTGATTCTCCTCGATCAACAGCATATTTGGCTTCATTGTTCTATTCGGTAAATCGTATTAACAATTTTTATGTCTACGGCTCCGGTTCTAATCATAAACGATTTAAAAAATATATGGAAAACCTTCGTATTAATAATATAAGATTATTTTCGGAATCATTTACATCATTTCCTTTAGAGCCAAACCGGTTTCAAACTGTTGTTGGTATTTTTGCCAATCCACCAAACTCTTTAAGCGCAGTATCAGATCCAATTGATTTAATATGCTCTCGAGGAGGGGATTTAGAAATGCTAGAAATATTAACCGAATCATCTATTAACGATAAAGGAAAGAAACGCGTTTGCTTAGTTTTAGAAGAACAACTTCTTACTTTACGTTTGGCGATGTCTCGACCCCAGATTCAATTTCTACTTTATCAAACACATTCAGTAGTAAAAAGTGAAAATTGTAAAATGGTGGAACATGCTATAAAAATGTTTAACAAAACTGCATTAAAAAAACATCACGATGCTCTTTTGGAAAAAAAGCGACTGGAAGCAATAGAAGAAGCTGAAGCTGCAAATATACCATCAGCTGCAATAAACACTAATTCTCCAAGAAAACATAAAACTGCTACAGAAAGTAAAATCGCTCAAAACGCAAAGCCTGGTTCTATAATAACCACATACGACAAAAAATCAAATGAATCTATTGAAAATAGCGAGGAAGTAAAGCTTCCCAATATCGATGAATTTATTAGGGTAGATATACCTGATCTCTGCAAAAATCAAGATAATTGTCTTCAAATTGAAGAAAATGGCTGTTATCTTTCCTTACTTCAGCGAAACACTATAACTCGACTAAATGCAAAATATCTTATACGGACTGCGGAAAAGAGGGGCTTATTTGGAAAAGCTGATGAAAGTAGGACGCAAAAATCAAAACAAGTTAAACCTCAAGAATTTCTGTCCGATCAAAATATACAAGTGATTCCAGAAGAAGATGTTAAGAAGTATATTCCAAATATAGAGAACCTAGTAAGAAATATTATTATATTGAGAATTTTTCACAAAGCTACATACATATATAGATTTTATACCCTTCACCTGTGGTGCGCAAGGGTATATATTGCTTTGTCATTCCGTTTGTAATTTCTAGTATTTTCATTTCCGACCCCATAAAGTGTATATTTTCGGAAAGCTTATGAATAGAGAAGCAACCATATGTTCCTCAGATCTGTGTATGGTATCAATCTTTTGGAAATATCCAGGAAAAAATCTCTATTGAAATTCAGCAAAATCTGAGGTATGAGCAAATAAACACGACTGCCTCTGTTTTTCCTATATTTTTACCATTACCAACTTGTTTAAAAAAAGCATGTGACATATAAGTCAACTACATTATTTCAAAAACTGCTTTACCGACATCTTAAGCTAAAGGTATACATTGAAAAAACTTGTGGTAATGACGTGAAAAAAGAATACAAGAAAAACAGATGTTGGTAAATTTCGTACTCAATGATATATATATGAAATAACATAAAATAATAACATTAAAATTCATGTTGGCCGCCACTACAAAATGGCGGACAATTAATTAATATATGGGTTAAATCTGGTATTTTAAAATAAAACTTCTTGAACACCTTCAATATGGTTATCAAATTAAAGGGCTTGACTCGTTGAATACAGTTAACTACGTAAAAATTCAAAATCAAGGATGGCGTCGGAAATAATAAGGAAAATGGCGTATAAAATGAATTATAGGTTATATAATATAGCACTCTTACTTGTTTTTATTTAGATTTACCATCTGTTATTATTTTAGAAATAAAGGAAATCATCAAATGTATAGAAAAATTATCCCTTTTTAAAGGGTAAAAGTTCAAGAAACATAAAATTTAAACGTATGTACATAAATATATTTGAATTTTATAATAATGAAAACTAGCTAACCCGGTGCGCTTTGCGACACCAACTAGAAAATTTTTATTGTTTTATATATATGTATTTATACATAATTGTTTTATATGTATGTATAAGTATGAGTAATTTTAATTTTTATAATTTAAAGCGAGGTTTTAATGCAGCTTATTGATATTTAATTTTTTTTAGATTTTCAGAATTCAGTTAAAATTCTCATTAGCATTTTTTGTAATACGTAGATAATGAAGAAATCAGATATATTATCTTCGGCTAAATACCGAATTCTAAATAACCTGGCAGTTTTAGCTCGGTTTCCGGAATATGGTAGATTTAAAATTTCGTTCTTGATCAGAATGTAGTCCTAGCGGCACAATCAGTTGTTTACAAACGCTTTTTGCGACCATCTTATGTTCTTTTTTTGGTATAGCTTATACCTCTGGCCATATCCAACCTCATTGACAGAGAAAGGGCCTGCTATATCCATCGGTATCTGCTTAAAGGAAGCAAAAGAATTGTACTCCTGCAGCGGTTGATTTTTTATTCCTGGGCCTTTAGCTGCGATGGAATGTAATTAGTTTGCTTTCTAAACAGCTACAGATTGTTGGCATCTAATTCAACAGAAACGTTGCTTTATCAATTCTATCAATTTTGTTACACCAAGATAACCACCGCTTGAAACATCATTAAACTCCTTCAATACGTCATTGATTTTAAGGAATGGTGCCCTAATTTTATTTATTATCAATTTACAATCAGCACTTTTCCATTGGCAATAAAGTCATCCGTTAATTACTTGCAGCATCCAATAGGATTTTATTAGTAGACTTTCTGCTAAAATCTAATGGGCTAGTTGCCTCCCTGGTTGTTAAAATTGCGACAACCATTTGAGTCTGGATTGATCGGTTCTTAGTTCGAAGTGTTGTCCTTACAGATATTTGTGATAATGCTTAACACACTCTACAACTACCGTGTAATACAGTAATTACTTCCAAGTTTTGAGAGTGTAGACTGTAGTAGCCTATCACCTTTTTTATTCTGTTGACAACCTGCAAAAAATACAACCTATACTTATCCTGTAGCCACTCGAATCGCTATTCAGAACAAATTACTCTAGGTTATGACAAAACTGGTGCTACACATAAGCAATTCTATGAGCTTATTCTGTTCTTCAGTTCACAGAAATAATCGTGACTTCTTGGTAAGTTCATGTGACTTGCAGCGACATTGTCATAATTCGGAACAACCTGCCTGCCAAGAAAATTATTGGCTTTAATAGCTGAACACAGTTTTACATTAATGAAAACCTAACGCCTGAAAATCATAAAATTTTCATTCGAGTCCATCGATTAAAAAAGGATAACATAATATCTGCATAATTTACTCATCGGGGAATCGTTCATATAAAAACCTTGAAATGTAATAAAACTGTACTGATTGATAAAGATAATACCTTAGAGCAGTTCTATCGTTCACATACTAAGGATTCCAGTACTTTAAAATTATCTAGTTCCTCTGTTAAATAATATCTCAATATTAATGTTAATCGCAGCTTATTCTTATATCCAATTTTTATCGAAATTAATGATTATTACGAAAATAAATATATGTATGCATTCTTGTATATATATATTAAACAAAAAAAAAAACATTAGGGGAAATCACCCTTCGTTGCAAACAGATCATGTAAATGTTGCAGATCTTGCAAGTCTAGTATATATATTCTTAAGTTTGCAACAACACAAAAACATTTCCCACACAAGCACTTATTTCCAATACTAAAAACAGTTGGAAATTTTTAAAAGCAACGTTTGCAATAGAATATATAAAAGACTTGCAAGATCTGCAGCATTTGCATCATGTTTGCAACGAAGGGTGATTTCCGCTATTGTATTATGCTTATTGCCGACTTAAAATACGCTTGCATTTGCAGAAATCACCACCCTTAGTTGCAAACATGATGCAAATGTTTCAGATCATGCTTGATCTTGTTTTTGTGTTGTTGCAAACTTAACAATATATATACTAGACTTGCAAGATCTGCAACATTTGCATGATCTGTTTGCAGCGAAGGGTGATTTCCCCTATTGTTAAATTAATAAATACTTGTTTTATATTAGGATAATGAACTCTGACAATATGAGTGCTGGCTTTAGGGAAAATCTAATTACAATGATAATAAATCTTTCCAAAAATATTTCTGGACTTACGGTATGCCATATTAATGCCCAGAGTTTAAATAAATAAATGGACGAATTTCAAATTATTTTTGAAAACTCTAAAATTGATATAATTTGCGTATCAGAGACATGATTCCTTCCAGAGGTAGATAATAATATATACAATACTAACATTTAACCCGCTACTTCAATAGCGCAGTTCTTACTATTTATTGAATACTCAAGTTCTACTTTTAATTATTAAATATTTTTGGTTCAATTTATGAAAATTTGTATCTCTGATTCAATTTACTTAGAAAAATAAAAAGTAGAGTAAGGATATATCGGGCATATATTTTCTAACTAAAAGCAAGATTAATGCTACTGAGTTTCAAAAATTGTGATTCATAATTTGCAAAAATTACCCTAAAAATAATAAAAATAATATATCTTCCTTCACTAAAACTTCCACTTGGTTTACTATTACCTACATTCAGAATTAAATAAATGTATACAAGATATAAAAAAATGAGAAAAAGTAATTTTGGTCGTCCATATTAATAGGAGTTAGACCTTGGATCAAAAAACATTAATATTAAGAATTTATGTTTACAAACGTAAAAATACAAAGAGTACAATAAAAATGTGAAAAGGTTTTTTTGTGCCTCCAATATCATTCTAATTCTCAAATTAAATCAACAATCCATTATTTAATTTTAATTTAGCTTTATAAACGTAGAAAATACAAAAAGTCCCATTAAAATTCAGAAAAGTACAATTTTGGTCGCCATAACATTTTCAGTCTTGTATCAATAGTCACTGATTTCAAAATTCTAGTTTCGCAAACGTTGAAAATACCAAAAGTACCATACAAATTGAAAAAGTACCTTTTTTGTCGCGAATAACATTTTTAGTCTTACTTAGAATCAATAGTCCTTAATTGTACAATCCTACCTTCATTAACGTAGAAAATACAAAAAGTACCATAAAAATTAAAAAAGTACCTTTTTAGTCGCCTATAACATTTTTAGTCTCACCTAGAATCAAAAGCCCTTGATTGTACAATCCTTCATAAAAGTAGAAAATACAAAACGTAGACAATACAAAAAATACCAAAAAAATTCAAAAAATTACCTTTTTAGTCGCCCATAGTCCTTTATTTTACAATACTACCTTTATAAACGTAGAAAATGCAAAAAGTACCATAGAAATGCGAAAAAGTAAATTTTTGGTCCAAGTTCCAAATTCAAAGTTTAAAATGTTCAAATATCTATGTAACAAAATGTTTTAATAGACAGGATTTAAAGTCAGTAAATCTACTATTTTTTGCATAATAGTAATTATGTTCTAAAAAGTTCCAAACTCTTTTTCCGATTTTTTTCCTTTCTACCCTGTTATGAATGTGTTTCATTTTTGACCAAATTATATAATTTTTTATGTCTGGTAAAATGCTAATTAAAAATTTTGTGAAAATTGGCCGTCCAATTAGGAATTACATACATTTTCCGGAATTTTCCCCATTTTGGTACCTTTTTTGTCCCCAAAAAAGTTTCCAAAAATTTCACCAAAATTTTTACCCTTTTTTGATTTTTATTTTTTTGAGCAAAAATAAAAGTTATTGTTTGATTTTTATTTTTTCGAGCAAAAATAAAAGTTACTCTTTGAGCAAAAATAAAAGTTATTTTTTGATTTTTATTTTTTCGAGCAACAAAAAAATTTATTTTCTAACGAAATGTACGTGTTACAATAATTAAGTTAATATTAAATATTTATTTTAATGTGCATAAAAAATTCCCATGATGATCACATTTATTGTGATTTCTCACATTTTTGTGTACTATTCTAAATCAATGGTGGGCGCTGGTTTGTCTGAGTTACGAAGTTTTTCGGGTATTTAGTAAATCATCCTACATGATTGCTGAAAAGTTTTTAAAACAACCTGAAAAATAACATAAGTAAGAAATTAAAATCACATTATAACACTGTTGAACTTTTTTGGGATTATTGTCTGGGGGGTGAGAAATTCCAAGTCAGGGTGATGGTACTAGGTCAGTATAGTAAAACCCTCAAAGGGCTTGGCGTTCGTATGTGTCAGTTTTTTTTATGACATTTTAAATTTTTTCCTTATCTTGGTGTTTTTTCGCTTAGTTGTAACATTTTGGCAAAAACGTAGTTTACCATAACTCGAGAACCACTTATCCGATTTTGATGAAACAAAGTTAGAAAAATTAAAAATTACAATTGCTCTAATCGGTTTCTGTACCGTTTTCCTATATGTGCAACACTTTCGAAGTTAAAAATGAATGTATGAAGGGAAAAAAGTATTTTTTGCCTAAAAATTTAAATATTTTTTTTTTAAATTCATAAAAAATCCAAAATGGAAAAAAGTGCCAAATTTAATTACTTTCGCGTAAAGTCACATAACTCATGAGCAAAAAAAGGCATAGATCATGAAAATCGATGCACGCGTTTCTCATTTATTCACAATTAGGTAAATGTATGAATTTAAAAAATTTGCTCCAGATATGCACAACATTATTTGGAGAAAACATTGACACTCACAAGCCGAACTCTCTCATATTTTTCTACTGTACTAAAAGAGAAATATTGATGTGGCAACACTGGTTCTGTAATGTTCACATAAAACATGCATTGTCATTATACTTCTTCTCTTTCTCACACTGGTTCTGTGATTTTTGTCATTCAACAAGTGCCGACGAACGCGATCAGTAAAAGTGATTTTTCTCCAGTTTTTTAAAAGTGAACAAAAGAGAACAGAATATGGAACTGTGCAAGCCAGATATAAATAGCTTTTGCCACTGCTGTGATCAATATGTCTCAACACATAAAAAAATGGGAAATTTCAGTACTGATTTTGTTCAAACATACGAGATGTACTTCAACCAAAATGTTATAGTGAACGAAAATTGGGTGCCAAATATAGTGTGTAAAAGCTGCTACAACCGTCTAATGGATTGGAAAAATAGAAGACGTGAAAGTATGCCATTCGGTATCAGAATGACTTGGACTAATCCTGGCGAAGGTCACAATCCATTGAATTGCTATGCATGTGCGAATAAAGGAGCCGCAAAAAGGATAAGAAAATCGTATAATTACGTTGGTGTTGCAAGTGCCGCAACACCATTGCCTCATTCGGACCACATCCTATGCCAAAAGCTTCTAGCCCAGATATTTTTTCTTCTACGACTGCTCCAACATATCATGCACGTGATGATCCCCCATATGAGCCATCAGTACCCAATGAGCCAATTTTAATAAATCAAAATAAGCTTGATTCAATTGTTGCCAAGTTGGAATTAACACAGCATAAATCGGAAGAGCTGGCTTCCATTTTGAAATCAAACTATTTATTGGCACCCGGTGTGAAAGTCACAGCTTATCGAAGTCGTCAGGCAACACTCCAAAGTTTATTCCTTGTGAATGATGAAAAAACTTCTGCATATTGCCCGGATGTAGGAAAATTGATGGACGCAATGGAAATAAAATATGAAGCAGATGACTGGAGATTATTTATTGACAGTTCAAAACTCAGCTTGAAGGCAGTTTTATTGCATAAGACCAATAAAAAACCTTCAGTTCCAATCGCATATAGTACAGAAACGAAAGAAACATATGATGCACTGGAAAACATTTTCAAAATGGTTAACTACGCCAAACATATGTGGCGCATATGCTGTGATTTAAAAGTTGTAGCTTTGCTTTGTATGCTTTGCGGTCTTCAAAGCGGCTATATAAAATATATGTGCTTTTTGTGCGATTGGGACACACGATTTTCCGGTGATCAATATGCATGCCACGGATGGAAACTCAGAGAGCACAGCAGGTTACAAACGACCAATATTATTCGTGAGCCTCTCGTGCCGAAGGAGAAGATATTGCTGCCTCCACTACATATTAAACTTGGAATTGTTAAGAATTTTATCAAAACTGCCGCCAAAAGAGATGAAGTTTTCTTGTGTTTGAAACTAATTTACCCGAGACTCAGCGAAAGTAAAATTAAAGAAGGTAAGTTATAATATCACATTCATTTCCCATGATTTTCCATCTTAACAAATTAATTTTTTCCAATCAGGCGTACTAAATGGTCCAGATATACGAAAGCTGATTAAAAGTGACGCATTCAACAATATTTTGATTGACGCTGAATTGAATGCATGGCAGGCAATCAAAGAAGTAATAGAAGGCTTGTTGTTGAAGCATCGTTCTAACAACTACGATGTTTCTGTCGCAAGGATGTTAAGAGCATTCTTGGAAATTGGTGTCCACATGTCCTTGAAAATCCATTATTTACATCATCATCTGGACTACTTCAGCAAACAATTGGCTACCGAATCTGATGAACAAGGTGAACGCTATCATCAAGTTGCTATGCCATTTGAAATGAGGTAATACTGATTTTTTATTTTTTCAAACTCATTTTAATAAAACAAAAACTTACAGATATAGAGGCAAAAAGTCGCCGAGTGCAATAATTGCGGAAATTTTCTGGTGGAGTAAGCTTGTGTGGCAAGACAAGGATGATCTTGATGATAACGAATTTTCAGGAGATGCAGAAGGGCCAACAGTGGAGTCACACATTGACATTATGTGTGGTTCAGAAACTGATGATAGCGATTAATGCGATGCCACTAGTCCCGAACAACCACCATCGTAAAAGTCTAGGCAATATTTATTAAAATAAATAAATAAATAAAATAAAAATAAAAAATTATAGAAATGTTTACTTAATTTTTTTAAGAGTTTATGGCCAGAAGTCTGGAGTTATTGGGGAAAATTTATAAAAAGGGCGATAAATGACACTTTTTTGAATAAAAACAAATATCAATATTCTTGTAAAAATGGGATACCTTCACTTAATTGTAAATAAAAGCAGAACGCGTTAATCGATTTCTATGATCTATGTCGCATTTTGTTTATAGGTTATGTGACTTTACATGAAATAAATAACAATTGATCCTTTTTTCCGTTTTGGATTTTTTATGAATTAGAAAAAAAACAAATTTTAATTTTTAGGCAAAAAAATATTTTTTTTCTCCACAAATTAATTTTTACCGGCAAAACTGTTGATTATAAAGAAAAACGTTATATGAACGGATTAAAGAAATTGTAATTCTAAATTTTTTTTGAGTTTGTTTCATCAAAATCGGATAAGTGGTTCTCGAGTTATGTTAAACTACGTTTTTGCCAAAATGTTACAACTAAGCGAAAAAACATCAAGATAAGGAAAAAATTTAAAATGTCATAAAAAAAAACTGACACATACGAACGCCAAACCCTTTGAGGGTTTTACTATACTGACCTAGTACCATCACCCTGACTTGGAATTTCTCACCCCCCAGATTGGCTGTTGTACTGTGTAATTATTAATTGAAGACAATAGTTGATAACGAAGTTTGAAAAACAAATAGTTGATAATTTGTAAATACTAAGCAAATCGAATTGATAAAAATGAGAGGAGTTATTAGGAGCTTTTAGAATAGTATGTAATGATATTAAACAATCACTGACAATAAATATGAGAAATCACAAATTCGAGTACAGTGTTATTATTATTTCGTTCATTATTAAAAACTCGTCTTTACCGTTATATTTAAATAATATTTAATATCAAAAGTGTGAAAAGGAAAGTTCAGTTCTTAATGTGAATTCATTTGAAATATTGCATTCGAATAATTAAAATTTGTTTTAAAAAATGGGACGCAAACGTAATTTATATCTACGCGAATTCTTTAATGAAAACGAGGGTGAATGCGAATGCAAATCTTGTGGCCAAAAAATAAATGGTAGAAGACACATCGAAAAAAAACACAGTGAACTTCTTAAGAACAGTGCAAAAAAATCAACATCAGATGAAAGTGAAAATACGAAAACTAAATTTTAAGTTCAAATGTCGAAAAATAAAGTGATATAGGCGTGCATCGATATGGTGACAAAAGAATCGCTACCGTTGGCGTTTTTTGACTCGGAGCAATTTAAAATATTGACGACTCCAATATCTGATGGTTTAAAAATATCAACAATTAACTCAAGAAATATAATGGAGTTGGTACATACAAAATGTCAAGCTATCAAAACTAAAATAAAAGATATAGTAAAAGAAAAAGTTATTTGCTGGGAAAAATATAAACACCGATATAAGTAAAAAAATGTTGGCTAACATAGAATCAAGACAAATTATTTTATTGGAAAATGACACAATATATGCTGCATTATTCTTGGACCCTAGATTCAGGAGTTTACTAACACGTGCGAAAAAAGAAGCATCTAAAAAGACCAACTTGTTGTATTAAACATTAATAAATGCTTTTATTAATTAAAGCAAAATAGCGTTCAAAGCTCATGTTCTTTTCTAAAGAGTGGTTTGCGAGAAATGGAAATTTTAAAATGTTCCTCTGATGATGATGATGGCATAATAATTAATGACAATGTTCGCAAAGCTTTTTATGAAATTGATAACTATACAGAAAAACGAATGGATGTCGATGAGGATTTGATGGAATACTGGAACAGTATGAAATATGTACTTCCCTGGCTATGTAGACTGGCTTTTGTTTTGCATTATGTACCTGCGACACAAGTTAGTGTGGAGAGATCCTTTTCAGCCCTTAAACTGATTCTAAGAGAGTTGCGGTACAATTTGTCAGTGGACAATTTGAAAGCTCTAATGATAGTCAAACTAAATTCTGATGTTTGAAATATACTCGATATTAGCTCGAAAAAATAAGAATCAAAAAATAACTTTTATTTTTGCTGGAAAAAATAAAAGTCAAAAAATAACTTTTATTTTTGCTCGAAAAAATAAAAATCAAAAAATAACTTTTATTTTGGCTCGAAAAAATAAAAATTAAAAAAAAACTTTTATTTATGATAAAAAAATAAAAATCAAACAATAATTTTTATTTTTGCTCGAAAAAATCAAAATCAAAAAATAACTTTTATTTATGCTCAACAAAATAAAAATCAAAAAATAACTCTTATTTTTGCTCAAAAAATAAAAATCAAAAAATAACTACTATTTTTGCTCGAAAAAATAAAAATCAAAAAAAAACTTTTGTTTTTGCTCGAAAAATAAAAATCAAAATTTTAAAAAGCAACATATTTTATCATAGACTAATGCATAAGGATCAATATGGTAAACATGAATCCGTTTTCCGACATTTACTTCTATATGCTTTTTTTGCTTTAAAATTTCAAAATAACTGTTATTTTCGGTCCCTGCTTATACATGTGAATTTGGATAAAGTGCCGAATTCTTATTAATATTTTACATTATTACATTATACATTATTTACATTATATTATTACTTAAAACAGTTTAAACCTTTTTTATAACTTTGTGTGTTTGGAAGTTACACAGGGTACCAAAAAAGTAATAAATTATAGTTTTTACCCGTTTTTTCCCTTAGGGGTTGAAAATTCTGAAAAAAAAGCCAGACACCTGTCAGCTTATTTTTTGGGCAAATTACAATACTTTTTGAGCTTAATTTGTATCATTTTTAGTTTGGCAGATGTAAGATGACCGATTTTACCAGTTTTTACCCCCTTAAAGTACGAATTTCCCAAAAATCCCTTCTTAGTGAAAGGGGAACCGATTGTCCAAATTTAATGTCTCTAGCTCTTTGTGTTTGGGCCGTGCGATGATGAATCAGTCAGTCAGTCACGTTACTCTTTTATATATATAGATAAGTGGTTATCGTCTTTTCCGTTCTGACAGAACAACGAATGGTGGTGAAGTTGTTTTATACATACATACATATAAGTATAAATTTAACCATTACCTGCATGTCGAAAAATAAAAATAATGCTAATCACAATCTTGAGTATATTTTGATGGAAATTTGTAATAACAATGATAAGCTATTGTTTGGGACAATATACAGACCAAACAAAAGGATTGTTATGAACCCCATGAAAGCTAAGTACTTACACTCTTGGGTATGACTATATAATTTTAATATAAAATAAATTTAACTTTAACTCAACTTAGAAGACATGAGTTCTTTTGGTTTGAACTTAGCCAACAATAGAAATCCAACTATTTTACGTCCACCTCAAGTACATTACTTGATGTATGTTTTATTAACAACAATTCAAACCTGTTACTATTTGATCAGCTATCTGCATCCATTTTTTCACGTCATGATTTACTATGTATAGACTTCAAACTTACAAACAGCACCAAATCACGAATTTCGCAATAAAGAGACTTTAAAAATATGATCATCTGTCTCTTAGGGCTAAACTATCATATATAAACTGGAGCTCGGTGTTTTGTACTTTGTTGTTGCTGATGAGCAATGAAACTTATTAGATCGAAATCTTAAATATATTTTTGAAAAATATGGGGCCTGTTCGTAAACGCATCACTGCGCTGCACAATATGATTACTTAGCGCTGCCACTGCAAATCATGTTGCTGATGCTTCTTTTTGCTTATTTTATTGCTGCATTTACGAACGAGCGAACACTGCGGAAAAATGGAAAAAATTATTATAAATTTAATTTGTGAATTTGATAATACAATATCTGACATATATTTCACATTCGACGCTAAAAATGTTTGAAAAGTAAAATAATCAAAAATAAATCATAAAAAACCACATTCTTTATTCTCACACATCTATTGCATCAGCCATTTTTGTAAGTAGTTTTTTGTATTTATTTGCGCATAATAGACTTTAATGTTGCATTTAGTCGATGGTCACACACGACGATTATAGTTGGGCAATTCTTGAGTTTATAGATGTTTTTACCGTTTTAGGTGAGGAGAAAACGAAGGGAAAAATAATCGCCGGTACTCGGCTATTTGAAGCAATTTTTCTTTTTTTTTTTATATTTGACATTTCTTTTCATTCGGTGTTTCGCTTCTTGGTGTGTAGTAATTTAAAAACTTGGATTAAAAATTTCACAAATTAAACGTTTAAAATATTTAAAAATAAAAAAACACAAACAAAATATTTTAGTGAAAACATTTTAATTAAAAGCGTTAAAAAAATCAATTATATTATTTTATGTATGTTTTAATTTTTCTTTTTGCTATTTACGGCAAAAGCAGCGTTGCCAGAAGCTTCGGAGAGAAAATCATCACTTAGGGCAAAATAATCATATTTTGAAAAAGAAAATCATCAAATCAAACATTTTATTACAATCGCAAAAAAAAACAATAAAAATTTATTTAGAAAACTGATTTCTTATTAGATGAGTTATTTAAAACAAAAAATATATTAAATTGATATTAAAATATATATACATATTCGTATAGCGACTTGTGAATAAAATCAAATTGACAGATACTCTGTAGTATGTTAAAATATTAAAATTGCATATCTATCATTCGAAATGTAGAAACATAAAAAACTTGAATGTTTTAATATAAAAAAACGATCATACATTTAACAACACATATGAATTAAAGTATTTTAGGAATCATCATTATTGTTATACAGAATAGGTTTCATATTTGTATTTATACCTTAATATATTTTTAGTTATAGCATGAACAATCGTTTAACTTTAAGTATACTTTTGAATACCCCTTAAGAGTGCTGTTATCTAATCTATTTCTATTTAAAACTTAAAATATTCGTTCAACATTTGCAGAAGAAATAGGACAAATTTTGACAGAGTCGGAAAAGCTAAGATTTTGTCATCTCGTGTTATTTTTGAGACTTCTGACCAAAATTCTTCACAACTTAGATCATCTAAAGTTGTAAAGTGTTCGTCAAAGTAGAGAAGACGTAGTTTTCTAAACTCGTTTTCTAAGTTTTGAACATCATTCTTATCAATTGAATAAATTTGAAAATGAAAAAAAAGGTTTTTTTAAATAATTATGGTTAAAATCAAATCGTAAAATGAAGTACAATTTTCAACAATTTTTTTTTCATTTTCTCCAAGTTTAAGATTGGAAATTTTTTTGTTTTATAAACACGACCAAATAAATATCTTCGTTTTGTAAACGAAGCAATTCAAAAATTAAGTTCATTAATCAAATTGATGTTAACGTAATTTGGTTTTAAAAAATTATCTAAAATTCATCATAAATTCTTTGTATTTGAGACTTTGTTTATTATGTTAAGAATATACTTTAAAACTTTATTGGTTTAAAAATTGATTGTTGATAGGAATTGTAGAAAAATTATGTTTCGTATCTACAACATATATAATTTCTAAAAATAAAAATCATTATTTTGGAGAAAAAAATCATAAATCATATATTAGCAAAGAAAATCCTTAAAAATATGACAAAATCATGACTATGGCAACGCTGGGCACAAATGACAAATTGTAAGAAAATAAAAGCTAAACAAAACAGAAAAATCGCCAAAGGAATCGTCGTGTGTGAACATAAAAGCAAGTTCAAAAGAAAATATGGAAAAAGTTGGGCAATTAAAATCGTCGTGTGTGACCTTCGACTTACGAACAGATGACAGCTGCAGTGTTGCCAACGTTTGCATTTACGAACATTGTGCGCATAATATGCACAGCTGTGATGCATTTACGAACAGGCCCATGTTCATATAAAATTAATAATCCTGAGATATGACAAAATAAGTTATCAAAATAAGTTTTAATCATGTATTGATTCACGAAAAAAAATGGAGAGTGATTCACAGAATTGGATTAGTTAATAATAGCAATACTGATACATAACACTATGCAACAAGCAAAAATTCCCAGCAAAACCACTATATTTTCTGATTCGATATAATCACCTACCTAACTACAAAAATCATCATAGTTTGTATGGCAAGGTTTTTTTTAAATTTTTTTTTATAAATTTGAGATTTTTTAAGAGACTGCTCCATACATCTTGTCGTAACTTCGAAACGACTTATATATACACATGTAGGGGGAATATCGAAGCAGACCACTACTACCACGGGTCCCTTTTCGACCCCCTTCGCTCCCCAGTGATTTCGTGTCCACCGATCAGTATACCCTCAATCACTGAGTCCCGCGCCACAACCGGCGCACAGTGGCGCCTTTTGACTTTTTTCGTTGCAAAAATCATAACTTTTGAAATAATTAAGATATTTTAAAGACTTAAAAAGATGTTGACAGAGGACACTTTAGGCTTCAAAATAATGTTTACAAAATAGTACTAGAGGTACAGGGTGCTCCAAAAATTGCGGTTAAAATAGGATAATTTTTCCAGTTAAATGTTAACATTTTTTTTAAATATAAGTTTTTTAATTGTATCGCAAATACACATTTTTATATACTTTTAATATTTAAATCTAAGTAAATTTATATTAAGTAACTAGTTTAACCCGGTGCGCTTTGCAATGCACATTGTTCAAATCCGAAAGTTTAGAAAAAAAACTGTAATATAACATGTTAAACCAATATTAAATTTTTTTATTTCTATTACAGAAACACATTTTTAAATTATTGTTTTAATATTAATATATTTATGCTATAGATATAATGTTATTTATCTATATTATATATATAAAAAAAAGTGTGTTTGTATGTTTGTTTGTGCTTTAAAGACGGTTAAACGGCTGGACCGATTTCCTTGAAATTTTCACAGAATCTTTCTGTATGTCTGGAAAAACTATGGGCTATACTTTGGTTTGAAATTGTAAGTGGGCGGGGTGCCACGCCCTATTAAAGAATAAGTATTAAATATTATATATCACGAAAGTTAATGCAGCTTGAGTCTTCAAATTAGGTACGGTAAACTTTGACATCCACACGAACATTTGAGTAAAAAATGGGCGGACTTGCAATAGTAGGCGTGGCCACATGAATAAAATACTAAAATTCGTATATTTGGAAAACGATATCGATAAAGGTAGTCAAATTTTGCAAAAGCAACTTTGATATTTAAATAAACATTTTTGGAAAAAATGGGTGCATTAACAATAGTGGGCGTGGCACCTACCATATGTATTAAATACTAAAATTTGGGGTAGCGAAGCACACCGGGTATTAACTAGTTTAGTATATATTTTATTTAGCTAGAATAATTGGTTTTTATTAGTTATTTATCTTGGAAATAGTCATCAAGATTGGGAGCGTTATCTAATAGATTTAACATATCGGGGCTGTAATTATATTCTTCCAAATCCTTTCGAGATCTTGTCTTATGTCTTCGTGATGAAATTAGTGGGTCTAAAGAGGCCGCCAACATATTGAAAAGGTCCGCATTCTGTCTAATCCGTGAAATTTTGCAAGTATTCGTATATCTAATTTTTTAGTAGTCTTTGTTTTTGCATTCTTTGGCTTCTTCTGACAACTCTCCAATCGGTAAGCATTGATTTTCAATTAAACTTTTACCATGAGCCAAAATCTTATGAACCGTAGGAGTAAGTTTCTTCTTAGGGTACATTTGAGCTAAAATTTGCGCAGTTTTTGATGCATAATCATCAAACTTTGGGCCATTTACCATTTCTCTAGAGTTTATAATATTTAGGATAACTGCCAACCCGTTTATAATATTATTGTCGACCCCAGTAATTCGGGCTGTTACGCGGACCGGATGATCCATCACATTGCACTTTTACCTCTACCGATACTTCAGTTACCTTTACATTAGGTGACACTGCTTCTTTTTTGGCAGATGTAATCTTTTTGTATCACGGAAGAATACTCCCTTTGATTCTCTGCAGTCGACCTGGGCTTGCAAGTACCACAGCTTTTGTAATGTCGGACCTTGATTTATCTTTTACAAACTTAAGACATAATGCTTCTGAAAGATGTGATTTAGATATATCTTTTGTGGCATTTTCAAATTTACGTTTTCTTGTGTACTCAGAACACTCGTTTATAGTTTTTGCTGGTCTTCCTCTTTTGCTGTCAGAGGATGTATGTAGTTCTTCGATGTTTTCAAAAGTTGTAACTCCATTTAGCCAGTCTGGGTTGTTTTTCATACATGCTTTTTTCTTACGGTGTGAGGTAAGCCATTTTTTAATTGCTAGGAAAACGAAGTGAATTTTGCTATGAACATCCATTTCGTGGTATCCTGGTAAATCGTGTAGTTTTTCCACAATAGCCAATTTAAATGCATTTTCATTATCTGAGTTTGTGAATAACTCCAACAATTCTAAATTGGTAAATGACATTATCGCACTTTAAAATAAAATTGTACAAGTTCTGTTACTGATCACTAGTTTTAGAAAGTACAAACTTAACTGGCTGCATTATACAATTGCGGTTAATTTGGTACCCAAAAATTAAAAAAAGGGTTTAACTACCTAATTTGAGCAAAAAAAAAAAATTACTCGAATAAATGTATACCTGCAGTTTATATTTTATTCAGTATAAAAAAGTTTTAAAACTACATGCCTACTTTTATAACAGGTATTTTTAAATTGAAATAAATAAAAAATTTGCAATATTTATGCCTACCTGATTGGCAGAGCAAAATATTGTTTACTATTTAAGGAGAAGCAATAAAAATATGCAACAAGTAACTATTTGTTACATTCTTTAAAAATGAGAAAAAAATTTTTTTCTCGTTTTCGCTATGAGGTTGTAACAGTTTTCTTCTTATTTTACCTACAGCGGCAACCTACGGCAGCTAAGCTAAGTTAAATTATTTAAAGTATCATGTAGCAAATATGCTCAGAAAATATGGGCGAGACCATTTTTAGATATGCTCTATTTTATTTGTAAAAATTACCTAAATATAGGGTGTCTAAAAAGCGGCGACTGCCGAAAAAGTAGGGCATCTGCTAAACATTTTACTACTTCGTTTAATAAAAAACAAACATACCTTTGAAAAAATACCAAAAAAGTAGTAATCAAACGGCAATGTTTCTGACACTTTAATTCTAAAATGCATCTTTTTTTTCAAGATCACCCTTTTTTTTGCTTTTTAAAAAATTTTCGACTTTGAGCATATCCACAAACTATAATTTTTATGCAATTAAGGAAAACGTTTTTGAATTGTGATCAGTAAGTAGTTCCTTATAAGATGTTTTCAATCATTTCACAAAATTTTGTCATGAAATTTTGTATTTTTGCCACGGGTTTTAGGAAAAGGCGCCACTGTGCGGCGTTTGCTCTGGACTAGAAAAACGATTTCACACTGTCGACTGGTGATTGTCGACAATCCTTTTCGCACAGTCCTTTGTAATCGCCAGCATCTCCCTCAGACTAAGGTCCCCCATCGCACTCATACTCAAAGTGTGCTTGCCTGTGATCCTTAATCTTCCGCTCTCCAACGCCGGACACTCGCATACTACATGCGCTGCCGTCTCGGCACCCTCCAGGCACATTTTACAAATATCATCATCCACGATCTGCATCCTCTTCAGATGATATTTGAAGTTACCATGTCCTGTAATCAACACAGTGATCCAGCTCATCATACTCCGATTAATACCGAGTATCTTCACTGCACCCCTGCCAAGTGGCTCCCTGAGCACCATACGATCCTGTCTACACGTTGTTCCCTCCATCCACCTTCGCAAGTTCATAGAGTTCACCCATTGAAAGATCTTTGCCCGCAATAACCCATTGCCCAGAGCAGTTTTGGGTTCCGGTCCGCAGAATGCAGCCTCAGACCCCTTCTTAGCAAGTTCGTCAGCACCCTCATTCCCAGCTATGCCCACGTGTCCCTTAACCCACATCAGCGTTACCTGATTTGTAGAGGCACACCTATTGAGCTTTAGAACACACTCAAGCACCAAAGAGGAGTTCACATCCATCCGCTGCATACGTTTTATAACCGACTGGTTGTCAAGTGCAATAAGAATTCTCTTCTCATACATTCGACATTCCAACAGGTGGTCCAACGCGTGCAGCAAACCAAGCATTTCTGCCTGATAGACCGACACGTACTCCCCCAGATTCAGGGTGCAGGATAAGTTCAACTCAGATAAGTACACACCAGCACCTGCCCTTCCGTCTATAAAGTACCCATCAGTAAAGATACTGATGTCATTCTCCATGCACTCATCGTGCATGAATCCATCCGCTATGAGCGTGTGATGTAACCTTTCGATCACTTTCGCCCGACTCATGCGCTCCATCGGCATCTGAGCCTCCCTAACCTCTTTATCCACGAGGTCCAGGATTCTCCTATGCCCCAAAACCGATCCAAAGCGATACCACATGTCATCGCTTCGCATCCGAATCGCCAATCTTGCCGCCGTCTACCTTACAAGTAAGTCCAACGGCAGCAATCCCAGCATTGCCTCCATCGCCTGCGTTGGTGTGGTACGTATCGCGCCACATATACCAATGCAAGCAATCCTTTAAACCCCGTCCATTTTCCGCCTAACCGTCGCCTGAGAGGCCTTCGGCCACCAGACAACAGATGCGTAAGTGATCGTCGATCTCACCACCACTGTGTAAATCTAGTGTGCAGCCTTAGGTGAGATTCCCCACTTCAGATGATTCCCCAGATATTTCACCTTTCACATATTTCACACTTTCATATTTCACACATTGATCTCGGTTACAAAAAGAATAAAGGATTCAATCTCTATGCCCTTCCTTCTCCGCGTGAAGAGCATAGCATTCGACTTGCCAGCATTTATGGTTAGTCCCTGTTCACAACACCATTCCTCGGTTACTCTGAGCGCCTGTCTCATGCAACCTAAAATCGTCTCCATGAACTTACCACGAACCATAATTGCCACATCATCTGCATACCCTACCGTTTGTATGCCCATTACCTCCAGTCTCCTGAGAAACCTGTTATGTTCCACAGCAGAGGTGATAAGACCCCTCCTTGCGGACATCCCCTGACCACACTTCCCCGAACCCTGGTGCTCCCGGTCCTGAGATTCACTGCCCTACATCTGAGCATGGCGCCGATCCACTTCACCACAACAGAATCGACCCCTCGCTCATCGAGAGCATTTCCCAGCCTATCAAAAGCGCCTTCTATATCCATAAATACGGACAAAGCCAGATCACTATTGAAAATCTCCCTCGTAGCAACCCTCACCAGTTCATGCAGGGCTGTCTCAGTAGACCTCCCAGCTCTGTAAGCTTGCTGACTCCCACTCAATGGCGTATCCATAAGCGTGTTCTCCTCCAGGAAGTCAACCAACATCCTTTCCATTGCCTTTAATAGAAAGAATGTAAGACTGATCGGCCTGAACGACTTAGCCTCCGTATAGTCCCTCTTCCCCGGTTTGGGAAGAAAAACCACCCTGGTCTCCCTCCATGTCACCGGAATATACCCTGTCGAAAGACAGGCAACAAATATTTCCCTAATCACCACAAGTAGAGTGTTCATACCCCACTTTAGTAATGCAGGAAATATCCTATCCATCCCAGCCGCCTTAAATGGGGCAAAAGACAAAATTGCACTTCTAACCCCATTAAGAGTTACTATCCTTTCAGCATCAATTCGCCTTACCTCGAAACGACTTACTCGATTTAGTTTAACAATCCGTCTGAAAACTTCAAATTACGCCAGCTTTAAGTTTCTGATCTAGCCATCAGTTTTGGAGTTATCGAGGAACAAGTCGGAAAACAAAAATTTTTTTTGAAAAAATTTTCAAATTAAAAAATTTATAAAAAAGGGAACGCAACAAATAATTACCAGTTTTGGTACTTAATCTTAAAACTGCATTTATTAGAAAAAAAATAAATTTTATTACATGAAAATCCATTGATAAATTCGTGTTTTATTCCCGATAAAGTGAAGGTATGTACCTAGTTTTGATATTTTTTATCACAAATTAGTGTAAAGCAAAAAATTTTGTGATTTTTTTTTATTTTTTTAAAGGAAAAAATAATATTAAATTATTTTCGGACGTTAATCAGTCTAGAAGTTAGATGAGATCTTAAATGCATCCAAAATTTATTAAACTTACACTTCCATATACTCTAACTTATATCACCCATTTATTTAGTACCATCATTACAACATCTACGTTCCATGCTATGTGGAAGTATGCAAAAACTGGACGGTTTTGCAATCTGATTAAAGTTTTCGACCTATTCCGATATTGCCGTATCTATCAAAAGTCTTTGAAAAATTAATACACTCAGAAATTCTTTGTTTATTAAGAGGCAATCAGAGGATTCAGACCAAAACATAGTTGTTTTAGTTCTCTATTGGACGTTTCTAAAGAAATAAAGTATAAATATGTTTATGACCTTCCAATTTATGTAAAACATTGCCAAATACAAATGTATGCAGATGATGTACAAATTTATATTAGTTGTAGTGTAGCAGATGCATCAAATTGTATACGATAGATAAACCGGGATTTACTTGGATCACCAGGAAACTTTATTACATGTCTTCCACCAATACGGATTAATAGTAACACAATAAGTTTTGTCGAATCTGCAAAGAATCTTGGTATTATATTTAACAGGGAATTAAATTGGTCGGATAATATTAAAACAACCTGTGGGAAAACATTTGATATGCTACGAAATCTCTGGATGTCACAATATTTCACGCTGATTCATATTTGAACGCTGTAAGCAGGCGAAGGCTAAGCAGGCGAAGGTTAAATATAACAACATTGCAAGATATGTATTTGGTATTAAAAGACGCAAAAGCATATCTCAATTTGCGAAACAAATTTATAATGTTACGTTTGATAATTTACTGAAGTGTCGTACATTATTATAAGATTATATGTAATCGACAACCACCATACTTGTTTAGAAAAATAACATTTTCCAGGTCAAATAGAGAAAATAAGATAAACAGCATAATATAGCTTAAGCGATTTCTGAGCAATATTTCTTTATTAATTCGATTTGTCTTTAGAGACTGTCCCTTAGACGCGATTATGTCCTTTAGCTATAAGAAGAAGCTCAAGAGCCCCAGGTACACACCCCATAACAGATGATGGATAATCGTACGCGAGAAGTATAGCATTTGATAATTCTTAGCTCAGTTATTGATTTGCCTTCACGTCCACCTTTAAGGAGTTGCACCTTTCTCCCTAGTTAGAGTCAATATTATATAAAAAAATTGATATGGGTAACATTTTTCCTGCATCTAAAAGAGGAACTTTCTTTTTTATTATGAAGCATGGCCAATATATTTCCGGAATTTGATCTGCCTGCCACGTTGGTCTAATTCCACAGTGCTCTTTACACAGGGTGAATAAAATGTGTCGATCAGCGCCAGCAAGACACCTGGTTGTCGTGCTGGCGCAACTCCACACCGAGCTCACGCTCTTCCCGCAAACATTACTGCTGTTCAAGAATCCATCAATCTCAATTCGACGCCGTGCTCAGGAGCTTTGTCTTCGAAGAACAACTTTAGCCACAATTTTGCACAAAGATTTGCATTTGTTTCCATATAAGATTCAGTTTACACAAGAGCTTCTTCCAAAAGACCATTTACGCCGCCGTACATATGCCAATAGGATGTTACAGCTCGCCCATGATAACCCCGATTTTCATGAAAAAATCATAATGAGTGACGAGGCACATTTTCATTTGAATGAATATGTGAATAAACAGAATAGTCGGTTATAGGCAGTGGAAAACCCTCAAATTATTATTATCAGTCACCTTTGCATTATTAAAAGTGACAGCTTGGTCTACAATTTGGTCAGGAGGAATCATTGCACCTTACTTCTTTGAAACTGAAAACATCGTAACGGTAACTGTCAACGTTATGCTTTGGGTTTGACTAACATGTGGTTCAACAAGACGGTGCCACATCGCATACAACCAGGATTACAATGGAATTAATGCGAGACCTCTTGGCCTCCATAGCCGCCTGATTTGACTGCTCCAAACATCTTTTTGGGGGATTAAAACAAACCAAAAACGCTGGAGCAACTCAAACAAAATATTTTTAATAAAATTAATTAAATACTGCGTGAAATGTGAGTGTGGACAGGATAAAACATATAAAACAATTGACGAACTAATGAGCAATCAGCCCCCTCACGGGTGACAATTTTTGTAACCAAATCAGCGGCAGCAGTCAATCATATTCAAGTGGAACCCAAGACTAAGGCTAAAACCAAAGTCCGGATGCTAGCACACAAACGTCACGTATGAATCCATACGTCACGCTACCCTTGTCACTGTCGGTCCAACACACCCTCCACCTAGGCACAATCTGCTCATCCAAGGGCACCTTAACACGTGCACCATCCGCATCTATCGGATCAGCAGCAGAAATTCAGTCATGCTCTAGAAGTGGTAGTCCTTTCCTGATTTTGAATGCAATAGCTCGACGCATTTCCTGAAAGTTAAAAGGAGCTACACCTAACAAGACCTGAAGTGCATCGGTCGACAACGTGCAACATACCTGCATACAAGCCTACATGGCAATTCTCTGAACTGACAAGACCTTGTTCGTGCCTGCAACAGACACAACTGTTTCATACCCCTCATACTAAGTTTTCAATAAAGAAAGAAGTTTTTGAATTACATGAATTCCGTTAGTGTTTTAAATATTTTTGAAAACACATCCATAAGATTAGACAGAAAGAGAGCCTAAGAATGTGATGATGTTTTTGTATTTTTCGTTACATATACATACATATGAAAAGTTTAATTTTGAGAACTCCTCATGATTGATGTATGAAAAATATCATGTTTTTTACAGCGGATTATATTCAAAAGTACATACTAAATAAGTATATAAGTATGTGAGTGTTAAGTTTTCTTTTTGTCTGTCGTTTTATTAATATTTTCTTTCTATTTGGGAGAAAGCATTTATGCTTTGTTGTTGTGCTAACAAAAAATATATTGATTCGCAACGATATGACGATGCCTTTACAAATGACATATCTGTAGTTTTCATGGATAACCACGTACAAATGTCTTAAAATAAAATTTTTCAAGAGAGCCACAAAAACCGTTTTATGTAAAACAACAGGTTAGGTATTGAACTTTCTTTCTCTTTACCATTCATGTTAATAAAGATCTTAAACTTTTCTTATAAAAATTTCAGACATATTTATATCATTTAAAAATTGGATCATAGCGATTTATGAATAAAACACAGTTGTCGCAAAAGTCCATCAGCAATATCACAAAATACCAAACCTTTCTCTCTGCTGAAATAACTCAAAAAAGGTTGCTATCTATTTCGAAAGTACGAGACGTTAACTTCCTTTTGCACCAAATTCGATTCTTTTAATTGAGATGCAAGAAGCTCAGACTTGGGTTTTTAGAGCCCTAATTTACGAACTAAGTTATTCATATCAGTTTAATTCGGAAAAGAAGGTTTACTCGTTGGACTTCCAAATGAATGCGAAGAAACACCCATGCTGGCGTAAGTGGATTCAGTTACTGCAGAAAGCCCATCGACCACGAGTTTGAGTATGGCAAAAGTAGCAATTATTTTGATGATTTTGTGGTTCACTCCAAATCGGTGTCTTCCTTATAACTTCCTTTTAAACAACCTCTTAAAGACCCTGCACAGCTACTACAACATATTTTCGGCAGCCAATTTGTATCTCTATCATCGATAGGAAACTCAAAATAACGGCGATAAACATCTTTTATCTTGGAAGATATTGTCTCCCGTTGAGAACTTTAAGTTAGATTGTCACATACGTAACAAAATAAATTTGGAGATTTGTTACAAATCCTTGACATTTTGTAATATGAAAGCGTTTGTGGAGTCTTTTATTGTTTTATTTCTTTTCACAATGAAATCACAGACAATTTAAAAATACTATGTTATAATTTGTTATTTCAAGAACCATGCAAAATACCGTTGTACTTTAGTTCCATTACCTGCTCACCTAACGAAATGCTATATCATATGTAAGGCTGGTTGCAATACAATATTGGGTACCTGCTGTAAATCAACAAAAAATCTACATTTTTTAAACCGCTCTTTATGTTTTTTTATTTTTAGGAGTTAGTATCCGTGCTTGACATATTTAGGAGAAAAAATTTGCCACGCCCATAAAAACAATCCCGATCTGATGGAAAAAACCGAAAACGAATTTGAGTTCAGTGCATCAAAATCCGTATAGTCCACTTAGTCTTAATTAACGGAAAGGCAAACAAAAAATTTTTGTCGAGCAGTGTAATTTGCCATTAAGCATACGTAAGTCCACATACTGCGTTAGTGCTGAACGCTTTTTGAATATATATAGAAGTTACGTTGTTATGCCGTTAAAAAAATTTGGAATGGGTCCATTTTAATTCAAAAATTTTTAAAACCAAGTAAAGGGCGCTTAAAACCAAGCAATACGGCATTATTAACTCAAAATCGTAAAAAATGAACATACGCGGTTGCCCATGAAAACCACAGAAATTTTTTTTATTAACTGCATTTCAAAAATGTCTTTACTTAATAGTAAGAAGATAAACGTCTATTTATTTTAGAAAAATTAAATTTCAGATTCAATAACGAAACTTAGAGATCTAAGAAAAATTTTATTTAAATTAGGAATTATCATCAAAATTGTAAATTCGAGTAAAATTTTAAATTTGAAGATATAAGTATGCGATTTTAATTATTAGAAAGTTTTTAATTACCGCATTTCAAAAATGCCTTTACTTTATAATAAGAATATAAATGTATGCAGAAAAATTAAATTTCAGATTCAATTCCAAAAAACTTTATTTTAAAAATGTCGTCAAAGCGTAGTGTCGCAGTAATTGCTATACATTGACGAGCTTAATTTGTCTCTACTTTTTTAACTACCTTTAGAGTTACCAAGAAAATTTCATACACAAACTTTAAAGGTTGAAAAAAAATAATTTTGGTTAATTTTTAATAAAATTATTGTTTTAAAATTACATTAATATTATTCGTTATGTATTTTTGAAGAATATATATTATAAATCTTTTCATATATACAAAAATAAGTCATATTTACAATTATTATACCACAATCCTTTAAATTTGAAAAATTTTTATAAGTAGGTAACAGTGTTTACCTATTTGTCACTTTAATTTCTTGAAAAAATCCTGGAAATCTGAGTGGAAAGTAAAACAAATGTGAGTGTGTTAGTGAAGAAGTGAGAGTGCATTGCGAATTAGATGAAATTACTTTCACGTGTAAATGCTGGGGACCAAAATTTTTCAATTGTTGCATTCAAATGATTTTTGCTCGTGGTAATTTCTAATCAAGGGTAAAGAAAAATATCGTCGACTTAAAACCTGCTAATTCCTTTTTTTAAATAAATTGAGATTTTGATGCCGTGTAGTATAGAACGATAAGACTCGTCGACCAGCATGTAGTTTTTCTTCAATTTAGATCTTGAAGTGTGTAAAAAGGTTAATAAGAAAAACTGATAAATCCTCTCACAGAAAATAAACCAACTATACAGCCTTGTGTATATATAATACAGAAAGTTGGTTCTTTAGAAAACGAAAAATTTCTTCGAAATGAAACCACTTCAAATTTTCAAAGTGGAGTTGCTATTTTTATTGATTTAAAAAAAATATTAATAAATCTTAGTAAAAATTAAATATCAAAAGGCATGTTTAATTATTGCACAGATTTGTTAAGCATTTAGTTAATATACATATGTACATAAACATTGTAATTTTATAAACTTGTTATATATCTTTCAATCGAGGTATTGCATTATTTGTTTGTGCAGACCACTTATTTTTTTGAACAAAAATTTATAAAGTAGACTATATTAAAGTGGTGGCAACGCAAAAGATGAGACAACCAAAATACAAAAAATCTTTTTACGTTACATTTAAGTTTAATAGAGAATTTAAAATTGTTAGGAATTAACAAAATCGTTCGAAATCTGAAGAACCTAAAACAGAGTCTATCGGAATCGCATATACGGAATCAAAACCATTCCGGTCGGAATGTGTGACATGCCACATAATTTTGGTTTTCTCTCAAGCTACAAATCTATACATATAAAAGTGAAACTCTGTGTGTGTGCGTGTGTTAGCTATAGACTCCAAAACTGCAAAACCGATCGGACTCAAACTTTGGCAAGTTGCTGTACACATACCAGGGAGTGTTTATGGGTGAAAAAAAGTGGGCGGGGCCACGCACATAAAAAGTTAGTTATTATTTTTAGCTACTTGCACTTGACTGATTTTTCTGAAACTTTGCACACATATTGAGCTGTCATGACTTTATAATTTCGTGATAAGAAAAGTGGGCGGGGCCACGCCCATAAAAAAGTTATAAGTTTGAGGTACTTGCACTGGACCGATTTTTCTGAAACTTTGCACACATATTGAGCTGTCATGACTTTACAATTTCGTGATTAGAAAAGTGGGCAGTGCCACGCCAATAAAAAAGTTATCTTTTGCAGCTACTTAAACTTCACAGATTTTTCTAAAACTTTTCACACACATATTAAGGTCTCATGATTATACAATTTCATGATTAAAAAAGTGGGCAGTGTACACGCCCATTAAAAAAATTTGTAATTTTTAGCCTTTTCAACTTGATATTAAATTCAAATTCAGAATGCATTTTTATTCATTAAGAGGCGTAACAACGCGCGCCGGGCTTTTCTAGTATGAAATATTTGTAAAATTTGCTAAAAAGGTTAGGTTAGCAGGTTTGCATATTCTGCTGACGATATACTTATGGTATTAGGGTATATCTAATAGTTTTTAAGTAAATTGTGCTTACAATTTTTTTTTCTGATTTTTACAATATAAAAATACAAAGCATAAAATAAAAACTGTAAAGTATGTGGAATACAATAAAAGGTAGAAAGTAAGAACCATGAGGAATAAAGTTAAAGATATAAATAATGTAAAAAGTATATGGTATAAAGTAAAATGTATAAGTTATACAGAAACATACATATATTATACATTTATAAAATACTAGCATTTAACCCGCTACTTCGATAGCGTAGTTCTTACTATTTATTGAATACTCAAGTTATATTTTTATTTATTTAATACTTTTGGTTCAATTTATGAAAATTTTTATCTCTAATTCAATTTACTTAGAAAAATAAAAAGTAGAGTAATGATATATCGGGCATATATTTTCTTACTAAAAGCAAGATTAATGCTACTGAGTTTCAAAAATTAAGATTTATAATTTGCAAAAATTACCCTAAAAATAATAAAAATAATATATTTTCCTTCACTAAAACTTCCACTTGGTTTACTATTACCTGCTGAAAAAGTTTTAGGGTTTTAACAATAAAAAGACTTTCACCAATTTAATGTATAAAGTATAATAATTATTTTTATTTAGATTTTTGGTTCTTATATACTTACATTGAGAATTGTACTTACAGTCTAGTATTGAGTGATTTCTAAATCACTCAATATAATTCTTATCATCCATTTGATATTTACATTTAATTCTTTATTCTACACATATGTATCATCGTGGCCTACATTTGTTTATACAATTGTAAGTGCGGTGTTTGCAAAAGATGTCAAATTACATTTAACACAATTGTATCACATATGTAGTTTTAGTCATAAGCGTCGGCATACATGATATTTGAGAATTTATTACCCTACTAAATTCACGATGGTAGTTATTGTTTCTTACATTGTATTAGGTGAGCAGTGTACACTTATAAGATACACTACACCCTCGCCCTTAAGAAAAAAATTACAAAAATGATTTTTTTATGTTTTAGAAAAATAATTTTTGGAATTTTTATACAATCTTAAATTATTTAATTTTTTTTTTATATCTTATAAATTTATGCGGTTCTAAGTTATTATTGTTTTAAATTATTGTTTTGTAAAATTTTTTTTTTATAATCTTACAATGCTATTTTATGTTTTATATTTTATTTTATGTCTTATATATGTGTATATTTTTTTTATAATACATTAAATATATTTTTATAAACTTAAATTAATTACAATGTTGATGTGTTATCGATTTATAAGGTTTTAAGTTATTATTGTGGAACACTTTTTCCATTCCCTTATATTCTATGGTGGTATTTACACCATTTCTCCTAACTATTCTATATGGACCTTTATAAGGACTTTGGTGTTTCTTCCTGTTTTCTACTTTCACTAAAACTAAATCTCCTTCTTTTGCATCTAACTTATTAGTGTAATTATCATTCATTGTTCTATTTTCTTTCGTCTTGTTTAGTAATTCCCTTGCTCGATTTAACGAGTATTGTAATTTAGTTTTTAATTCTTTAGCATAATCGTCTAAGTTTATATTTTCTGTCTTGTATTCTTGAACAAAATCTGATGGTAAGCTAGGCAGTTTTCCATATATCAATTCAAATGGCGTGTAGCCAGTGTCTATGTGGGGTGCCGTGTTGTAGGCAATTGTGAAGTATGGAATCCACTTATCCCATTCGTAATCACTTGCTGTTGTTAACAGAAACTCGTTAAGAACACTGTGGTTTCTTTACACTGAACCTACTGTTTCGTGGTGGTAGGGTGTCGAAAACGTCTGTCTAATTTGTAGTAGGGAACATATGTTTCGCATTAGTTCGTTTGTGAACTCTGTCCCTCTATCTGACTTAAGTACCTTGAACTGTCCGTATTTCAGTATAAACTGTTCTAAAAGTGTTTTCGCCGTTGTATGTGCATCTTTTGTTGACATAGGATGTGCTACAACAAATTCAGTTCACATTGCATCGTTAAGATGTATCGGTATTCGTTTGAAATTTTAAGAGGTCCTACCGTGTCAATTGAGATTACCTCAGGTTCTTTAACCTGTTTCGTCTGCTTGTTCTTGTTACACTTGTCACAATATTGCACAAATAGCTTAACCATTTTGTGCATGTTCTTCCAAATAAATCTTTGTTTTAATTTTATTACCGTTTTTCTAATACCCAAGTGGCCTGCTTGTGTGGTATTATGGAATTAATCTATCAATTTGTATTTAAGTATGTCGTCTGTGGCCAATGTAGAAAGGAACTGTCAAGGCTTGGTCAGCGGGCTGACGTTACTCTAGTTTGTATTCCTGCGCATAAGGGCCACTATGGTAACGAGCGTGCTGATGAGCTAGCCAGGGGAGGATCTGCTCTGGATATCTCTAATGCAATTGCAGTTGCAATCCCGTTGGGGACTATTAAGAGCAGAATCTCCAGACACTTTCTCCGGAAGGCTGATAACAGGTGGCGTGGGCTGAGCACGTGTAAGGTGGCACGGCTTACGTGGCCCTCTTTTGATGCACGACGTACATTGCAACTTACCAGTCGGAGTCGGAGGGACATATCGAGGTTGCTGGCGGTATTGACGGGTCACTGGATGTTAGGCAAACATGCAAGTCGGCTCGGACTCCCATCGAACGACCATTGTCGCAGTTGTCTGGATAGAGAGAAGGAGGAATCGGTTTTCCACTTTCTCTGCAAATGTCCTGCACTGGCGGCTAAGAGACACAGATTTCTGGGCGAACATATACTAGATGGCCTCTCTGCGATATCTGAAGTTGGACTGAATTATCTACTGAGATATCTCAGGGCCACGGGGTGGATCTAGTACCCTTACTCTTGGATTTTATTCTGAGATACACTAGAAGCTGACGAGTGATGTGGTCCTGTCAAAACGGAGTCATACAGACTCTACTTGACTGTTGGCGTGCAGCGAACTACCACGATAACCAACCAACCAATGTCGTCTGTAATTCTTATAGGGGCGTTATATATTAATATTTTTAGTTGAGGACTTTGATTATTTATTTTTATTCTTCCATATATTTTCTTAAATTCATCTTTGGTATACACAGAAAAAAATAAATATGAACTTCAATTACGAAATTAATATTAATAATTAAAAAATTGTTTAATTTTGCTCTAATCATCAAAATGATACTATTAATTAAATGAAAATTAATAGTTTTAATTAAAAAAATATTGAGAAAAATATCAATTAAAACAGTATTAAAAAATTAATTAAAATTTCCATAATTTTCAAAAATTATTTTAATTAATTTAATCATGTCTATATTTGATATTTGGTAATTATATAATAAAATCATTTATTATATCAATAACAAAAATTATTTACTGCCTGTTCAACGATGTCGAAAAAAATCCCAAGCGAAATTTCATTCGTACGAATATATTGAAAACAACAACAAAAACTAAAAATTTGTTTTTGTTTTCAACGTATTTGTACGAATGAAATTTCGCTTGGGTTTTCTTTCGACATCGTTGAACAGGCAGTTAACCTGTTTAGAAATAAAATAAATATATTTTTTTGATATTTATATATTCTTAATATACATATATGGTACATATGAATCTATGTTTTTAAATACATTTCGTTACTTATATAAAAATAACTTAGCATAAGAAGTAGGGTTCCATAAGTAGACATACTTCACCATATTGAAAGCCGGAGATCCAAAAATAACTGGTAGCATCAATAACCTAGATATAAAGAATATTAACCGGTAAAAAGGCTTGATCAGACAGAGTGAAGAAATTCAACAAACTTACCTACTAAAATGAGAATTCTGAGGAATATAAGGGGATGCAATAATTATTGGATTTGGACACATCTACAATGAAACTGAAACCATTTATTATATTAAAAACTGAACATATTTTTATATACTTTCACTTACCAGAGCTTTTTCATGCAGATTGTCTACTATTTTTTATTATTCTGCTCCTTGAATAATAATTATATTAAATTTATTATAAGAAATTCAAACTTCAAAAAATTTCATTTAAAATAACATTTTTTATTTTTTATTTATTTTATTCAACTGACAGAAATCTCTTTGTTTTTTGAAAATATTTAATATCAATTAAAAAAATTAATTTAGTTAATGAAAAATATAATTAGAATTTTAAAACAAATCAAAAAGTCAATTAATTAAACAAATTTAAGGAATATTTTTTTCTGTGTACCATTTAAGTATTTTATCATTACTCGATAGCGCTAGTTCTTTTATTTTCTCTTTCTTCATTATACCCTTCACACAGTGAAAAAGGGTATATATAGGCTTGTCATTCCGTGTTAAATTTCTACAATTTTGATTTCCGACCCCATAAAGTATATATTTTCTGAAAGCTTATGAATAGCGGAGTCGATTAAGCCCTGTCAGTCTGTCAGTCTGTCCGTCTGTCCGTGTGTATGTTGAAATCAACTTTTTGAAGCCCCCTGACATCGCTTGGACTCGGGTGAGGTATTAAAATATCAGAAATATTCGGGAGTAGATCGGTATTGAAAATCAGAAACATCGGTACATAAACAACTGAGATATGAGCAAAAACCCACGACCACCTCGATTTTTTTTTCACAAAAACAACATTACAACAACAACATACATACATACAAACGTGTATACTGGTTAGAGAAAACGTGGCATTGAGTCCCAGCTGAGCCAAAAAAAAATTTTTTTTATATTTTTTATATTTTTTTTTTTAATTTTTTTTTTTATTTTTTTTATTTTTTATTTAATATATTATTTGTATTATTATTTTTTTTTTTAATTTTTTTTTTTAAATATTTTTTTTTTTGTTTTATATTTATTATATATATTTTAATTATTTTTTAAAATCTTTTTTTTTTAATTTTTTTTTTAAAAAATTTTTTTTAAATTTTTTTTTTAATTTTTTTTTATTTTTTTTTAACATACATACGTAAATTTAAAATTTTACAATGGGATGTTTTTATATATGTATGGTTTTTATATGTATGTACGTATATCATATGGATATACATGACTACACGGTGTGAAGGGTATATAAGATTCGGCACGGCCGAATATAGCGCTCTTACTTGTTTTAGATATCAGTTTCCTCAGAATCGAATCTAGTTTCGCTGAGTTATCGCTGAATCTTGCATGCATATTATTTTCATTTATTTCCATATTTGGTACGAGATTTCTTCATAATCGAATCTGGTTTCGATGAATTATCATCCAGTCCTATGTGCACAATATTATTTTCTATATAAATATTTTCATTCTTATCATCAAACTGTAGTTTATTTATATTCTTTATATAATTAATGGAGGTGCATTCCCATATTTGAAGTTGATCAGACTTTTGATAATTGCAATATTTTCTTCTTACACGTGTTTCAATTTTATTATTAATATATTCTTCTTCTTGTTTATCTTGCGCATTATTATCATTTTTAGTTGCCTCATTATTTATTCCTTTATTTCTTTCATTAATTTTATTACTCATTGCCCTTGTTGTTATTAAAATTTTTCTTTGATGTTCATCGTTTTCTAATGGTATCATTTGTTTTAGTGTGTCAGTGTCTATTTCTATTCTGGAAAGTGCATCAGCGTTTGTGTTCATATTTCCTTTCTTGTATACAATTGTAAAGTCATAATCGCTTAAGTCCAATCTTATTCTTGTCATCTTTGATGAAGGATTTTTATGTGAGAAAAGTGATATTAAGGGTCTGTGGTCTGTAACGACAACAAATTTTCTTCCGTACAGATATGGTCTAAAGAAGTTTATCGCCCAATGAATCGCTAGTAATTCCTTTTCTATTATCGGTTTATTCATATCATGTTTTTGTAGAGATTTGCTTGCGTAAGATATCGGCAAATCATTTCCTATTTCTCTCTGTGACAAAACTGCTCCTAGTGCGAATTGCGAAGCATCGGTTGTTAAGATAAAAGGTCTTTCAAAGTCTGGATATTGCAGTATCGGTGGATTCATCAATTTCTCCTTTAGCATCTCGAAGGCATAGGGTATAGGGTAATCTTTTATTACATCATATTTAGACGGATCGGTTTTACACCGTCCTTTGTTATTAAATGTCCTAAATAAATCACTTCAGGTTTCAGGAAACAACATTTCTTTGGATTTAGTTTCAAATTATATTGCTGTAATCTGTCCAAAACCTTATTAAATTCTTGTTGTGGTGATTCAGGCTACATCCATATACGATTATGTCATCGACATAAAGAAAAGCTTCGGAATCTAGACCTGAAAGTGCTATTGTTAGCATTCTCTGAAAGCTATTTGACGAAATTTTTGTCTTTTAAATTGATAATGTCCTTGTGGTGTAGAAAATGCTGTCAACGGTCTTGATTTTTCCCGTAATTCAATTTAATGAAATGAACTGGTCATGTCGAGAGTAGAGAACCTTTTCGCTCTATCCAATTTATCTAAAACGTCCTCTAATCTAGTCAATGGAAATTTATCATTAATTATTCTATTATCTTTTATCCTCAGTGGTTTTCTTCGGTACTAGTAAAAGTGGTACATTGTAGGGGCTAACTGATGGCTCTATAATGTCATCATGAAGCCTTTTCTGTACTTGTTCATTTATTATGTTTGTTTGTGTGTGTGGCAGTCTATAATTTTTTATGTATACCGGTGTGTTGTCAGTAATTGCAATGTTTTGGTCATAAAAATTGTTGACGCTCAATTTTTCGCCTTCCAAATGGAAAACATTCTGATATTTCCTAAATATATTAAGTAATTCTGTTTTTGCATACTCATCATTCTCAGGTAATTGTAATTCATTTATTAATCGTTCAAACCGTTCATTGCTGTCTCTGGTTTTGTTTATTTTCTTGCAATCCAATATACTGTAGTTTTTTAATGAGTCAGTGTGCAGTTCAATGCCTTGCAACGTTACTGTGTTGTTTCTTGTATTTAATATTTTTATGTGTGTTATGCCGCTTTTCGGTGCTATTGAATTACCCAGAAAAATTCCTTCTTTCAATTCTTTATTAAGTATGACGAAATCTTCAGTGAGTTTAACTTTATTGCTTGCACAATTTCTGTTCTTGCTGGTATATTTAGTTATACACAATGTATGCAATGACTTTGTTTGCATTGGGATGGTCATGGTTTTGTTTTTATTAAACAATGAAATTGTGAAGGTCTCGTAGTCAATTTTACAGAGATATTTCTTTAAGAAATCTCTTCATATTATCCCGTCTGTTTCTATTGGGAATTGTGGTGTCACCAATTGGAAATCGTGTGTATAGTTTTCATCACATATGGACAAATCTAACTCAATTGTACCTTCCGAATGTATTTCCTCTTCTGTTATACCCGTCAATTTGCATCTTTCATCTGGTTTAAATGGTTCATCTTCAAATTCCAATTGTCCTCGACAAAGTGATATGTCGGCACCTGTGTTGACAAGAAATGTTAGTTGCTTATTTTTATATTTGGCTGTTATGAAATTTGTATTATTGTCGGATACTTTTCGTATTTTTAATTTTGGCTGTCCGGAATACTTATGCATTCCGAGCCTATCATGTTTCCCTCATTGTTAATTGCATGGATATTGTTATAGGTGCATCTGTTTATATTGCCGAAATTTCTGGTTTCTATTGTTGTTATTAGTATTTGATAATCTGTTGCTTCTGCTGAAATTGCCTCTATATTCGTTAAGTCAATAATTATTTTTGCTATTGTAATTATTATTGTTGTTTGGAAAATGGTTACTTCTATTTGGAAAATTGCTATTTCTGTTTGAAAAATTGTTGTTTCTATTGAAGTTGTTATTAGTACTACTTCTAGTGTTATTGTAGTTGTATCTGTTTCCATTCATTTGTTGGTTGTGAACACACATAATGGAGTTATTGGTTAATTTTTGTTCATTTTCCAATTCAAGTGCAAGTTCAGTTGCCTCTTGTAAGGTAGTAGGTCGAGCTGCGTATATTGTTAGTTTGTAGCTGTCACGTAGACCTTTCTTGAATGTATCTAGTGCTAGTTTGTTATTTAGTCTTATTATAACATTTTTCTCAACTTCTGTGGCACTTGTTCCTAATTCATTAATTCCTAACCTGTTCATGTCGTCTATTAATTTATTTATACATATTTTCTTTGTATGAATTGATATTCAAATTTCCTTGATATATTGTACTCAATTTTGATTGTAACTCAGGTATGGTTCTTGTGTTCTTATATCTTTCCGATAATAAAATTTTCAGTATAGCGAAATTCTCCGGTTTCGCATAGCTTCCTATGGCTGTACGAACATTTGATGTCAATTTGGGATGGTACACATACTGCAAGAAGTCTTGTTTTGCTGTCTCAGTCAGGCTTTTCTCAATGAGTTCTGCAGTTATTGTGAAGCTTTCTAACTCCTCATGATTACCAGTAAATAAAGGTAATGCTTTGGATACCGTTTCTAAACTAAATGAAGCCATTTCTGTACTCTTTACCTCTGATTGCTCTCTCTCACTATCCATTAAATATTTTTCTATAAGTTTGTATAAGCTATTGAATCCTAATTTCAAAGCTGTTAATTCTAAATTTTCTTCTTCTAATTCTGACGATTGGAAATCGTTCCTAATTCTTCTATTTGTTCTAACTTGGTACTTATTGTCTTACCTGTATATTTTCTTCCTGGACTTTTCTTTAGATTTTTCCATACGATTTTAAGTTTCTCTAAGTTCTCCTCCATTTAAGATTCAAGATTTATTTGACATATTTTCTTCTTTTGTATAATTTTATTTTAAAAGTTTTCCTTCCTTTTTTTTACATTAGGAAAATGTAATACATTCCATTAATCTTATTTGCTAAACATCTGTTATAGCATTATTATTCTTATGTTTCAGTACGTATTTATTAAAATAAATGTTAATCTTATAAGCTATGAATAATATAATTGCTATTATTATTATTGTCTTTAAATATTTTGGCATTATACCTCCTGAATTATTTTCCACATTATTTGAAATATTTTCCCGTATTTCTATTTTGTCTTCTGGTTTACCCATTCTTTTTACCCATTTCTTTTTTCACTGATTATTCTGAAAATTTTCTTAACATTCTAATAGTTTTATAGTGTATTACATCTATATAGTGTTATTGCATTTTTTTTTTTTTCATTATTATTTTTGTGTTTTTGTGGATGAAAACTTTTTTTTATTTACTCTTAGTAATATGTTCGATATTTCTTTCTCTTATATCAATAGTAATAAATAGTTTGAGGTAATAAGTTTTATGTCATCATGTGAATAGGGTAATTGATAGAGAGATGATAAACTAGTATATTCATTCATTTGCTGGTATTAGGAAATGCCGCATCCTCTTTCTTGGCTTTGGTCCGACAGTTACCTAAGCTTCGGTCACACGCTAAGGTCTTCTATTAAGGAAAGCCATCTTTTGTCGGCTTCGTCCAGCTCGAGTTGTAGTTCTTCTGCTGACTAAAGGATAATAAAAAAAATTTCAGGACAAGAGTACCAATTAAGCGTAAGCTGTTTGTGTTGGTTCCTTGGAGGATCTTCGACCACCTTTCGAATTGAGCAAGGAGTTAAGCAAGTACTGCTTTTTACTAGTTGCTATTTGTATTCGAAAGTGGCAGTATCGCCATGTAAAGGTTTTAGGGTTTTAACAATAAAAAGACTTTCAAATTTAATGTACAAAGTATAATAATTATTTTTATTTAGATTTTTGGTTTTTATATACTAACATTGAGAATTGTACTTACAGTCTAGGATTGAGTGATTTCTAAATCACTTAATATAATTCTTATCATCTATTTGATATTTACATTTAATTCTTTATTCTACACATATGTATCATCGTGGCCTACATTTGTTTATACAATTGTAAGTGCGGTGTTTGCAAAAGATGTCAAATTACATTTGACACAATTGTATCACATATGTAGTTTTAGTCATAAGCGTCGGCATACATGATATTTGAGAATTTAGTACGCTACTAAATTCACGATGGTAGTTATTGTTTCTTACATTGTATTAGGTGAGCAGTGTACACTTATAAGATACAAGAATTAAATGTATATAAGATATAAAAAATGAGAAAAAGTAATTTTGGTCGTCCATATTAATAGGAGTTAGACCTTGGATCAAAAAACATTTATTTTAAGAATTTATGTTTATAAACGTAAAAATACAAAGAGTACAATAAAAATGCGAAAAGGTTTTTTTTGTGCCTCCAATATCATTTTAACTCTCAACTTGAATCCATGATCCTTTATTTCACAATTTTAACCCATTAAAATTCAGTAAAGTACCTTTTTGGTCGCCCATAACATTTTCAGTCTCACCTTGTATCAATAGTCACTAATTTCAAAATTCTAGTTTCGCAAACGTTGAAAATACCAAAAGTACCATTAAATTTCAAAAAAGTACCTTTTTGGTCGCCCATAACGTCTTCAGTTTCACCTTGTATCAATATTCACTAAGTTCAAAATTATAGCTTCGCAAACGTTGAAAATACCAAAAGTACCATACAAATTCAAAAAAGTACCTTTTTTGTCGCGCATAACATTTTTAGTCTTACTTAGAATCAATAGTCCTTGATTGTACAATCCTACCTTCATAAACGTAGAAAATACAAAAAGTACCATAAAAATTCAAAAAAGTACTTTTTTTGTCGCCCATAACATTTTTAGTCTCACCTAGAATCGATAGTCCCTGATTGTACAATCCTATCTTCACAAACGTAGAAAATACAAAAAGTACTATAAAAATTTAAAAAAAAGTACCTTTTTTGTCAACCAAAACATTTTCAGTCTCACCTTGTATCAATAGTCATCGATTTTAAAATTCTAGCTTCTCAAGCGTTAAAAATACAAAAAAGTACCATAAAATTTAAAGAAAGTACCTTTTTGGTCGCACATAACATTTCTACACTCATCTGGAATCAATAGTCCTTGAATGTACAATCCTTGCTTCATAAACGTAGAAAATACAAAAAGTACCAAAAAAATTCAAAATATTACCTTTTTGGTCCCCATAACATTTTTAGTCTCCCCTGGAATCAATAGTCCTTTATTTTGCAATTCTACCGTTATCAACGTGAAAATACAAAAAGTACCATAGAAAAGCGAAAAAGTACATTTTTGGTCCAAGTTCCAAATTCCAAGTTTATCATGTTCAAATATCTATGCAACAAAAAATTTTAATAGACATGATTTAAAGTCAGTAAATCTACTCTTTTTTGCATAAAACTAATTCTGTTCTAAAAAGTACCAAATTCTTTTCCTGATTTTTCCCCTTTCTACCCTGTTAGGAATGTGTTTCAATTTTTACTAAATTATATAATTTTTTATGTCTGGTAAAATACCAATTAAAAATTTTGTGAAAATTGGCCGTCCAATTAGGAATTACATACATTTTCCGTAATTTTCCCGTTTTTGGTACCTTTTTTGTCCCCAAAACAGTTTCCAAAAATTTAACCTAAATAATTGTTCATATTCTATTAGGCAATAATTTTTATCAAATTTTGTCTCATTGAATAATATAAGAAAAGTTTTTTAAAAAAAAAGTACCAAAAGAAGGGAAAGTTTTTACCCCTTATACATGTGAATTTGAAAAAAGTGCCGATTTCATATAAATATTTTTTCGCGGATTACTTAATACAGTTTAAGTTTTTTTCCTAGCTTTATGTGTTTGAAAGTTACATAGGGTACCAAAAAAGTACCAAATTCTAGTTTTTACCCGTTTTTCCCCCTTAGTGGTTGAAAATTCAAAAAAAGGCCAGACACCTGTCAGCTTATGTTTTGTGAAATTACAATACTTTTTCAATTTAATTTGTATCGTTTTTAGTTTAGCAGATATAGGATAACCAATTTTACCCGTTTTTACCCTTTTTTACCACCTTTAAGGTCGAATTTCCAAAAATCCTTTGTTAGTGGAGCTATACATTGAAAGAGGAACCGATTGTCCAAATTTCATGTCTCTATCTCTTTGCGTTTGGGCTGTGCGATGATGAATCAGTCAGTCAGTCAGTCACGTTACTCTTTTATATAGGTATATAATTAGATAAATTAAAAATTTAAAGTATATGGTACATTTACACTAAACAGAACTAAATATAAAATCTAAAGTACAAAGTAAGAGGTATGGAGTTCGTAAAACATATTATAAAAAAAAAACAATATTTCATTGCTTTGATAGTAAACAAATTTAAAAATAAAAATTGCATTAATTCTATATTTGAATTAACATTTAATATCGTTATTTTACTAACAACTAAAGTATTTGAAGATATTTTGAAATAACTTTGAATGCCTAGAATATGCTAGGTGGACAAAATACGTGTTATAATCTTACCTTAATCATATGTGCAAAACCTAAACAAAACCCCCAAACCCCGAATTCAGAAAAATGGTTGTTTGTCAAATTCGCAAGTGTTGAGTCATAAGGGTCAGAAGTCAGGTAATGAGTTTAATGAACGTTATATACAGGGATAGAAACAAGTAAGAGTGCTATATATATGTATGTATACATCTGATAATACCCTTCACCATCATGTACATAGGTATAATCCCACATCGGAGCTTTACCTATATTTCATGTTATACGCCACTTTTCCTTATTATTTCTGACGCCATCCTCGATTTTAAATTTTTATGTCGTTGTCTGTATTTTACTAGTCAAGCCCTTTCATTTGATACCCATATTGATGCGGTTAAAAAAATTTTTTCCGCCATATTGTTTTGGACGCCATCTTGTATTTTACATTTTTTAATAATTTACTGTATTCTAGGGTGCCCCGGTGGACTAGTAAGTAGAGGACTAGTCAGTTGTTTGGGGGTTGTGGGTTCGATTCCCACCAGAGACTCTGGACTTGTCTGCTTCTCTTTCTCTTCTATTCTCTCTATTAAGGCGTCACAATGGACCGTAATGGTCTCCGGATGAGGGGGTAAAGGTAACTTTGCACCAGCCTTACCTACATACCTACCTACTGCATTCTACTGGTCAAGCCCTTTCATTTGATACCAATATTGAGGGTGTTCAAGAGGTTTCTTTAAAAAATACCAGATTTAAACCATATATAAATTTATTGTCCGCCATTTTGTAGTGGCGGCCAACATGAATTTTAATTTTTAATAGTGCTTATAGTACGCTAGTCAAATTCTTTCAGATGATATCAATATTGACTCTCTCGGTTGTCTAAAAGGTAAAAAATTGATTTTCGTTTGTAAATTTTTGAAAAATATTTAAAAAAAATTTTGCCTATAACTTTACTTTACAAATAGTAGCAAAGGTACCTATAAATTATTCTATGCTTAAAATTTGTAATTTTGGTGGTAAAAATATGGGAAAAAACAGAGGCAGTCGTGTTTATTTGCTCATATCTCAGAAAGTTGTAGGGTGATTATTCTGAATTTCAATAGCGATTCATTTCCGTATATTTCCAAAAGATTGATACCATACACAGATCTGAGAAACATGTGGTTGCTTCTAAAAGTTGATTTAAAGCAAAATTATTTGGCAAAATCCTCGGCCTTAATCAATATTGAAGTGCCGCCCAATAAAATTAAATCATTATTATTGCCAAATAAATGAACATTTCACGTTAGTGGAGACAAATAGGTTGTTGGAAAAAGTCAATTTTGATAATTCTCAAATTTTTGTAAAACACGAACTTTTGTTGACAATGACAAATGGAAAGGTGTGTAACGCCTTAACGAAAATTCGTTCTTCTCAAAAGTGTTTCATCTGTGGCGCCACCCTAGGGTTGCCATATTTGAAAAGTGAAAAAAAGTACATTGAAGGGGAAAAAACAGTACATTTTTTATTTATTGATAACATAACTTTTACTTCAATTCATCACATTTTTATTTAAAAAAAGTTAATAAGAAACATAAAAACATGTAAACATGTAAAAACTATGAGAATATAACGGTGACTTAACTTTTAATTCAATACATCACATATGTTTTAAAAATAAGTAAAAAAATAACATAAAACACATATACAAAACTACACTCAGAAAACAGATTCGTTGTGGCAACCGAAATTGTTGCCAATCAAATTCTACGTACTATCTCTAAATTCGTTCATAGCAACTGAAATTTTCATTTCTTATTATCGTAATTTTAGTAGCAGCACTAGACTTTTAGTAACCTAACGGTTGTTGTAGCAGATATTGTTAGTTAATATTATAGATATCTTGAAACTATACCATATTTGTGTCCAAAATATACGTTTGATACAATGGAAAGCAAAGATGTATATAATTGGGATTCCCAAAAAAATCTATTAAATATTATTTTAGTTTTATAATATTTTTTATTTAGTTTAGTTTTTAAATTTTTTTTTTTTGTTTTTGAACAATTTTAATATTTTAATTGTTATAAATTGTAAAAACTTTTCCTAAAGAAGCTACCCAATGTGGTAGCGAAATATGGGAATAAAATAATAATAATTTTTATTAAAAAAGTGATCTTTAGCTCGAAGAAATTAAAACAATATATTAATATAAAAAGATCGAAGAAATTTACATAATATTTGTATATTATATTTTTATACATATATTATTATATAAACTTATGCAATATATACATATAATAAACTTATTCTTATATAATTTTTAAAATTTTATAATATAAGTACATCTTTATTCGAAAGAATTTACATAGATATGTTAGTAAATTTAAATTCAATATATGTATGGACATTTTATTAAAACTATACGCAAAGAAAAACCATGGTTACGGCATGATCACGACGGTCATATTATTTTTTCTAAAACAATATTTGGTTGTCCAAAACAAGTAATAGTTAAACTTATTTTATTTCATCATATATCTTGTCACGATAATCAAGCATTTGTTTGAATTGTATCATTTAATGTTTGCTTTTCGTAAAAATTTCAAAATGTTTATCATTTAAAAATATTATGATTTAAAAAAATTATGACGACAAAAATAACATTATATTCAAAAGCATTATAAATTAAAAATAAACATTAAATAATAAGTGAGACAACAGTATGTAAGTAAGTAAGTAAGTTTATTGGAGACTTAATTTTTTATAAAACAATATAAGTTACAAATAATTAATATAAAAATAAACATGAAAAAGCAAATCTTAAAACTATAATGTTTGGTTTTAATTACAAGAATACAGTATATATACAGCATCAGGCTTATCTTTTACAAAAGATTGAATGAAATATGTATAACATGTGTAGAAATGTACTTGCTCCCGGCACAACATTAAAGAAGAAAAGTGTACTTAAAAGGTAGACTTAAATCTAAAGTTATAATTAAAAATAAATATATATATATAAAAAATAAATAAAATATTAACAAAAATTTATAAGTTATCCCCTATGAGTTCCCCTTAAGGTGGAAATAAAAAAGTTTGGCATAAGATTGTTATTGCTTGAAATCTCGTTTTCCAAGTATCCCAACGGAGATAAATAAATCGTATTTGACCAATTTAAATTGGACTGTTCATGAATAATATTCTTGATCAAAAGATTGTCATTGAATTGCAATTTATTAATAAATTTTTTCATTAAACTAAACGCATAACATGCTAAAGGTTCAATTTGAGCCATATCATAAATAAATTTATTTGAAAAGCGTTTATTTTCTTCTTCATAATGCTTGTTTATACAGAGTCGAATAACCTTACGTTCTAAGATTTCAAAATTTTTCATTAGAGTAGGTGATAAGGTAAACCAGATTGGAAAGGCATAAATTAAAATGGGTCTAATACTAGTTTTATAAATCAATAATTTGGTTTTAACGGGTAAGTAGTTATTTCTAAATAACATTCCAAAAGAACCTCTTATACGGTTAGCTTTATTAAGATAAAATCTTGCATTTTCATTAAACTTTACCAATTTGTTAAAAACAACGCCCAAATATCGAAGACTTTCGACAAAAGGAATTTCAACACCATTAACAAATAGTTTAAGGTTTTTGCTTTCTGGAACAACAAAACTCTTACATTTACCAGATGAGTTTCTAAGACAAATTGCCTTACTCTTAGGAATGTTTATAGAAATACCCCAGTCTTTATAATAATTATTAACCACATTTAAATGAGCTGAAACAGAACTCAATGTGTCAATTGGAGAAACACCATGAGCATATAATAAAGAGTCATCAGCATAAAGAATACTTTTTGAGTCAGAATAAATATGAGGAAAATCATGAACGAAAATATTAAATAAATGCGGAGATAAAATGGAACCCTGAGGAACACCACAATTGACAAAACCAAAATCTGAGCAATTGTTTTGAAACTCAACGCAAAATTTCCTGTTAGTGAAAAAGCTTTTGAACAGCTTTATTGTAAAAAAATCAAATCCAATATGTATCATTTTGAAAAGAATACCATTATGATATACACTATCAAAAGCCTTTTCTATATCTAAAGATACTGCAACAGTACATCGTTGTTCTCTTAAATTATTAACAACATCATTGTGAAATTTTAGCAATGCAATTACCGTAGAATGTCCCTTTTTGAAACCAAATTGATGATCAGGTATGTATTGATTTTCCAAATAAATATCCATTTTTTCTTTTATCACTTTTTCAAAAAGTTTTCCTAAATTAGATAAAAGTGAAATGGGACGAATATTAATAATATCAATATTTCCAGATTTTTTTTGAATCGGATAAATTTTAGCGATTTTCCAAGCATCAGGAAAATAAGAATTGTTTAAGCAGTTATTGAAAACAATGGCTAAAAATTCAAAGGCTTTCCTCGGAAGCTTTTTTAATAAAAAATTTGAAATATTATCAAAACTTGAAGATTTTTTATTTTTGTTAGATTTAGAATAAAGTATTAAATTATCTGCAGATGTTAATTTAATATCATTTTGAGCATTATTTGAAGAAAGATTATTGTTAAAGCTAAACATTGTATTTGGAATATTGGATAAATATTGAATTATATAATTATTAATTTCAGAAAAATTTTTAATTTCAGAATTTCCTGCGTAAATTAAAGAAAAGTGATTTTTAAGATGCTGTAATTTTTCTTGTTTATCAGTAGTTTTTACACCATTAACGGATAAATCTGAAATGTTTGATTTCTTTTTGTTTCCTATAATTTTATATATTTCTCTATAAGAATTTGGACCAGGTTTAATTTTATTTAAACGTTGATTTAAGATTACTGCTTGCTCTATCCTTACTTGTTCTTGAATAATAATTTTAATAAGTTGAATTTGTTTTGAAATAAGTAAGTAATTAGAATTATTTCTGTTTAAAGTTCTTGTAAAGATTTTTTTAATTCTTTTTGCCAAGAGTATTTTAATCTAAATAAATTTTTAATGTTTTCCGAAATATAAGCTCGTTTATTTTTAATTTCAATTTTTCTAGAATGTATATTAGATATCTGATTTAAACAATTCGAAAATTCACTTATATAAGTATCAATTTCTGAGTTTGATAAATTAATATTTGAAGGTGGAAAATGTTCTTGTAAATTAAAATGTATATCACTTTTAAAATTTTACCAGTTCGTATTTTTAAAGGAGGTTAAAATACGAGGTTGTTTCAAAATAATTTCAAAATAGGGAAATTCTATATTAAGATTTAAAGGAAAATGATCCGAAAAAGTTGGCAAAGAAAAGATGTTGAAATTTGGATTAAAGTTATTTATCAAATTAGAACTTATAATAAAGTGATCTAAAAAGGAAAAACCTTTATGAAAAGAAGGTATTTTGTCAGAAATTCTAACAAATTCAGAAGAAAAGTCTTGTAACCAGCTATAAATTGATAAACCGACGGATTTATCTTACACAATCACTGCTTGGGTTTGAAAAGCTCTTCTTTAAGAACAAAGTTTCTTCTATAATTGCTGTCTTCTTATAACGCTTTCAGGACACCTTTTTGAAATACGTTGCTGGCCAACTAGTTGCCAAAAAATAATACGAGTAACAATCTATCAAAGAAAAATGTTATGTAAATATACATGCATATGTACATGGAGATGAAATATTTTACAATTCTTGTAGAAAATTATAAAAGATTTCTTACCTTAATTACTTTATTTCAAGTTTTTTATCACAAAAGTAAATTTTTAGTTTTTATATACTTATGTACTTTTTTTTATAAATTGTGTTTTGATATAAATTCATATTTTTTTTTCAAATTTAAATAACTTATTACATTTTGGTATTGTCTTATATATTTTTTTACAAATGACAAGAAACTCAATTTTACTTATAACCAATAAATATTGCATACAACCCCTTTTCAGTTGTAAATTAAAAAAATTATCATTCTTAGTAGTAAGTAAGTAATCATTAATTGGTTACAACAACCGAAAAATTATTTTTCTTTTAAAATTAATTGACATAAATGAATTTTCTTTTATTCAGATCAATATTTAGTATTGAACCCTAATACACGTAATTAAGTTTGGTTGGGACAACTCTATCGGAATATAAATTTTAGTTGTTGATCAATTTAGTTAGGAGAATTGATTATAGTGTTATGAGTAATCAATTTCCAATACAGTTATGTTTTTAAGTTTATAAATATAAAAAATCTGTTTCTTATAACATCTTTTAAGAGTTACAATAATATATTAGTTCTTTTTAATATTTTTCTATTGTTTTTACCGTTTTACAACCAATGTTTTTTCTGTGCGTATGAGAACGTAACAAAAAATATTGAATTTGTTTCAAAATGCAATACACATATAGATCGACTACAAATAGTATCTTAAGTTACTCACGTGGTCAAAAACACAAATTAAACGTCGTTTTTCAATATTAATATTGATATTAGTTTGAGTAAACGAATTACCAATGTTTTAACATTTTTGACTGTATTTCAGAACTATGCACTATATCTTCGAACTTAATTTCGAAAATTATCTAATGTATTTCAAAAGTTATTAATTAAATTTCAAAAATAAAAAATAGAATTTCAAAAACTACGAGTTGAATTTTGAAATTATCTATAATATGTAAATTCAATTGATTTGTTTCTTCAAATTACCATAATATTCCATTAATACTTTTGGATTACTATATATAACTTAAAAAATATCAATTGTAATTGACATATTATCAATTTTTAAGTAGACTTAGGGCCATTATTACAAGTTGCCGTTAGCTAAAGGCAGGATTTTTTTTTGGCAGATAAATGGCTTTGCATTATAAACCCTTAATTTCTTATTATTTTATTCATTAAATATTATTAAAATTAATAATAACAATAAAAAAATGGAAGTTGTAATAATGCAAAGCTATTTATCGAGCAGACAAAATCCTACCTTTAACTAAAGGCAAGTTGTAATAATGGCACTTAATCTATCATGCATAAAAATTGTTATTGTACTTAAAATCAATATTTAATAATATTTAAGAAAATAATATTTAGGCTCAACAAAAAGAAAACATTTCTAAAAAAAACATTTCTTAAAGTCGACTATAATATTATTTTTAATAATTTTTATGAAGTTTATTTTAAAGACAATAACAATTTTTATGAACAATCAAGTAAAGTAAACTTTAAAATTGATAATTTGTCAATTACAATTGATATTTTTTATGTTATATATAGTAATCTAAAAGTATTAATTAAATATTGTTTAAAAAAAAAATTCTAAAAAAAATCAATTGAATTTTTAAAATGAATACATTTAATAATTTTTAAAATTCAATAAATAATTATACAACACAAATAGAGGTTACCACCTCTAAATAATAAGAAAATAATTTATGCTTACAAAAAAACTTAATTCAAAAATATATTATAAGGGCCATATTTATAAAAAAATTTTAGGTTTATTAAAGTCTTATTTGACAAATTTCTCAACAACATCTGTCAAATAAGCATTTAATAAACCTAAAATATTTTTTTTATGTATACGGCCCTTAATATTTATCCCTTTTTTGTACACATTTGACAATACAATTTTTTCCTGTTTCATTCTTTAAAAAATTACAAAATTCAATGCATGTACATATATCCAAAAACAGTACAAATATAAAAAACAGTACTTTTTATACCCGCCACCAAAAAAATGGTGGGGGTATATTCATTTTGTTATTCCGTTTGTAACACATCGAAATATCCATTTTAGACCCCATAAAGTATATATATTCTGAATCGGGGTTTGATTTTATGACGATCTAGCTATGTCCGTCCGTCTGTTGAAAGCACGATAGAGGTCGCACCGAAAAAGCTCAAATTTTGCCAGAATCTTTCTTATAGACAAGGTTTGTTTGGTATTGAAAATGGGCTAAATCGGATTATTAGGAAGAGAGTTATAGCTCGAAAAGCAAGAGAAGGTCGAAAAAACCGTGTCCTTCGAACATCTAATAAAATGGAATTGTGTTCAAACGCATTAACGTGGACTCATGAAACTTCGAATATATATTTTCTGAGTAAAAACAATATTTTTCCCCGAAAATCATATAAATCTATTTATTAGGAGAGGAGTTATCGATCAAAATGTACGAAAATTTATACCCCCTAGCTTTTTCGGTGCGACCTCTATCGTGCTTTCAACAGACGGACAGACGGACGGACATAGCTAGATCGTCATAAAATCAAACCCTGATTCATAATATATATACTTTATGGGGTCTAAAATGGATATTTCGATGTGTTACAAACGGAATGACAAAATGAATATACCCCCACCATTTTTTTGGTGGCGGGTATAATAAATTAGCACTATTTCGTAGATAAAACTTTCCTCTTAAATTCGTGTAATTTCTCTATGAATAAAGATTTTGGAATACTAAAGGACTATATTGAAATATCTAAGTTATGTTTATTAGCAGAAACTTTATTGACACGCGTATTTTAACGACCACTTTCATTGAAAGACTAAACATTTTACTAGCATACCGAAGTTATAATGGGTTGTTTAATTTTAAGGGACTATGTTGATTTTGAATAAAATTATTATGAAATTATTATCATTTATTTTTATAATGATAATATTTGTATGCTTCAATTATGTATGGAACAAAATATCGGCCAAATGCACCACCCCCCCCCCCCAACTTAGGCGGCACACCTCGATCCGATAGTCGAAATTTTCAATAACACTGTTGATGCTCAATTGTTGGGCACGATGATGAGTCGAGGTTGCTTGCTCTTTTGCCACGTTATCGTAAAAAACAGCAATGTTTCCCATTCAACGAACTAAGATGGCATTCACAGATGTTTTCACATTTCATACAGACCTGCGAATTCGAACGATAATGTTGACCAAAAGAATCACGAAGTGCACAAAATGCATTTTGATTTGAACGCCCATTTTTATAAAAATCTTTAATATTTAAAAGCGTTGCTCGATTGCGTATATTTCCACGGTTCAAATTGAGTTAGTCTAAGATTGAGAAATGTCAAATGAAATGCAAGAAAAAAGTTGAAGTTTAGGTGTAGTTCACTTTCAACATGGGCCCTTAAAATTTAACCACTCTCTACAAAGAAAGTGATATATATTTTATTAAAAAGAGATTATTCTATAGCGATTAACAAAATAATAAATATTGTGCTTTAAATGTACATAAAATTGTTGGTGGGTATAAAAGATTCGGCACAGCCGTATATAGTGCTCTTACTTGTTCTTACTGTTTTAGGTATTGTGAATATAACAGTACATATTACAAAAAACAGTACATGTACTGTTGAAAACAGTACGAATGGCTACCCGACGCCACCCCCAACACAATAAACGATGACCCTGTGATGTTTAACAGCAATCAAGAACATCTTGGCTTTGGATTATCGACACTTCATGTTTGGATTCGTTGCTTCGAATGTCTTTTACATATCAACTACAAGTTGAATATTAAGAAATGGCAAGCAAGAAGCAACGAAGACAAAGAATCTAAACCAAACATAGGATTTGGTTCTTCAAAGGAAATAAATACAGCCCGTCGCTTTTTTAAGAATGCTGAGATGAGTGCTTAGATCACAGGGTTGGATGTTACAATTATAAAAAAGTTTATGTTATTTTGAGGGCATTGTCTTTTGGATTCGAGATAAACTTAGTTGAATTAAAATTTTGTCTTGAAACCAGAAAACATTATCTAAATCTCTATTAGTGGTACTGTATGCCTGAAGTCATTAAAGTCACCATCATCAACTTTTCCAAGAGGCTCAGTAAGCAAGGAATAAAGATTGCCGCAGATTTAGGGAGTACAACACCCGCAAGTCCTCGCGTGTTGCCACGAATAAAGACTAACTACTCATGTTAATTATAACATCTGATGCTTTGATCAATAGCCTTCAAGAGATTCACAAAAAATGCCGGAAAATACGTGTACAGATTTTTAAATACAAGATAATTGTTAGCCCTAGCATAGAAGAGTCAAGACTGGAATCGTCATCATATTGTCGCACAATCCCACAAAATGCTAACGAACATACTGAAAACGACTCTGATGATAACACTATGCTAGTTGAAAAAACAGACAAGCCGGGCACCTGGCGTTTTAACATAACTCGGGTACGCTGAATCTAGTGGTGCCCACGGTTTTTTAAGATTGGCTCTGGTTTTCGAGATATACCGTTATTTCGAAAATGGAGGAGGTTGCACAACATATGTTTGCGTAACTCGAAAACGCTTTAGCTTATTGAAAAAACTTAAAAAACCGAAATTCCACAATAAAATTTTCTTTAAGAAAAGTAAAACTTCTTTCTAATATCCGCAGTCGTTTTAGAATCATATTTTTTTTTTTTTTTTTAAAACTAATTTTTTGATCAAAATTTCGAAATTTTTGTTTTTTAAAAATTCATTAAAAATCCAAAAATGCAGCTAGGCTTCTGATAAAGACATATAAAAAGCAAAGCTAGTAACAAAACAAGCCATAAATCTTTAAAATCTGTTAGCAACTTTTGATTCTATTCACAAAAGTCGACCAATTTTAGTTAATTTAAGAATTTCATAAAACGCAACCATCCTAAGGGATGGTGATAAAGGGAAAGTATAATTTAAGAAAATGTTAAGAACAAAAAACATTGGAGGTCGGTCATACATTTTATCCCCCTAGGAGTGAATCCTAGGCCTTAGAAACAAATGATGGGAATGAAAAATTAAGTTGCGCTGGTCATTTGGCCCGTCTAGGGGTATCTCAAGCGCTGCAGGTGCAAAATTTAAGGCTAGAGTTCTACGGGTATAAAAAACAAAGTTCCAAACAAAATAAGCTATTAGTGATTAAAATCTGTCTACAACTTTTGATTTGTTCAGAAAAGATTTAATTCTTTATAATAACCAAACTAAAAATTTTTGTTGTTAAGTAGCTAAAGTTAAAGTTTTTATTTAGAAATTTATTCTTCTTCCTCCTGCAGATTTCAACAAATATCCCCTAATAGCGAATCAAGTTGTTTGCCGCTATACCAGTGTTCGAGCCTGGCTGTTACTTGGTGAAATCTCTCGCCATGTTCATCAGACTCGGCTGGTGATTGTTCATTAAATTTTTCGGCATGGCAATGCAAAAAATGTATTTTCAATGGCATTCTAACGTTTAAGTTTTTAAATGCGGTTAGCATATTTTTGATTAAAATTCGCCAGTTTTCGGACCGATGATTTCCTAATACATTTTCTATTACTGATTTCACACAATTCCAGGCCAATAGCTCGATATCATTCAATGCAACCTGAAATTGATGGTCCTTTATAAGACGACGAAGTCCGGTCTATTAAGAATTCTTGAAAAATAAAATCATTATGATATGAAATATAAATCTAATTTAATAAAGTAGTTAGAGTTCATAACTTCTTTTACTTTCATGCCGCTTAATCGTGGAAAAATTCGGTGCAATTCGGTAAAAGCAACACCATCTGGGCTCAATGCTTTTATAAAATTTTTTAATATACCCAGTTTGATGTGGAGTGGGAGAAGCAAAATCTTTTCCATCGGCACAAGTGGTAATTCAATAACATTGTTTCTATGCAATCTGCTTTCCTCACGTAAAGGCCAATCCCGTTTATTTTACTGGCCGCCATCGAAACGCGTATTCCATAAGCACATGAAGCACATATTTTTAGTATAGCCCAATTGCATGCCTCTTAAAAGAGCTACCACTTTTAAATCTGCGCATATTTTCCACTTGTGGTCTTCATATTTAATTAAATGTAGTATTTTTTTCATTGATGCATATATTTCTTTAGTATTTGTGCTTAGTGCTATCGGAATAGGACTTTTTAAATTAGTGACATGTAGCAAAACTGCTTTTAAGTTTCTTTTGGAAGAATCAATGAATAAGCGCCAATCTCCAGGATTATATTCATTTTGCATTGTTAAAACCAAGCCGCGGATGTCAGTACAATACGCGATAGAATTATTCTCAATAGATTTAAAAAAAAGTCGTATCTCGTCTATGGCGATTGATAGCCCCGTATATTTGTACACCTGGTGCTAAAATATTAGCTCGTTTTAACTCTTTTATCAGGAGAATGCTCTGTCTTTGAGATAATTTTAGACGCCGTGCCATAATATCCAGACGATCTTGCGTGATTTCATTGTGACTGCATGGAACCGTGATGCATGACGGCTGATACATTGAAGTAGCTGGTCCACCCGCTTCAACAGAATTAATTACACTGTGCATGAAATTGACACTTTTTTTCGTGACAAGCTGGGCACCTGGCATTTTAACATAATTCGGGTACGCTGAATCTAGTGGTGCCCGCAGTTTTTTAAGATTGGCTCTGGTTTTTGAGATATACCGTTATTTCGAAAATGGAGGAGGTTGCACAACATATGTTCGCGTAACTCAAAAACGCTTTAGCTTATTGAAAAAATTTAAAAAACCGAAATAAAATTTCCTTTAAGATAAGTAAAACTTTTTTCTAATATTCGCAGTCGTTTTAGAAACATAATTTTTTTTTTGAAAAAAAAATTAATTTTTTTAACAAAATTTCAAAAATTCATAAAAAATTAAAAAATGCAGGTAGGCTTATAGTTTTTTGCAGACATATAAAAAACGAAGCTGCAAACAAAACAAGCCATAAATGTTTAAAATATATTAGCAACTTTTGATTTTATTCACAAAAGTCGACAAATTTTAATTAATTTAAGAATTTCATTAAACGCAACCCCCCTTAGGGATTGTGATAAAGGGAAAGTATAATTTGAGAAAATGTTAAGAACAAAAAACATTGGAGGTCGGTCATACATTTTATCCCCCTAGAAGTGAATCCTAGGCCTTAGAAACAAATGATGGGAATGAAAAATAAAGTTTCGCTGGGCATACATTGCAACCTCCTCCATTTTGGAAATAACGGCATATCTCAAAAACCAGAGCCAATCTTAAAAAACCGTGGGCACCACTGAATTCAGCGTATCCGAATTATGTTAAAACGCCAGGTGCCCAGCTTGTCACGAAAAAAAAGTGTAAATTTCTTGCACAGTCTAATTATTAGGTTAAGCTACTATTTTTAGTTACATTGTTAAATATTTTTGTTTCTTTGTATATTACTTTTATTAGTATAGTCAAGGCATATTTATTCATCAGGTACTCTTGATTCGTCGGCTGATTATTTTTTTAATCAATGATTTTAAATTTCTGTCAAAATGAATTAATAAAACAAATTTTCTCTTTTTTCTCATTTATTTCAAATGTCAAACTTCATATATAAAATATATAAACTGCAATTACCTGATGAATGAATATGCCTTGCAGTATAGTATATAGATTAATTAAATTTAAGCATGTAAACCGTGACTTGTAAATTTTTCTTTTTCAATAAATGAGTATTTGAGTATTTTTAATATATTTTTCAGATAAAACAAGTAAGAGTGCTATATTCGGCCGTACCTAAACTAATATACCATTCACAACGTGTAGTCATGCAATAACAGTTGTTTGTATCACCATTCATCTCATATGATATACGTAAATACATATAAAAAACATACATACATATGTATGTTAAAAAGAAAATAAATAAACAAATAAATTAAAAAACAATAAAAAAATAACAATAAAAATATAAAAAATATCTATATATACAAAAGTGAAACTCTGTCTGTGTGTTAGCTATAGACTCCGAAACTGTAAAACCGATCGGACTCAAACCTTGGCATGTTGTTGTACTCATAGCAGGGAGTGTTTATGGGTGGAAAAAAGTGGATGGGGCCACGCCCATAAAAAATTAGTTATCATTTTTAGCTACTTGAACTGGACCGATTTTTCTGAAACTTTGCACACATATTGAGCTTTCATGACTTTGCAATTTCGTGATTAGAAAAGTGGGCAGTGCCATGCCCATAAAAAAAGTTATAGTTTTGAGGTTCTTGCTCTGGACCGATTTTTGTGAAACTTTGAACACATATTGAGCTGTCATGAGTAGACAATTTCGTGATTAGAAAAGTGGGCAGTGCCACGCCCATTAAAAAAATTTTAATTTTTAGGTACTTGAACTGGACCGATTTTTCTAAAACTTTGCACACACATATTGAGCTGTCATGGCTATACAATTTCTTGATTAGAAAAGTGGGCAGTACCACGCCCATTAAAAAAATTATAATTTTAAGCTTTTTGCACTTGATATTCCATTTAAATTCAGAATACAATTTCATTGATTAAGGGGCGTAGCAACGCGCGCCGGGCTTTTCTAGTATACAATAAAAAATAATAAATTTTTTGGCTCAGCTATATATCTGTGGTCACAAGCAATAACAGCCTAAGTCGAAAATGATACTTTAAAGAAAAAACACTTTTTATATAGAGAAGTGTTTCTGAAAAAATTAAGAACCTGCACGGACAATCCTAAAACAAACAAGTAACAGTGCTATATTCGGCCGTGCCGAATCTTCACAACCCTTCACAACGTGTGGTCATGCAATAACAATTGTTTGTATCACCATTCATCTCATATAAAATACGTACATATGTATGTATATACTGGTTAGAATAAATGTGGCATCGAATCCCAGCTGAGTCAAAAAAATTTTATTTTATTTAATTTAATATGTTATTTATACTTTTTATTTTTTTTATATTTTTTTTAAATTTTTTTAAAAAACTTTTGTAAAAAAAATTTTGTAAATTTGTTATCAATTTTTTTTAATTTTTTTTATAACTTTTTTTTTATTTTTAATATATTTTTTTTTTTAAATTTTTTTTTTGGCATGTTTTTACATGTATATAAGTTAACACATTGAACACAATAACAACAACAAAAACTACAGTAGCCAACAACACTCAAAACGTGCCAACATCAAATTTGCAAACCCAACAAACTTCAAATTGCTTAGTAACAAATTCCCAGACGAAATATGATCCTAACACGCGGCAAGTGCATGAATTGGTTTGTGGGAAATGCGACATCAACAGATTGTGGGAAATGCAACATCATCAAGTTATTAGTTAAGTTAGAAGTCTTGAATAATTTAAATTGTAAATTCTTTGCAGTCGGTTTTTGAGCATTAATAAATAAAGTTGATTTTTGTTAACTTACAAAAGTTAACAAATAAAACATTTATTTTTTTTTTAATTTTTTAAACTTTTATTACATTAATTGGCGCCCGAGCAGGGAGCCTCTCTTAAGAGGTCCTTTTTCGTAAAAAATAAATAAAACTCTCGTCAAAAAGGGTTTTCCGGTAAACAACATATAGATCAGGGAAATGATGCGCCCAAGTAGTCTTTCATAAAAAGACAAAAGGGAGGTCCTCTTAAGGATCAGCGGCCACGATTTAGACTTAAGAAAAATTATATTAATCAAATTAGAAAGTCAATAAACAATATAAAATTGAAAAAATTAATTAACATAAAAATTGAACAATAATATTTAAAACAAAAACTCAACAAACTGAACGACATGGGATAAGAAAAAAATAAAAACAAAACGATACAGTGAAGTAAACAACAATTAATAACAAAAACAAGAACAAAAACAAGAAATTTAAGAAAAAAAATATATTAAAATAAAATCAAAAAAATAAATCAAATCAAATAATTAAGTAATTAAGTATAAGCGAACAAATAGATTGAAGTAAACAAAAAGTGAACAAAGAAAAGAAAGATGAAACAATAAACGGAAAAGAACAATAATAATAAGAAATAAGTGAACAAAATTATTTGAAAAAAAGACAAACAATAAATAAAAGATAAAAACAAGACCTGAAAGAAAAGGCATAAATTAAAAGAAATAAAAAGTGAAGTGAATTATAAACATTGATAAAATTAAAATTTAATAAAGAAAAGATTTAAGTCAAAGACAAAAAACAAAATTCTCAAAACAACTGAGGAAACAAAAACTAGCTAAACTAAAAAGTGATCGAGAAGAACTATTATCATACACAGAGAAAACAGATTCGTTGTGGCAAACGAATTTGTTGCCAATCGAATTCATTCGGTTCCACGTACTATCTCTCAATTCGTTTATAATAACTGAAAATTTTCTTTCTTAGCATCGAAAAAAAACTGTATTTGTTTCCAATTATATGATTGATGCAACTGAATTAAAATATTTAATTAGTGTTACCAAAAGAATAATTAGTCATCATTATCAGTTCTTCATTTGAATCAGGCAAATAAAAAAAAACAAATTTTTTTAATTATTTCTTAATATTTTTATTTAATAATATAAAAACATATTATACATACATATGTATGTATAAATATCTACATACACACACATATGTATATGAATACATTTAACTTCTAAAATAAAACTAAAAATATTATTTTGATCTTCGTTTTGGTTGTGGTTTTTGTGTACATATATTGAGTGGATTCAAAGCATTTTGCATCCCGGTGGAGCACCACTAAGTATGTTATTATGTACCTCGAACATTACCGCATTTAATTCAGCGTTTCTTTGGTTTCTTACCTTCATTAAAGAGTTTTCCAGCATGTAGATTTCATCTTGCATCACAAAATAATAATTGACACGTTTTTCTTATATTTGTTTATTTAAAAATTTTTTTTTCTCAATAAAATATATTAATTTTGGTTTTAACTTTTGTAAATTTTTCACAATTGACAGAAAAATTAATTTTTTTTGAAAGATAATATTTGTATTTATTGTTTGTAACAAATATTTATTACATGCAACAGTTTTTCGTTTGTAAACACCAAATACAGCTTAACATTAAGTATTTGTTTACTGTAATCGAATTGTAATGATACAAGTAACTACTAATTACTTGCGATAACTAAAATTGCATTTTGGTTTAAAATAAAAGATTGGCATAAATGATTTTTTATTACATGGATTAATATTTAGTTGTGAACCCTAATACAGATGATAAAATTCGGTTGAGATAAAAGTGATTTGAATAAAAATCTTATTAATAAGGGTATTTAGTTTGGAGAACTAATGTTAATGTTCTGAGCAAAAAATTTCTAACACTGTTATGTTTTTTCGTTTATAAATGTGTAATATCTGTTCTCTTTACAAATTTTTAATGTTTGCAACACTATTTTTATTGTTTTAACTGTTTTCCAACCAATCTTTTTCCTGTGTGTAGTATGAAAAGTGGAATAGAGTGAAATCAGCTAATTTCTACACGAACAGCAGAAGAAAACATCTATATTTACAACCTTCACCTACAACTAGAATTGACAACATTTACAACAGCAACCTAAAGATGATGTTAGCAGCCTTTATGTAAGATTTCTTTTTAAGATTTTTTTTTTTTATTTTATTATTAAAAGATTTTCGTAAGATTTTTTGTAAAGAAAAAAATGTATATTATTAAATTGTAATTATAATTTTTATACGTTTATTAAATCCGCTGTTTTCGTTAACCAATTATTTACGATCTTGAATTAACTAAAAACAAAAAAAAAAGAGAAGGATCCATTCCTTTTCGCTAGTTTTTCTCTTTCTCTCTGGTTGAAATTTTTGTTCTCTGTAAGCTGTTTCATCTTTTGTTCCAAGCCTTTTATCTGAAAATCATTCGACCGCTATGCCCGACGAGACTATCGATCAACTGACCGAGAGACTAAGCAGGACATTGACAATGACACAACCGACTGGAACGACAGCAGGTCTTACCGAACTGCAGAGGGAACAGATAGCCCTCATGATAAGGGATGCCCTTAAGTCACCGGCCGACCATCTGGCGGATAAGGGGATTGACCATCCTATTGGGACAACCACTACCAGATTAGAGGAACTGGACAGGGTCCTTGAGGGAATTCTCCGGGAAACCAGGTGAATTTAACTCCTGGCGAAAGGCAGTGGAAAGAGTTTTAGGACTCTATGATTCAGTAAAAGGTACTGGTAGGTACCACGCAAATCTTCATACTATTCGTATGAAAATCATTGGCGATGCAGATACCGCTTTGGAGTCGTATAGAACTCCACTGGACTGGACACGAATTAAAAGATGTCTCTCGATACATTATTCGGACAAGATAGACATCGGAACGTTAGAGTATCAAATGACGACATTATGCCAGGGTAACAGGACAATAACGGAATTCTATCAGGGTGTTTATCAGCACCTTTCTCTGCTACTCGATAAGGTCTCCTGCCTGGATCTGGAGGAAAATAGCCTTCACGCAATGACTACTACCTACAGGGAAAAGGCATTGGATACGTTAATAAGGGGATTGAATGGAGATCTCCCAAGATTGTTAAGTGTACGTGAACCTACGTCATTGCCCATTGACAATATGAACTTTCGGAGAAATTACGCACACGGACACTCTGGCAGAGGTAACGTACAGAAGGATATGACTGGTGCGGCAGGGTTTACAAATGGGAGAAAATTCTACCCCGAGCTCGCTTATGTTGGGGGTACATCATCTATTAGACCACCCGTACAACCTCGGTATAATCTCGCTCCAAACTTTAGCGGTGACCCAGGATTCCAACCTAGATTTAACCCAAACTACATCCGTAGTCCAAATTATGGTTATAACTCAAACCCTCAACCTATCTCCAACCCAAATTACAGTGGTAATCTAAACTATGGAAATTACCTAAATCCTCCTAAAAATGCTGGACTGAATGCAAGGATTCAAAATAGACCGCAGAATAATTGGGTAAAACCAATGGATGTGGATAAATCTGTCCAAACCCGTCAGGTCGATTACATTAATAGACCACAAAGGAATCCAGCTCTAAAGAGGTCAACAGCAGCATCTTTTCAAGTACCAGCAAATAAGTTCCAACGTAACTTCCATATAGAAACAGATTACATTCCAGTAGAGGAGTATAACTATGAAATCAAATATAAACCAGGCAGAAGCAATGTGGTAGCCGATGCACTTTCCAGACCTCCTACAACATATGTTAATTCACTAACAGGAACAGTGCATAGTGGCGACAACTCTCCAGAAGAACTCATAACTAGCGTGGAAGCGCCTATAAACGCGTTCAGAAATCAAATATTTATGCAAATTAGCAACGCACCAACATATCATTTCCAGATAGTATTTCCGGGCTATTATAGACACCTAGTAATGAAACCAGAATATGATACCGAAAAATTAATCTCCATCTTAAAAAATTATCTAAATCCATCCGTCATAAATTGCATCAAAACTCCAGAGTTTGTTATGGGGAAAATTCAAGAAATCTGCCCACATCATTTTAGAAATTTCAAAATTCGCTTTACTCAGAATTTTGTGGACGATATTCTATCAGAATCCGATCAAGAAACCCTAATCATAGAAACGCACAATAGAGCACACAGGAATGCTATGGAAAACAAGTCCCAAATATTGGAAAAATCTTATTTCCCTAGCATGCTCTCCAAAAGAATAAAAATTAAAAGAATAGTCAAGCTTTGTTCTATATGTAAGAAAAATAAATATGACAGACACCCTAATGAACCAAAACTAAATGCCACTCCAATACCGAATTATCCCGGTCAAGTTATTCACATCGATATTTTTTCAACAGATAGGAAGCTAGTATTGACAGCCATAAGTTCTCAAAATACGCCCAAACAAGAATTCTACAGGGAAAGTCAATAGAAGATATCAGGAGGCCATTAAGAGACATTCTATTTTTTTATGGAATTACTGTTGTCGTGGATAACGAGAAATCGCTGAACTCGGCCACCCTTCTTTTTATGATGAAAGACGAACTCGGGATAAAGGTATTGACAACACCACCATACAGAAGTGATGCCAACGGTCAAGTTTAGAGATTCCACTCGACATTGGCCGAAATTCTAAGATGTCTCAAAGATGAAGGCATTTGCAGAAATTTCGAGGAATTACTGGAGCGATCCGTCAACGAATATAATCACTCCATACATTCCACAATAGGTAAAAAGCCAGTGGACTTGTTTTTCGGGAGAACTGTGGACTTTTCACCTGGAAGTTATGAAAGAACCAGAGAAAATAACATCGCGATGCTGAAAAGGAAAGGGACTTAGACTATCACAACAGGAAAAAGAAGAATACATACCAGGACAAGAGATTTTTGTTAGAGTAAATAAAAGGCTTGGTACCAAATTAACCGAAAAATTCAAACGCGAACTAGTAAAAGAGAATAGACACTCCACGGTGGTGACCGAAAGTGGAAGAGTCGTCCACAAAAAACACATAAGGAACTAAAACTCTTATTGCATTTTCTTACAGGTTGTTTCTGATGCTTGGGTCCTCTAATTGCGAATTCCAGATTATGGACTTCTCTAATTCTAGACTAGTCGTGATTAAGACGGGTTCGGAGAAGTTTCAGACTGGCGTGTTCAAACTTGTTCATACAATTGACTTAGGAGAATACGAAGACTTAATAGGAAGACTAGAGAAAGGAATTTATTTACACAACAATACTAACAACTCACTATTACCCTACCTATATCATATCCCAGATGAAATCCTGTTTGTCCAGACTAAGATCCAGAACGAGGGCAACGAGGTCCCTCGACTTCATTGGAAGTGCTTGGAAATGGTTAGCCGGTAGTCCGGATCACCATGATTTCCAGATAATAGAGAACAAAATGAATAACGTCCTAGTAAACAATAACAATCAGATCGTAATTAATCAGTTAACCATAGATAAGGTAAACCAGCTCTCAGTAGTAACCAATAATATTTCTAAACTATTAGAGGAAAAAAACAAGTAAAAGCGCTATATTCGGCCGTGCCGAATCTTATATACCCTTCACAAAGTGTAGTCATGCAATAACAGTAAATTCACGTATGTATGTTAAAAAAAACAAAAAAAAAAATAAAAAATAAAAAAAAAATTTAAAAAAAAAAAATTTAAAAAAAAAATTAAAAAAAAAAAATTATTATATACATATATAATATATATAAAACAAAAAAAAAATAAAAAAAAAATTAAAAAAAAAAAAATAAAAAAAAATAATAATAAAAATATATATAATATATTAAATAAAAAATAAAAAAAAAAATAAAAAAAAAAATTTTTTTGCCTCAGCTGGGATTCGATGCCACGTTTTCTCTAACCAGTATACACGTTTGTATGTATGTATGTTGTTGTTGTAATGTTGTTTTTATGAAAAGAAAATCGAGGTGGTCGTGGGTTTTTGCTCATATCTCAGTTGTTTATGTACCGATGTTTCTGATTTTCAATACCGATCTACTCCCGAATATTTCTGATATTTTAATACCTTACCCGGGTCCAACCTATGTCGGGGGGCTTCAAAAAGTTGATTTCAACATACACACGGACAGACGGTCAGACGGACAGACGGTCAGGGCTTAATCGACTCCTCTATTCATAAGCTTTCAGAAAATATATACTTTATGGGGTCGGAAATGAAAATTGTAGAAATTTCACACGGAATGACAAACCTATATATACCCTTTTTCACTGTGTGAAGGGTATAATAAACAAGAAAATTTATTAGATTTTAAGTGCAAACTGGAAATTGTATCGTAAATTGTAATAATATCGAATATGCCATTCATTGGGCTAAATCAAATATTGTAAATTCGTTTATTTTTTCTAATACTGAAGTTAACATTTTAAGAGATATTTTTTATAATGATAACATTCCATTTGGCAATATGGACGAATTACTAAACTTTTAAAAGATAAAAGTTGCTTCTAATAATAAAGAAATTATCTACATTGTTAATATTCCAACGACCGATAGAGAGAGTTGCGATAACCTATTAATTAAATCTGTAAGGCAAAATAATATACTAATATAAACTTTAAAAATGTTTTGAAATGTAATAGTAAGATATTTGGTACCAAAGATGACTGCAAGAATTATAACAAGATAAGTATTTGCGAAATTGATAACATTATAGACATTAGTAAACCCGACTGCATCCCAAATCTACTAAAGAGTAAACCATCGCGCTGTACAACAATCAACGACGAGCACGTGGCACCGGTAGAAGAAATAGATGAAAGCATGATATTATCGAATGGGTACAAAGGACAAATCGAAATATATAACTCAACAATTGAAATAAACGGCACGTTCATAATTCACCATCTAAATTCTACAGTACGAATCGGAAATAAACTGTATCTCACAACTCAGGTCACCCTTACTAAACCATTACCGGCATTGTTGCAACCAAGTAGTTTTAATGTCCAAGAACGATTGATAACGTTAGAAAGAATGGAGGCAATTAACGTCAACAACTCTCACATAATAGAGAAACTGCAAGTTAAAAACAAAATTAATCTAACCATCAATATTGGATTGGTAATGATCGTTATAATAGCGACTACTATTATCATCTACAGAATAAAGAAAAAAAGGACAAATGGAACCAACGTGGTCGGAGGTAATAAATAAAGCAGTCTCCGCAAAAATAGAACATAAAGCAGAAGAGATAGCGGATCAACAGTCAACCAAGTCAACAAGCTCCTTGTCATTACCAGTAAGGGATTACAGAAAGAAGAAAATCCATGATCCATGGCGAGGACGCCGGAACTTAGAGGGGGAGGAGTTAACACATTCAACACAATAACAACAACAACAGTAGCCAACAACACTCAAAACGTGCCAACATCGAATTTGCAAACCCAACGAACTTCAAATTGCTCAGTAACAAATTCCCAGACGAAATATGATCCCAACACGCGGCAAGTGCATGAATTGGTTTGTGGGAAATGCGACATCAACAGATTGTGGGAAATGCAACATCATCAAGTTATTAGTTAAGTTAGAAGTCTTGAATAATTTAAATTGTAAATTCTTTGCAGTCGGTTTTTGAGCATTAATAAATAAAGTTGATTTTTGTTAACTTAAAAAAGTTAACAAATAAAACATTTATTTTTTTTTAATTTTTTAAACTTTTATTACATTAATTTATATGTATGTTGTTGTTGTAATTGTGAAAAAAAACGAGGTGGTCGTGGTTTTTTGCTCATATCTCAGAAAGTTATGGGGCGATTGTGCAGAATTTCAATAGCGATTCATTCCTAGATATTTCCAAGAGATTGATACTATATACAGATCTGAGGAGCATATAAATAGTTGCTTCTAAAAGTTGATTTCAACCAACACACGGACAGACGGTCAGGGCTTAATCGACTCCTATTCATAAGCTATCAGAAAATATATACTTTATGGGGTCGGAAATGAAAATTGTAGAAATTACAAACGGAATGACAAAGCTATATATTCCCTTGTGCACTACAGGTGAAGGGTATAAAAACGACAATGAAATTCTCATTTGTTTAGGAGATATTTAATAAAAAGATAAATGAATGGTTATTGCGAATGGAAAATATGAAATTGGAAAGAATATGTCTACTTAAGATTTTATTGTAAAGTAATGTTTCATTTATTACAGTCTTATATTAAAATAAGCGATTATTGTACATTGAAATTTGCTTTATCATACATTAAGATCATTTTGAAATATTATTAGTTCATTAAAAAAACAAATGTTCTTAACAAAAAAAAACAAAATTTTATTTTAAAAAAACTTAAGAAATTATTACAGTATTAAAAATGTTAAAAAGGTAGCTACTTAAAATATTTATCTAAGGACTAGTTTTTGGGATGTTAGTTAAACTCTGTTTAGTTCATTCACAAACTAACTCTTTGAATAATATCAAATTTTATATTGTAGAAAAAAAATATTTTTTTCTGTTACAAATTTTGGTCTGAATTGAAATTTAAAATAAAATCGCATTCCAAAGCCCCTGTTCCAATTGAAAACTGCGATAATCTGTGTTTAAGATTAATACACATATAAAAAACTCAGCCTAAATTATTCTGTTTCTGACTCATCTTTGACTAAATCTGGATGTATTTCTATAGATTCCTCCTGTGTTGATAAACTTTTATAAAACGGATGAAATAGTGGACTTATTAATGGAAGCAAATCCAGCAAATCCAGCAGATCCTTTTTATTTTCTGAGCTGATTTTTACATCTTTGTTGAGCATAGATATGTCTTCTTTGTTTATTGAGTTTACACCATGTTTTACAAAATTTAGTACTTTAAAAGGAGCATCCTTATCTAATGTGGTTTTATATTAAATTTTACCAAAATAAGTCTTTGTATATCTAAGCCATCTAATATTTTTCCAAACGAATTTTTCCCCATCTTTATTTGTGGTTCTCCACATTAACTTTGTTTTTAATAAAAGGAAAAAATTAAAAATATCTTCTGCACTCATTTCAACGACGTTAAATGTATGCTTAGAACATACACCTCTAACAAAATTATACCAGTCGTGTGGATGGTGGATTTGTAAGTTAGTTCGTTTCTTTTTCCTTTCTATCACAGAGTGATCTATATTGCATTCCATATGCGTATCTCCAGGTTCTAAAAATTTATGATCAATTGTCTCTAAATCCTGATTGATTTGTAGAGTCAATATGAACATTGCGCATACGAATGAGTTCTTATTTTGTCCCGTACAGGAATCGCTGTAAAAAATTTAGTGATTAGTTTGTTTAAGATTAATTGAATGCTTGAACAAGCACGATGCAATTTGGTTGCCACCACTAGCAGATAATGCTTCATGCACCATAAAGCAATGTGGGGTACCAGTTATGTAATCGTGAACGGTCAAATTATATGTCCAGAGTTGTGTTTTGTAAAAACTAACTGAGTTTCTTAAGAAATGCGTAGGCAAACACTGTTGCAAATCAAAAGTATAGACTTTGACTGTAGAATCATTGACAGCTAAATTTTTATCGTTCCTTTTTGACTCATAAGCTAAGTCTGCTTTACATTGATGAGTTGTTAGTTCATTTTCTAAATCGCTTAATAGGTTCTACACATGTAGGGGGAATATCGAAGCAGACCACTACTATCACGGGTCCCTTTTCGACCCCCTTCCCTCCTCAGTGATTTCGTGTCTACCGATCAGTATACCTTCAATCACTGAGTCCCGCGCCACAACCGGCGTTTGCTGTGGACTAGGAAAACGATTTCACATTGCCGACTGGTGATTGTCGACAATCCTCATCGCACAGTCCTTTGTAATCGCCAGCATCTCCCTCAGACTAAGGTCCCCCATCGCACTCACACTTAAAGTGTGCTTGCCTGTGATCCTTAATCTTCCGCTCGCCAACGCCGGACACTCGCATACAACATGCGCTGCCGTCTCGGCATTCACCAGGCACATTTAACAAATATCATCATCCACGATCTGCATCCTCTTCAGATGATATTTGAAGTTACCATGTCCTGTAATCAACGCAGTGATCAGGCTCATCATACTCCGATTAAAACCGAGTATCTTCACTGCACCCCTGCCAAGTGGCTCCCTGAGTACCATACGAGTCTGTTTACACGTGGCTCCCTCCATCCACCTTCGCAAGTTTATATAGTTCACCCATTGAAAGATCTTCGCCCGAACTAACTCATTACCCAGAGCAGTTCTGGGTTCCGGTCCGCAGAATGCAGCCTCAGACCCCTTTCTCGCAAGTTCGTCATTCCCAGCTATGCCCACGTGTCCCTTAACCCACATCAGCATTACCTCATTTGTAGAGGCACACCTATTGAGCTTTAGAACACACTCAAGCACCAAAGAGGAGTTCACATCTATCCGCTGCATACGTTTTATAACCGACTGGTTGTCAAGTGCAATAAGAATTCTCTTCCCATACACTCGACATTCCAACAGGTGGTCCAACACGTGCAGCAAACTAAGCATTTCTGCCTGATAGACTGACACGTACTCCCCCAGATTCAGGGTGCGCATTAGTTCAACTCAGATGAGTACACACTACCTGCCTTTCCGTCCATAAAGGACCCATCAGTAAAGATACTGATGTCATTCTCCATGCACTCATCATGCATGAATCCATCCGCTATGAGCGTGTGATGTAGCATTTCAACCACTTTCACCCGATTCATGCGCTCCATCGGCATCTGAGCCTCCCTAACCTCTTTATCCACGAGGTCCAGGATTCTCCTATGCCCCAAAACCGATCCAAAGCGATACCACATGCCATCGCCTTGCATCCGAATCGCCGATCTTGCCGCCGTCTCCCTTACAAATAAGTCCAACGGCAGTAGTCCCAGCATTGCCTCCAACGCCTACGTTGGTGTGGTATGTATTGCGCCACATATACCAATGCAAGCAATCCTTTGAACCCCGTCCAACTTCCGCCTACTCGTCGCCTGAGAGGCCTTCGGCCACCAGACAACAGATGCGTAAGTGATCGTTGGTCTCACCACCACTGTGTAAATCCAGTGTGCAGCCTTAGGTGAGATTCCCCACTTCCGACCGCAAACCCGTTTACACTGATGCAGAATCCGCTTTGCCTTTTGTACCCTTGTCTCAACATGGTCATTCCAGGTTAGTTTCATATCCAGTGTTACCCCCAGATATTTCACCTTCCTGGACACGTTGATCTCGGTTCCAAAAAGCATAAAGGATTCAATCCCTATGCCCTTCCTTCTCCGCGTGAAGAGCATAACATCCGACTTGCTAGCACTTTTGGTTAGTCCCTGTTCACAACACCATTCTTCGGTTACTCTGATCGCCTGTCTCATGCAACCTAAAATGGTCTCCATGAACTTACCACCAACCATAATTGCCACATCATCCGCATACCCCACCGTATGTATGCCCATTACCCCCAGTCTCCTGAAAAGGCTGTCCACAGTTATGTTCCACAGCAGAGGTGATAAGACCCCTCCTTGCGGACATTCCCTGACCACCCTTCCCCGAATCCTGGTGCTTCCGCTCCTGAGATTCACTGCCCTATATACGGACAAAGCCAGAGCACCATTGAAAACCTCCCTCTCAGCAACCCTCACCAATTCGTGCAGGGCAGTCTCAGCAGACCTCCCAGCCCTGTACGCGTGCTGACTCCCACTCAATGGCCTATCCATCAGCGTATTCTCCTCCAGGAAGTCAACCAACACCCTTTCCATTGCCTTCAATAGAAAGGATGTAAGACTGATCGGCCTGAACGACTTAGCCTCCGTATAGTCCCCCTTCCCCGGTTTGGGAAGAAAAACCACCCTGGTCTCCCTCCATGCCACAGGAATATACCTTGTCGAAAGACAGGCAGCAAATATTTCCTTAATCACAACAAGTAGAGTGTTCATACCCCACTGTAGTAATGCAGGAAGTATCCCATCCATCCCAGCCGCCTAAAATGGGGCAAAAGACAAAATTGCACTTCTAACCCCATTAAGAGTTGGTGTCTGGAGACAGGGTGTCTAGACACCATCCTCTGCAGTCTCCCCACTTCAGATGTATCCCTCACGCTGGAGAAGAATTCCCTCCACGTACTTCGTTTCCGAAGACGTATAGTTCTCTTCAGCTCCTTCTTCTTCGCCTTATACTCGTCCCATAAGCTAGGATTCCGCTCCCTCATGTAACGATTAAAGGCCCTCCTCGTGTCCCTCTTCATGGATTCCAATTCACTACTCCACCATGGAGTAGAATCCTTTTCATCCACTACCGTGAGAGGACACGCATTCTCGAAGCCAAGTCCGACAGTAGAGTTTACCCACTCCACCGTCAGCTCAACATCCTCCGTGTTCCGGAGTGCCCGCTGTGGAACACTCCCCGAAAGTCCCGAGAGGCACTACTTGTACTTAGTGCGATCCGTATCCCTCGGCATCCTGATACGCCTACGCGCCTTCCTCCGCCTCCTACCATATTGAATCTTAAACTGGATAGCCCTGTGGTCAAACATGGTCAATCTGTCCACCACTCTCCAATTCCCAACTCTATCCAGCATCCCGACAGAACATAAGGTGATGTCGATTACCTCCGCCCTACGTGCATCCACGAAGGTGGGCTCAACAGCCCTGTTCAGGACCAGCAGGTCATGACACTCCACAAACTCCAGCAACTGCCGTCCTCTGTGGTTATCATACGTACTGCCCCATACAGTACTGTGTGAGTTAGCATCACAGCCTATGACAAGAGGCATACCCCTCAACATACAGAACTCCACCAGATACCTAACCTCCTCCGAAGGATGGGAGTCCGTTGTGTCATACGGTAGGTAAGCCGACTCCACCAGAAACGATCCCGAACCCGCGCCTATCATTACCACCGTAAGATCCGGCGAACAGAGATGCGTCATCGGCACAGCACACACACCGTGACGCACCAGGATACACGTCCTCAACCTCCCCCCCGTCTGTGAGTGAAACAGACTGGCGGTCTGACGAGACAGGCCCATGATCTTATTCCTAACAATTCATGGTTCCTGTAGGAAGGCTATATCCAACCCATCCTCCACAAAACATCGCATCATCACCGCCGAAGCCGCTCTGCTATGATGCAGATTCAGTTGATATACACTCAGAGTTTCCACCTTCCGTAGTTGGTTCGGGTCAAAGGTTACTATCGGCAGTACCAATTTTGGCTTTAAGTTGATCGCCTTTAGAACAAGTGTCCAGGCTAGGTTTCTTAAATTTTATGTTCCTACCTATTAATTATTATTAGGTTATGATGAAATAATTTCAAGAGATGTCAAAAGAGATGCTCATCTTTGAAAACACTATGATGTATGATGAGCTGCTTATTGCTTCGGATTTATATTTATCGCAATATAACTTAAACATTTGAGATAGGGATAAATCAGCATGAAAGTATTTGCAACTTGTATCTCTCCTAGTATAATGACTTTCATAATTTGGGAAGCTGTTTATGTGGTCCTTTACAAGCTGAATTTTATCATCCGTCAGTTTATTTTTGCCTCCAACTGATCAACGCTGGTCACGAAATTCATTTTGAGGAAAATCTAGTTTCTTCTTCAAAACTTTTTTGACAAAACTCAAGGCACTGCACATTTTTGGCATATCTGTACTCTTTGGCCTCCATGTTTCACATTATAAGCAGCTTGAAATTTTCGTTCTCGCGGCTTTTCATGGTGATTTTTTAGGTTTTAAGATTTTTTATTATTGATATCAATAAAAGACCCAATAAATAAATTTCGCTGATTGTATGTGCCCAAAGACCAATATTTTCGAAAAATACTTTCTTGGAAAGTCCGCGGCACCTTTGCTTTGCAATTCATACGACAGCAATGTACTAGAGATCTTAATTTTTTCTCCGGAACTATATTTCCCATTACATTTACGTATGATTTTCCCTGGTTTCGTCTTTCGCATGAAATTTTTCGAGAATATGCTCTTTGAGATGTGGTCGGAGCTTCGTTGAGAACTAGATATTCTTCAACATCATTAGTATTCCCAGCCTCATCAGAAATTGAAGGTTCGAAGTCGGGATCTAGAACTGAGTTATCACTGTCAAAGTGGAGAACTTCGTGACTAGTGAAGTTGTCTTCATCCTCACTACGTAGCTGAGTATCGAAAAGATTTGTTGGCAAATCAGCATCAATGCTTTCTAAAAAAGACATTTGACTTTCATTGTTGACTTGCAAAGCATCTCCATCCTCCAAAAAAGACATGCGACTGACTTAATCATTATCTTTTTATTTTTAAAATAAAAAAATTTAAGTTACTAAGACATGTGTTTTTTCGTTATTTACACAATTCTCTTACCTATTACAGTGTTTTTATTTTGTTTGTTTGATTTTATCCATTTTATTTTCCTTTATCTTTTTAATAAATTCATTCAAATTTAATGCTTTTTATTTAACATCTGGATTATTACACGAAATAGCTTAATTTCAATCTTTAAAAAAAAACTTTAATTATAAAAGCTTAACTGTATTTAGTTCCAGAACTTGGAAAATATGCCATTTGTAATTGGCGCTTATGTTTATTTTGCTCTCTTTAAAACATACAAACAAAAAGAATTAATAGCTTATGTATACATAGAACATGCATTTTATCTTTACTTAGGTTCTTATGAAAACTCTCTCTTTTATGGCAATTCATTTTCGAAAAAAGTGCAAAACAGCTTAAGATTTTAGGCTATTTTAATAAATTAATATGTTATGAAAATATTTTCATAAGTATAGTTAGGCAGTTATTAAAAATGCAATGAAGCCTCATTACAACCTATGTCAATATGTTTTTAGTAATAACTTTTTAAATAACATCGTTAGAGAAATGGGTATTTAACTTAAATATAAAGTTTTGTTAGTAGAATATGATAGCATACATAGCTCACATTAACTTAAGTCGACCTAGGCGGTTATTGCTTGTGACCACAGTTGTATATGTTGTATGTTACTGTTGTGAAAAAACGGGGTGGTCGTGGATTTTTGCTCATATCTCAGTTGTTAATGTACCGATGTTTCTGAACTTCAATACCGATCTGCTCCCAAATATTTCTGAATTTTTAATACGTCACGCGGGTCCAGACGATGTCGGGGGCTTCGAAAAGTTGATTTTAATATACACATGGACAGACTGACAGAGCTTAATCAACTTCCATATTCATAAGCTTTCAGAAAATATATACTTTATGGGGTCGAAAAGGAAACTTGTAAAAACTTCACACAGAATAACAAACCTACATATACCCTTTTTATACCTTTCATTTGTGGTGCACAAGGGTATATATAGCTTTGTCATTCCGTTTGTAATTTCTACAATTTTCATTTCCGACCCCATAAAGTATATATTTTCTGAAAGCTTATGAATAGAGGAGTCCATTAAGCCCTGACCATCTGTCCGTCTGCCCGTCTGTCCGTGTGTTAGTTGAAATCAACTTTTAGAAGCAACTATATGTTCCTCAGATCTCTATATGGTATCAATCTCTTGGAAATATTCAGGAATGAATCGCTATTGAAATTCAGCACAATCGCCCACTAACTTTCTGAGATATGAGCAAAAAACCACGACCACCTCGTTTTTTTACACAATTACAACAACAACATACATACATAAATATATGTAAAAACCATACAAAAAAAGAAGAAATTACAAAAAGAAAAAATATTAAAAATAAAAAAAAATAATAAAAAAAATTACAAAAAAAAAAATTTTAAAATAATTAAAAAAAAAATTTTTAAACATTTTTTTAAAAAATTTTTTTTAAAAAAATTAAAAAAAAAATAATAACAAAATATAAATAATATATTAAATAAAATAAAATTTTTTTGGCTCAGCTGGGATTCGATGCCACATTTATTCTAACCAGTATATACATATGTACGTATTTGATATGAGATGAATGGTGATACAAACAATTGTTATTGCTTGACTACACGTTGTGAAGGGTATATAAGATTCGGCTTGGCCGAATATAGCACTGTTACTTGTTCACTGTGTGAAGGGTAAAAAAAAGTCGTTTTCTATTACAAAATAAAAGAAAAAACTGCAAATAATATATAAATATGACTACCTCTATGTAAAAGCATCTTTAACCCTCTAATGCTTGGGCCCGCCTCTAGACGGGGTTTACATGAACCGTTATAAAAATTTTATTTTTTACAATATTTTATTAAATAACTAATCAAAGTGTAAGTTAAGCTTTATTTAAAAAAAAAACTTTTTAATCTGTGGCAACACCTCAATTGGTTTGACCGAAATATCAATGTGAATTTGAATTTAAACGTTACTGGTCATTTTAAATTGTTTGTGAAAAGAGTTAATCTTGTACATAAAAAAAAATACTTGGAAGTGTTCGATTGAATTGAAAAAAATATCTGGTAGGTAATTAATTTTTTAACTTTAAGTAACAATACTTTCTTTTTATAAGCAAGCTTTTTGGAGCTTGGTTACGATGTTTTTGCTTAACCAGTCTACAAGCGGACTGGGGCATTTATTCAAAAATTTTTACATATTATAATATTCATACATTACAGTAAAAATGGAAGACAATCGTCAAAAAAAAAGCTCTCAAAAATGATTGAAGATGAGATTTTGGCCTTTATAGAGAGCTATCCATCGGATAATGAAAGTGGTGATGAAAAAAGTGAAGGTGATTTCAACGGAGATAACATGGATGATCCGGATTTTCTTTGCCCTGCAGAGGAAATAGAAATAGAGCGCTTCCTTAATTCACCTGAACTTTTGACAAACGCCATAAATAGTAGCATGAATATTTCGAATATTACTGATCTTGAACAAGGTGACCCAGAAAATATTTCTTCTGCTGAATCTGTTCCTTTAGTGTCCCCAGCAAAAATTACTGCATACCCGGAAGCAGGTTTGTAAGGGAGAGACAAATGTACTCTCCTTTCCCAACCTGCTTCAGGAAGGCATGATTTTTATATGAGATGTCCCACTTGGTAGGGCTCTTTGATGCTCTAATTATTTGCTATTTTCACACATGGTTAATGCAGTAATATCATGTCTCTTTTATGTGTTTTCAATAAATTTTTTAAGAACTACAGTAAAGAGAGGTAATCATTCGCTTACATTCCTGCATCATCGTAAGCGAGAGAAGTTGCAGTAAGTTATTTTATAAAAAATGAAATATATTTAATAGAAATTTCTGACTTCCATTTATAGCACCCTCGAATGCGCTCTAATATTGCGCTATAAGAAGGCATGATTTTTTTTACTGCTTACCGGTACAAAATAAATTTTTGCTGGGTCTCCAGCTAAGCACACTCGTGCCAAAAATCGATACAGAGAAGTTCAACTTATGATTTATGCATAAAGTCACAAAAGAGTTGGATTTTGGTTATGTTTGCATAATTATATTCTAATTGCTTCGGAGAATGAATAAGAGCCTCAAAATCACTTAAAGCTTTCATTTTAAATGTCAATTTGGTTTAATTATAAACTTTTCAAAATGCGTATTAAATAGTCGTTCAAGAGCTAGAATTTCTTGGTTACAGAAAATGGATTAGAACCACTTCCCAGTCGTATTGAAGTTATTTTACAATTCATAGTAGCAGCAAATGTCAAGAAATTCAAGCGTTTTTTGGGTATGGTTAATTTTTACCGACGTTGTTTCCCCTACGCAACTAAATTTCAATTTTACATGGTGTACATCAAGACAACTTAAAAAGAACGTCTATATGAATAACATGAATTAAGAAATCGAGCATTCGAGGAATGTAAGGAACATCTTGCTAATGCGACACTTTTGAGTATGGGTATGGGTATAACAAATTGTTCCAATTTCTTTATGTGCCGATGCAGCAGACACTGCAATGGGAAGTGTATTACTGCAGTTCTTGGAAGCTGAGTGGAAGCAATTAGGATTTTCAAACAAAAAAATTAATAACACACAACTAAAGTACAGTGCTTACGACCGCGAGTTTCTAGCTATATTTTTTAAACTTTAAAACGTCTTGAGTATTTTTTAGAAGGACATCAATTTTGTATTTTTCTGACCACAATCCACACATATTCATTTCGATATTGTTAGCCCATTAACAAGTTGCCAAGTTGATCGATATCTACTAACGTGTATTAATAGAAGCAATTTATTTATTTAGCTGATATTAAATCTGATACAATGGAATTTTCTTTTACAAATATATGGGTATTCCGATTTTAAGTACTGAAGCAAATAGTAAGGCACCTGGGAAAACAATCTGAAAGCAAATTATTTAGAGAACTTTCGACAATATTTGGGGAAAGACTAATTCATACCACGTCATTTAAACTCTTAAAAATAAAACTAAAATAGATTCCCTGAACTTTAGGTTCAGTCTTCAATGAAAGCTCGAAACTCAGAAATCTCAGAAAGAAAAACCGTAGGCTTTTTAATGGAGCTAATCGGAAAAAAACGATTAGTATACTAGGACGAGTACAATGAAAAATTCAGAATATACAACAAGGCAAAAATAACCGTCAAACGTTGATCCTGGAGGCGTTTTTGCGATACGGTTTATAGCGTAAATAACGTCACTAAAATTAAGAAATTCCTATCTAAAACCATACCCAACTGAAAACACTCGTTAATTCGAATGGAAAAAAGTCGGAAACTATGGAGGAGACACTAGAAATACTAATCAAACCACACTTTTAAACAGGAATGGCAGTTGACATGGAAACCATTCCAATCACGGAAATATCATGACGAGTACAATTATAACCGCAAGGATGGTAAGAGAGGAGGTCAATAGTTTCTTGCCATATAAGGCACCGCAACTGGACGGTATTTTTCCGGCTCTTCTACAGAGAAGCATTGACTTAATTGATACCAGGCTGGCGAATATTTTCACAACTTTACTAAAGTATGCGTATACCCCGATGGCATGGAGAAAGGCGAGAGTCGTTTTCTTACCTAAACCGGGGGAGGAAAGCTATGCAAATCCTATAGACCCATTAGTCATATCATTCTTATTGGAAACCTTGGAGCGAATCGTCGATATATTAAGGGCAGATCCATTGAGACGGCTCTACAGTCAATTTAAATATCTCTTAAAAATCGGTTGAAAACTAACCCAATATGGAAGAAGATATGAGATATGAGCAAATAAACAAGACCGCCTTTGTTTTGTTCCCATATTTTTACCACTAAAATTAAAATTTTCCAGCCGTAAAATAATTTATAGGTACCTTTGTCACTATTTGTGAATATAATATGCCTATACAGATTTTCGTGAAAAATTTTGGATAAAGCGGGCTCTAATCGGTAAAGTTATAGCCAAATTTTTTTTTTTTTTTTTTAAATATATATTCCAAAAATTTACAAACGAAAATGATTTTTTTATCTTCTACACAACCGAAAGAGTCAATATTGGTATCATCTGAAAAGATATAAGATATAATATCTAAAATTCTGCGGTTGTGCGTGAAGAATAGATTCAAAAGTTTTTTTTTACATTCTCCAAATATTCTTGTGAACGAAAAATATAATCATTATGCTCCAACGCACAGTGGTTCAAGTTTCTAAAGAAGGCGGTCATACATACATTACTCAGCTATAGTCATCAAAATTGATATGAATATTTATGTTTACGGTATTTATGGGCCAATTAGGGTAAAATAAGAAAAAAAGGTCTGTAAATACAATATTATAATAATGTATTTACCAAAAATTATAGTTATTAATTAAAGGAAAAATAATAAATTTTATAACGGCAATTTAATACAACATTTGTACATTATTTTCAAAAACTTAACATACGCAAAGCCTCAGGTGATAGCATAGACTTCTTCTTTTGTAGTAATTTACGTAAAGAAGAAATCAATGGGCCGGAGTTTACAAGAAGCCTATGCAAAAGATCAGTGTTAGTGACAACACGAGACATTTTTAGCGTGCTGTCTCGTCTGAATTTCTTAAATAATTAATTACAAGATTCAGCGGCTTCTTTAGAGAGCTCGCCTATGAAAACTAGACAGTGATCAACTACTTCCGATCCATGAGTTAACACTTTATGAACTGAAGCAGGCAAATTATACCATGGATACGTATTTATAAGCACTCGCGTGGTTCCTAACGAGTTATCTCTAAATTCCACACTATTAATTTTGTATCCCGACGAAAGACATTACAAAAGATGATGACACCGATCAATAACTGCTTGATCTAAGCCAGTTATTTCAGCTGATATACATAGGTAAATTAAAAAAAGTACTTGCAGTGTTTTCGCAACTTTGAGCTTTGTTGACAATTAAATCTAATCGTGTCCTAAAGTGCTACTGAACATATTGTTCTTTTTTTTTTTGTGCAAGAAGCTCCTTTTCATCTGTTAAACGAGCCTGCTACTTTTTAAAATATAATCGGTAAGATAAATGTAAAAAATATTCGAAAAATCTTATCCATGAATGCAGAGGAGATAACCCAAACTGATATCTAGCAGTATCAATAACGAGTTTACTTAAACACATTTCAATATCGTTCATTTCCTTCGGTCTTGCACCACAAATATAACATCTGCTACACGCTGTGTTACTTAAAGCACTACAGACATTACCATCAACCATGGTTAATTGTAATGAATGTACAACTTTAATTTCGTTGTTGTTGGTGTTAAAAATGGATGGTTGTAAATTGCTGATTTTATTTTCAAAATAGGCTTCTTCTTGCACAGAAAGATCTTTTGTTTCTTTAGCAAACTGAAATTGAATAGGTTTACAAAACCTAGTCAAAGAAGGGCGTGGGTTTTTCCATATAATTTGGTCCGGATCGGAAGTATTTAATTTACATATTATACGAAGTGGACAAAATGAAGTAACAAATAAGGTATTATCTTGTATACTGGAATCTAAAAATGCATGTTTATATTAACTGTGCCCCGTACTTCCATCAAAGCCCCGTTTACCAATCAAAACAAACTCTTTACTAATTTAAAATTAAAACTACAGATATGGAGTAACATTTTGATATGTAACTTTAAAGCGTCATAAGATGGCAACATAGTTAATACCTTAAGGAAAAAAAACGTCGCAGAGAGGAGTATTTGACCTGAAAAGCTGGCCTAAAAGGCAAAACTGAATTTTAAGAAATCTTAAGAACTAAGTACGCAGCTCGACAGACAACAATATTTTACATTATATTGTAAATTTTGAAAGCTTTTAGTTGCGATTTGTAGCTCTGAGACCCTGCTAAAGTCAGGAAAGTGAAGAAAATTGTATGAAATTTAAATGGAAAAAATTGTACTGTTAAATGTCTACAAAAAAGGGATAAATATTTATAATTTATTTTTGAATTAACTTTTTTTGTAAGCATAAATTATTTTCTTTTATATAACTATACCACCTCTATTTGTATTCATTTTAAATATTCAATTGATTTTTTTTAGAATTTTTTTAACAATATTTAATTAACACTTTTACAATATCAATTGTAATTGACAAATTATCAATTTTAAAGTAGACTTTACTTTGTTTTCTTTTTGTTGAGCCTAAATATTATTTTCTTAAATATTGGGTAATATTGATTTTAAGTACAATAATAATTTCTATGCATGATAGATTAAGTGCCATTATTACAACTTGCCTTTAGTTAAAGGCAGGATTTTTTTTTTGCTTGATAAATAGCTTTGCATTATTACAACTTCCATTTGTTTATTGTTATTATTATTAATTTTAATAATATTTAATGAATAAAATAATAAGAAATTAAGGGTTTATAATAATATAAAGCCATTTATCTGCCAAAAAAAATCCTGGCTTTAGCTAACGGCAAGTTGTAATAATGGCCCTAAGTCTACTTAAAAATTGATAATTTGTCAATTACAATTGATATTTTTTAAGTTATATATAGTAATCCAAAAGTATTAATGGAATATTATGGTAATTTGAAGAAACAAATCAATTGAATTTACATATTATAGATAATTTCAAAATTCAACTCGTAGTTTTTGAAATTCAATTACCAATTTTGAAATTCTATTTACTATTTTTGAAATTTAATTAATAACTTTTGATATACATTAGATCATTTTCAAAATTTAGTTTGAAAATATAGTGCATAGTACTGTAATACAGTAAAAAATGTTAAGGCACTGGTTATTTGTTTATTCAAACTAATATCAATATTAATATCGAAAAACGATGTTTAATTTGTGTTTTTGACCACGGTAGTAACTTAAGATACTATTTGTAGTTCGACTCGATCTATATGTATTGCATTTTGAAACAAATACAATATTTTGTGTTTTATGTTATTTTTTTACTTATTTTTAAAACATATGTGATGTATTGAATTAAATGTTAAGTCACCGTTATGTTCTCAAGTTTTTACATGTTTACATGTTTCTGATTAACTTTTTTTTAAATAAAAATGTGATGTATTGAAGTAAAAGTTATTTTATCAATAAATAAAAAAATGTACTGTTTTTTCCCCCTCAATGTACTTTTTTCACTTTTCAAATATGGCAACCCTAATTACACTGCTCAGCAGCAAAATCCTCTATTAAATAAAACTATGTGGACTATATGAATTTTGATGCGCTGAACTCAAATCCGTTGTCGGTTTTTTTCCATCAGTTCGGAATTTTTTTTATGGGCGTGGCAAATTTTTCCCCCTAAATTAGTCAGGTATTATTAAAGTAAAAGTTAATGTATATACAGTGTCCGACAAAAGTCTACGTACGACCACAATTTTTGACATTTTAGAAGTCTAAAAACGTTAAATAAAGAACTAATGATGCAGTTTTGTTCCAAATTCAATTTTATTAATACAAACAAAAAAAATATATTTTCTAACATTAACTTAAAAAATTATCCAAGATAAATAATAAAAATACGTTGACAAAAGTCTATATACGACATTTAAGATAACATAAAAACTTATTTCAAGTATTAAAAACTACCACTAATTATTAAAATTAATACTTAGTTGGGCCACCATGGGCATCTATGACTGCCTGTTACCTTCTTGGAATCGAATTAACTAAATTTTCTAACTCTGTAGATTAAATATTTTGCCATTCTTCTTGAAGCTTCAGTCTCAGCATTGGGGCACTAGTAATATTATGATTTCGGATTTTTTGTTGTAGTATCTCCCATACGTGCTCAATAACGTTCAAGTCCGGATTTTGTGGTGGTGTGTACAACTGTCGTGGAGCATGGTACAGCAACCAATCTTTGACAATTAACGCCGAATGCTTCGCATCGTTGTCTTGCTAGAATATCCAACTTTCACCAAGACTTAAATTATCAACAGATTGTTTCAAATGTTGTTCTAGAATATATATGAATTGATACCGATCCATATTACCAGGTTTCCTACTCCAGAAGCAGCCACAGCACCCCAAACCATTACACTAGCTCCGCAGTGTTTAACTGTACTAACTAAGTTTTTAAGATCCAACGCTGTATTTATTTTTCGCCAAACTTTATCTCTCCCATCACTTTCAAATATGTTATATTTTGATTCGTCAGTGAACAAAACTCATTTCTAGAAATCAAATCCCTTTTCAATATGCTTTTTAGCAAACTCCAAACGAAGTTTACGATTTTTTTCACTTATTAGGGTTTTTTTCCTAGGAGTTCTGCTGTGGTAACCATTATTATTTAAAGTTCTTTGTATGGTTCGTGGATGCACAATTATTTCTGATCTTCTGGCTAGCTCTTCGGCCAATTTCGAAGCATCCACCTTAGGCTGTTTGTCCACTTCTTTTAAAATAAAGCTAACGTTGAGTTTCTTTGGACGACCACTACGCATCTTACCTTCAATAGTACCAGTGCTTTTATAATTGCTAAATATTGTTTGAACAGTAGATTTACTTACATTTAATAGCTTTGATATTTCACCAAATGATTTTTTTCATTTCGGTACTTTACAACTAAATTTCCTACTTCAATTGAAATTTCGTTGCGACAAGCCATTATTCCGTTTTAATATTAACTAAATCACTCTAATTCACTACTAAAAAGAATATAAATCAATCCTTTAACGCAATAACAGAAGTAAAAAATAAATAATGGCCCTTTTCTGTTAGTATTCAACAACAGTAACAATTGCTTGTTTGTCGTATGTAGACTTTTGTCAACGTATTTTGATTGGTTTTCTTGAATAATTTTTTAAGTTAATGTTGGAAAATATATTTTTTTTGCTTATATCAATAAAATTGAATTTGGAACAAAACTGCATCATTAGTTTTCTATTTAGCGTTTTTAGACTTCTAAAATGTCAAAAATTGTGGTCGTACGTAGACTTTTGTCGGCCACTGTATATTTAATTTTGTAAAGTATTGTAAATATTATTATTTGTTGTTTTATGTTTAGATTATATATGTAAGTTTTATTAGTGTATAGCTAGTTTTAATATATTTTAGAATAAACTATGTTATGAGAAAGTGAAAGAAATATTATGAAGGCTTTTCAAAAAGGGGGTTGGTACAATATAGTTGAGTGGTCAAAGTAGGTGGGTTCATTGGGTCATCACAAGATGGATTGGAGCAATGGTGACCATGGATGGGTGGGCGGCTGGAGATAAACATCTGTCTCCTGTAAAATTGATGTACTGGTAAAATGTTAGTTTCTGTTTGTGTTTTTTTTTAGTGTAATTTAATTGATACGGTCCCGAGGCCAGGATGATGGGATGATCCACACTGAGGGAGTCAATGCGGAAATATTTAGCCGGCCGCTAATCTTTCTGGTGCTTGAAAAAGGGACATGTAACAATGTATGTGTTACAAAATAGTTTTTATTTTAGTGGAATAAAATTTTTGTCTATCTCTTATCGCTTTGGAATTATTTAGAAATTAATGGAGAAAACAATTTTTTTTCGTGCAAGATTCGTAATATTTTTCAATTTAAAAATAGAATTAAAGAAATAAAAAAAGCCATAAACCATGAAAATCGGCTAAGAATTTAGATTTTATTGTTATTTTACCGCAGGTACCCAATATTGACCAAATATGTGTAATGCAGCAAACAACGTCAGAGTGGGCGCACTAAAGCGCATTGTAGCAACAATGAATGGCAACTAAATATTTACTTCTATCTATTTTCAAACAACAAAAACAAATACAAGCAAAAGAATTTGCCAGATTGTAATTTTGTAGCAACGTCTCGCTTAAAGCACCCACCTTGTCGTCACCCGTAAATAAAAAATTAAAATATTAACAGCCTAAATATTTTTTTATTTAAAATAACACAAAATTTTTGTTAATAATTATTAATTTTTATTTAGGAAACATTGTTATAATAAAAAAGTAGCTTAAGCTGTTCCGTTGTATGCGGAGATTCAACTTTAGTTTTCTTTAATTAAAATTTTTTTTTATTAATATTATCAGTTTAAGATTTTTGCCAGACCGACCAACAAAAATCTGCAAGCATTCCTTCCGAAGCTTTCACCATGTTCGTCTGATACAGCACCAAGATTTTCCGGAAAAAAATCTAGATGCGAGTCTAAAAAATGAATTTTAAGGGACATGTTACACTTTAGAGCTTTGTAGGCAGAAAGTAGTTCCTCGATGATTTCATGGTTGTTTTCAGCTTTTCTGTTTCCCAAAAAATTTTGACACACATTCACAAAAGCTGTCCATGCTCTTTCTTCCACATCATTCGATTTCGTTCTAACGACTTAGTCCTTCATAAGCTGTCGTATTTATGGACCTACAAATATGCTTTTTTTTACTTTAGCATCTCTGATTCTATGAAATTTGCTCTTAATGTATAGATAGCCTTCACCGTCCTTGTTCATTACTTTGACAAAATTTTTCATTAGGCATAGCTTTATATGAAGAGGAGGCAGAAGAATTTGTTCTTTTTGAATTAAAGGCTCTTCTGTAATATTTTTAATTAAATTTACTCTTTTCGGCCAAATTTTAACATTGTAGTGTTTTTCTTTTGCGCTGCTATCCCATTCACATAAGAATAGGGTTGCCATCCGTCCTCTTTTCCCCGGACACCGTCCTCTTTTTTAGGGCGTCCGGGGCAGTCCTACTTCTTTTTTAGCAAATGTCCGGGGTTGTCCGGCTTTTTGCACCTTCTCTGAAGTTTTTTTCTTACATTTAAACTTTAAATCACAGGTCACAAAATTTATAAAAAAAAATATAGGTGCTCGTACAATTAGTTTTGAAAAAGTACAATTTTAAAACTTCTCTTTGTACAAAATTAGTTTTATTATCCCTAATTGTCGCTATTTATCGAAGTGGCCTATTTTAACTTGTCTTTTATTTTTAAAAGCCGCCGCCATTAAAAAAAGATCGGCAAAGGGGTCTGCTTGTCAGCTGTGTGTTTTTCATAAAGTTTGTTTTCCAAATATAAGAAAAAGTCTTTAACAAAAATATAGTAAAAATATTTTTAGTCTTATAATTTTAGAATGCCAAAACGCAAGTGCACTTTTAACGAGGAACTAAAAAAGAAGTTTTCTTTTATGAAAAAGGGAATAGAAGACTGGATAGTAAATTGCACACTTTGCAATTCTACAATTTCGATTGCTAATAAAGGAGTACAAGATATCTATAATCATTTGGATACACAGAAACATAAAAAAGGCTTTTCCAGTCAAGATTGTTCTACGAAAATCGACACAGTTTTTCCGAAAATTATGGTAGACAATGAACTTCGAACCATTGAGGGCTGCATTGCCTATCATACTATTGTTCATAACATGTCTTTTTTATCTTTGGACTGCACAATTGATTTAAATAAATTACTTTTTCATGATTCTCAGAGAGTTAAAAATATATCTTGCAACCGTACTAAGGCCACAGCAATAGTCAAAAAGGTTTTAGCGCCCCTTTCAATGAAAATGATAAAGAAAAACATAGAACAAATTGATTTTGTGAGTATTTCATCCGACACGAGTAATTTCGGTGCCACTAAGCTATTGCCAATACTTACTCAATATTTCGATGCACAAAACAATGGAATCCAAACAAAGATATTGGATGTTTTATCAATTAAAAATGAAACATCAGAGACTATAGCGGAAACTATTCTTAAGAAATTGGATGAATATTGCTTAAAATCAAAATGTGTTGCTTTTAGCGGTGACAATTGCAATACCAATTTTGGTGGAATGCACAGATACGGTCAAAATAATGTATTCGCAAAATTAACAAATGCTTTGCATAAAAAAATAATTGGTGTTGGTTGTCCAGCCCATATAATTAATAATGCAGTTCACAAGGGTTGTGACACATTGTCCATAGATGTGGAATCTATTGTTATGAAAATTTACAATCATTTTTCTATTTACACTGTAAGAATGGAAACATTGAAAGAATTTTGTGAGGAGTCAGAAATAGAATATGCAAAGCTACTTTATCATAGTAAAACAAGATGGCTTAGTTTATATCCTGCCATTGAGCGAATACTTAAATTATTTGAACCCTTGAAGTGCTATTTTTTGGAGCTAGAAGGGACACCTAAGGTTATAAAATGTTTTTTTAAAAACAATATAAACGAAGCATATTTGTTTGTAATACATTCCTTGATGAATATAATTCAAAAAAATATTAAGAAGATTGAAAGGTCAGATATATCCTTGCTTGAAGTAAAAAAAATTTTAAAGGAAATTTCAGAAAATTTAAATGAAAGAATAGAACATAATTTTATTCCAATAAAAGTTAAAGAAATTATTAAAAATTTGACTGATGAACAAAAAAGTATTCTAATGGAAGAGACTAAAGCATTTTATAACACTATTAAAAACTATATTGAGTCATGGACATTACCTCTTAAGGATTTGGAAGTATTTGACTGGTTATGTTTTGAAAATTTTGAGAATGTTAATTGGACCGATGTACAAAAATCTGCCGAGTTTATTAAAAAGTTTAACATTGATTTTAATGATGAACATTTATTTAATGAATTTCTTGTCTTAAAAAATTATGTAAAAAACTTAATCTCATTTGACACTGCCTACAACAAATTTTGGTGCAATTTTTTTTAACAAATGATTCTTGCCATCAACTGAAAAAAATTGTTGAGTTTTATTTTTGTTTACCAGCGCATAATGCCAATGTAGAACGTATATTTTCTTTGATAAAGGCGCAGTGGACGCCAGAAAGAAATAAATTAAATACAGACACTATTTCCGATATTATTAAAGTCAAATATAATTTTGATATGGATTGCCCAGAGTTTTACAAATATTTGAAGAGATGCGATTGTAATATATTGGCTCAAATTGGAAGTGTTGAAAAATATATGTAAAATTTTTGATAATGAATGCAATGAATGCAATGAATTTTTGTTTTTTTTTGGTTTTTATGTTTTTGTTTTCAACCATTAAATCAGAATATGTTAAGTTTGTATTTTTATAAATAAAGTTTTTTCGTAAAAACAAATTTTGTTTTTGTGTTTTTAATGGCGTCATAAATTTTATTAAATTTTATTTTTTTTTTATTGTGTCCTCTTTTTTTGGGAAAATGTCCTACATTTTTTATGCTGGCGTCCTCTTTTTCTTAAAATAGAAATGGCAACCCTACATAAGAAGCAATAAAACTTAGTATATCCACTTTTCAATCCATTTAACATTGCTACGATTTTCAAATCTGCAGATTCCATAAGTAATGGGAATATAAAAATTTTTTTTAGTATTATCTTCATGCTACAATAGTTTTCTTTCATATATATTGCATACGCGAGTGGGACCGATGGAAATTTGTTGCCATTGTGAAGTAAACCGGCTTTCAAACTTGTCTTGGATGAATCAATAAAAAGCCGCCAATCCTCAGATGTATGAGTAAGCACAGTTGTTTCAAAAGTCCATCAGCATTATCAAAAAATACCAAAACTTCCTCTCTGCTGAAAAAACTCAAAAAAGGTTGCTCTCTATTTCGAAAGTACGAGACCTTAACGTCCTTCTGCACAAAATTCCATTCTTTTAATTGGGATGCAAGAAGCTCAGACTTTATGTTTGAGAGCTAGGTTAATAGATAGAAGTAAATAGTTGCCATTCATCGTTGCTACAAGGCGCTTTAGTGCGCTCACTTTGACCTTGTTTGCTGCATTAAACATATTTGGTCAATATTGGGCATCAGTGGTAAATTAACAATAAAATTTAAATTTTTAACCGAGATAGAGAAAAATTGTATTCAATTAAAATATATACAATTTTGTTACACATCTTCTGGTGTTTTATTTTTGAAAATCGGATGACTGTTTCTCGAGTTAGGATAAAATATGTCTCCGTACCTGACTAAATTAAGTGGGGAAAATTTGCCATGCCCATAAAAAAAATCCCGATCTGATAGAAAATAACCGACAACAGATTTGAGTTCAGCGCATCAAATTCCATATAGTCCACATAGTTTTAATTAACGGGAAGACAAAAAATGATTTTTTGTCTAGCAGTGTTATTATAAATTTGTATCCTGTTTGTGCTTTCACTACATTCAGTAAATGTAAAAATTAATCTGAAAAAACAAACAATTTAAGACTTTTTGGGGAATTTTTGTTTTCGTTTTACCTTTTTAATAAAAAATATATAAAAATATTTTATTATTCTGCATCTTCAATTTCATCAGAAAGATCCCAATTATCATAATCCTCATTATCATCAATATCTTCATCATTATCATCAACACTATTATCAGCATCTTTATCACTATCTTCATTACCATAATATTTATCATAATTTTCATTAGAAATATCTGGCAAAACTAACACTAATTCCGAAGTTGATAAATTAGATTTTTTTTCTGCTCATATTTTTTTCTCATGCTAGTTATAAATGGGTCAGAACTTAGCAGAAACCTATTAAAAATATCTTCATTGAAGGCATACAAACCCATGGATATTTTTTTAAACAAAATATCTAGCCGTATTGTGAGCAAATTTACGAAAATTTTCCAAATGAATCTCATGACCACAAGAAACAACAATTAGTATTTTTTTATCAGTGCTAAGTCCACTTTTGTAATTTCAGCAGAAATTTCCGCGTTCTGAAAGAAAATTCTGGCGGTGTTTCCGTCATTCGTATTGCCAAAGCCGAGTTATAACTGATCAACAATCAAACCAGTTCTTTCTCGAAACTCATTTTGGATACGTAAGTTTGTCTCAGCAACAATTTGTTTGTCTTCCTCTGATTTTTCCGCCAATTTTTAATAGGAATTTTATATGATAAGTGAAGAAGACATTAAAAATATCGAATCCAGCCATGAAGAATATACAAGCAAAACTCCAAAGAATCTGTTGTTACTTCTCTCGCAATCATACTGTCAACTGAGTTGAACATTTTGCTTGTTGTCCCACATAAATAACACTTCTGTGTAGAATTTGTGTCAGTAATGGCGTTAAACACTTTTCCATCTATCATCACTAATAGTAGCTCGTGATGAACTTTTATGGAATTTTCTCCAACCAAAACTATTGAATCTATTATATGTTTTTTTCATTCTCTATTCTATTTTTTTCTAGTTTTGAAACCAGTTCCACCAGAACCATGGAAAATTTGTTTGTAAGAACTATGTCCGGAGCTTCCATCAAAACCCCACTTTGAGTACAAAGTTAAATTTTTTTATTTCTTTTCTGATAAATCACCAGTACATTTGGGAAGCGCAACTAGTCGTTACAATTAATATAGCATAAAGTATACGGAAAAAATAGCTTTTGGTTACGAAAAGTACGTGAGAATAAGTTCGTAAGCGTGCGTAAACCATTTGTGATCGTGATTAAATTAAAATTTAATCACTTAAATCTAGCTAAAAGTATTAAAATATGTTTATTCCTGTAAATTGTTCGTGATACAATTTTTTGTTCGTGAGCTTAAGTGACCGAAATCATTCACGCACTCATCTCTTAAAAAACAAAATGCACCAACAAAAAACAATAAAAAAAAACAAAAAAAAAACAGAATCACAATATTAAAACACATTTACTGGTCTTGTTCAATAAATGACACCAATAGTTTTTACATAAAAATTAAAATAAAAAAGAGCAGGGCATTGTCCGGACTTTTTTTTAAATATAAGCTGATATCCTATACTTTTCTAAAATCCATAAAACTAATTTCAACTCTTACTAACTTAATACTTGTGGCTTATTAAATGCGGAAATTACCCAAATATGAACCTTTAAAAAAAAATTATTAAAAATATTCACACATAATTTTTATGTAAAAAAAAATTAAGTATATACTCTAATACCTGATGTTGAAGGTTCCATTATAAAAAATTTGCTTTTAATAGATTTAATACTAATAATAATCGCTTGAATTGTAAAAATTTCCAATTTTTTCACTTTTTTTAAAAACAGCAATAATTTGCTAACTTTGACCGTTCACTGAATATAAAGTAAACAACTTAGTTGATTGATTTTTACAGCTAGTGATGCAGAATTTTATCTACTTTTATCCTATACTAAAGTTTATTATAACAACTTCATTTCTAGATTTCAATTAATAGCCACATTGATACCATTTGAACCCAACGTGTGCTGGGGCGAATTTTCTTGTCGTTCGTCGCAGTTGTGTATTTAGCATAAAACGGTCACAGAGTAAATTTTTGAAATGAAAGATTAGATAAAATTAGGGTTGAAATTTCTTTTAAAAAAAAAAGAGGACGCCAGCATAAAAAATATAGTACATTTGCCCTTAAAAAAAGAGGATACATTAAAAAAAGTTAAATTTAATAAAATTTACGACGCCATTTAAAATACAAAAACAAAATTTTTTTTACGAAAAAACTTTATTTACAAAAATACAAACTGAACATATCATTCTGATTCAATGGTTGAAAATAAAAACAAAAAAACCAAAAAAAAACAACACAAATTCATTGCATTCATTATCGGGAATGTACACTTTAAAAAATTGTACATATATTTTTCAACACTTCCAATTTGAGCTAATATATTACCATCGCATCTCTTCAAATATTTGTAAAACTCTAGGCAATCCATATCAAAATTACATATATAGCCTTACTATATTTTTTTTTCAAGACTTTCTTCTATATCTGGAAAACAAACTTTATGAAAAACACACAGCTGACAAGCAGACCCCTTTTGCCGAACTTTTTTAAAATAAAATACAAGTTAAAATAAGCCACTTCGATTAATAGCGACAATTAAGGATAATAAAACTAATTTTGTACAAAGAGAAGTTCTAAAATTGTACTTTTTCAAAACTAATTGTACGAGCACCTTAATATTTTTTTATACATTTTGTGACCTGTGATTTAAAGTTTAAATGTAAGAAAAAAAACTTCAGAGAAGGTGCAAAAAGCCAGACAACCCCGGACATTTGCTAAAAAAAAGTAGGACTGCCCCGGATGCCCTAAAAAATATGACGGTGTCCGGGGAAAAGAGGACGGATGGCAACCCTAGATGAAATAAGGTGAAATTTTTTACAGTGGATTGATATACTCAAATTTTGTTAGTTAATATTTCGCAAAAAGTAAAAAATAATTTGAGTTAATTAATACCCTCTTATTGATTAAGTACGATGTATTAACAACATATGTATGTATTTGTCTATTGTAGGTTGCTCGTCTTAAAACTGCAACACATGCTAGCATAAACCGATCCAATTTGGATATGGCCTCTAAAACAAATAAACCTATTCGCTTTAACTACAGAAGAAGATGTTGCTCACGTAATAAAGTATTATTAGTAAGTATATATATAAGTTAATTATTTTTTTTGCTTATGGCCTTGATTTACTAACTAGAAAATCTGCTATAATTCAATAATTCCATTTAAAAATATGCCATGACATCTGTTGTCTTGTTATATTGCGATAAGAACAGATGATTGTTTCACAGTCTTTGCTTTTAAAAATGTTTTTGTTTGGTTAGTATTCAAAAGTAATTACATATATGTATGTATTCGTAATAGTATTTTCTATTATTTTAATAATATTTTGCAAAAAAAAAAGTGACTTATATAAAACTTATTTTAATAGCAAATTTATTTGAAAAATAAATTACTTAAACTAAATCAAAACAAATAATAACATAATGCAAAAATACAAATGCAAAGAAAACAAAAAAAAAAAAATTAAAGATAAAACACCAAAACTGTTTAAAGTGGAAACTCCTTTATATCAAAAATTTGTTCTTAAATGATCAACTTTTACAACTATGATAAATATTTATAGGAAATTTAAAGTTTTCAGGAGATGCCGCCAATCGAAGCATTTATAGGATAGAATAACCAATAGACGATATAATTTTTAAGCTTTGTAGAATAGAGGAACTAAAATACCATGGCATGAAAACACTTGCGAAACTCGAGATCATACTAACGGATCCAATTGAACAAGTATGCGATAATGACAGAAAAGAAAAACTTATGATACTTTACATATCATAATGAACCGCTTTTAAGAGGTCATTGTGGACGTAGGAAGCTTTATGTAAAATTTAAAACAAAATTTAACTGAATTAATATGTCAAAAGATACAGCTTATTTTGTGAGAAAATGTTACAAATGTACTGTGAACAAAGTGAGACCAAGAAATAAAGAGGAACTTTTCTGTTACTTTAGTGAGAACTTCTCGCATCGAAAAGTCATGAAACTAAATATCCCACCGTTTCTCGAAGTCTGAGAAAAAAGTGTACCTGTAACTCATGACCAAAAATACCATTTATGATTACGTTATTACGTTAGAACTATCATAAATAATAAAATTAAAAAGTGCGGAAATAATAATACATATAAAATTTAGAAAATAAGTGTTCCTCCATACTGTCCTCTGGCAAATTCAACATTTTTTAACATAAAGTTAAATAATTTTTCTTTTTGTTGTCTTTAAACCCGCATATTTTTCTAAACGACAACAAACTTATGATATAAATATTCATACGTGTATTTATGTATGTATGTATTAATAATAAAAAAAAAAATCATTTAAATTTTACCTTTTTCATGTTTTTGTCACTTTATATATTTTTTGACTTAAGGTTTTTGCAATCTCGCGGTCTTTTTGTTTGTAACTTACAGTTCAAAATGAAAATTCTCGTCTGAAACCTGTACAGAAATACTTTTTTTTATGGCTTACGAGTATTTTTCTTAGGTGACAGGTATTTTTCACATGTATAGTTACAGAAACAGTACAGTTGAAAAAAAACAGCTGTTTGTCTCGATTTATTGTATTTCTGTACCAATTTACGTGTTTCAAGTGAAACGTTTCTCGTAGCGAGAGTTACAAAACATGGGCACAGGTCTTTGATATTGTTGTTGTTATAATTGAATCCAAATATAACAAGAAGGAGCTCTGCCGAATCTTTTATACCCACCACCAATTTTCCGTACTTTGATAGCTACGGTTTTTTCCCAAAATTTTTTGTTTACAGGGAATGAGAGATTTATTTTTTAATTTTCCGGGATCCGGCAGTAAAATAAATAAAAAGTAAATTTTAAGCAGTGCATTATTTATAATTACACTGTGCATGAAATTGACACTTTTTTTTCGTGACAAGCTGGGGACCTAGCGTTTTAACATAATTCGGGTACGCTGAATCCAGTGGTGCCCACGGTTTTTTAAGATTGGCTCTGGTTTTCGAGATATACCGTTATTTCGAAAATGGAGGAGGTTGCACAAAATATGTTCGCGTAACTCAAAAACGCTTTAGCTTATTGAAAAAACTTAAAAACCCGAAATTCCGCAATAAAATTTCCTTTAAGAAAAGTAAAACTTCTTTCTAACATTCGCAGTCGTTTTAGAAACATAATTTTTTTTTTGAAAAAAAAATTAATTTTTTTATAAAAATTTCGAAATTTTTATTTTTTTAAAATTCATAAAAAATTGAAAAATTCAGCTAGGCTTCTAATTTTTTGCAGACATATAAAAAACAAAGCTGCAAACAAAACAAGCTATAAACAATTAAAATATGTTTGCAACTTTTGATTTTATTCACAAAAGTCGACAAATTTTAATTAATCTAAGAATTTCATAAAACGCAACATTTGTATTGGGGCCCCCTAAGGGATGGTGATAAAGGGAAAGTATAATTTAAGAAAATGTTAAGAACAAAAAACATTGGAGGTCGGTCATACATTTTATCCCCCTAGGAGTGAATCCTAGGCCTTAGAAACAAATGATGGGAATGAAAAATAAAGTTGCGCAGGTGCAAAATAAGCTATTTGTGATTAAAGTCCGTCTACAACTTTTGATTTTTTCAGAAAAGATGAAATTTTTGAATTTTTTATATAACCAAACTAAAAATTTTTTGTTGTTAAGTAGTTTTTATTTAGAAATTTATTCTTCTTCCTCCTGCAGATTCCAACAAATATCCCCTAATAGCGAATCAAGTTGTTTGCCGCTATACCAGTGTTCGAGCCTGGCTGTTACTTGGTGAAATCTCTCGCCATGTTCATCAGACTCGGCTGGTGATTGTTCATTAAATTTTTCGGCATGGCAATGCAAAAAATGTATTTTCAATGACATTCTAACGTTTAAGTTTTTAAATGCGGTTAGCATATTTTTGATTAAAATTCGCCAGTTTTAAGACCGATGATTTCCTAATACATTTTCTATTACTGATTTCACACAATTCCAGGCCAATAGCTCGATATCATTCAATGCAACCTCAAATTGATGGTCCTTCATAAGACGGCGAATGTCCGGTCCATTAAGAATTCCTGTAAAATAGAAACATTATGAAATGAAATATAAATCTAATTTAATAAAGTAGTTAGAGTTCATACCTTCTTTTACTTTCATGCCGCTTAATCGTGGAAAAATTCGGTGCAATTCGGTAAAAGCAACACCATCTGGGCTCAATGCTTTTATAAAATTTTTTACAATACCCAGTTTGATGTGGAGTGGAGGAAGCAAAATCTTTTCCATCGACACAAGTGGTAATTCAATAACATTGTTTCTATGCAATCTGCTTTCTTCACGTAAAGCCCAATCCCGTGTATTGTACTGGTCGCCATCGAAACGCGTATTCCATAAGCACATGAAGCACATATTTTTAGTATAGCCCAATTGCATGCCTCTTAAAAGAGCTACCACTTTTAAATCTGCGCATATTTTCCACTTGTGGTCTTCATATTTAATTAACTGTATTATTTTTTTCATTGATGCGTATGTCTCTTTAGTATTTGTGCTAAGTGCTATCGGAATAGGACTTTTTAAATTAGTGACATGTAGCAAAACTGCTTTTAAGCTACTTTTGGAAGAATCAATGAATAAGCGCCAATCTCCAGGATTATATTCATTTTGCATTGTTAAAACCAATCCGCGGATGTCAGTACAATACGCAATAGAATTATTCTCAATAGATTTTAAAAAAGTCGTAAATCGTCTATGGCGATTGATAGCCCCGTATGTTTGTACACCTGGTGCTAAAATATTAGCTCGTTTTAACTCTTTTGCCAAGAGAATGCTCTGTCTTTGAGATAATTTTAGACGCCGTGCCATAATATCCAGACGATCTTGCGTGATTTCATTGTGACTGCATGGAACCGTGATGCATGACGGTTGATACATTGAAGTAGCTGGGCTATCCGCTTCAACAGAATGAATTATTGAGGGAACATGTTCTGTTGGTATATGGCTACCCGGAACAGTAATTTCATCAGAATGTGGCAGCGGAAATCGAGCATATGCTGTTTCAGTATAAGACATATAAGTCATTTTTCTTCTGTTTATACCCGCTGTATAATTTATGCACGCATAACACTCATCTTCAACATGAACTATGGGATCTCTCCAAATCATTGGAACACCAAATGGCATGGCGTCTCCATTTTTTCCCACTTATTTAAATGGTAAATGCAGTGTGTACACACTATTGATGGTGTCCAACTCTTACCATATATAACCCTTAAAGAAAAATATGATTCATACAAGGTACTTGTTTCAGTAGTGATTTTACGGCGACTTGGCATATTTTTATATTTCCCACACACATAACAAAAGTAATTAAACTTTTTACACGCCTCCATCTTAGATATTTCAATATAACTGTTTATATACAAGACTGTCAGAGGCTTTAAAATTCACTAATCACTTTCGCAAGCACTTTCCATATGACAGTGAAGGGGTTGAGGAACTCTTATTTATACTGTAATTGCTTTAATCAAAGTACCAGTCGAGACCTTCATGACCATGTTTTGTAAAAAAAAAACCCAGGACGAATAATATTTCTAACTTTTCCAGGTGTAGATTTTATTGTCAATTTACCGCAGGTACCCAATAATTTGAAATCACAGGTAATTGAAAAATACTATGTTATAATTTTTAATTCTAAGAACCATACAAAATACCGTTGTACTTCAGTTCCATTACCTGCTCACCTAACGAAATGCTATATCATAAGTAAGGCTGGTTGCATTACAATATTGGGTACCTGCGGTAAATTGACAATAAAATCCACATTTCTTAACCGACTTTTATGGTTTACAGCTTTTTTTTATTTCCGATATAAGTAGCTCTTAGAAAAAAGTTTAAATTTGCCTTATATTTTTTTAATTCTATTTTTAAATTGAAAAATATTAAGAATTTTGCACGAAAAAATTTTTTTTTCTCCATTAATTTCTAAATAACTCCAAAACGAAGAGAAATAGAGAAAAATTGTATTCCACTGAAATAAAAACACATTTTTTGGTGTTTTATTTTTGAAAATCGGATGACTGGTTCTCGAGTTAGGATTAAATATGTGTCCGTACCTGACTAACTTAGGGGGAAAAATTTGCCACGCCCAAAAAAAACTCCCGATCTGATGGAAAAAACCGACAATGGATTTGAGTTCAGCGCGTCAAAATTCCATATAGTCCACATAGTTTTATTAAATGGAGTATTTTGCTGCAGAGCAGTGTTATTGAAAATTGATCTCCGTTCACAAAAGCCTTTAAAGAAATATCACCTTTTATTAAATTTATTGAAGATAAATATTTATTATCACCTATACCCAAAATCCCAAAATTTGGTATAAGAAAAAGGAATGTTTCGCCTTTGCCCAAAACACCCACCTTTTCTTACCATGATGACTCATATGATCTTGGAAAGCTACTAGAAGAAAAATTAATGGCTCGGAGCCTGGTGTCCCATCCACAATCACCAGATAATTTTTTGTCTCCTACATCTTGTGGAAATTACTCTCCGCTATACATACAGGAAATATTTAAAAGTACAAGGCTTATTGAAAACCAAAATCAGCATTCTTACAAAGAAGATACAACACAAGCTAAAACTCGCAAAATGGACAAAATGGAAGATACGGATAACTATTTTATGCCTTTGAATTCTTTGGACATTCAACTTGTTTTATATCAACTGTTTTGTTGATCAATGAAAATTGTGTAATTGCAAGGCTTAGGTGCCAAGCAACTATTTTGTTCCTTTGTCAAGGCAGTAACACCAGGACAAATTATATTCTGTAACACAAGCACTTGAACTTGGTTACCACGGAGGATTAGCAGAGAAACAATTAAAACACTTCAATAGGTTTATTATATCTCTCATTTATTAATGTAATTTGATTTCTTATATACTAATTTATTGTTGTATTTGCATTAAAATAACTTAAAATAAGTGTTACAAAACATACATTCCAAATTGCTGACCTAGCACAATGTACTCCTGTTTTATTAATTAGTTTACTTTAGTTCATTGCACCTCATGTTCAAGTTTGTTTACTTTGTAAAAGGTGTGCAATGAACTCCACAGAATTATTACTAAATATAAAAATACAAGTCAGCAACGTAAAATATGACGTATAAATATACTAAAGCAATTAAATGTGTCAATAATTTTAAATAATAATAACTGTGTATCAAATTCTGCACATGCAGTAAAATGAGCCACAATTAAATATAAAACGTAACAGTGCTTCAAATTTATGCACATATTGTGTAAATGAATTGTGAAAGTATGAACACAACTATTAAAAGAAACTGATGGTGTTGGTCTTACTGTTACCCAGAAAATTGAGTTGGAAAAAATTCTGGTTTTGAACGAATCTATATTTCAGGAATCTACCAGTGCCACTCCTTATGCTATTCATCGAATACACACCGAGGACCATGATTCAATTGCGGTTCCTCCATATCGTTTATTTTCGGCTAAGAAAAGTGCGAAATTGGCAAAATGATTAATTCTGGAGTAATTGTAGAATCTCAATCACCATGGGCAGCTCCCGTAGTTATTTTTCCTAAAAAAACTGGTGGAATTCGTGTATGCATTGACTACCGTGAACTTAATGCAATTACAAAACCAGATCGTTACCCATTGCCAAGAGTGGATGATTTACTGCATGAGGCAAAAGTTACAAGCTACATGTCAACAATTGATATTCGATGTGGTTACTGGCAAATCGGAGTTCACCCTTCGGATCAAGATAAAACAGCTTTCGTAACACCCTTTGGTATGTATAAATTTAAACGTATGCCATTTGGGTTGCGGAATGCTCCTGCAACATTCCAAAGGCTAATTGATCGTATGAAAGCTTCTCTGGAGGATATTATATTATTAGCATATCTTGATGATATTATTTCCTGCTCTCCCAGTTTTGAAGAACACATTAGAGACCTGCAAAATATTTTTCGGTGCCTTCGTGAATTTGGTTTTAAAGCTAACTTAGATAAGTGTCGTTTTGCATGTAATGAAGTGAAATATCTTGGTCATGTGTTTACCGCACAGGGAATTATGACAGATCCTGGAAAGGTTGCAGCGTTATATAATCGAAAGAGACCTAGGAACATCAAAGAAGTCTTGTCTTTCCTGCAATCATGTTCATGGTATAGACGATTTATACCATCTTTTGCTGATGTTTCCAAACCGTTATCAGCCTTATCAAAGAAGAATGCAGTATGGCGTTGGGACCCAGAACAACAGAAATCCTTTGATCATCTTAAGAAATTGTTAACTTCAACTCCAATATTAAGACAAGCAGTTGATGGTGAACCATTTATACTAAAAACAGATGCTAGTGGTTATGCTTTAGGGGCAGTTTTGCTCCAGGGGGAGGGCAAAGATGAATTTAGTCCACAATTGAACGCGAAGCACTTGCAATTGTTTGGGCTGTACACAAATATCGTGGTTATATTGAAGGAGCTCCTGTGAAACTTGTCACAGACCATCAACCTTTAAAATGGTTGATGAAAATTAAAACCCCTACTGGACGCCCAGCCTAAGCGAGATGGTCCCTATGTTGTTATAGAGAAGAAAGAGACTACCTCTTACGTGATAGCGCATGAAGACAACATAAGTCTGCCATTGGGAACCAACCATGCTTCAGCTTTAACTCCAGTAATAGGGTCAGCAAATCAGTTCTGTCAACCAATAAGGAAGTTGCGAACTAGGGGCCGACCTAGAAAATTATAATTTTGATGCCTTATCGGGACGATTTCAGCATCAAAGGGGGAGACTGAAGCAGTGCATTATTTATAATTATTATTTCGACTTAATCTTTTAATACTGAATTTTTATTATATCTAATTTTATTATTTAAATTTCATATTCAACTACTGCTTTTGAATTAATTGTCAATTTTATTTATTATTTGTACTGAAAAAAAAAATAGTATAAAAAGAGCACGATTTGAATGAATAAAGTCATTTTGCTTTCTGCCTTCAACCAATGAATAGCTTTGTTTAGTATTTATTTACCGGACACGTTATAAATTTCTTGAAGTTCTTTAAGAAAAGTATTAATAGTAAAACAGTTTGTGTTTTTTTTATCGTCGGTTTTTTTCAATTGAACAAAATATATAATCTTAGAACCAAGATTATTACAAATTTGGTTTTACTTCATAAAAAACATTATTAAAAAACATAAAATAGTTAATAATGTGAAAAAACACTTCAAAACTATAAAAATAAATTAAGAAGCTTGAATTTAAAATATAAATTAAGTAAAAATATTTAAATTGAAAAACACATTATTTTCTAGATACGAGATCAAATATGAGCACAAAAAGCAAAAATACAGGTATGAGATCAAAAATAAAATCATTAGAATTCAATTTCAAAAACATGTAGATACAATGTATAATTAAAAAAAATATAACGTAAAAATTTTTAACGACCCCTTTAATATACTCAAAGCGTTTATTGACTGGTCAAAATTAACAAATTGCCCTGTTACAGAAAACACTCGTTCACTTTATCTCGATGTTGGACAAATAGTTAAAAGTGTATTTAACAGATAAGCAATGTTTTGAGTTTTTTGACCACTTCCCCAAAAAATTTTCTCTTTTTATACCCTTCACACAGTAAACAAGTAAGAGCGCTATATTCGGCCGTGCCGAATCTTATATACCCTTCACACCGTGTAGTCATGCAATAACAGTAGTTTGTATCACCATTCCATATGATATACGTACATACATATAAAAACCATACATATATAAAAACATCCCATTGTAAAATTATAAATTTACGTATGTATGTTAAAAAAAAAATAAAAAAAAATTTAAAAAAAAAATTTAAAAAAAAAATAAAAAAAAAAATTAAAAAAAAAATTTTAAAAAATAATTAAAATATATATAATAAATATAAAACAAAAGAAATAAAAAAAAATAATAATAAAAATATAAATAATATAATAAATAAAAAAAAATTAAAAAAAAATATAAAAAAAATAAAAAAAAATTTTTTTTGGCTCAGCTGGGATTCAATGCCACGTTTTCTCTAACCAGTATATACGTTTGTATGTATGTATGTTGTTGTTGTAATGTTGTTTTTGTGAAAAAAAAATCGAGGAGGTCGTGGGTTTTTGCTCATATCTCAGTTGTTTATGTACCGATGTTTCTGATTTTCAATACCGATCTACTCCCGAATATTTCTGATATATTAATACCTCACCCGAGTCCAAGCGATGTCGGGGGGCTTCAAAAAGTTGATTTCAACATACACACGGACAGACGGTCAGACGGACAGACTGACAGGGCTTAATCGACTCCCCTATTCATAAGCTTTCAGAAAATATATATTTAATGGGGTCGGAAATGAAAATTGTAGAAATTTCACACGGAATGACAAACCTATATATACCCTTTTTCACTGTGTCAAGGGTATAAAAAGGGTATATATAGGCTTGTCATTCCGTGTGAAATTTCTACAATTTTCATTTCCGACCCCATAAAGTATATATTTTCTGAAAGCTTATGAATAGGGGAGTCGATTAAGCTCTGTCAGTCTGTCCGTGTTGAAATCAACTTTTTGAAGCCCCCCGACATCGCTTGGACCCGGGTGAGGTATTAAAATATCAAAAATATTCGGGAGTAGATCGCTATTGAACATCGGTACATAAACAACTGAGATATGAGCAAAAAGCCACGACCACCTCGATTTTTTTTCACAAAAAAAACATTACAACAACAACATGCATACATACAAACGTATATACTGGAGCCAAAAAAATTTTTTTTTAAAATTTTTTTTTAATTTTTTTTTTTATTTTTTATTTAATATATTATTTATATTTTGATTATTTTTTTTTATTTTTTTTAATTTTTTATTTATTTTGTTTTTAACATACATACGTAAATTTATAATTTTACAATGGGATGTTTTTATATATGTATGTTTTTTATATGTATGTACGTATTTCATATGGGATGAATGGTGATACAAACTACTGTTATTGCATGACTACACGTTGTGAAGGGTATATAAGTTTCGGCACGGCCGAATAAAAGAAAAAAATTAAATATTTTTAAATGTAAAGTTAAAAAAAAGCTTGAAAAAATATGTTTATGAAAAAGAAATGTTACAATAAAAACATCTGCCACCTTCTTCATTTCCCGGGATCCCGAAAAATAAACCCGGGAAATCGGGAAGATTACATAACTCCAATTCCCTGGAAAAAACACATTTATAGCAAAAAATTTATTATTTTGTTATTAACAGTAATCGCTATGCAATAATCTCTTTATACTAAAATATGTATCACTTTATTTGTACAACTTCTATATGATAGTAAAATGTTTTCGTAAATTTAGTCTTTCAATGAAAGTGGGCGTTAAAGTACGTGTGTCAGTATAGCTTCTGCTAATTAATAAAACTGAGATATTTCTATATAGTCCTTTATTCTTCCAAAAAACTTTGTCCATAGAGAAATTATATGAATTTGAGGTAAAACGTTATATGGGAGGTGGGCGTGTCACATTTAATTTCCGTTAGAACGAAGCCTTTGACCAAAAAAGCAATGTTTGCAAAATTTCAGAATTTCGTATATTTTGATCTATAATTCCCTTTCTATTGCATAGATTTAAGCAATTTTTGGGGAGAAATATTGCTTTTACTTAGAAAATAGATATTTGGAGTTTCATGACTCTACGTTAATGCTCTTGGATACAACTCCATTTTATTCGATGTTGGAAAGACACGGTTCTTTCGACCAACCTTTGCAATACGAGCTTTAACTCTCTTCCTTATATTCCGATTAAGCCCATTTTCGATACCAAACAAACCTTGTGTATAAGAAATATTCTGCAAAATTTGAGCCCCTAGTTTTTTCGGTGCGACCTCTATCGTGCTTTCAATAGACGGACGGACATAGCTAGATCGTCATAAAATCAAATCCCGATTCAAAATAAATATACTTAATGGGGTCTAAAATAGATATTTCGATATGTTACAAACCGAATAACCCTTACCATTTTTTTGGTGACGGGTATAAAAACAAATATGCGCTAACTCTAATGTGTGATCTAACAAAATATGTAATTACTGTGGCAATACCAGATAAAAAAAGTGCAAATACTGTTGCTCGTGCGATTTTGGAATTAAATTTTGCAACTGTCTATCATCATAAAACAGTTGGTACTGTGAAACGTAATCAAAGAGTTTTTAATGAATACTTGCGTGCTTAAATAAATGTAAATAACTCCGATTGGGATACTTATTTAAAGTATTTTACGTTTTTTCTTAACAAACAAACTACAAACACAGTTTTTGACAATAAATTTTCACCCTATGAGTTTGGAAAGATCCCATCGATGAATAAAGTAGTAAAACGAAAACTAATTGACCCAATATACAACATAGAGAACTGCAGTTAAATATCGTTTACAAAAGACACATAGTTGGCAAGGGAACTACATAATTGAGAAACATAAACTGCGATATAAGAACTTTTATAACTGATATGCTAAATTTATGACAAATTTAAGAGTATCTACGATGGTCCATTTCTTGTTAGGATCATAGATGGTTGACATGTGACAGAGTATGACAAAATAACAAAGAGAGAACACTTTACAAAAATATAATAAGGAATACGTAACGTAAATTATAATCAATTGTATTATTTCCGTTTTAGGTCAAAGTAAATTTTTTTTTTATAATTATTCTTTTTTTAATTTCCGTATCTTACATTAAAAAAAGAAAGAAAAAAAAAATAACAAAAATAGCTTAAGTATATTTAAACTGATTTAAGTACGTACTACGTTACAGTAATATAAAATATCTTATAATTTTAAATTTATATACAGTCAAACTTCTATAATTTGAACTTAAATTTTCTATAAGTTGAAGAAAATGTCGTGGCAACAACATCTTGGTAAGAAATTCTATTAGGTTTTCTTTTTTAACTTTAACTTCCATAACATCAGCGCCTCCATAACTTTAACAAAAACAGTAGTGCAACGATTCTATAATTTTATTTTTTCCTAGATTTTCTTTCTTGCTGGCAAAAATTACCGAATTATCCGCTAATAGTGAATATACGGTCTTTTCAACTTTATTTGGTACTAGCCAAACCCTGCGCGCGTTGCTACGCCCCTTAATGAATAAAACTGCATTCTAAATTTTAATTGAATATATTAAAAATAATATTTTATTGATGTTTATTGTAATGCAAGTGGGTATACAACATTTTTGGTTTTTTTTATTAGCTGTAAAAATGAAAAAAATTTTTGGTGTTCCCACTCTGGAGCATGCGACGTATAGCTAGCTGGTCATGTGAAAAGCATGGATTTTCCAAATTCAAACCTGCAATACGCAGATTCTCCTTGCTTTGTTGATGGTAAGAGCGAAGGCTAGGCGAACTGAAAACTGTAGTCGCTTGAAGTTGAAAGGCAAATCGGTGGGAACCATTGGAATGCGTGGAAATAGCTGAAAATAATAACTTATTTTTAATAGGGGTGGCTCTGCCCACTTTTCTAATTACAAAATTATAGTCATGACAGCTCAATGTTTGTGCAAAGTTTCAGAAAAATCGGTCAAGTGCAAGTAGCTAAAAATGGTAACTAATTTTTTATGGGCGTGTCCCCGTCCACTTTTTACCACCCATAAACACTCCCTGGAATGTGTACAACAACTTGCCAAAGTTTGAGTGCGATCGGCTTTACAGTTTCGGAGTCTATAGCTAACGCACACACACAGAGTTTCACTTTTATATACAGTCGAACTTCCATAACTCGAACTTCTCTAACTCAAATTTTCTCTAACTTGAACTAATTTGGTTGGCAGTGGCGTTAAAAGAACAAATCACATACAATGTTCCTTCCGTAAATCGAACTTCCATAAGTCGAAGTTCTCCATAACTTGAACAAAAAACATACACATGAACTCTATAACTCCAAGTATTTTGTTGTTTAAATGTGGTTTTATTTTTGTTATAGTTATCGGTTGTTCGTTTTACTCTCGTTTGTTCCTTGAGCTTGTTTGGGTATTTTACGTGCTACTTTTATTTTTTCGGGGAATTACAAATTTGTTTCTTTTTGTTTGCATAAGTAGCATCAGTTCTATGCATAATTCGGGCTAGATGATAAATGTTGAAATCAATTTTTTTAAATTATTATGGCAACTAAACGTGATTTAAAATAATTATCATTTGAAAAAAATATAAACTTATAAAAGACATCGAAGATGGATTAAAGAAAAAGGAAGCGGCTGATAAATATGGTATCCCGGCAAGCACGGTCAATTATCAATTATCAACTTGAATCTGGATTTCGTTTATGTCGTAAAAGAGTTAGGACCCCAAAATTGAAAAAAGTCGACAAAGCAGTTCTCGATTGGTTTTCAGCAACTAGAAGCCAAAATATGAGAAACTACTCAAAAGCCAACAAGAAATGATGTAGAAAATTGTTTCCGAACAACTGATGAGCACTACAGGGCTTTAAGTACATTGGAGTTATTTTTTACTGAAAATAAAAAAAAGTAAAATGTCAGTCACTTATTTCAGAATGTTTTACTTAACTGTACTTTTTTAATTACATATATGAGTACATATGTTTTTTTTTATATTCTTAAGTATGTAATTTTACATTCGAGGCTATTTTAAATAAAAATACATAATAAAAACTTTTTGTTATATTTTAACAAAAAATTCTGTAACTCGAAGTCTCCGTAAGGCAAAGTTTTTTTTTGGGATAATGGTGATTCGAGTTATGGAAGTTCGAGTGTATATAGATACTAGAAAAGCCCGGCGCGCGTTGCTACGCCCCTTAATGAATAAAAATGCATTCTGAGTTTAAATTGAATATCAAGTGCAAAAAGCTAAAAATTATAACTTTTTTTAAGTGGCACTGCCCACTTTTCTAATCACGAAACTGTATAGTCATGAGAGCTCAATATGTGTGCAAAGTTTTAGAAAAATCGGCCCAGTGCAAGTACCTCAAGATTATAACTTTTTTATGGGCGTGGTCCCGCCCACTTTTCTAATCACGAAATTATAAAGTCATGACTGCTTAATATGTGTGCAAAGTTTCAGAAAAATCGGTCAAGTGCAAGTAGCTAAAAATGATAACAAATTTTTTATGGGCGTGGGATCGCCCTTTTTTTTTTACCCTTAAAAACTCCCTGGTATGTGTACAGTAACTTGCCAAAGTTTGAGTCCGATCGCTTTTACAGTATCGGGGTCTATAGCTAACACACAGACAGAGTTTCACTTTTATATATATACGTTACGTTTATACCTTTTATAAATGTTGGCTTATTTCATTTAAATATACTTTGAGGTCTTTTATTGCAATCAAAAACTATTAAAATTAGTTATAAAATTAAGAGCACTTTATTTATTTAAATACACTCGGATTTGTTTTTATAGCACTTTACTTATTTCACTTATAGTTATACACTTTTATATCAAACTCAATTTGATACGCGCTTTACAAGCTCTACTGTTATACTGATCATGTAAGCTGTGTTGTTTGGCTATGTATAGTAACATAGTGGTATTCGGTAACATTGGACAAATTTCTCGTATATACACACTAGTACATTCGAAAACCCTTACATTTAAATTAAGACGTAATTTTAATGTTAAGTAATATGCAGGAATAATAAAAGACCCTAAAAGTATGCTGCACATCATGTTCACACTCACATCATGTTCGAACAACCAGCGAAATAAACAAATACAAACAAAATTACTGTAACTTTTAGTACTACAACTAAAATAAAATTATAATGTAAATTAAGCTATTTAAAAATAAATCTGTAACACTACCGCCCGCTTAAGCCTGTTCGTCCCGAATAGGCACAAATTCACTTTTTCCGTACTTAGCGAGGCGCTCGAGATGAACCACTTTCATCTTTGATCTTGGGCTGTTGTACTTCTGTATTCCATATACGACATGATTTATTCTTTTTATCACCTTATGCCCATCCCAATGAGTTTGCAATTTAGGAGACAGTACTTTTTTCCGTTGTGGGTTATATAGTAGAACTAGATAACCCACATTAAAGTCTTCAGAATTTGCTGCTCTGTCATATCTGGCCTTCATCTTGTCGCTGCTAATTTTTATTCGGCCACGAACGAATTCATGAATTTCGTCGAGATTATTGTGTCCCCTTGAAGTGTCTTCTTCGTGCTCATCTATTGTCGAGGGATTAATACCGAATTCTAGATCACCTAGCAGTTTCAGCTCGGTTCCGAACATCATTTTTGCAGGTGTTAGGGAGGTAGGGTCATGAACGGCTGACCTGTACGCCAACCGAAATTTTGGTATGTGCTCATACCAGTCCCTTTAGTGTGAATTGACCACTCTCGACCATGCCGTTAGATTGTGGATGCAGTGGCGTAGTCCTCGCTTTTCGTATACCGTATAGTTTGCACATTTCCGGAATATTGCAGATTCAAAATTTCTTCCCTGATTAGAATGTAGCTCAAGTGGAACTCCATAGCGGCACACCCAGTTGTTCACAAATGCGTTTACGACAGTTTTAGCTTCTTGGTTTGGTATTGCGTATGCCTCTAGCCATTTGCTAAAATAGTCGATTACAACTAGAACGTAACGGTTTCCAGCCTCACTGACAGGACAAGGGCCTGCTCGATCCATCGCTATTCGCTCAAAGGGAGCACCTGAATTGTACTGCTGCAGGGCTTCTCGACTCCTTCTTACTGGGCCCTTGGTTGCGATACATTGTGCGCAATTTGCTATCCAATCAGCTACAGATTGTTGGCATCCAACCCAATAGAAACGTTGCTTTATCTTTTCTATGGTTTTTGTTACACCAAGATGACCACCGCTTGAACCATTATGAAACTCCTTCAAATACCTCTTTAACTTTAGAGGATGACACTACAATCGGATTTGTTGTCGATTTACCATCAGTACTTTCCCATTTGCGAAAAAGGCAACCAATAATAACCTGCAGACTATTCCATAGCGCCCAGTATGATTTCATCAGTAGACCTTCCGCTGATATTTGATTACGGGTTGGCCTTTTGTCTTCCTCCTTTGCTGACATAATTTTTGCCAATATGGGATCGTCTTTTTGCGCCGCTGACCAGTCATCACTTGTCTCTGTATGTGTTAGTCGAACGTCAACGACACATTATTTTCCTTCAGCTTTTGCACAATGTTTGCACTCAAATCTGCACGGTCTACGGGATAGTGCATCTGCATTTCCATGTTTAGTGCTCTTTCTGTGCTCAATACTGAAATCGTAGCTCTGGAGACGTTCAATCCAACGGGCTAGCTGTCCTTCCGGTTGTTTAAATTGTAGCAACCATCTGAGTGCAGAGTGATCGGTTCTTAGTTCGAAGTGTTGTCCGTACAGACACACACTCCACAACTGCCAGAAGCTCTCGTCGTGTTACACAATAATTTCTTTCAGGCTTCGAGAGTGTCCGACTGTAGTAGCCTATGGCTCTTTCTGTTCCGTTGACAACCTGCGAAAGAACACCACCTATCCCGTAGCCACTCGCATCGCTATCCAATACAAATTTCTCTCCAGCGATAGGATATGTCAAGACTGGTGCTACGCATAACAACTCCTTGAGCTTCTGAAACGCTTGTTCTTGCGCTTCAGCCCACAGGAATGGTCGTGACTTCTTGGTGAGCTCATGTAGACTTGCAGCGACACTGGTAAAATTAGGCACAAATCGCCTGTAGTAGGTACAGAGGCCTAGAAAACTACGTAACTCATGCAGATTTTTCGGGCGAGGCCAGTCCTTCACAGCTTGAACTTTATCTTCGTCAGTTGATATACCATCCTCTGCGACTCGATGCCCCAAATATTTGCCCTCTTTCTGGAACAATGCACATTTCTTTGCGCTTAGTTTAAGTTCAGCCACTGATATTCGTTTAAGAAATTCCTCTAGATTTTTCAGGTGATCGTCAAAACTTTTACCCATGACAATTATGTCATCAAGATACAGCAGGCATGTCTTCCAATGAAGTCCCCTTAATACGCGTTCCATTAATCGCTCGAATGTGGCTGGAGCGTTGCATAGTCCAAATGGCATCCCGTTAAATTGTCACAGTCCGTCACTTGCTCTAAAAGCTGTTTTCTCCTTATCTCTATCAGATATTTCTACTTGCCAATACCCACTTTGCAGGTCTAATGTAGAGAACCATTTTGTTTTAGCTAGCGTGTCTAGAGTGTCATCTATCCTTGGTAGTGGATAACTGTCCTTCTTAGTGACGTCATTCAGTTTTCTTTAATCGACGCAAAATCTTGTGCTGCCATCTTTCTTTTTAACGAAAACTACCGGTGAGCTCCAAGGACTTGAAGAAGGTTCTATTACTCCATTCCGCTCCATTTCATTGACAAGTTCTTTGACTTCATTACGCTTCGCTAGAGGAATACTTCTAGGAGCTTATTTTATAGGCCTTGCATTGCCGGTATTTATCTGATGTTTCACAAGTGATGTTCTACCTTGATATTGACCTTTCAGAGCGAAGATGGATGCATGTTTTCTGAGTAGCTGTTTTGCCTTATTTCTATCAGGCGGCGATAACCCTTTAACCCAATTCTCTACACATTCTGCTAGCATCTCTTGCTCTTTGTTTGACATACTGACAGGGCCCGATTTCATTTCGCAATTAATTATTGCCTCATTGACATTGACCTAATTCGGATTTTGGTTTGACGACTTTTTCACAGGCGAAAGGTTAAGCACTCTTACAAGACTCTTCCGTCATTGCTGGTTTTGACAAGGGCTTTTGCTGTTAGTAAGTCACTTTTTATATCGTTTTGTTCTTGTAAAAAATTTAATAAAGTTTCAAGAAAATCACTACGATTCATGAACAGTTTCTGCGGAAGTTTATTTAATAACTGACTTATAAAAAGAAAAAGTACAATTTTTATAATGGAAAAATACTTCAAAAATAATAAGTACGTATAATAACTTCATTGAGAGAGTGAGAGTAAGATCAATTATAGCATAATTAATGCTGGCCATAGTAGGCTTGAACTCAGGCTACATTTTTCACATCCTCGGCCCGGCCATGCCAGATGATACCTCCAATGGATACAGTAACTGAATAGGTCTCTTCAGAATTACGTTATTTCCTAATCGTACATTACAAGCTCTGACGTGACCATCTCTGCCATGGAAAACGGAATCGACTACAGCTAATTTCCAAAGAAGCCTTGACTTTAAATCTTCGTGTACTAAAACAACATCTCCAACTTTGATGCTTCGAATAGGGCCGCTCTTATTGTGATGAATTGTGCGCAATTGTTGCAAATACTCAGCTTGCCATCTTTTGTAATATCGTCTAATTATTATTTGCCTTAGGTTCCAAGACTTAGTTATAGATGGTTGATCGGTTTGAAAATTTGTTGGAATAAAAATTGCTTTTTGATTAGTTAGAAAATGAGCTGGAGTTAATGGCTCTAGATCGTTATGATCATTGGTAATGTAAGTCAGTAGCCCAGCGTTTATGACTGCTTCAGCTTCTGACAAAAAGGTTCGTATTTCATCAAACGTCAAAATATTTTTACCAATCGCTGCCTTTAGGCAATCCTTGACGCTACGGACTAATCGCTTCCAAAAACCGCCCCACCAAGCTGCTATTTCGGGTATATATTTCCAGGTGATGGCTTTATGTGCAATAATTTGTTGGATCTTACTATGCTTCAACAATTGCTCTAGCTTTCTCAGCTCGCTTGAATGTTTTTGCGTTATCGGATATGATAGTTTCTGGAGAACCAAATATTGATATAAAACGGCGTAAAGCATTTATGCAACTTTCAACCATCATATCTTTAACTATTTAACTCCAAATGTACAGCACGAATTGCAGCACAGGTAAACAGCAAAATGTAACTCTTTCGCTCAGTTACTTCACCATCGCTTTTTATGTAAAGAGGACCTGCGAAGTCTATGCCTTGTTGTTCTGATACGCTCTACTGGTAAGGTTGTCCATGGTTCTGATGCGCTTTTGCCGTGAAGTCGCTTGCAGATCACACACCGGCTAAGTATATTCTTTATTAATTGCCGTCCTGTTACAATCCAAATACGTTTTCTCAAAAGTGCCAAAACAGCATTAACACCACTGTGCATTGCAGCGTGATGCGCCTCATTTATAAACAATACGCTGAGATGACATTTCTTAGGTAAAATTATGGGGTTGCAGGAATAATCGCTGAAAGCGGAGTATGATAAACGCCCTTGAAGCCTCATAACACCGTTGATCAAAATTGGGTTTAAACAAATTAACTTAGACTGTGCTGTGACCTTTTTCTGTTTTTCTAGATCTGCATATTCCGTTTCGTAGTGTGATTTTTGAAAGTATTTGATCCAATAATAGTCCGCTTGTTGTATTTCACTGTAAGATAACTCTTCAATATTGTTGACAGCAGTTAAATTGTCGCATTCTTCTAATAATTTATTTTTACAATTTTTAATAAAGCGTAGTACATACGCTATGACGCGTAGCAACCTCTTCAATTTGCTGAATTTTTCAACATTTAAAATGAGTTCTGTTTTTTGCATGGTCACTGATTCGCTCTCAACCGATGCAAGAAAACTCGTTGAAGATTTAAAATTGTGTTCGCTTGGCCAATATTCATTACTATTTGCTAACCACATTGGACCCGCTTTCCACACGCTACTTTCAGACAATTGCTTAACTGTTAGACCTCTCGTTAAAAAATCTGCTGGATTTGATTTACCATCACAATGTCGCCATTCATATATATTGCTAAGATGATTTATTTCGTCAACTCTCGCTTTGACATATGGAATACGTTTACCATTAACATTTATCCAGTTCAGCGCTATGGTAGAGTCTGTCCAGAGCCAAAATGCGCTTATTGCGAAGTCTAGTGAGCATTTAAGAAATTCCTTTAATCGGGCAGCCATCAATGCCGCCGTAAGCTCCAATTTTGGCAGTGATAACTCAAAATTTTTTGTGGTTTTATTGATAGGGCGTACTCGATTTTTTGAAATAATAAAATTTGTAAAAAATTCACCGTTACCAAGGCCAAGGGGCTTGCGTCTGCAAATATATGAATTTCAACACTACCTGCATTCGCTGATAGACACCGCTGTATTGAATATTCTTTTAAAATGGACGACTCCTCATGCCACATTTGAAATTCGTTCAATAAATCACCACTTAAACTCAGATCCCAATTAATACGTTCTTTCCAAGTCTTTTGTAATAAGATTTTTATTCTTACAGTAAACGGACCAAGCATACCGTTTTTAATACATTTCGTTTTGTTGCTCGTGGCATTTTCTCTTCGATTAAATTTTTCAAGTCGACATTAAAGGTGTCGCTTACTGTGCACCAATTTATGCCAAGTATTTTTTGCGATAGTGGTCTCTCTATCCCATCAGACTGAAAATGCTTCCTTACATTTATTACATTTGAAAATTTTGTTTTGAAACATTTGTATTAATAGCAAAAAGATTCTTTGAAATTACCTCACAACCTTGTTTAAAAAATTGCCAGTAATAATCTTGCCAATCAATAAATTAATACCGTCGATAATTCGCACGTTACAGCTGACAGCATCAGCCCAATTATTAAATACCTTATTTAACCTTTTAGTTTTAGGCACAGGCAAAACATCATCACAAATTTTTGGCACTACCGTCGCATTAATTGTGATAATTTTATCATCATATTGGTTTTTTATTATTATTTCAACCCGCTTAAACGTGTCAGTTTTAATATGTTGTTGTTTTTCACCAAAGGGACTAATTTTTATTTTCGCTGTTCCACAATATTTTAAGTTTAACTCGCTCACCAAATGTTCACTGACGTATGTTCTTTGGCTACCATTATCCATTACGATTCTAGACAAAACGCTTTTGTTATTATTTGTGTTGCTGATTATACCCTTCGCTGTTTGCAGATATATGACGTTTTGTTCTGCCACCAATGTATTTAACGCTGCTGCGCCGCTGCTCTCATCTTTTTGACGGCCCTGTGACTTCTGCTGCCTTGTTTCACTGCTTCGACCTTCGTCTACGTTATTAGCACTACTTGTTGCCTTCTCGCACATCGAAGTAATATGCCTACCTCTGCAAGAGTCACATTTAATCCAGTTAGCTTTACAAAATTTAGAGTTGTGATTTTTTTTTGTACATCGAAAACATCTGGCTTCTCTCATCAAAATTCTTTTTTTCTCCTCAATAGATAACTGTGCTTTGCAATTTTTGGTGGCGTGATTATTTCTTTTGCAAAAAATACAATTGTTGTTTGTGGTATTGTCGCTAATGAATAAGCCAGTAGCTGTACCATAATTCGTTTGGACATCTCCCTTCGAAATTCGCCTCTCAGACATTTCTGCTTTTTCTAACGCTTCTACCTCTATTTTGATAAAATCAAGTAAATTCTTTAAACTTTTATCTCTATTCTCTCCTTCTTCGTCACCTACTCTTATACTCGAATGAGCAGCTGTATTTGATGTTTTATGATACACTATACGAAGCTGTGTTGGTATCGCACCTAATAAAATTGACTTTACCATAAGGTCATATTGTGAAGGTGAAACTTTTAAAGCCATTAACGATCGAATTGTTGAGTTAACTTCATTATAAAGGCGACGAAGACCATTAATATCGTTATTGGAATGTACTTTATTTAAGTACATAAGCTTTTGTACAAAGCGTTCTATAATTTTTTCTTGATTTCCATATTCCTCTAAAAGTAAGTCAATGACTTCATTGTAACACGCTTCTGTAGGTGTAAACCCAACTTTTGATGCTGCCGCCTTGCCCTCCAAAGATTCAGAAAGAAAGTTAAATTTTGCAGCCTTTGATAACACTGCTCTGCAAAAAATAATTTTTTGTTTTCCCATTTAATAAAACTATGTGGACTATATGGATTTTGATGCGCTGAACTCAAATCTATTGTCGGTTTTTCTCCATCAGATCGGGATTTTTTTTATGGGCGTGGCAAATTTTCCCCCCTAAATTAGTCAGGTACGGAGACTTATTTCCTCCTAACTTGAGAACCAGTCATCCGATTTTCAAAAATAAAACATAAAAAAATGTGTAACAAAATTGTAATTATTTTAGTGGAATAAAATTTTTATTTATCTCTTATCGTTTGGGAGTTATTTATAAATTAATGGAGAAAAAAAATTTTTTTCGTGCAAAATTCGTAATATATTTCAATTTAAAAATGGAATTAAAAAAAATATAAGACAAATATTCAACATTTTTTTTCTGAGACCATTTGCCTTGGAAATAAAAAAAGCCATAAATTATAAAAATCGGTTAAAAAATTTGGATTTTATTGTAAATTTACCGCAGGTACCCAATATTGACCAAATATGTGTAATGCAGCAAACAACGTCAGAGTGGGCGCACTAAAGCGACTTGTAGCAACAATGGATGGCAACTATTTACTTCTATCTATTTTCGAACAACAAAAACAAATACAAGCAAAAAAAAATTACTAGATTGTAATTTTGTAGCATCGCCTCGCATAAAGCACCCACCCTGTCGTCACCCGTAGATAACTTCAAATTACAATAAAAAATTAAAATATTTAGAGTCTATTTATTTTTTTATTTAAAATAACACAACATTTTTGTTAATAATTATTAATTTTTATTTAGGAAACATTGTTAAAATAAAATAAAGGAGCTTAAGCTGTCCATGCTCTTTCTTCCACATCATTAAATTTCGTTCTAAAGACCTCGTCCTTTATAATTTGTCGTATTTGTGGACCTACAAATATGCCTTCTTTTACTTTAGCATATCTGATTCTAGGAAATTTGATCTTAATGTATAGAAAGGCTTCACCATACTTGTTCATTGCTTTGACAAAATTTTTCATTAGGCCTAGCTTTATATGAAGAGAAGAGTTTGTTCCTTTTGTTTTAAAGGCTCTTCTGCTAAATTTTTTTTTCCTGGATGAAATTTACTCTTTTCGGTCAAATTTTAACATTGTAGTGTTTTTCTTTTACGCGGCTATCCCATTCACATAAGAAACAATAAAACTTAGTATATCCACTTTTCAATCCATTTAACATTGCTACGACTTTCAAATCTGCAGATTCCATGAGTAATGTGAACATTTAATTTTTTGTAGTATTATCTTCATGCTACAATAGTTTTCTTTCATATTTCTTGCATACGCGAGTGGGACCAATGGAAATTTGTTGCCATTGTGAAGTAAAACGGCTTTCAAACTTGTCTTGGATGAATTAATAACAAGCCGCCAATCCTGAGATTTATGACTGAAACACAGTTGTCGCAAAAGTCCATCAGCATTATCGCAATATATCAAACCTTCCTCTTTGCTTAAATATATTAAAAAAGGTTGTTCTTTATTTCGAAAGTAAGAGACGTTAACGTCCGTTTGCACAAAACTCAATTCTTTTCATTGGGATACAAGAAGCTCAGACTTGGTTTTTTAAAGCCTTGATTTACAAACTAAGTTATTTATATCAATTTAATTCGGAAAATAAGGTGTACTCGTTGGACTTCCAAATGAATGCGAAGAAACACACATGCTGGCTTAAGTGGATTCAGTTACTGCAGAAAGCCCATCTTCTTCATCGTCTGTAGGAGGCAATGGAGGTAAAAATTTACTTGTAAACTGGAAAACTGCTCGTTTGACGCATGAAGTATTTGGATATGTAACTTTATTTTTTGTTTTTTTCGTAAACCCACGTGTTTTAGTATGGCAAAAGTAGCAATCATTTTGATGATTTTGTGGTTTACTCCAAATCGCTGGCTTCATAAACGGCTTCATAAAGACTTATGACTTCCTTTTAACCAACCCCTTAAAGACTTACCACAGCTACTACAACATATTTTCGGCAGCCAATTTTTATCTCCATCATCGATAGGAAACCCAAAATAACGGCAATAAGCATCTTTAAGCTTAGAAGATATTGTCTCCCGTTGAGTACTTAAAGTTAGATCGCCACATACGTAACAAAATAAATTTGGAGATTTGTTACAAATCCTTGACATTTTGTAATATGAAAGCGTTTGTGGATTCTTTAATTGCTTTATTTCTTTACACAATAACATTGTACACTATAAGATCTATTTACTGTTGCCGATTCTAACCGCACGATGTTCAAATTAAAAGTGACTTACTTATTGCCCATTAGCTTCTATATATACAATAAATATCAGAATCCACCCTAATGTTCTTAATTTGAAATCACAGGTAATTGAAAAATACTGTTATAAATATTAGTTCCAAGAAATATGTAAAATACCGTTGTACTTTAGTTCCATTACCTGCTCACCTAACGAAATGCTATATCATAAGTAAGGCTGGTTGCATTACAATATTGGGTACCTGTAAATTGACAATAAAATCTCCATTTTTTTACCGACTTTTACAGTTTATGGCTTCTTTTATTTCCAAGATAAGTAGCTCTTAGAAAAAAGTTTAAAATGTTTAATATTTGCCTTATATTTTTTTTAATTCCATTTTTAAATTGAAAGATATTACGAATTTTGCACGAAAAAATTTTTTTTCTCCATTAATTTATAAATAACTCCAAAACGATAAGAGATAGAGAAAAATTTTATTCCACTCAAATAAATACAATTTTGTTACACATTTTTTGGTGTTTTATTTTTGAAAATCGGATGACTGGTTCTCGAGTTAGGATTAAATATGTGTCCGTACCTGACTAATTTAGGGGGAAAAATTTGCCACGCCCATTAAAAAAATCCCGATCTGATGGAAAAAAAACGACAACGGATTTGAGTGCAGCGCGTCAAAATCCAAATAGTCCACATAGTTTTATTAAATGGAGGATTTTGCTGCAGAGCAGTGTAATTTACGATTATCATGAACTGCACTCTTAAATTGTTCCCAAAAGGGAAGCCAGTTTTCAAATTTTCCATCGAACTTTTTGAGCTCAAAGGATCTTAATTTAACGCCACTAAATTCGCTTATGTTACTGAAGTCAACGCTGATGGGCATAGTTGTGTTATTTGCTTCAACGTTAGAGGCTCTGGGTGTAAACTTCGTGCTAAGAACATGTTCTAATTTTACAATAGTGCAAATTACCTTATCATCGTACTCTATGATTGCATCACATTCTTTCTGATAATCTTCCGGTTTAATAGATACACTAATAGCCTGATCAGCCTTTTGTAAATTTATATGAGCGTTCTTTATTCTCTGAACGTATAGATTAATATCAGCTTCCAACTTTTCGGGTTTTTCGACATCTTCTTCATGGGATTTCAAGAAGTCCGCAGCCGCGTTGCACAACTTAGTTAGCTGGGTTTGCCATGTGGCCCTATACACATTATCCATTATCGCTATGATTAACAACCGCCCGCTATTTAATTCTTTAATCGCTAACGAAATAATATTTTATATAATGATATTAAAGAACATCTGTTCCCGGGTTTCAGCACCATGTAAAAAATTTAATAAAGTTTCAAGAAAATCACTTCGATTCATGAACAGTTTCTGCGGAAGTTTATTTAATAACTGACTTATAAAAAGAAAAAGTACAATTTTTATAATGGAAAAATACTTCAAAAATAATAAGTATGTGTAATAACTTCATCGAGAGAGTGAGAGTAAGATTAATTATAGCATAATTAATGCTGGCTTGAATTCAGGCTACATTTTTCACAGTTCTACCACCCACAACCAGTTGTCCACACAATCTCCCTCTATATGCGCCCATACTACACTTTCTGACTGTTGTGGTATTTTCTCATATTCTGTAGCAATGAGTTTTCTTACAGGCACCTTATTTTCATAACCAACATCTAGCGGTATTTCGACATTCCGCCAAATCATAACCTTCTGGCCCATGTGCAGATTAATGCCATGACTAATCATAAAATCTGCACCGATTATTACTTCGCCCACAATATCGGTAACGTGACATGACACTTATGTTGGCAATAGTTACTTTTACGTTTATTTTACCATAGACAGTAGCAGGCTCCCCAGTAGCTGTACGCAGACTTACGCCACACAACGGTTCGATTGTTTTCTTTTCTTAATTTGGGCCTTATAATAGACTGCGATGCTCCTGTGTCTATGGTAAAAATATGCCTTCGACCATTGATATACCCACAAGCAGTAAGGTTGCTATTTTTCTGCTGCATAACTGATATGGAGATTGTGGGGCCCTCGGTTATGGGAGCTAGCTCTTGCCCCGTAGTGCTAGCTCGTTTTAGTTTAACGGTGACTCATTTGATGATTTCGTGTTTACCCGTTTGCTGTTTCCAGTTGGCGAAACAGATTTAGCCCGCTTCCTTGGTGCTTTGCAATTTCGTTGAAAATTTCCACTTTTACTACAATTATAGCATTTGGCTCTGGCTTTGCCTTGCTTTTTCTCTAACGTCTGTATAACTGCATTTTTAATTTCGGTGACTATATCTCCGTCTTTTTCTGCAGTAATTTCGAGCTTTATTTATTGTCAGAGCGTATGATACGGTTTCTGCAAACGTTGATTTATGTGTCCGAATACCGCGTGCTTTATTTCTGGATCACGTATTCCATTTACAAACGTTTCAATTTTAGGCTGATCCAAAAATGGGTGATTTTCATCTGGATATGTCAGCTGCACCAAATGCTCGATCTCCGTTGCGAAATCTTGTAACGACTCATTAACTTTCTGGATTCTGTCTCGCAATTCCATTCGGTATATATCTCGTTTGTACTCGCCGCCATACTTACGTTGTAGCGCCACCATTATGTCATCGTAGTTTTCTCTGCACCCAACAGATATACTTTCTAGAACTTGTGTTGCGTTAACTTTTAATGCCAAAATCAACTCTAAAGCCTTTTCTTCATCGTTCCACTGAAATTTAAAAACATTAAATGGTGCACTGCCGTCAAAGGTAGGGCCCTTTATTCTACTCGAGATTTCTGGAGTTATTCGCACTGGTCCCTCATGATATTGAAGATTGTTTATTTTTGTTTCTAGATTTTTAAATTTTTCGTCTTGTAATTGTAATTTTTCGTCAACATCTCTAGCCTGTGCTCCGATGTTATTTTCTAGTTCAGCTAGTTTTTTATCTATTTTACTGACATGCTTTTCAATGCCCTTTACTCTGTTATTTACAGCTTCTGAAATTTCTTGTTGTTTCTCGCTCGTAGCTTTAGCTGTTTCTTGAACTTCTCTTACTTTAGCTAATAATTTTTCATTGTTAGCTCTAGAAGTTTCTCTCCATTATTCAACTTTCAACTCCATTATTCTACTTTCTTCTTTAACTTCAGCTAATAACTTTTCATTATTAGCTTTAGAAGATTCTTGAACTTCTGCTAATAATTTTGCATTATTAGCTTTAGAAGTTTCTTGAACTTCAACTTTAACTTCAGCTAATAATTTTTGACTGTTAAGTTCCATTTTTTCCATCATTACTGCAAGCATTGTACTTAAATCCATGTTGTTTGTAGTTGCACGAGTGGAAACTTCCATTTTTCTTTTTCTTCAAACTCGTAAACATCAATGTCAATATTACGCCGCTTAAATTCATTTAATTCCTTCTTGAGTTGTTCTACTTTAAGCTCCTCAAATTTCAGGTCTGCTTTTTTTAAAAAACTTCAATTTCACTTCTGATACCAGTTGTTACGTTTATACCTTTTATAAATGTTGGCTTATTTCCTTTAAATAAACATAGTTTTCTTTTTTGCAATCAAAAACAGTTTGATAACTGTACGAGCTTTTTAACTATTCGATGTAATTATTTTTAATAAGAAGACAGTGATCAACGTATTTTATGAGAACCAGAAATGGTTGTTTCTTTATTTAATGACAAAATAATAATAATAGTCTACATAAGCATATGCAATGAATTGAGCAAAAACCAACAATTACCAAATTCTTGATTAGTATAAATACGTACAAACAGGTTTTGAGTAGATTATAGGAATGACTATAAGAATTAAGATAACTAACATCAAAAGAAATGAGAGCGACAAAGATAAAGTTGAGTGTGTACAAAACTGGTTTAGAGTAGATCTATAAGAGCAAAAAAGTTCTGTTACATTTTTTACATATTTTTAATGAAGTGTTTACACTAGCATCTAAAAGAATAGAACTATATTTTAATTTTTATTATTATAAAGGTTAAGCATACATAAATAAAAGTTTAAATAAATTTTAGTTGCGCCAACATTCTCCCCCACTAAGGACGTCAGTACTTAATCCAAGGTGGATTCAGCTGTTAGATTGACTTTGCTAGTATGAGATTCATAGCTATCATTTACTGGTAAAAATGCAATTTTTGAAATTGGACGTTTATAAGTCTTGCCGTTAGAAAATAGGGTTACAACTCTTACACAGCCATCTTTTCCAGGGTGGACTTCTTGAACTCGTGCTAACGGCCACTCACCAGCGGAACATCGTTCATCAAATACTATCACTAAATCTCCCCTTTCAGCATTCTTATGAAGCTTTAGCTATTTTGGTCTGTCCTGAAGGCGTGATAACCATTCATTAGTCCAACGACGCCAAAAATGTTGTTTCAAGCATTCAACAGCTTTCCACCTTTTAAGAGAATCGATGTTAACATCAAGTAAATTTTCATCTGGGATACAAAGCGTAGGCTCTCCAATCAAAAAATGAGCTGGTGTTAATGCGTTGCAGTCTGTTGGATCACAACTAAGCGGGCAAAGTGGCCTAGAATTAAGACAACATTCTATTTGAGTTAACAGTGTTGTAAGTTCTTCAAGTTCAATAGGCAAATATAACCTTTAGTTGTTACAGAGTTACGAGTTGTAGACTGTTTTATTGTTATTGGCCCAGCATAATCTACTCCACTATGCTTAAAGGGGCGAGATGGTTGTAAACGAACGCTTGGCGAATTCCCCATCATCTGTTGGGCAGCTTTTGCATTATATTTAAAGCATGTTGTACATTGTCGTAGTACCCTTTTAGAAACGGTTTTTCCATGCAGAATCCAATACTCCCGAGAAACGTAGGAATGCATTTGGTTCAGACCACCGTGAAGTGTTTTTCTGTGTGCGTCTAAAAATATAAGATATGATAATGGGTTTTGCTTTTTCAATAACATAGGATATTTAGAGCCAAAGCTTAGATCAGAATTTTAAATTCTGCCGCCAACTCTTAAAATGTTAGACGAATCCAAAAAGGGGCACATTATTGCTAGAGAGCTATTTGACGAAATATAGCCTTGTATTTAAAGCTCAAGAATTTCACTAAAGAAATCTATCTGTTGGGATAATCGTATAAGATCAAATCGAGCTGCGTTTAATTCGTTGGTGGTCCTCCAGTCCAGTCCTCTTGTTGAAGTTCCTGTCTTTTAATTTATATTGATATTTATTAATGAAATTATTTTTGAAACGAAGTACGTAAGCAATAATACGGACGAGTTGGTTTAGACACGAAAATTTAGTAAAAACATTTGGGAACCCTTTATTTTAACCTCAGTTGTATGTGTATTTACGATGGTAATAGCGTCATTGTCATCATAACATATATCTGGTTGCTTTGGCCAATTTGATGGTACGAGTTTCAACCATTTTGGCCCTTTCCACCACAAATTATGATCAACTAGTTCTTTAGACGTTATACCTCTAGACGCGCAGTCAGCAGGATTATCGGAAGTAGATACATATTTCCATTGAGATATTGTTGACTTACGCTGAATTTCAGCTACTCTATTTCCGACGAACACAGGCCATCTAGAGGATTGACCACGAATCCACGTAAGAACCGCTGTGCTATCAGTCCAGTAATAAACTGCAGAAATATCACAATCAATTCGAGATGTTATATTATTAACCAAATTAACTAACAAACTAGCAGCACATAACTCCATTCTAGGTATTGTTAAGCATTTTAATGGACCAACCTTAGTTTTTGCTTGGATAATATTAATTTCAATAGAGCCTTCGTTAGAGATAGTTTTGGAGTAGACTACTGCTACATAAGCAAATTTTGAGGAATCGCTAAAACCGTGTATTTCAAGTTTAGAGTTCCGACTTAAACCAATCCATCTAGGTAGTTTGATTTTTTCAATCTCTTTCAGGTGTTTACGATATTCCAACCACTTATTATTTAACACTTCGGGAAGATTATCATTCCAGTCAAGGCCCAACAACCATAAGTTTTGGAATTCAATCTTTGCTAATATGGTAGGTGCTAACCACCCTAAAGGATCGTAAAGCTTCGCTGCATCTGACAAGACACTTTGTTTTGTAACTTTGGTGTCGTCATTTTCAAAGTTTATTTTAAATGAGAAACTGTCGTCAACAGTATTCCCTTCTAAACCTAAAGCCTTAACTGTATTTATCTCATTAAGTTCAAAAACATTTGAGTTTTCCCGGCATTCCACAGGTATACGGGCCAAAAGCTCTTTTGAATTAGTGGTCCATTTTCTTAAATTAAATTTTCCTCTACTGAGCATTTCACATAATTGTGTGTGTAAGTCGAAGGCATCATCTAAGTTATCAGCGCCAGAAATAACGTCATCTACGTAAGTATCTGTATTTAACACCTTAGAAGCCAACGGATATTTCTCACTTTCGTCAGATGATAATTGTTGAAGAACTCTTATGGAAAGAAACGGTATAGGTTTTGTGCCATATATAACTGTAGATAGTTTATAGATAGATAACACTGCTTTACAAATTTTTAATTTGGAAAAATACCAAGAAAGCTACATGCCTAGATAAGTTAATTGGGACCTCCTGAACACGAAAAACGCTGTAATTTTTTTTTTCTAAGTACCGTTTTTTAGATAACGGTACTTTTGTGTTTTTCGGTGTATGGTCCCACTCAAATCCTTGTGGAGCCCAACCGAAAAGTCCGATCGTTGGAAAGGTAATTGAATGCCTTTTCCGTCGATATGCTGCAAATTTCTATCTGATAATAAATGGCTGAGTTATGGCACCTCAAAATTCAAAATTTGCCTATTTTTTACGTTTTTTTTCAAAATTTTTCATTTTTACTTCGTTTTTTTTTCTATGTTATAGTAAAGATCTGGAATGTTTTATTTTGTTACCAAATAGCTTATTTAATTACCAACATTTTAAGCGCAAAAAAAATCGGATGAAAAATAAAGTTTTTATTAAGGATTTTGTGGAACGACAATATTTTCATCTTCATTGCTCACACACTATATTCGGCGTAAATTAGAAAAATTAAATTAAAATAACGAGCGACTTGACTTGAATATAGTGTGTGAGCAATGAAGATGAAAATATTGTCGTTTTCGGTTGGGCTCCACAAGGGTTTGAGTGGGACCATACACTGAAAAACACAAAAGTACCGTTATCTAAAAAACGGTACTTAGAAAAAAAATTACAGCGTTTTTCGTGTTCAGGAGGTCCCAATTAACTTATCTAGGCATGTGGCGTTCTTGGTATTTTTTGGCTGTAAACCAGTGTAATTTGTCGGAGTTTGGTCTTCTCCATAAAATTTGTTGATAATTTTGTTGCTCGTCTACTATATTCTACTATTTTAAACCACTCGCAGTTTTGTTGTAGAGCTGCTTTCTCTTAAAACACTATGATGAGGTAAAAATAAGACATGTGGTTCCAAATCATTAGGATAACTTCCAACATTTTTCATGTGGTCTAAATTTTCGTATTCCTCCATAAATTCTTGGTACAGTTTTCCAAACGCCGGTTTGGAAATACATTTCGACTCCACTTCTTTTAAACGTGAAAGAGCAATAAAGTCTGTGTGATAAAACGTAGGCAGAGCTTTACCATTCAGAAGTGATTTAAAAGGTAACGAAACAGTATATCGGCCGCTTGAATCACGAGTTGTAGTTTTTCTAAAGTGTTGTTCACATAATTCTTCCTCTTCTGTTAAAGAAAAGTTCCTCTTGCTCCCAGAAAGCGCGTAATTGTTGTTCTAAAAAGCAAACATTTATGGATATGTTATTCTGATAGGATATAGGTCGAGTAGGACGAGAGACTATCCATCCAAAATGAGAAAATTGCAGAAAGATACTGTTCTTGAACCTTTGTTGTTTTGGCAAAATAATATTTCCATAAACATCACCACCAAGTAAGATATCAATTGGACTAGTTTTTAAGAAATTTGGATCGGCAAGCTGAAAGTTAGGCAATGTACTTTCATTAATGGATAATGGTTGATAATTTGTAATTTTTGGCAATACATAAGCCTTGCAATCGATTTTAAAATTAGGTTCTACTTTTGAAACAAGTGTAAAATTAACAAATCTTTTCGATATATACGGCGTTTTATCTCCAAGGCCACTTATATGTGCATAGGTTTTAAATTGGAAGTTTTAAAGCTTCAGCTGCCTTTCGAGTTATTAGCGTCGCTTGAGCATATTGATCAAGTAATGCGCGAATATTAAAAGTGCTGTCAGATGTCTTCAAAAGGATTTGAACAGTGGCTAAAAGAACTTGAGCAACATTTGGAGTATCTAATGTGCCACAGTTACAAGTAACACTAGAAAAATTATTATCAGAGGTGTGAGCAGAAGGTGAATGGTCCAAACTATTTTTCGATGGGTTAAACGAAGCAGTATTAGTCTGACTATCATCAGTGGTGTCATTTGCATTAAAAAAAGTATTATGAAGGATTGTGTGGTGGTTTTGTTGGCAAATTTGACAGCGGGACAACGAGCGACAATGATAACTTAAGTGACCGGTATTTAAACAATTGCGGCAAATTTTCCTTGAATTTATAAAATCAATTTTAGCATTAGGGGTCATGGCAATAAATTTAAAACATTTTACTAAAATATGACGTTTGTTATTACACAAACAGTTAGAATCTTTTGTATTTGTGTTAGAAGTTGTCAAATGAACATTACGTCGAGAAATGTTTTACATCCTATTTGAAAACAATTCGCTCTTGAAGAGGCCACATTACTACTTGCTCAGATTCACCAATAGATTCTAACGTACCAAATGCAGTTTCCAAAAAAAAAAAATAATTATTCTATAGATGGAATTTCTGTAGATCCTTTCAGCGATTGTTCCCATTCTTTACGACTTTGCTTATCAAGTTTGCTGACTGTTTGATAAATAAGTATCGAGTCCCAGTTTTTTGTCGAAATGTTAAGGGCACTTAAAAGTGCAAGACAATTACGAGTAGTATCCAATATATTTTCTATACTTTCAGCTGACCCATTAGAATATGATATAGAAAATAGTTTTCCGTATATATGATCAACAATTTTACGTTTATTATGATATCGACGATTGAAAGCATTCCAAGCCAACATATAATTTGCATCTGACGCTGGATACTCGTTTATAATAGTTAAAGGTGTATCGGAGCATGAAGATTTAAGAAAGTAATATTTCTGAACATCTGTGAGTGCTTGATTATTATGCACAAGAGACGTGAACATATCTCGGTACGAGATCCATGAAAGGTAATCACCAGAAAAAATAGGAATGTCTATTTTTGGTAACCGAGCCTCGACTGGTAAAGTATAATTTCGAGCATGCGATGGACCAGAAAAGGTAGAATGACAACCTGGTGACTGTGTGCTCGTAAATCCATTTATAAAGTCATATAGCTGACCTCTGAAACTCAGTGATAAGTCTTGAAATTGGAAGAATATTTCATCTGTAAAATATGGAATATCATTAATATTTATTGTATTATCGCGAACTATACCTTGCAACACATCGTGGATCTCTTTAAACCTTTCTGACATCAATTCTATTTCCTTAAACACTATTTGAGAATACCCGACTGTTTTGTCTGCTTTGGCTTCGTAACTTTGAACAATTCGCTTCAAATTTGTAAAATTAGCCTTTTGCTCTTCAATAATGTTCAGCATATCCGTCATTTTGTAATACGCAATTCAATTTTATATTTACAGTTTAGACAGGAGCTACAACAACGCAAGTTTGCATAAACCACAATTATTTTTTTATAAATATTTAATACAGATGCACCACAAGTCAGCAGCAAATCCACAGAAATTCCTGACTATTTAGTTTAATATAAATATTAAAATTTATTTGAAATATTTTAATATTCCCGGGTTTCGGCACCAATGTTAACTGTACGAGCTTTTTAACTATTCGATGTAATTATTTTTAATAAGAAGACAGTGATCAACGTATTTTATGAGAACCAGAAATGGTTGTTTCTTTATTTAATGCCAAAATAATAATAATCTACATAAGTATATGCAATGAATTGAGCAAAAACCAAAAATTACCAAATTCTTGATTAGTATAAATACGTACAAACATACATATGTATATGCAGCAAGATAAAAACAGGTTTTGAGTAGATTATAGGAATGAGTATAAGAATTAAGATAACTAACATCAAAAGAAATGAGAGCGACAAAGATAAAGTTGAGTGTGTACAAAACTGGTTTAGAGTAGATCTATAAGAGCAAAAAAGTTCTGTTACATTTTTTACATATTTTTAATGAAGTGTTTACACTAGCATATAAAAGAATAATTTTAATTAATATAAAGGTTAAGCATACATAAATAAAATTTTAAATAAATTTTAGTTGCGCCAACACAGTTGAAATTAGTTATAAAATTAAGAGCACTTTATTTATTTAAATACACTCAGATATTGTTTTTATAGCACTTTACTTATTTCACTTATGGTTATACACTTTTATTATTTAACTCACTTTGATACGCGCTTTACAAGCTCTACTGTAGTACTGATCATGTAAGATGTGTTGTTCGGCTATTTATAGTAACATAGTGGTGTTCGGTAACATTCGACAAACCGTTACATTTAAATTAAGACGTAATATTAATGTTAAGTAATATGCAGGAATAATAAAAGTGCCTAAAAGTATGCTGCACATAATAACTCACATCATGTTCGAACAGCTAGCGAAATAAACTAATACAAACCAAACTACTGTAACTTAAACTACTACAACTAAAATAAAATTATAATGTAAAATAAGCTATTTAAAAATAAATCTGTAACAATATTTATTGCCGTCGTTCCAGTGTGGAGCATAGGGCCATATATATGTAAAAATAAATTTTTGATGTTTTGACTTATATTATATTTTATTTTCAATTATTAGAGTTCATTAGGATTTTAATTTATAATACAATAATTATTGTATAGTAGTTTTAAAGGTTTACTGCCGTATTCATAAAAAATATTTTAGGTTTATTGAATGCTTATATGACAAATTTCTATGCAACATCTGTCAAATAAGCTTTTAATAAACCTAAAATATTTTTTATGAATACAGCAGTTAAAGTTTTATTAGAGTAATGTTTTAAATTCAAGTTTTCGAGTGATTAAAGAAACCTTAATGTTCTATAAACTTTAAGACACAACTTTTATTAATTTCAACTTTTAAAGCTTAGTATACAACTTTTAATGTGACCTTATTTCACAGCAGCCTTATTACAAATGGACTGGTCTGCTTCTTCTTATCCTCTTAATTTGACATATGTAAGTCTACAACTGATGATAGCTGGAATAAACTTATGTATAGAATTGTGGCTCGTTTACATTCGGCCATCCTTATAATCATCTGTCTCAGATGAGAGCTCATCATCCACTCCATCTACATATTTCCATGGCTTCATATAGTCAGAACTGGTGCATGTGTGAATAGGGCCCTCAAAGTTAGAAGTTTTTTCAACGTCATATCTATTATTTCGTTTTACTTTTGTAACCGAATAAGGACTAATAAATTCGCTTGCAAACTTTTTACCTGATAAAAATTGGGTTCTTTTTATCGCTACAAGATCACCAAGTTTATAAATTGTCGTCTCCTTTCTATTTTTATCAAAATTGCGTTTTTGCGTATCGTGCTTTTAAAATTTGTTGTCTTGCTTCCAGGCGTAATTACTGCCGGTCCTCATCGAAACGCTGTATTAGTTCTTCCTGAAACAACAGGATTATTTTGCTACTGCAGTCTACTTTCATCTTTACCCCAAACATCACTTCGAATGGAGAAGTTTTGACAGAAGCATTCACACAAGAATTGATTGCTTTTTGCACTTGACCTATATGTTTGTACCATTTCGTAGTATCTTCTGACGAAAGCTTTGCTATAACTGTTAAAATTGTACGATTGATCCTTTCAATCAGCCAATTGCCCCTCGGTACTCCAATGGTCGTCAAAACGTGTTCGATACAATTCTGCTGGCTAAAATCTTTAAAGTGCTGCGATGTAAAAGCTGAACCTCTGTCGCTAATGATTCTTATTGGACTTCCAAATGTATCTGACAACAAATTCAAATTTTTTTACGACTTCTTCAGCATTAGTGGTTTTTATTTCAAATAGCCACACAAATTTGGAGAATGCATCAACCAATGCCAATATATACTTGTAATGTTTTGCCGTAGAGTCCATTGGACCTAGATGATCGATGTGCAGCGTATATAGTGGAAAAGATATCTTTGTCGACATAATGCATAAAACCATCTTTTTTGCCAATTTTTTTAATGTGGATGATTCACTTAATGCAGTTGTTTATAATTCGTTATAGTTTTTTTTTCCAAGTGTGGTATGTAAAACTGCTGTTTAATTTTATGCATCGTAGCTTGAAGAGCAAAATGACCTCTTTCGTGTGCATCTTTAATAATTTCAATTCCAATTAGCTTTGGTACAAAAAGCAAGTCTTGTCCATCAACATGTTTATACAACAGACTACCTTTAATCTTGAAATTTTCGTATGGCGCTGTTTTTAAAATAGTAGTTATAGCCTTAACAGTTTCGACTTCTTCTTGAAGTTTATGAATTCTCGCCGTTAGTTCTGAGGAGATAAAAAACACATTGCCAGGGTGTGTGCTTAATGAATCGACGTGCTTCATCCTGTTGGCAGAGCGGTGTTCAACGGAATACGTTATTCATTGTGACTTATCCCTAGGCAGATCTGTTTTTGCTATTGTTTGCTTGAATGCCGTACAATCAGTTACTAGTTTAAAATGTATGTCCAACCAATAGAGTCTAAATTTCTTAAGTGAAAGATAAGCGGCCTTTACTTCTAAAATATAACTATATAGAAGACTCTCCTGCTCCAGTAAAATACTGGATGCATCTTATTTTCAGATTTCTGGAACAATGTAGCTCTGTTTCTCCTTCTCTATCATAAATGCGTAAAACCGGTTCTTTTATTAGTTTTTGATCTCTATTTCAGCCATTTTAAACGTAGCATTTTTTCTTAACAAGTCGGTGAGTGGGTTAGCGATATGTAAATATCCCTGAATAAATTTCCTAAAATATCCAGTTAATCCCAAAAATAATTGAATATCTTTTATATTTTTATACCCCTCACACAGTGAAAAAGGGTATATATAGGTTTGTCATTCCGTGTGAAATTTCTACAATTTTCATTTCCGACCCCATAAAGTATATATTTTCTGAAAGCTTATGAATAGGGGAGTCGATTAAGCTCTGTCAGTCTGTCCGTGTGTATGTTGAAATCAATTTTTTGAAGCCCCCCGACATAGGTTGGACCCGGATAAGGTATTAAAATATCAGAACTATTCGGGAGTAGATCGGTATTGAAAATCAAAAACATCGGTAGATAAACAACTGAGATATGAGCAAAAACCCACGACCACCTCGATTTTTTTTCACAAAAACAACATTACAACAACAACATACATACATACAAACCTGTATACTGGTTAGAGAAAACTTGACATCGAATCCCAGCTGAGCCAAAAAAAATTTTTTTTTTAATTTTTTTTTTAATTTTTTTTTTATTTTTTATTTAATATATTATTTATATTTTTATTATTTTTTTTTATTTGTTTTTTATTTTTTTTTTTTATATATAAATAATATATATAATAATTTTTTTTTAAATTTTTTTTAAAATTTTTTTTTATTTTTTTTTGTTTTTTAACATACATACGTGAATTTATAATTTTACAATGGGATGTTTTTATATATGTATGTTTTTATATGTATGTACGTATTTCATATGGGATGAATGGTGACACAAACTACTGTTATTGCATGACTACACGTTGTGAAGGGTATATAAGATTCGGCACGGCCGAATATAGCGCTCTTACTTGTTTGGAATAGGAAATTTTTCTACTGCTTTAGTTTTCATTGCACCAGTCTATCTGAGTCTTCATAAATTTGCATTTCACCCACTTAATCTTCAAGTCGTAGTCAGCTGCCGTCTACAACACTAATTTAAGCTTTTGTAAACATTCTTCTGATGATTTGCCAAAAATTACAATATCATCGATGTAAAGCTCCATGACGTCAGAGTTTATCAAATCCTGAAAAATAAAATTGACATACCTTACAAAATTTGCGGGTGAATTACAGAATCCAAAGGGCGCCTTATTAAATTCAAATTAACCTCTTTTGGTAACAAAAGCAGTGAATTTTTTGCTCTCTTCTGCCAATGGCCCATGAAAAAATCCATTTTCTAAGTCCAACGTAACAAAAAAATTTTGCGTTTTTTAATTTTAACATTTTAATCATTAATAATTGGAACAGAAAAATCGTCTTATTGAACCATAGCATTAAGCTGGCAAAAATCTATACATATTCGAAAGTCGCCACTTTTTTTTAACCATTACCACACGACTTGCCATGTCAGAATAAGATTTTCTTATAACACCACTTTTAAGCCATTCGTCGACTTGATTGTTAAGAGCTTTTTCTTCTTCATTTGGTAAATGGCTTGGCGACTGGCGAAAAGGATGCCTATTCGTATTTGGAACAATATTCAAAACAATTGAACACTTTTTTGTTATTGATGGCTTATACGACTTAATCAAATCTTTTGCTATGTTTTAATATTTTAGTCTACATCGATTTCATACATCTCAACGTTATAAACAAGTAATCCTTCATTGTCTGCTGTATTACACTTAGGGTTGGGCAAAATATATCGATATATCAAAATATCGATATTTAGTTTAAAAAATTTCGATATTAATCGCCGATATTATAAATACCTCAATATCGATATTTATTTAGTAATATCGGAGCCGATATTTTTAAAAGTTTTCCAAAAGAAGGTACAGCCGCAAAGGCGAATTTAGTTTTAATTATACTGGTATACTTTTTATATACTTATACTTATGCATTAATGCATCAAATTACTGTCAGTGTTCTTGTAGGGCTGCTAATAATAGAAGCAGATTGACAGGAGAGCATATAAGACAAAGAGTGCTTCTGATGTCCCTATCTGATGATTACTGGTTCGACTAAACATATATACATTTAAATATTTAAAATTGAGGTTGTTGTTTATCATGTGATAACATTTTATTTCTTTCAGAATTCGTTTTATAGATTTGATGTAAACAATACCTCAATTGTTAATTTTAAACTTAAGATTTTCTGATGAAGTTATGGTTTATTTTCTGTTTTTATACCCTTCACACAGTGAAAAAGGGTATATATAGGTTTGGCATTCCGTGTGAAATTTCTACAATTTTCATTTCCGACCCCATAAAATATATATTTTCTGAAAGCTTATGAATAGGGGAGTCGATTAAGCTCTGTCAGTCTGTCCGTGTGTATGTTGAAATCAACTTTTTGAAGCCCCCCGACATCGCTTGGACCCGGGTGAGGTATTAAAATATCAGAAATATTCGGGAGTAGATCGGTATTGAAAATCAGAAACATCGGTACATAAACAGCTGAGATATGAGCAAAAACCCACGACCACCTCGATTTTTTTCACAAAAACAACATTACAACAACAACATACATACATACAAACGTGTATACTGGTTATAGAAAACGTGGCATCGAATCCCAGCTGAGCCAAAAAAAAATTTTTTTTATTTTTTATTTAATTTATATTTTTATTTTATTTTTTTAATTTTTATACCCTTCACACAGTGAAAAAGGGTATATATAGGTTTGTCATTCCGTGTGAAATTTCTACAATTTTCATTTCCGACCCCATAAAGTATATATTTTCTGAAAGCTTATGAATAGGGAAGTCGACTAAGCTCTGTCAGTCTGTCCGTCTGACCGTCTTTCCGTGTGTATGTTGAAATCAACTTTTTGAAGCCCCCCGACATCGCTTGGACCCGGGTGAGGTATTAAAATATCAGAAATATTCGGGAGTAGATCGCTATTGAAAATCAGAAACATCGGTACATAAACAACTGAGATATGAGCAAAAAGCCACGACCACCTCGATTTTTTTTTCACAAAAACAACATTACAACAACAACATACATACATACAAACGTGTATACTGGTTAGAGAAAACGTGGCATCGAATCTCAGCTGAGCCAAAAAAAAAAATTTTTTATATATTAAAAATTTTTTTTTTTAATTTTTTTTTATTATTTTTTTTTATTTTTTATTTAATATATTATTTATATTTTTATTATTTTTTTTTTAAATTTTTTTTTTAATTTTTTTTTTATTTTTTTTTTGTTTTACATTAATTATATATATTTTAATTATTTTTAAAAAAAAATTTTTTTTTTTAATTTTTTTTTTAAATTTTTTTTTTAAATTTTTTTTTTAAATTTTTTTTTTATTTTTTTTTTTGTAACATACATACGTAAATTTATAATTTTACAATGGGATGTTTTTTATATATGTGTTTTTTATATGTGTGTACGTATTTCATATGAGATGAATGGTGATACAAACTACTGTTATTGCATGACTACACGTTGTGAAGGGTATATAATATTCGGCACGGCCGAATATAGCGCTCTTACTTGTTTTTTTTTTAATTTTTTTTGTTTTTTTTTTATTTTTTTTTTTTTATTTTTTTGTTTTTAACATACATACGTAAATTTATAATTTTGCAATGGGATGTTTTTATATATGTATGTTTTTTAAATGTATGTACGTATTTCATATGCAATGAATGGTGATACAAACTACTGATATTGCATGACTACACGTTGTGAAGGGTATATAAGATTCGGCACGGCCGAATATAGCGCTTTTGCTTGTTTTGTTTGGTCTAGTCATATAACTGATCTTATCCTTAATCGTAAATATTTTTTCTAATTTTCGTTTTTATAAGCTCACGCATAAGAGCAAGCATTTACACTGTTAATATATATTATAATATCTAGTTTATTTATTATAAAACTTGGAATAAAAAGTTACTACGAAGCCTAACATACATCTATTTTTGTTTGTATGTACATAAGTGGGTAGATTTAATTTTCAAATGTAAATCATTTCAACAATAACTAGGTAAATATGTTTCAGTCGATATATCGATATTTTAAATTAATAAATATCGATTGTAAAATAAAATATCGATATAATAAATATCGATAGATTTTTCCAATTTGTACATCCCTAATTACACTTGTGTCGGAATTCGTATCCATTATTGTAGAAGAGCACAAAATCTTTGATAAAATCAAAGCCAAGTAACACATCCACCTTTAACGAACTATCCGGGTCAATTACTAATTCAATATGTTTTTCTATACTGTCCACGAAAATTTTTCCTTGTATTACACCAACAGGATTTATCTTATTACTATCAAGTCCTGACAACATTGCTTTGCAAGGTAACAATTCCTGATTTTTAAATTTGCTGTCGAAAAAACTTTTTTTTCATTATTGATACGTCCGCTCCAGTATCAATATCTTCGAATTTAATAACTTTATAACGACAGTCTTTATTTATTACATTAATTTTTTTATCACTTTCTTTTCTGTGTGTGTAGTCTCTAGATATATGTCCGAAATTGTGCATTTAAAGCATTTGGGTTCATTTTTGCACTCACTTCTTTTATGTTCTTTTGAGCCGCAATTAAAACAATAATATTTACTAACTGCTATATTGTTTGAAAGTTTATGTTTATTTTGTTTATCCGTCACGATATCTTGGCTTACATGTTCATAAATATCATATAATTCGCGCAAATGTTTAAATGCTTTAGCCGCGTATAAATTTTGTTTAAATACACTTTTAGCGTTCAACCCGTCTACAATATATCTAATAGCAGCACATTCCTCAATTTTAGCAAATGCTTCAATTTTGTTCATGTCAAGAATGTATTCATGAAAAGATTCTGAATGTTTCGTTTTGTGCTCCCTTAACATTTTATGCATTTCACCACTATCATAGTTTCTGCGAAATTCATTTGTTAACGTTGTTTTTAAAGTTTCGTAATCACTAACTGTCTCGGAGTCGAGAAAAAGTTTCGCAATACCGGTTATCTTATTTCTTGCCTGTACATACTTTTGTTGGTTGTTTAGCATATAGTAGGGTGATCAATTATTCGACTTTTTTAAGAAACCGGTTATCAAATAGTTTGAAATTTAGAATTTGAAAAAAAAACCGGTTGCTATTTTGAAAATTTTGAAAAAAACGGTAAACCGGTTCGAATTAATAATATATAATATTTAAACAAAAAATTAAAAAATATTGTAAAAAAAGATTATAATGAAATTTATATCTAAATATGAAATTTTTACAGTTTATATACGTTTGGCTGCACAATTACGCAATAACTGACATGAATGCATTTGACTTATTTGGTTTTAATTGGTTGAATTTAAGGATAAAAGGTACTGTTTACAAGTAAAATAAATAAATACAATAAATTAATACATATATAAAAAAGACTTTTTATAAGGCTGTTATAAAATTTTGTTTCTCCTTTTGTACATTTTTTAAGTGTTTAATAGATCTTTTTAACTAATATGCACTAACGTATTTTGTTTAAAATGATTTCTGTAATTTGAAATAAATTTTAAAGGCTAGAGAGAAAATCTTCAAAATTTAATTTTAAAAATTCTTTCTTATACCCCTGACAGACATACAAATATAGGCATAAACTAGTTTGTTCGATGGTTTAATTGAAACTTAAGTTGACAGACACTCAATGCCATTAATTAAAATTAGGATATGGAAGGACGGATTATTGGTTGGTAACTAAACTTTTTACCTAAAAGTGATCGATCAGCTAAGTTTATTATTCAATTACCTCTAACTTTGAACGTTAGGTTTATATCCTTTAAAGAAATAATATTTAAGCTCAATTATATTTCTTACTAGCCAAACCCGGCGCGCGTTGCTACGCCCCTTAATGAATCGAAATGCATTCTGAACTTTTATTGAATATCAAGTGCAAAAGCCTAAATATTATAATTTTTTTTATGGGCGTGGCATTGTCCACTTTTCTAATCACGAAATTGTACAGTCATAACAGCTCAATATGTGTGCAAAGTTTCAGAAGAATCGGACCAGTGCAAAAATTATCAAAATTATAATTGTTTTTATGGGCGTGTTCCTGCCCACTTTTTTAATCACGAAATTGTAAAGTCATAACAGCTCAATACGTGTGCAAAGTTTCAGAATAATCGGTCCAGTGCAAGTACCTCAAAATGATACCTATTTCTTATGGGCGTGGTACTGCCCACTTTTCTAATCACGAAATTATTAATTCATGACAGCTCGATATGTGTGCAAAGTTTCAGAAAAATCGGTCTGGTGCAAGTACCTCAAAATTATAATCTTTTTTTATGGGGGTGGCCCTGCCCACTTTTCTAATCACGAAATTATATGGTTATGACAGCTTAGTATGTGTGCAAAGTTTCAGAAAAATCGGTCCAGTGCAAGTACCTCAAAATTAAAAATGTTTTAGGGGCGTGGCCCCGCCCACTTTTCTTATCACAAAATTATTTAGTCATGACAGCACAATATGTGTGCAAAGTTTCAGAAAAATCGGTCAAGTGCAAGTAGCTAAAACTGATAACTAATTTTTATGGGCGTGGCCCCGCCCACTTTTTTCCACCCATAAACACTCCCTGGTATATGTACAACAACTTGCCAAAGTTTGAGTCCGTTCGGTTTTACAGTTTCGGAGACTATAGCTAACACACACACACAGAGTTTCACTTTTATATATATAGACTAGCCAACCCGGCGCGCGTTGCTACGCCCCTTAATAAATCGAAATGCATTCTGAATTTTAATTGAATATCAAGTGCAAAAACCTAAATATTATAATTTTTTTATGGGCGTGGCATTGCCCACCTTTCTAATCACGAAATTGTAAAGTCATAATAGCTCAATATGTGTGCAAAGTTTCAGAAGAATCGGACCAATGCAAGTACCTCAAAATTATAATTGTTTTTATGGGCGTGGCCCTGCCCACTTTTCTAATCATAAAATTGTAAAGTCATAACAGCTCAATCTGTGTGCAAAGTTTCAGAATAATCAGTCCAGTGCAAGAATCTCAAAATGATACCTATTTTTTATGGGCGTGGCACCGCCCACTTTTCGGATCATGAATTTCTTTAGTCATGACAGCTCAATATGTGTGCAAAGTTTCAGGAAAATCGGTCTGGTGCAAGTACCTCAAAATTATAACCTTTTTTTATGGGCGTGGCCCTGCCCACTTTTCTAATCACGAAATTATATGGTTATGATAGCTTAGTATGTGTGCAAAGTTTCAGAAAAATCGGTCCAGTGCAAATACCTCAAAATTAAAACTTTTTTAGGGGCGTGGCCCCGCCCACTTTTCTTATCACGAAATTATTTAGTCATGACAGGTCGATATGTGTGCAAAGTTTCAGAGAAATCGGTCAAGTGCAAGTAGATAAAACTGATAACTAATTTTTATGGGCGTGGCCCTGCCCACTTTTCTAATCACGAAATTATATGGTTATGATAGCTTAGTATGTGTGCAAAGTTTCAGAAAAATCGGTCCAGTGCAAATACCTCAAAATTAAAACTTTTTTAGGGGCGTGGCCCCGCCCACTTTTCTTATCACGAAATTATTTAGTCATGACAGCTCGATATGTGTGCAAAGTTTCAGAGAAATCGGTCAAGTGCAAGTAGATAAAACTGATAACTAATTTTTATGGGCGTGGCCCCGCCCACTTTTTTCCACCCATAAACACTCCCTGGTATGTGTCCAACAACTTGCCAAAGTTTGAGTCCGATCGGTTTTACAGTTTCGGAGTCTATAGCTAACACACACACACACACACACACACACACAGAGTTTCACTTTTATATATATAGATTATACCCTTCACACAGTGAAAAAGGATATATACAGGTTTGTCATTTCGTGTGAAATTTCTACAATTTTCATTTCCGACCCCATAAAGTATATATTTTCTGAAAGCTTATGAATAGGGGAGTCGATTAAGCCCTGTCAGTCTGTCCGTCTGTCCGTGTGTATGTTGAAATCAACTTTTTGAAGCCCCCCGACATCGCTTGGACTCGGGTGAGGTATTAAAATATCAGAAATATTCGGTATTAGATCGGTATTGAAAATCAGAAACATCGGTAGATAAACAACTGAGATATGAGCAAAAACCCACGACCACCTCGATTTTTTTTCACAAAAACAACATTACAACAACAACATACATACATACAAACTTGTATATTGGTTAAAGTAAACGTGGGATCGAATCCCAGCTGAACCAAAAAAAAATTTTTTTTATTTTAAATATTTTTTTTTTATATTTTTTATTTAATATATTATTTATATTTTTATTTTTTTTAATTTTTTTTTTATTTTTTTTGTTTTGTATTTATTATTTATATTTTAATAATTTTTTAAAATTTTTTTTAAAATTTTTTTTTTCTTGTTTTTTATTTTTTTTTTTTTAACATACATATGTTAATTTTTAATTTTACAATGGGATGTTTTTATGTACGTTTTTTATATGAGATGAATGGTGATACAAACAATTGTTATTGCATGACTACACGTTGTGAAGGGTATATAAGATTCGGCATGGCCGAATATAGCACTCTTACTTGTTTTACATTTGTTTTTTAAACAAAAAAATAAATTTCTTACAATATTATGGAAGAATATTTAATAGTTTTTATTTAATTTTCGTATACTAAATATACTTTGGTAAGATTGGTTACAAAGATATATGAAAATAAACTAAAAAAATAAAAAAATGGCTTTTTCGGATAAAAAATACACCGGTTATTTGAAAAATCAACATTTAGAAAAAACCGAGGAAAAAACCGGGTTTTCCACCGGTTGTAAAACCGAGTCGATCACCCTAGCATATAGGCATCTGCGTTATGCTCAAAATTTTCAAACCACTGCGCAACTGGTATATTTTGGCCATCAAACTCACTTAAAATTTTTGAAAACGTTTCTACTGATATATTTGCTTTCTTATCATTTTCTAGTTTAACAGTAAGCAGTTTAATAAGATCAGATAGTTCACTATTATTTGTAGCCATTGTTTTTTTTTGGCTTGCAGCTTCGTATCTTTTAAAATTTGAGTTTTTATTCATTTATTTTTCTTTTTTTTCAACATATGTTTTCCCTATTTCCTTTATTTTATCAAGATTCTGCAGCGAATCTGAATAACTTTCTTGCACTTTTTTGTATTTATTTTCTTCGTTAAAAATTTTTTTTAATTTTTACAGCTTTCTTTTTGTTGTAAATTTTGCTCTGTGACGCTTTTTACTCTTAATCTTGTTTGATATAATCTTATTTCTTTCTTGACGTTATTTTTACTCATTTAAAAATTGTTTCTACACAATAATGTTAAAGCAATAACTTCATATTATATGAAATTTTTTTTTTTTTGGAAAATGCTATAAAAAAGTGTAGCTTCGGCTGTGTGCCACGTAGCGCCTTACTGTTGAAACCAAATGTTGCCAATATCATCCTCTTCAATTTTTGTAAACAAAAATTCGTTCAACATGGTCCGATAACGATCGCCATTAACTACGGCCACTCCTTGCTCATTTTCGAAGAAAAATGGCCCAATTATGCCTCTGGACCAAAATCCGCACCAAACAGTGACTCATTTTGGGTGTATCCGCTTTTCAATGTATGCGTGCGGGTTTTCTGTGCCCCAAATGCGACAATTTTGCTTGTTTACATACCCGCCAAGATCAAAATGAGCTTCATCTGAAAATATGATTTTTTTGGCAAAATCGGCCAAGGTAATATCGCAATATTTTCCAGCCTTGTTCAAGCGTATACACAACCATATTCATTTAGCGGAAGGATAAAACATTACCTGTCAAATCAGACATGAGCTAAGTGTTACCATTCACGAAATAAGCACTAATTGAAAAAAAAAACGTTAGATGGCGGACCCTTTATATACGAGTATGTATGTACATATAAAAAAATATTATATGGCGGTGTTTTTGTATTGCTTAAAATCTTCCGATATTAATTTTAACTGCATTTTCACTTGTTATAATATTTTATGATCCGTAACTTTTTAAAGTACAGTTGGCGTTTGAACGACGATTTTCAAATATATTACTCAATTAAGCAAGGACCGGTTGAGCCCCCAAATGTAAAAATTAATTTTTAATGTTTTGATTTTTATTATATTTTATTTTCAACTATTAGAGTTCATTAGGATTTTAATTTATACTACAAGAATTATTATATAGTAGTTCTAAAGGTTTAAAGTTTTCGAGTGAATAAAGAAACATATTTCGAATTATTAAAATACATTAGTAATCAACATTAACGTTCTATTAACCTTAGGAGACAACTTTTATTACTTTCAACTTTTAAAGCTTAGTACACAACTTTTAATGCGACCTTATTTCACGGCAACCTTATTACAACTGAAATGGACTGGTCTGTTTCTTCTTAGCCTCTTAATTTGACAAATGTAAGTATACAACTGATGATAGAAGGGATAAACTTATGTGTAGAAGTGTAGCGCATTTACATATATATAGATATAATCGCAAACTTACATTAAATTGCCAAACAATATTTTTTGCAAACTTAGATTAAATTGCCAACATTGAATTTTATACGTACATATGGCAGTACTAAAGAATGAGATCAGTGAAACCTTAACACACATTTTTAATTCCACCTTTCTTCATGCACAAAAAATATAACTGTTTATGATCAAGTTTGCATTTAAAAACTTGTCAAATTATGTGTACAAAATAATAGCATAATCGGATTATTAGTTTGTTTGAAAATGGATTCCGAAGAAAAAGTGCGTGAAAAAATAATACAATTTTTTTAAAAAATCCCAGTCGTACTTACAAATCTATTGCAAATGAGATAAAGGTGTCACAACAAACAGTTTCGCGTGTGATAAAAGTGTATAACGAACGTCGTAGTATTAAAAGGAAAGCTGGAAGTGGAGCTAAAAAAGGTATAACTGACCCACAGTTAGCTTCAAAGATTGTTAGTCTTCTAAACCAAAATCCCAACCTCTCAAACCGTAAAGCCGCCTTAAAAGCAAACTGTTCCGATTTTTTTGTAAGGAAGGTTCAAAGATATGAAGGCCTTAAGTCCTACAAGGTTCAGAAAGTGCCAGACAGAAATTCGAAGAAAAACTTGGATGCAAAAAGTCGTGCCAAAGAACTGCTTAGAAATTTTATCAACAAATATGAGTGTTGTATTATGGATGATGAGACTTACGTTTTTGCCGACTTTTCTCAGCTCCCAGGGCGAAGTTATTTTGTGGCCGATGGAAGAGGTAATGTCGATGACCAATTTAAGTTCCAAAAAAAGACAAAGTTTCCAAAGAAGTACTTAGTTTGGCAAGCTATATGCACGTGCGGAGAAAGAAGCAGTAAATTTATTACTACTGGGACTATCAACACTGATATTTACATCAAGGAGTGCTTGCAGAAGAGGTTGCTTCCATTCATACGAAAACACAATAAGTCAACATATTTTTGGCCCGACCTAGCGTCGTGTCATTATAGTAAATCTGCAGCAGAATGGTATAAAACAAATAATATAGTGGTAGTGCCAAAAGAAGCAAATCCACCTAATTGTCCAGAACAAAGGCCCATCGAACGTTACTGGGCTTTAGTCAAAAGAGTGCTGAAGGATACAAAACAAGTTGCTAATACTACTAAACTTTTTTCCCAGAAATGGTCTTATTCCAGCAATAAAGATACTAAGGATACCATCAAAACCCTCATGGTCTCAATTCCGGAAAAGGTGAAACAGTTCATCAAAAAAAGCTGAATTTTTACAAAAAGCATTAATATTTTAATTTACTGTTATTTTATTGTTAAACCACGCTATTTTCATTAAAATGGATTAATTCGTTTCAAAGTTATTGCGTTTTATTCGTGTTAGGGTTTTATCGATCTCATTCTTTATTGTTTTTATACCCTTCACCTGTGGTGCACAAGGGTATATATAGCTTTGTCATTCCGTTTGTAATTTCTACAATTTTCATTTCCGACCCCATAAAGTATATATTTTCTGAAAGCTTATGAATAGAGGAGTCGATTAAGCTCTGACCATCTGTCCGTCTATCCGTCTGTCCGTCTGTCCGTGTGTTGGTTGAAATCAACTTTTAGAAGCAACTATATGTTCCTCAGATCTGTATATGGTATCAATCTCTTGGAAATATCCAGGAATGAATCGCTATTGAAATTCAGCACAATCGCCCTATAACTTTCTGAGATATGAGCAAAAAACCACGACCACCTCGTTTTTTTTCACAATTACAACAACAACATACATACATACATACATACATACATACATGTAAAAAACATACCAAACAAAAAAAATTACAAAAAAAAAAATATTAAAAATAAGAAAAAAATAATAAAAAAAACTACAAAAAAAAAATTTTAAAAAAATTTAAAAAAAAATTTAAAAAAATTTTTTAAAAATTTTTCTAAAAAAATTTTTTTAAAAAATTAAAAAAAAATATAAAAAAAAATAATAAAATATAAATAATATATTAAATAAAATAAAATAAAATTTTTTTGGCTCAGCTGGGATTCGATGCCACATTTATTCTAACGTGTACGTATGCACGTATTTTATATGGTATGAATGGTGATACAAACAATTGTTATTGCATGACTACACGTTGTGAAGGGTATATAAGATTCGGCACGGCCGAATATAGCACTGTTACTTGTTATATTTCGTTTTAATATTTCGTTCACGATAGTTAAAATGAGTAAACAAACAATATTGTAATAAAGTAGGATGTCACCGACAGGTAATTTACCGATTGAAGAAAAGTTTAAATTAATAAAAGAAATAGACAGTGAATCAAAGAAAAATAGACGTGGCATTTCAGCGTGTACGGTTTCTATAATTTTAAGAGACATGTTAAAAATATTACATTTTGTTGAATCTGTTTCTACTTACAGAACACAAGAAAACTGTACAACCTATGCTCTGGAGAGAAACATCGAGCTATGAATCTGATTGCTATTTTTGTTTACTAAAAGTAATTTTAGAAAACATGAAATGGTCCTACCAAACCATTTCAGCTGGTTTTAAATCGAAATAGTGCGTGTGATATTACACGTAGTAACGTTTTATCACTAGACAAACCGTCGTCTTCGAGCATGTGTAGTAAATCAAATGATCTAAGACCGAAGCTTTAAAATCAACTTGATCTAAATGATCTTATAAAAGATCGCGAGCTAACAAAAGAAAAATCTGAGCTTTTATCATCTCGCTTAAGCGAGCTAAATTTTATACAACAAAAAATAATATGTCTATGTTATAACATAAATGGTCTTTTTAAGAAGCTCGGCCAAAAATATTTTTCAAGTGAGTAGCGGCTAATTATAGATGAGAAGCCATCTATACCTATTGCAAATGCCGTGAATATAAAATAAACATGAATTTTAGCCATTTTATTAAGAAACTTGAACCATAAGTCGTTGCTTAATTAACCAGCCTCCAAGATGGCTATACGAAAAATTATTGTTTCCTATGCCTTTGGGATAGTCGAGATCATACAAATCACTACATAAATTAGGATTGGAAAACAAGATCTGATATCACCCTAGGCCTAAGTACATAATGTAACATATTCTGCATTGAATAAAAAATAAAATATTGATAAAATGGATGTTCTTATTCATGTTTGTTTGTTTTTTTTTTATTTCTAGTTTGAGGTGCAAAAATCTAAGTTAAATACATTTCTTCTAATTTTAAGTGTAAAAATGTCCCTAAAATACATTTATTGCATTCGCATTTGAAATTTATCCGAAAAACCTTGGTGCCGTAAGCGACGAGCCTGGTGAACGATTTCATCAACAACTTAAAATCATGGAGCAACGTTATTAGGGACTATGGAATAAAAATTTGATGGGAGATTTTATTTGGTTCCTTATAAGAGAATCAAAATAATAAGAGACAAAACAAAATTCGATATTATTTTTAGATTATTGTTTGTTAATCATGTTAAATAAAATTTAACTACTTGTTACCTTTGCTTATACTTTCACTTTATCGAACTTAACGATAGATTTTCATACAATAAAATTTATTTTATTTCTAATAAATGCAGCTTTAAGACTAGGTAATAAAATTGAATAAAACATATTTTTTTTCCTGTCTTTACAAAAAGCAGAATTAAAATAAGCAGACAGGTGTCTGGTACTTTTTTGAAAATAAAAAGCCTAACGGACAAAAACCGGCATAAAATTTATTTTGGTACTTTTTAAGATCCCATATAACTTCTAGACTAACGTCGGAAAATAATTTAAAATGAATTTTTCATTTAAAAAAATCACAAAATTTTTAGCTTTACACAAATTTGTGATAAAAAAAGTTCAAAACTAGGTACATACCTTCACTTAATCGGGAATAAAACACGAATTAAAATATTAAAACTGGTAATTATTTGTTGCCAACCTTGCACGCCTGGATGCAAGGTTGGCAGCCCCAACCCCAGGATCGAACGCTCTGGACTCATCAGCCATTCGTTTTCATATAATCCCGATTCTATAAACCTCAATAAGAAACGAAAATTGATTGGAAACTTTGGCAACCAACCACCGCAAACGAAAATGGATAATCTACGGAACCTGGAACGTCAGAACATTAAAAGAACATTAAAAAGATTAGAAACTATAATATTAACATTCTTCGACTGAGTGAGACCAGATGGGAGAATTGTGGCGAGTTTGTCTCGAGTGGCTACACCCTGATTTACTCTGGAAATGACAAAACACACTCCAACGGTGTTGGCTTTATCATGTCCTCTGCATCACAACGTGCTCTAATTGAATGAAAACCAATCTCAGATAGGATAATCACACCTACGCATTGACGAACACCTCAAACAACTAAGATAAGGACGTTTTCTACCAACAACTCGACACAGCGATGGGGCAAACAGATCGTGGCAATATTAAAATCATTCTTGGGGACTTTAATGCAAAGATCACTGGCAGCCCAACATCACGCAACACAATGGGTCCTCATAGTTTCGAAACGAAATGCAACGAAAACAGATTAATAGATTTCTGCGCAACTCATTCATTTTTCATTGGAGGCACCAAATTCCTCAATAAGGATATCCACAGGTGCTAGGTACAGGGCACAGATCGACCACATCCTTATAGAAAATAAATGGCTGATGTACGCAACAAGCGAGGTGCAGACATTTTTAGCGACCATATGCTTGTTATCAGCAAACTCTCCCTATCCCTTAAATTTTTCAAAAAGAAAATTCTAACGAAGCGAATACAACATAACATTTCAAATCTCAGCGTCCTGAGTATAGCAGCTAGGCTTATACAGCGTTGTGACGGTACTATACAGGAAACCCTAAAAAGTACCCTAGATTCAGCTTGGCCGAAGGTTGAAAATAAACTCGGCAACCCAGACCATTTCCTTACATCGCCAGCAAGAAAGGAGTAGATATCTAACAGAACATGGGACAAAATCGATCTTATCTCAGAACGTGCACAAAATCTACGAAGTGAATATACACGTTTTAACCGTAAAGTCAAGCGGTCAGCCAAAACTGACAAGAGCAACTTTAAAGCAACAAACTAGGAAGAAGCAAAAAAAGCCACAAGTCAGAACAAATGCATATCAATGGTCACGTCTAAATCGTTCAAAACATCAGTGTCTCTCTTTGATATTTAACACAACATTCTTACCCCCACCGAACAACAAATAAATAGATGAAAACAAAACTTTGAAATAAAGGACAACAACGAAGTTGAAACCGGAAACAGCGATGCTGACACTCTCTCTACAGCTTACGGTAACATATCCGAACCTCCCCCGTCCATAAGGAAAATAACTACAGCATAGCTAAATTAAAAAATGGTAAACTACAGGCACTGACAATATTCCTCAAGAAATATTAAAAACAAACCCAGCCTAGTGCGCTAATATTTTTTCACTACTAACTGATGCATGGATCAGTCAACTTACTCCAAAGAGATGGATTGAAGGCTAAATCATAACTTTGCCAAACAAGGGTGACCTTCAAGAATGTAAGAATTGGCGTGGGATATCATTACTGAACACCATTCAGAAACTACTTGCAATGGTAACCTTGAACCGACTCTCTCCACTCAACCAAATGTTAAGACAAGAGCAGGCTGGCTTGCGTGAAGGCAGATCATGTGTCGACCATGTATCCATACTCCGAATTATTATCGAACAGCCAAACGAGAACAAATCACCCACATACCTACTATTTTTAGACTTCGAACGAGCATTCGACACTATAAAAATCAGCACATATGGAAAGCGCTAGGACGCAAGGGGGTCCCAAGCACCATTACAAACATTATTAAAAACCTGTACTTCAATGCTGAGAACAAAATCCTGCTAAAAGGACAAGCTTCTTATGCCTTTTAAATCGACCTCGGAGTCCGCCATGGATGCGTGCTTTCCCCTCTCCTGTTTTTACTCATAATTTATAAAGCAATGGTTAAGACAAACACAGCAGCTCCAAACGGCTTACAGTGGACTCCATTCGCAAAATTAAACGACTTGGACTATGCAGATGATCTATGCCTACTCGCACAAAACTTTGAACATATTAATGAAAAACTCCAAGCCATTCATCAAAATGCACTTAAATTTGGACTTCGCATCAACACAAAGAAGACAAAGGTCATGAGGATAAACACAAATAACACTAACGCGCTCCTCTTCAATGACACTATTATAGGGGATGTTCAATCCTTTAGCTACCTTGGCTACACAATCTCAACAAACAGTGGTGCAGATGAAGACGTCGCAAACCGGATATACAAAGTGCGTAATACCATAGACAGACGACAGCGTTAATTTGCATTAAAAGTCTTATACCCTAGACAGACGACAGCGTTAATTTGTATTAAAAGTCTTAATTCAAATTAACTATTGAATTATCCCCATTCCAATGTGTATTAGATTTCACGTAAATGCACTAAATCAAATTGAATTTATACTGCATTTAGCAATTTCAATATGGCAACACGGTCGGCAATCAATCAAAAAATTAAAAAATCAAAAATGTAAAATAAAAATAGATTCGATATGTTGAAATTTTTTACATATTTTTTGAAATGCCTTTCTGTTTAGGCGAAAGTTGTCCTTAATACTGGTATCGTTCATCGTAAGAACGTCACTCTCCCAAAAAGTGCTGTTACGGTCCTTTAAAAAAATACCACATACCTATGTACATACATACATACATACATACATACATATGTATGTATGTATGAATTATAACCTCCATGAAAAGATACCATTAAACCTACGAATTTCCACAATTCCCTTTCTCTTATTTCAGAGTGTCCTTCTGCCATCCCAACTTGTAGGAACATATTCAGATTTGTGATTGCTAGTGCGTTTACAATTTTTACTAAATGCAGAAACAGTCGTCTGTCACAACAAAATTTTAATTTGCATTAGTGAGATTTTAATGCAAATTAACGCTGTCGTCTGTCTATGGTATTAATTCAAATTAACTATTGAATTATCCCCATTCCAATGTGTATTAGATTTCACGTAAATGCACTAAATCAAATTGAATTTATACTGCATTTAGCAATTTCAATATGGCAACACGGTCGGCAATCAATCAAAAAATTATAGATGTAAAATAAAAATAGATTCGATATGTTGAAATTTTTTACATATTTTTTGGAATGCCTTTCTGTTTAGGCGAAAGTTTTCCTTAATACTGGTATCGTCCATCGTAAGCACGTCACTCTCCCAAAAAGTGCTGTTACGGTCCTTCAAAAAAAACCAAATACCTAAATACATACATACATATGTATGTATGTATGTACTATGTATGTATGTATGAATTATAACCTCCATAAAAATATACCTTTAAACCTACGAATTTCCACAATTTCCTTTCTCTTATTTCAGAGTGTCCTTCTGCCATCCCAACTTGTAGCAACATGTTTAGATTTGTGATTGCTAGTGCATTTACAATTTTTACTAAATGCAGAAACAGTCGCCTGTCACAACAAAATTTTAATTTGCATTAGTGAGATTTTAATGCAAATTAACGCTGTCGTCTGTCTATGGTATAAGGCTATATACTCGATGAGGAAAGTTTGGATATCAAATGATCTTTCCCGTGACCTTAAATAAAGAATCTTCAACACCTGCATTGAACCCATCCTCCTTTATGGATGTGAAACATGGGGCCTAAATAAATGCGCTACATTCGCCAACCGTTGCCTACGCCGCATCATCAGATGCAATCGATGGAAATCTCTAATTGAGGCCGTCATCATTATTAATGACTAAATCAAAAAATGTTATAGAAAAACTTAAATCTGGCATAATTTAAAGTTTTTTTGCGGAATGCATAACAAATTCGTTTCAAAGTTACGGCAAGATGTATGGAGCAGCCCCTTCAAAAATTTCAAATTTTATAAAAAAAAAACCTTACCATAGAATTTGAAATTATGATGATTTTTGCAATTAGGTGACTATAGCGGATCAAAAAAATATAGTTGTTATTTCAGGCCATGAGTGACTGTCAGATTTAGTGGTTCGATATGTCAAAAATTGTATGTGTGCTCAGAAAGTGTTATAGTGTGGACAAAAAGTACACATGTATGACATGTGTAATGAAAGATGTTTAGTTTAAGTCTATGAAACTTGTTGATGAGAGAAAAATGTACCCTGTTAACGTGTTGAGCGTATGTTGAATCTAAACAAGTGTATAAACATTGTGGCAGAAAGTATATGAACTTTAGATGTAGTGTACCGTGATTTCCTAAGGGTACTCAAGGCTTACCGAGCGTGAATGCTTGGCGGCAATTGAGGCCATTAAAAAATTTAGGTGCTATTTGGAGCTTCAAGATTTTGAAGTTATTACCGACCATTCCTCGTTGGTATGGTTAATGAAGCAATCTGATCTGTCGGGTCGTCTGGCACGATGGGTTTTTAAGCTACAGGGCTATAATTTTTCTATAACCCACAGAAAAGGCAAAGACAATGTAGTACCTGACGCTCTATCTAGGATACCTTTTGATGAAATTGCAACTTTAACGTTGTCTGAACCGGAAATAGATTTAACATCGGTTCACTTTAATGACCCTGATTATAAGGACTTAAAGTCGAAAATTGAAAGCGCAAGTTCAAAATATCCTGATGTCAAAATAATTGACAACTTTGTATATATTCGTACACAGCATTTCAGGGGCGACGAGGTACAGGAAAATGAGTGTTGGAAGCTATGGGTTCCGTATAAATTGCGTCAGGCAGTTATATGTAGATCTCATGATCACCCAATTGCGGCACACGGTGGAATGGCTAAAACCGTGGAACTTATTCGCAGAAATTTCTTTTGGCCTGGTCTTGTAAAAGATATTCGTGAGTATATCAGATTATGTGAAACCTGTAAAATGTCGAAAGCCCCAAATTTTATTACAAGACCTGAGATAAGTAAACCAGTAACAATGGCTACCAGACCTTTTCAATTATTATATGTGGATATTTTAGGACCATATCCTCGTTCTAAACAAGGTCATGTGGGCTTGCTTATTGTGTAAGACCATCTAACCAAGTTCCACTGGTTATTTCCGTTGAAAAAATTTACTTCCTCAGTCATTCAGGATAATTTACTACAACATGTTTTTCACATATTTGGAGTTCCAGAGATACTACTGAGTGACAATGGCTCACAATTTAGGGCAAACGAATTTAATTCTTTTTTAACGTCTTTGGGTATAACTCATAAATATACCGCAGTATATTCGCCACAATCAAACTCGTCGGAAAGAGTGAACAGATCTATTTTAGCCGGCATACGTTCTTATCCAAAGCAGGATCAAACTCTCTGGGACCAGAATTTGAGTGCAATCAGTTGTTCACTTCGAAACTCCTTGCACCAGGCTATTCAATGTTTCCCATATAGGGCAGTATTTGGCTTTGACATGATCCTATGTTTTATGGAAAAACTTAAATATACTTGAAGAGCCTGGAATAAAACTAACTAGAGATGATGACCTGTACATGCTTCGAAAAGGTCTAAAGGAACATATAAGTAGAGCGTACGAAACAAATAGAGCTCAGTATAATTTGCGTGCTCGACCTATTTCATATACGGTAGGCCAACAAGTTTATCGTCGAAATTTTGCGCAAAGCAATTTGGCAAATAAATTTAGTAAGAAGTTAGCACCCTTATTTATCAAATCTGTGGTAAAGGAAAAAGTAGGTAATAATTATTATGTACTTCAAGATGACAGTGGCAAAATAGTGGGCACATACCATGCTAAGGATGTGCGTCCATAGCATTTCTTCATATGTGGGTAAATATCGCGAGTTCATGCATACATATTTAAAACGTTATTTTCTCAATAACCTGGTGGTAAACAAAGTACCTCAGGTTATGCAGTTTTGTAATGAAAGATGTTTAGTTTAAGTCTATGAAACTTGTTGATGAGAGAAAAATGTACCCTGTTAACGTGTTGAGCGTATGTTGAATCTAAACAAGTGTATAAACATTGTGGCAGAAAGTATATGAACTTTAGATGTAGTGTACCGTGATTTCCTAAGGGTACTCAAGGCTTAAAAAGAAAAGAAAGTACTTTGGAGGGATAAAATGTCCGAAAAATTAAATTTTGGGACCCCTGGTATTATATTTCATGACAACTTATCCACGTAATTCCGTATACCATTCTCGTAACTATAAAGCCAACTTATGTTATTTTCTTTTACATATCTTTCGTAACGCTGATCAATTCAATGCCAGTTTTTGAAATACCAATGACAAAAATAGTTAATAATAATGTCCTCATTGCCATTGAGAAATAAATCTTCGCTCCCAGAAAAAAATAAAAAGAAAAAATTACTAAAGAACGACCATACATATAAATATAGATATATGTATATACATATATATATATATATATATATATATATATATATATATATATATATATATATATATATATATATATATATATATATATATATATATGGAAGATAAAATACCAAATAGAAAATGGAAAAGGTATAATAAATTTTATCGAATTTGTATATGTAAGGACATCATATTATTAAATGTTATAAATAATATATGTGTAACTTCGGTTCTACTGATCATAAGCTATTCGGCCGGTCACTTTAGAGCATTGCCTTATGGAAAAAGCGACGTATACCAGCTGAGTTAAAAATTTTGACAGGTGTCTTTTAATCAAGAGGTTACTTGTCATGTACACGCATGAAAACTTCCTTTTTCCTGCATTAACGATAGCCGTCAAACACCTCTTCAAATAAATACGGAAGGAAATTGTGACATCAAATTTTGTATATATAATTAAGTTTAGTATAACTACACTTCTAGTTATCCTTTACATCCTTAAGCAAATTTTGCTTTTATTTTACAATTGGTAAGTTTTTTTTTTTTAAAGTAACTTGAAACTAGTTCTCACTAAAATTCGCTAAATAAATCTTTTTGTAAAAAAAAAAAAAAAAAAATTTTCCAACATAGGCCTCTTCATAACCTAACGCAATTTATAATTCATCCAGTGCAATTAAATTCCAACGTACTGACACGGTGGCCTGTCTATAGTTGTGGCAAGAGCAAAACCTTTTCTGTACGACATACCTACACCGAGATAGAGTATTGCCGGTTTTGGTGTGAATTCGGGGTACAACCCGTACACGTGGCTACGAAGTATTTCCCTAATAATATTATTAATATGGTAGGGATTGGCAACTACACTTCCTTAATATTGCCCTAACCAATTGCTTGCGGAAATATTGATTTAACGCTGCTGTCCCGTAAAAGGAGAAAGCCTAAGAAATCCCTTAACGTTAAATGCAACCTCGTAATAGAAATCTAAGTTATAAGGCAGGATACTACTACCTCAGCTACTAGGAAAATAACATCATCCGTTTTTATATCTTTATCTACTAGACGTAGACACTCACTACGATTAAGTTCAACTTACTATTTTTCTAGCTATATATATATACATATATATAACAAAGCAAACCAACAGAATATATCTATCGTAAACCGTAGAAGCCACTATCTGGTCCATAATTATAATGTTATTTTTTTTAGGGAGTCTACATAATTATTTATGTGGGACATTTCTTTCTGGTAAGAGATAAGAGTAGACAAGAACCACCCCACCCGGCTGTTTGCTAGCCCTATCAATGGCTCCCGTTAGTCACTCTATTCTCCCATAATCTTTCAGTTTTAGTCATCTTTATACACCCGAAACGTTTTACGTGTTCGTAGTATCCCGTAGAGCAAGATTTCGTATTGTGTCCATTACATAAATTGGCGCCCAACGTGGGGCCAGAATATTTAGTTGAGATGTTTTGTAAGCAACAACTACTAGATTTCTGTGCTCTAAAAGAAATTTTTTTTACTTTCAATTAGATTTCAATTTACATGAATCTTAAAGGTTAGCTCATTATTTACTATGATTTTTTTATTTGAATAAATTTTAGTTTTCTTATGGATTTTCGTACTATTGCTTTTAAGCGATTAAGACGACCGAAGTTAAATCTAAAGTTATTTTCGGATAACAAATTATAGAATATATACAGCTTTTATTATTCGTGTTAGCTTTCGATATTTAGGTATCTAATAGCTTTCAGTACGGAGCTATCGATGTACTGTCATGACTTGGATTAACAATATTTATGCAAATCGCGATGTATTGTCCAGTATGATGGCTTTCAAGTAGTAAAATCGACATCGGTTTGTATAAAGTTATTAGGTGACTATACGGTCGGTAAGCTCCATAGACCATTTATTTTTACCAGTTGGATCAACAAGTTCATTCGAAATTCTTACTACTTCAACTATAGGTATCACACCAATATGTAAAGGATTAATGTTATCTCGATTTTATTTTTTTACATTTAATAATTAAATCCCCCTCATTTTACTTTTTTATACTTTTACAAAAAAACCATTATTTATCATTAAGTTTTGTTTTCAAACACCAGTTTTCGAACATATCTTCAAATTCTCGTTTACATAGTAAATTTTAGTACCCTTATTAGTAAAAAAGTATCACTAACTGAGCGTATTTATAACCTACTTCTAAGTATAAAGATGGAGAGATCACCTCCCGCCGCAAATGCCCAAAAGGTTTTACAGTCTAATTCTGATAACCAAGGTTGTTTAATTTGCCGTGAAAAGTTATCTGAAGGACAAGACTGTATGATAATCTCAGAATGTAACCATGTTTTTCATAATTACTGCATTGAGAAATATTTAGCCTTTTCTTCGGAATGTCCTGATTGTAAAAGAGCCTGTGACTTATCTGATCTAAAAAATTTTATTATTCAAGACAAATGTCAGCCACAGGAGAAGTCGAAGTCAATACGCGGTAAAGCCAAATACTAGGAGTCGTGCTAGGAACTTTTTTTCAGAATCGTCGCAAAGTGCTTCTGCGGATCTAGGCACAAATGCTGCAAATGAGTCAGAGGTTCAAAAAACACCAATTTGTCATCAGTATTCCGCTAATGCTGTCCAAAATGTCCAAAATAATCCACAATCTAATCGCGGTCGCAGACCCAATAATATTCAACCGAACATTGATTATGTGCAACTGAATCATGTAATTGAAGGTACTGTCTCTAGGCTTCTAGGCAATTTGAATTTGCTTCCGAATTCTCATATACCGAATCCGTCTCATCAGAGTGCTTGTTACCCAGAGCACCCTGTACGAGTACCAGTTCAACGATCGGAAATCAGACAGCCAGAAAACAATGCTCGTAGCGCTAGACCCTTTGGGCTTATGCCAAATAATTCTTATAATCCTCAAAATTTCCCAGCAAACTTTAACAGTTCATTCGAGGAAAATTTTACGTTTAGATCTGACCGAATTACATCTATTATACAAAACTGGAACATCAAGTTCGATGGTTCAGCACAAGGTATAAGCGTGGATGAATTTCTGTACAGAGTAAGAGTGTTAACTAGGGAACATTTTAATAACGACTTTTCAATTATCTGTAAAAATTTACATGTGTTGTTATCTGGCCGCGCGAAAGAATGGTATTGGAGATACCACAGACAAGTAGAAACATTGAGTTGGAACGAATTTTGTGAGGCTCTGAAGTATTAATACAAAGATTTTAAATCTAGTTTTGATATATATGAAGAGCTAAGAAACAGAAAAATGAAAGCCAACGAAACGTTTGAAATGTTTTATGATTCAGTGTCCACTATTTTAGATCGTCTTGAAAGACCAATTCCGGAAACGGAATTAGTCGAAATATTATCTCGTAATCTTCGCCCAGAAATCCGCCACGAACTACTTTACGTTCCGATACAGTCGATTGCACATTTACGTAAAATAGTTCAGATGCGAGAAAATTTATTAAATGACGATAATTTTCGAAAAAGTACTTCCAGTAGACTCTTACCATATTTTGGAAATCGTCGTCACGTATCGGAATTAGAATAAACCGACGGAGAAGATACCATTAATATATCAACGCCACCAGAAAGTTCCGTGGAGACATTGCATCATATAGTACGATGTTGGAATTGTGAGAAGGAAGGACATTTCTGGGAGGATTGTTTAGAGGACAGAAAAGTTTTTTGCTACGGCTGTGGGGAAAAGAATACGTATAAGCCACAGTGCTTAAAATGTGCTACGAAAAGATCAATCTCAAAAAACTGTTCAACCCAAAGTCCTCAGCAAAAGCGCCTTTAGAAATTATCGATGATAGTCCCATTGTTTCAAATATTATTCCAGATATTTCCCCTTTAAAACCTGATAGAACAAAATCTTGTCCTGATATGTCTACCGAACTTAACGACTGGGAAGGTAGGAACGCCGATTGTAAATTAGATAATAATAATAAAATTTCCATTTTGCCTCGTTGCGAGGACAATCCAAATTTAAATAGGACAATTCCAAAACTTTACCCTATCATACCATTTCATAAGAAATGGGAAAATTACTTGTGCAAAAAGAACGCAATATTTAATGATAATATGGTATCGGAAAAAAAATAGGAAAACATAAGCGTTCGACACTTCGTTTACGAAATTACTACAAGAATAGGAAATTTACTTCAAAGTTGATTTTGTCATCGATTGTAGGCAATAGTACATATCAGCGCTACTATGCAGCTGTCAAATTTCTTTCATTCACTGAACTAGGATTGCTTGATACGGGAGCGAATGTCTCATGTGTAGGGTCAGAACTAGCTAGTCAAGATTTTTCTAATTTAAAAGATTTTTTCCGCCTTAACTCATATGTTAAAACGGCAGATGGTAATTTACAAAAAGTACAAGGATATTTGCACGTAGATGTTTTCTTTAGGAACCAATCTAGAAAACTGAAATTCTTAATTATATCGGCAATAAACCAAAGGTTAATACTTGGCCTGGATTTTTGGAAAGCATTTAATCTTGCTCCGGAAGTTTTTGGGGATGTGGTAGTAGCATCTAATCCTGAGATTTCAACATCATTGTTATCAGCTTTTAGTATCGAATCCAGGGATTTCCCGGATTACCATGACTTTGTTTCCAATTCGCTTGATTCTGCAGAATATCCATTAACTACAAGTCAACGACAACAATTGGCTGCTATTGTAGAATTGTTTCCCAACTTTGACAAACAGGGGTTAGGGCGAACTGCGCTTATTGAGCATGATATTGAGGTGGGTAATGCCACTCCAGTGAAACAGAGGTTCTATCCAGTATCCCCGGCAGTAGAGAAACTTATGTTTCAGGAAATTGATAGGATGCTTGCGTTAGGGATTATTGAGACTTCTAATTCACCCTGGAGTTCCCCAATGCGTTTAGTGGTAAAGCCTAATAAAATTCGGTTATGTCTAGATGCAAGGAGGCTCAATCAGGTAACCAAGAAAGATGCATATCCCTTGCCTAATATAGACGGTATTTTTGCTAGGCTACCAAGGGCAAATGTTATATCTAAGCTTGATCTTAAGGACGCCTACTGGCAAGTTAAAAATCTAGACCATTGACAGCGTTTATTGTTGCGGGTCGCCCTCTATATCAATTCGTCGTCATGCCATTTGGCCTATGTAACGCGCCGTCAACAATGTGTAGGCTCATGGACCAGTTAGTTCCTCCTGAATTACGCCACTGCGTATTTAGTTATTTGGATGACTTAATTATAGTCTCCGAAGATTTCCAAACTCATTTGTCTGCTTTAGTCATAGTTGCTGAACAATTCAAGCGAGCCAATTTGACACTAAACGTTTCAAAGTCCAAATTTTGTGTTACCGAAGTGAACTACTTGGGTTACATTATTGGAAATGGCGGTATTAAAACTGATCCTGAAAAAGTTGCCTCAATTCGTAACTGGCCAACCCCTAAAAATATTAAGCAGGTTCGTGGTTTTCTTGGTTTAGCGGGTTGGTACCGCAGGTTTGTTGCGAATTTCTCATCAATTGTATTCCCAATTTCGGAAGTGTTATCTACTAAACGTAAATTTAACTGGACACCAGAAGCGCAAGACGCTTTCGAGAAGATTAAGAATATTCTCACATCTGCCCCCGTTCTCACAAACCCAGACTTTACAAAGAAGTTTTACTTACATTGTGATGCCAGCGACTTTGGCATAGGGGCGGTATTAGTTCAGTTTGACGAGGACAATAATGAACGTCCAATAGCTTTCATGTCCAGGAAATTAAATACCGCGCAACGCAACTACAGCGTTACCGAGCGTGAATGCTTGGCGGCAATTGAGGCCATTAAAAAATTTAGGTGCTATTTGGAGCTTCAAGATTTTGAAGTTATTACCGACCATTCCTCGTTGGTATGGTTAATGAAGCAATCTGATCTGTCGGGTCGTCTGGCACGATGGGTTTTTAAGCTACAGGGCTATAATTTTTCTATAACCCACAGAAAAGGCAAAGACAATGTAGTACCTGACGCTCTATCTAGGATACCTTTTGATGAAATTGCAACTTTAACGTTGTCTGAACCGGAAATAGATTTAACATCGGTTCACTTTAATGACCCTGATTATAAGGACTTAAAGTCGAAAATTGAAAGCGCAAGTTCAAAATATCCTGATGTCAAAATAATTGACAACTTTGTATATATTCGTACACAGCATTTCAGGGGCGACGAGGTACAGGAAAATGAGTGTTGGAAGCTATGGGTTCCGTATAAATTGCGTCAGGCAGTTATATGTAGATCTCATGATCACCCAATTGCGGCACACGGTGGAATGGCTAAAACCGTGGAACTTATTCGCAGAAATTTCTTTTGGCCTGGTCTTGTAAAAGATATTCGTGAGTATATCAGATTATGTGAAACCTGTAAAATGTCGAAAGCCCCAAATTTTATTACAAGACCTGAGATAAGTAAACCAGTAACAATGGCTACCAGACCTTTTCAATTATTATATGTGGATATTTTAGGACCATATCCTCGTTCTAAACAAGGTCATGTGGGCTTGCTTATTGTGTAAGACCATCTAACCAAGTTCCACTGGTTATTTCCGTTGAAAAAATTTACTTCCTCAGTCATTCAGGATAATTTACTACAACATGTTTTTCACATATTTGGAGTTCCAGAGATACTACTGAGTGACAATGGCTCACAATTTAGGGCAAACGAATTTAATTCTTTTTTAACGTCTTTGGGTATAACTCATAAATATACCGCAGTATATTCGCCACAATCAAACTCGTCGGAAAGAGTGAACAGATCTATTTTAGCCGGCATACGTTCTTATCCAAAGCAGGATCAAACTCTCTGGGACCAGAATTTGAGTGCAATCAGTTGTTCACTTCGAAACTCCTTGCACCAGGCTATTCAATGTTTCCCATATAGGGCAGTATTTGGCTTTGACATGATCCTATGTTTTATGGAAAAACTTAAATATACTTGAAGAGCCTGGAATAAAACTAACTAGAGATGATGACCTGTACATGCTTCGAAAAGGTCTAAAGGAACATATAAGTAGAGCGTACGAAACAAATAGAGCTCAGTATAATTTGCGTGCTCGACCTATTTCATATACGGTAGGCCAACAAGTTTATCGTCGAAATTTTGCGCAAAGCAATTTGGCAAATAAATTTAGTAAGAAGTTAGCACCCTTATTTATCAAATCTGTGGTAAAGGAAAAAGTAGGTAATAATTATTATGTACTTCAAGATGACAGTGGCAAAATAGTGGGCACATACCATGCTAAGGATGTGCGTCCATAGCATTTCTTCATATGTGGGTAAATATCGCGAGTTCATGCATACATATTTAAAACGTTATTTTCTCAATAACCTGGTGGTAAACAAAGTACCTCAGGTTATGCAGTTTTGTAATGAAAGATGTTTAGTTTAAGTCTATGAAACTTGTTGATGAGAGAAAAATGTACCCTGTTAACGTGTTGAGCGTATGTTGAATCTAAACAAGTGTATAAACATTGTGGCAGAAAGTATATGAACTTTAGATGTAGTGTACCGTGATTTCCTAAGGGTACTCAAGGCTTAAAAAGAAAAGAAAGTACTTTGGAGGGATAAAATGTCCGAAAAATTAAATTTTGGGACCCCTGGTATTATATTTCATGACAACTTATCCACGTAATTCCGTATACCATTCTCGTAACTATAAAGCCAACTTATGTTATTTTCTTTTACATATCTTTCGTAACGCTGATCAATTCAATGCCAGTTTTTGAAATACCAATGACAAAAATAGTTAATAATAATGTCCTCATTGCCATTGAGAAATAAATCTTCGCTCCCAGAAAAAAATAAAAAGAAAAAATTACTAAAGAACGACCATACATATAAATATAGATATATGTATATACATATATATATATATATATATATATATATATATATATATATATATATATATATATATATATATATATATATATATATATATATATATATATATATATATATATATATATATATATATATATATATATATGGAAGATAAAATACCAAATAGAAAATGGAAAAGGTATAATAAATTTTATCGAATTTGTATATGTAAGGACATCATATTATTAAATGTTATAAATAATATATGTGTAACTTCGGTTCTACTGATCATAAGCTATTCGGCCGGTCACTTTAGAGCATTGCCTTATGGAAAAAGCGACGTATACCAGCTGAGTTAAAAATTTTGACAGGTGTCTTTTAATCAAGAGGTTACTTGTCATGTACACGCATGAAAACTTCCTTTTTCCTGCATTAACGATAGCCGTCAAACACCTCTTCAAATAAATACGGAAGGAAATTGTGACATCAAATTTTGTATATATAATTAAGTTTAGTATAACTACACTTCTAGTTATCCTTTACATCCTTAAGCAAATTTTGCTTTTATTTTACAATTGGTAAGTTTTTTTTTTTTAAAGTAACTTGAAACTAGTTCTCACTAAAATTCGCTAAATAAATCTTTTTGTAAAAAAAAAAAAACAAAAAATTTTCCAACATAGGCCTCTTCATAACCTAACGCAATTTATAATTCATCCAGTGCAATTAAATTCCAACGTACTGACACGGTGGCCTGTCTATAGTTGTGGCAAGAGCAAAACCTTTTCTGTACGACATACCTACACCGAGATAGAGTATTGCCGGTTTTGGTGTGAATTCGGGGTACAACCCGTACACGTGGCTACGAAGTATTTCCCTAATAATATTATTAATATGGTAGGGATTGGCAACTACACTTCCTTAATATTGCCCTAACCAATTGCTTGCGGAAATATTGATTTAACGCTGCTGTCCCGTACAAGGAGAAAGCCTAAGCCTAACGTTAAATGCAACCTCGTAATAGAAATCTAAGTTATAAGGCAGGAGACTACTACCTCAGCTACTAGGAAAATAACATCATCCGTTTTTATATCTTTATCTACTAGACGTAGACACTCACTACGATTAAGTTCAACTTATTATTTTTCTAGCTATATATATATACATATATATAACAAAGCAAACCAACAGAATATATCTATCGTAAACCGTAGAAGCCACTATCACTAACTTGATTTTTATCACCTAAAATATGCAAGTTTTATTATCAATTACACTAGCCTTTTAGCACGGAGAACCTGGTTGCACCGAGAACGAGGAGGCCAAATCGTCATCGCTGCAGTCTTGGGGTGAGTACATTACGATTTTTAATTTTGGAGTGTAATTTGTAGTATACTTGCATATCTTTAAATCCATTATGAAACGCGTCAATGAATAATATACACAAATTTTCCGTATCATCACAACAGCAAAAGTTCCAATTCATCATAATAAATAATAATAAGAATAAAAAATAAATAGAAAGAAAAAAACAAAACAGAGATATAAAGAAGTTCCCTTTATTTGCAATAACGTGGGAGTAATTTGTGGACACTGTTCATTGATAAATTTCTATTAAACTTCGGCATACGACATATTAGTTTATTTTAGTAAAAACACCATTATGGATTATATCGGTATATATTTACATATATAGACATATAGAATTTTGTTGTCACAGATTTTAGTAAAGGCAGCCCAATACTCAGACGAGAATTATTTTTATGCTAATCTGATTTTTTTCAAATTGTCGAAAACAATAGGTAACACAAAGAAGAAGACAAAATCATTCCAGTTTGTTTCTTTTTGTTTTGACTCGGCTATAGGTACATACTGCCGTACTACAACAATAACAGTTTTGTTTATTTTTTTTGTGTTCTATAAATTTAGAGATTTATTATAACTACAAAAAAAAATAAAATAGAAAAGTAGTGGAACGTAATTACAATCCAAAATTGAGTGAACTTAGCTCTTTTCTGGTTCTTTATTATAAATTTTTTTTTTTTTATTATACTTAGTTTACCTAATGTTAGTATACCCTACAGTCGGTACGGTATCAATTAATTGATTTTATGAAACATTGAAAGAAAATAGAATTCATTTTTAGGTTTGTTGAAATAAATAAATATAGAACTAATTATAATCACAACCATACTTAGGTAGGGAAATTTTTATCCAGGTTAGCATCCAATTAGTAATCATAAGTTAAATGAAATATATATTGAAATTTTTTTTTTTGTATTAATAGATATAAGTAAAATACTATGTTAAAATGTTTTATTGAAAATGTGAATAAATTTTGAATTGTTAATAATGGCGTTGTAAATTATAATTTCCTTTACATAATGTGATTACCAGGTTGAAGTAATCTGTTCGTGGGATCTTAGTTCACATAGTCGCCCTAACATCATAGTTTGGGAGGGTAATGAGGCGCTGGCCCTGGGAACATCTACGGGCATAACACCATAAAAGGTCGTTTGTAATTTTGTTGATCTAATTTTCTATAGTCTTTAGCATTAGTTGATTAACAATGGGGTTTTATTGTCATCGTATTTACATAGAATAATCAACTGTCTGGTCCATAATTATAATGTTATTTTTTTTAGGGAGTCTACATAATTATTTATGTGGGACATTTCTTTCTGGTAAGAGATTAGAGTAGACAAGAACCACCCCACCCGGCTGTTTGCTAGCCTTATCAATGGCTCCCGTTAGTCACTCTATTCTCCCATAATCTTTCGGCTTTAGTCATCTTTATACACCCGAAACGTTTTACGTGTTCGTAGTATCCCGTAGAGCAAGATTTCGTATTGTGTCCATTACACATGTAACATCGAAAAGATGTGTCCGATTTGATAATCTTTTAGAAATTGTCATAAAATAGTAGTTTCTGTGCGATCAGAGTTGCTTTTTGTAAGCAAGTATGACAGTGTGTCATCCAGACAGATTTTTATTTCACATAATCGCATGACTTTGTATGATAGTCAGTCATGGCCTTTAGAGAGAAAAAATTCCCATTTGTTGCATAGTGTTATTATTGAGTAGAGAATCAAATGTATTGGCTTAAATTTAAAAAGGCTATAAATGAATTTTAATACTACTCATGTAATACGAGTAGATTTATTTAAGTATTAAGAAAAATTTTTCTACAATAATAAAATATAAACACTTTTTATTTTGCAGACAACAAATGTGAATTATTTATGGATAAATGCTTCTAAACACACTCCTAGGATCAAGGATATCAACATTTCTAAGAAATCAATAAAAATACTCAAAACTCGGAAATATTTAAACAAAAGACCTTATCCAATACATTTATTAAATCTTTATTACAAGATCGATAAAACATTGTGGAACACAAATTTGTAAATCAAGTCGATTTCTTGTAACACAGTTTGTATTTTATTTAATAAAAAAAATATATATCGTTTGCAAGAAATTTTCTTGAAGATGTGTACAATATATATTTTAGGAGTTTAATGATAACAACCTGCTAACTGATCGTCAAACTGTTTTAAGCCTTGACGTAGCTGTACTACAGATCTAACTGATGTGATACAGGAGATTCGTAGTAACTTAGATGAGAAAAAAGTAACTCTTTTGGTATTGTTGGATCACTCAAAGGCCTTTGATACAGTGAACCATTAAATTACATATATGTATGAAATTTGTAATATTAATATTTATTCAAATAAATATGTAAGATAGTTTTTCAAATTGATATTGAGATAAATATATTTATTACTTGGAGGTACGAAAATTGATATTGTTGATTCAGAAAAAACTTTAAGTTTAAGGAGTAACTTTAATAAAACCATAACCTTGATGAATCATTTTACTGAGGCCTTTGGTAAAGTATATAACATGATGCGAAGTTTATAGGCAACTCTGCACTTACCGTCTCTGCAAGTGAAAATATTACTTATTAAAACATATATATTGCCGACACTTTTGTATTGTCTAAAATTTTTACTAATTGTAACACAATCGACATTAGAACGCTTATCGTAACGCGCAACAATGTTACCTTAAAAGATTTGATTATATATCGCAATATTCCAGTCTTTTATTAAATATTTCATTTACAAACTACCTACAGTTTAAAAACTTAATATTACTTAATACAATTATTATGACTAAAGAGCCAAAATGTCTATAAACGATTACAGTTTTCTTGATACTGCAGACAAAAAAGTACAATACAATACAATATTGCCATCTTGACCATGCTTCTGAATGTCAATTTTATATATTACGCATACACAAGGAGGCAACAAAATTATAAAAATTTAAAAAGCTTTTAAAACCACTATGCAATTTTGATGTGTTGTGGTTCCAGTAGTACAAATATCGTCCAAATTTTAAATTCTATGGAGAGGTTTATTATACCCTTCACCTGTGGTGCACAAGGGTATATATAGCTTTGTCATTCCGTTGTAATTTCTACAATTTTCATTTCCGACCCCATAAAGTATATATTTTCTGAAAGCTTATGAATAAAGGAGTCGATTAAGCCCTAACCGTCTGTCCGTGTGTTGGTTGAAATCAACTTTTAGAAGCAACTATATGTTCCTCAGATCTGTATATGGTATCAATCTCTTGGAAATATCCAGGAATGAATCGCTATTGAAATTCTGCACAATCGCCCCATAACTTTCTGAGATATGAGCAAAAAACCACGACCACCTCGTTTTTTTACACAATTACAACAACAACATACATACATACATACATGCAAAAAACATGAAAAAAAAAAAAATACAAAAAAAAAAATATATTAAAAATAAAAAAAAATTACAATAAAAAAAATTAAAAAAAAAATTTAAAAAAAATTAAAAAAAAATATAAAAAAAATAATAAAATATAAATAATATCTTAAATAAAATAAGATAAAATTTTTTTGGCTCAGCTGGGATTCGATGCCACATTTAGTCTAACCAGTATATACATATGTACGTATTTTATATGAGATGAATGGTGATACAAACAATTGTTATTGCATGACTACACGTTGTGAAGGGTATATAAGATTCGGTACGGCCGAATATAGCACTGTTACTTGTTTTTAATTAAAATTTAAGGTTTTTTTTAGACGCTTCTCCACATAATCAATGATAACTCAAAAACGGTGAGGCCGATATTATTAAAATAAACTTTGAAAAATTTAGATTTATATAGCCTTTAATCCGTTTATATATTGCGTTTTAATCGGCTCAGCAGTTTCGAATTTAAAATTAAAAATTAAAGCAGAAAATATATTTTTTACGTAAAAATATTTTTTTTTGTTTTTAAAAAAATTATGAAAAATTGAAACGGCTTCAAATTTATTACTTTATCGCAAAGCCACATATAATAGCAACAAAATAAGATATCGGTAATTAAAATCGGTTGATTCCTTTCGAATTAATTTACAATTAAGTGATCAAATTGAGTAGTTAATGATCTTCTCCTAGAAAAATTGTTTGAAAAAAACCTTTTGGACATGTTGGTGATTCTCAGAATTAAAAAAAAAACATGTAAGAACACTTTATTCGGCTGTGCCGAATCTTTTATACCCACCACAAATTTGATGTACTTTTATAAAATGTATTATTTTATTTTTTTTTTTTTTATATAAACGTTTATTTAAACAAAAATCATATAATTAACTATAAATAAACAAATAGTAGGAATATAACTTAGTTATTATACACAGTCCCAAGAACGGGCTCTCAAGTATTTTCTATATGTTATTATAATTTTTTGGATAATATATATTAATTCCTAATGATACGATTTATGTATTTCTATATGACTAAATGCAAAGAAAAATTTGAAAAAAACCTTGCTTATATATTTTAGAGAATATAAAAACTAAAGTCAAAAAATAAAACAAATAAAACAAAATAATGGCAATTATCTATTGAGCCACCAATATTTTTTAAGATTTATATTTGTGTCTATATTTTTGTCCGCTGCGTAAACGCTAGTATCAAATCTGCTATTTTGTGTTGTAAGTTCTTTGCTATATACATTCTTTATGTTGGCTCTTCTATAAATGTGGTAAAATATAGGAGTGCCAGTTTCGTTTTGTATAAAACCTTGACTATCGAGGTATAGGAAGGCCTCAGGGGGTACAAATCCATTTTGTAAAGTTTTCTTTATATACTCATCACTAGCATAATAAGGTGCCATAATTAAATTATTTTCGTAGCATTCAAGACTTTTCATAATGTGATTTCTTATTACGTGTATAATGAAGTTATCAATTCTAGAGATCTGTGCTTCATTATATAGTTTACTATTTGAAATATATTTTGTATAATTACTACGTGAGGTTCTATAAAGAGACGTACAACCTCTCAGGCATTTTCTTTCAAAAATTCTTAATTTTTCCATGTAAGATGGGGAAATATTGAACCATATTTGACAACCATATGTTAGAATAGGTCGTATTAATAATTGATACATGATTTTCTTCACCTTCGGTTTTATGTATTTTGAAAAAAATAACTTTTTATATGCCATAAACGCTTTTCTCGCTTTTATAAGTTGAAGATTAATGTGATCATTAAAATATAAAAATTTATCAAGGTGAACACCCAAGTATTTTACAATTTCCTTATTTGGAATGCTTATATTGTTATTAGATTTGATACCAAAATATTTCCAATTTTTTTTAATATTATTGTTACACTTTCCAACCGGAGGACGAAAGAGTATGGTTTCACACTTATTTATGTTGATTTTCATTTGCCAATCAAAGGCATATCTTTCTAAGATGTTAAAATAGTTTTGAAGATTTTCATTTATTTTTTCGATTGTATTGTCAAAATGATAAATTATGATATCGTCTGCAAAACCGATAATATTATTGATTTTAGATAAGAGATCATATATGTACAGATTAAAAAGAATTGGAGAATTTACGGTACCTTGTTGCAAACCATTAATAATAGTAAATTTCTTTGTACTAATTTTGTCCTGATCACATACTAAAAAAGTCCTATTGTTTATCATATTATGTATAAGTATGATCAAATGTATAGGAAATCTAAAATTGTATAATTTATATATTAGGCCGGGTATCCAAATACTGTCAAATGCTTTTTCAAAATCTATTAGACAAGCGCCTGTGCATAATGATTTGTTTAAGTTCCAACACACGTTAAAAACTAGTACATGTATTGCTTGAATTGTTGAGTGTTTGTATTTAAATCCAAATTGGTTATCATTTATCAATTTATTTGTTTTACAAAAATCTAATATATTGGTGTTAATACAGACTTCAAAAATTTTGCTAATATTAGGAAGTAAGCTAATTGCTCGCAAATTCCTTGGATCACTTATATCCTTCTCTTTTTTTGGTAAGATTATTGCCTTTGCAGTTTTCCATGCTCGAGGGAAATATGAATTATTAAGCATATTGTTAAAAAGAGTACAGTATTCGAAAGCTATATCTACCGGAATATTTTTTAACACAATATTTGGAATGTTATCGAACCCTGACGATAATTTGCTTCTTAAGTGTCTAAAAATGTATACGACCGATTCTCTTGTCACAAAATAATCCTCATTTAGTTGATTAGCCCTTTTACTTGCACTGAATGTAGTAATAGTTGATTTATTGTGTTCATATTCATTTTTATTTTGCAAAAAATTAGCGAAACAATTATCAATTTCAACATGCATATTATTATCAGGGTCAATCTCTTTATAAGAGTGAACTGATTCTAAAAAGGAACCAATTACATTCAGTTTCTGTTCTTCGTCTTTTATTATGAAGTAATTATTATCCATCTCAATATCATTAGAACTGATTTCTGCATTTCTTAGCAATAATTCTCTATCCTCTGGTATTTTAACAACATCTATTTTCAGAGATTGTGTTCTTTTGAATTGTTTTTTAATTTCAGTAAACATGTTTGAGGGATTTTTTTGATCGATGTTTAGAAGTTTTTCATGGAAATGTTTATTAACTGATATAACAAAATTATCATTGATAAGTTTTTTAATAAGTTTTAGTTTTGTTTTAAGTAAATTAAGTTCTGAAGATAACAATACAGATTCTAATCTGTTATGATTTTTAATCATAGTGACAATTTTGCTTTTTTCCGTTTGTAGTTTCCTTATGGTTATATTAGTGAATTTTTCCACTGAATTTTTACTCTTGAATTTAGGAACAGATTTTTCTACTGATCTTGTTATATATTCGTTCAATCTAAGTAAAAAGAAATCTATTTCAGAATTTGTTAGATTTCTATCATTCGGAATTAGCTCATGTTTTTTGAATTCACATAGTATTCCGTTTTGAAACTTTTTCCAATTTGTCTTTTTATAATTTAGTTTTAGAACAGGCAACTCTTTGAAAAAAACTAGTGGGTGGTCATTTTCTATATTTTTGATTTGAATTTGTAGTGCATTATGATCACTATCATAATCGAGGGTTTGAAGGCAATTTAATGAATCGTTCACTTTGTGAATAAGTAAACGAGAATCGGCTATACATAAATCAAGGTACGAATTACAACGGGGATATGAAGGTGCAACTGAAGCGTATAAACTACATCTAAAAATAGTATCATTACATGAAAGCCATTCTTTTAATTTATTTCCCTTTGTATTGCAAAATTCATTACCCCAATCACTGTGCTTGCAATTTACGTCACCTGCCAGTATATAAAAGTTATTTGGATCGTGTAAATTTAGAGATTGAAAAAGTTGCATAAATTCAGTCTTAAAATGTCTATCATTGTTACCAGATGGATAATATGCCGATATCACAAATAACATTTTGTTTGCTAATAGAGGTATTTTTATAATACATGTTTCTAAATAGTTCAAAGAATTTGTAGTGTTATTTCTGTAATTAATATATTTGATATCATTTTTAATTAGAATTGCTGTTCCTTCACCTCTCTTGGAATATTTTCTGTCTTTACGTATTAGGTTATAGTCTTGGAAATTCAGTTTGTGTCTATCATTAAGTTTTGTTTCATTTAACAAAACTAAATCTGGATTATATTTCCTTATAAAATTACATAAATCGTATCTTCTACTTAATTTTATTAAAGAGTTTACGTTAATTTCTATAATTTTAAGGTTTTTTACAATTGTTTCTGCCATTTTGATAATTTAATTTTCTAACATCGAAAAGATCGTATCTATTCTAGATGTTTGTAATTGAAGATGTTTGTTCAAATTTATAATTTGGTTTGAAAGGTTTTGCATTGAACTATTCAATTGTTCCAATGCATTTTGGATAGAATTTTGGTTGATTCCATTTTGTTGATTGTTATTTCTGACCATATTAGCAAAACTAATATTGTGATTCACAGGAATTGATGTATTGTCTTTTCGTCCCTGAGTTAAGCTTTGTTTTTTATCATGCAATTTCTGCCTAATCTCTTTATATTTTTCACAACCTTTGTAGGAGGCTGGGTGGCCGTATTTATTGCAAAGTACACAAAATAACTTGTCTCTTTCAGTTGGTGTAATATTGTTAAGTGTACATTTATCATTGTCGTGCATTTCGCTGCATTTCACACATCTGCGTGGCAGGAAGCAATTAGCAGCACTGTGGAAAAAACTTTGGCAGTTTCTGCATTGAGAAATTTCAGGTTTTCTTAAGGTTTCCCAATGGATACAATGATGTAGAATACTTTTAATTGACTTTAGTTCGTTAACTTTACTTTCGTTACTTATTTGTACCAAATATATTGGAAGGGCATAATTTTCATTTATTGATTTTTTGGTTTTAAATGGGCTTACTTTGGTAAATTTTAGGTTTTCGTTTTGGAATTTTTTTAATTCCTCTAAAATTTCATTAATGTCATTGTCAGCACTAAGGCCTTTTAGTAAAAATGATTTGGTTTTTATATGTTTTGGGGTGAATGTGAAAAATTTGGTTTTTGTTTTTTCCAAATATGCTTTCACTCTAAAATAATCATCTATAGATGACATAAACAGAGAAAGTTTATTATTTTGAAATTCTTTAATTTTAAATTCTGATATGTTAAGGCCTGTTTTTACAAACTCTATAAGTTGTTTTGAATTCACATCAAAAATTTTTATTGGTGGGATTCCAGTGTTTTTATTTTGATTATTTTTAACCGGTTTGATGTTATTTGTGTTTTCAATGTTATTAATATTATTTCTATATTCAGAGTTTTTTCTTGCAGCGTGTGCAGTTGTTGTATTTACGTGTTCTTGTACATGTTTTTCAAATAGCTTTAAACATTCTTGATTGCAATTTTTGTCATTATCCAGAATTGCCCAGTAATTGTTTTTAATTTGTTTGTTTTGTTGTTCACCTAGCATGTTGCTTTTTCTTTTTCTAGCATTCTCTGTTAAATTATTTTTTGGTTTATTTATGTTGTTGTCATTGTCATTATTTATTACTATTTGTTGAGCATTGTGCTCACTCATTTTTTGTATAATTTTTTTTTTATTTTTTAAAATTTGTCTTTTTTTCTTTTTCTTTTTTTTAGAGTCTCTATCTCTTGTATGTTTTTTTTTATTTTTATTTTTAAGCAAAAAATGCAAAAAGCGCGTTATAGAAGAAGTGCAGTTCAAATAAATGATAAACTAAATCGATCTCCGCTATACGTCTGTCTATCATGACGATCACGATCGAACTCTCTGTATTATTTTGTTATTAACAGTAATGGCTATGGAATAGTCGTCTAAAAAAAATCTTGAATTTAAAAAAAAACAATTTTAAACAAAAATTATTCATAGAATTGAAAAATTTAACCATTTTTGTACTTAGATATCCATGATGCATCAAATCTATATAGTGGTTATCAAACTTTGGTACGCAAATCATTCGAATAGATATTTATCGTGAATGATAATAATTCGAATGAATTAAATTTTCCACATTGTAACGAATATTTCTTTTTGTTTTCCGAATTTTAAAAATAAAATTTGCGAGACAAGTAAAATTTAAATAAATTTCTCTCCACAATTTAAATATAAAATTCCTTACAAGAATCATTCATTTAAAGAACATAATCGAAAAATTTACAAAAATCGATTTACAAATAGAATTTTTTTCCTTGAACAAAAGTTAGCAGCGTTGCCATTGTAGTTTATTATTTTTGTTGTGTTAATGGGGACAATATCACCATTTTAGGAATTAAAGAAAATATTTAAAAGACTTTAATTTTTAGTTTTTCCAACTTTTTATTTCTACCAAAATTTTTGTTACACATATTAAGTACATACGTTAAAGGCAATTTCATTTAGTATTAAACACCAGGCAATATGAAATTTTAAAGAATTATTGTATGTATGTCTGATTAGTGTTAAAAAACATAAGTATAAACGGGTTTCAAACAAGCAATTCGGATTAACTATAATTATATCTGTGGTTTTCATGAGCATGGTATGTCATCAAAATCAAATTTTTCAGGAGGGCCAAAAAACCGTTTTATATAAAACAACGGGATAGGTATTGAACTTTTTAAACTTTTTTTTTATCATTCATGCCAATAAAGATCTAAAAATTTTCTTATAAACATTTCAGACAAATATTCTTTTAAAATTTTATCACAGCGAATACGAAAATAAACAAAGTGGTACGAAAACTAAAAGTGTGTGCAGATAAACATAGGTAGGTAGTACACACTTCTAGTAAACTGAAAAATTATCAGAAAATGACTTTTAAATCTGAGAAACATATGGTTGCTTCTAAAAGTTGATCTCAACCAACAGACGGTCAGGGCTTAATCGACTCCTCTATTCATAAGCTTTCAGAAAATATATACTTTATGGTATAAAAAAAATTTAAAAAAAAATTGTTTGGCTTAGCTGGGATTCGATGCCAAGTTTACTCTAACCAGTACACAACGTTTATATGTATGTGTGTTGTTATACCAGTTACACAGTGGAAAATGGTATATATAGGGTTGTCATTCCGTGTGAAATTTTTACAATTTTCATTTCCGACCCCATAAAGTATATATTTTCTGAAAGCTTATGAATAGGGGAGTCGATTAAGCTCTGTCAGTCTGTCCGTGTGTACGTTGAACTAAACTTTTTGAAGCCCTCCGACATCGCTTGGACCCCGGTGAAGTATTAAAATATCAGAAATATTCGGGAGTAAATCGGTATTGAAAATCAGAAACATCGGTACATAAACAACTGAGATATGAGCAGAAACCCACGTCCACCTCGATTTTTTTTTACAAAAACAACAATATACATACATACAAACGTGTATGCTGGCTAGAGTAAACGTGGCATCGAATCCGACTTGAGGCAAACAATTTTTATACCCTTCACCTGTGGTGCACAAGGGTATATATAGCATTGTCATTCCGTTTGTACTTTCTACAATTTTCATTTCCGACCCCATAAAGTATATATTTTCTGAAAGCTTATGAATAGAGGAGTCGATTAAGCCCTGACCGTCTGTCCGTCTATCCGTCTGTCCGTCTGCCCGTCTGTCCGTGTGTTGGTTGAAATCAACTTTTAGAAGCAACTATATGTTCCTCAGATCTGTATATGGTATCAATCTCTTGGAAATATCCAGGAATGAATCGCTATTAAAATTCAGCACAATCGCCCCATAACTTTCTGAGATATGAGCGAAAAACCACGACCACCTCGTTTTTTTTCACAATTACAACAACAACATACATACATACATACATACATGTAAAAAACATACCAAACAAAAAAAATTACAAAAAAAAAAAAAAATTAAAAATAAGAAAAAAATAATAAAAAAAACTAAAAAAAAAAATTTTAAAAAAATTTAAAAAAAAATTTTTCGAAAAAAAATTTTGTAAAAAAATTTTAAAAAAATATAAAAAAAATAATAAAATATAAATAATATATTAAATAAAATAAAATAAAATTTTTTTGGCTCAGCTGGGATTCGATGCCACATTTTTTCTAACGTGTACGTATGCACGTATTTTATATGGGATGAATGGTGATACAAACAATTGTTATTGCATGACTACACGTTGTGAAGGGTATATAAGATTCGGCACGGCCGAATATAGCACTGTTACTTGTTTTTTTATATATTTTTTTTTAATTTTTTTTTTGTTTTTTATTTAATATATTATTTATATTTTTATTATTTTTTTGTAATTATACCCTTCACACAGTGAACAAGTAAGAGTGCTATATTCGGCCATGCCGAATCTTATATACCCTTCACAACGTGTAGTCATGCAATAACAGTTGCTTGTATCACCCACCATTCATCCCATATGAAATGCGTACACGTATGTATGTTAAAAAAACGAAAAAAAAAAAATTTAAAAAAAAAATTTAAAAAAAAATTTTTTTTAAAAAAATTATTATATACATATATAATATACATATATAAAACAAAAAAAAAAAAAAAAATTAAAAAAAAATAAAAAAAAAATTAAAAAAAAAATTTTTTAAAAAATTAAAAAAAAAATTTTTTGGCTCAGTTGGGATTCAATGCCACGTTTTCTCTAACCAGTATACACGTTTGTATGTATGTATGTTGTTGTTGCAATGTTGTTTTTGTGAGAAAAAAATCGAGGTGGTCGTGGGTTTTTGCTCATATCTCAGTTGTTTATGCACCGATGTTTCTGATTTTCAATACCGATCTACTGCCGAATATTTCTGATATTTTTATACCTTACCCGGGTCCAACCTATGTCGGGGGGCTTCAAAAAGTTGATTTCAACATACACACATATACACATTCACTGTGTGAAGGGTATAAAAAGGGTATATATAGGTTTGTCATTCCGTGTGAAATTTCTACAATTTTCAATTCCGACCCCACAAAGTATATATTTTCTGAAAGCTTATGCATAGGGGAGTCGATTAAGCTCTGTCAGTCTGTCCGTCTGACCGTCTGTCCGTGTGTATGTTGAAATCAACTTTTTGAAGCCCCCCGACATAGGTTAGAATTGTGTCCAAACGCATTAACGTAGACTCATGAAACTTCGAATATATATTTCTTGAGTAAAAACAATATTATTCCCCAAAAATTATCTAAATCTATGCATTAGGAACACAGTGTATTTTTCGGTATATTTAAAAACAAAAACGTCATAAAAGCAACAAAATTGGATGTACGACTCTGAAATTTTGCACACTTTGCTTTTTGGTGAGGGCCTTTTTTGTAGCGGAAAATTAATGTGCCACGCCCACTTTTACGCCCACCTCCCATATAACGTTTTACCCAAAATTCATATAATTTCTCTATTAATATAGATTTTGGAATAATAAGGGACTATATTGAAACACCTAAGTTACACTCATTCGCAAAAACAACTTTGACACGCCTACTATAACGCCCACTTTTCACGTTATCTACCGTTAATGAAATTTAAAAGCTCATAAAACCGCCAAAATCAGAGGTATGATGATCAAATTTGCTACGTATATCCTTCTATTTAATGTAATTGTTGTGCCAAAAAGTTAGGTGACACGCCCACTTTAACGCCTACCTACCATATAACGGTTTATCTTAAATTCATGTAATTTCTCTATTAATAAAGTTTTTGAGAAAATAAAGGACTATATTTAAATATCTAAGTTGTATTTATTAGCAGAAACTTTATTGACATGCCTACTTTAACGCCCATTTTCATTGAAAGACTACACTTACAAAAGCATTTTTGTAGCATATCGAAGTTATAAAGGGTGGTTAAATTTTATGTTGAATTTAAATAAAACACAAATTATTTAGGATATTATTATTATTTCTTTTTGTAATTATAATATTTGTATGGTTCAATTATGTATTTAACAAAATATCGGCCAAGTGCCCCCCCCCCCCATCCTTGGCGCCACTCCTCTATCTGATGGTCCAAATTTTCAATGACAATGTTGATGCTCAATTGTTGGGCATGATGATGAGGCGAGGTTGACTTTTTTTTTGCCACACTATCGCAAAAACCAGCAGTGGTTCCCATTCAACGAACTAAGAAGGCATTCACAGATTTTCAAACATTTTATACAGACCTGTTTTACAGAAATTTAAATAATTTTTACAATTCTCCCGATTGTGGACGAATTTGAACGATTATGTTGATCAAAAGAATTACGAAGTGCACAAAATGCATTTTGATTTGAACGCCCATTTTTATAAAAAACCTGAATAACTTTAAAGCGTTGCTCATTTGCGTATCTTTCCACGGATCAAATTGAGTAAGTTTGAGATTGAAAAATGTCAAGTGAAATGGAGAAAACAAATTTAAAGACTAGGTGTAGTTCACCTTCAACATGGGCCCTTAAAATTTAACCATTCTTTATAAAGAAAGCGATACATATTTTATTGAAAAAAGATTATTCCATAGCGTTTAACAAAATAATAAATATTGTGCTTCAAATGTACACAAAATTGGTGGTGGGTATAAAAGATTCGGCACAGCCGAATATAGTGCTCTTACTTGTTTTTTCACAAAAGCAACATTACAAAACAACATACATACATACAAACATGTATACTGGTTAGAGAAAACGTGGCATCGAATCCCAGCTGAGCCAAAAAAATTTTTTTTTCAATTTTTTTTTTAAATTTTTTTTTTTTTAATATATTATTTATATTTTTATTATTATTTTTTTTTGTTTTGTTTTATATATTTTTGCGCCACCTTGTATACATAATAATTTTTTTTTAAAATATTTTTTTTTAAATATTTTTTTTGTTTTTTTAACTTACATACGTGAATTTATAATTTTACAATGGGATGTTTTTATATATGTATGTACGTATTTCATATGGGATGAATGGTGACACAAACTACTGTTATTGCATGACTACACGTTGTAAAGGGTATATAAGATTCGGCACTGCCGAATATAGCGCTCTTACTTGTTCTTTTTTTTTATATTTATGTATTATTTATATATTAATTTTTTTTTTATTTTTTTTTTAATTTTTTTTGTTATTTTTTTTATATTTATTATTTATATTTTAATTATTTTTTTAAAATTTTTTGTTTACATTATTTTTTAATTTTTTGTATTGTGTTTTACATACATACATACGTAAATTTATAATTTTACATTGGGATGTTTTTATATATGTATGTTTTTTTATGTATGTACGTATTTCATATGGGATGAATGGTGACACAAACAATTGTTATTGCATGACTGCACGTTGTGAAGGGTATATAAGATCCGGCACGGCCGAATATAGCACTTTTACTTGTTATTTTATGTTGTTGTTGTGTTAAAAAAAGGTGATCGTGGTTTTTTGCTCATATCTCAGTTTTTTATGTACCGATATTTCTGATTTTACCGATCTACTCCCGAATATTTCTGATATTTTAGTACTTCACCCGGGTCCAGGCGATGTCGGGGGGCTTAAAAAAGTTGACTTCAACATACACACGGACAGACTGACAGAGCTTAATCGACTCCCCTATTCATAAGCTTTTAGAAAATATATACTTTATGGGGTCGGAAAAGAAAATTGTAGAAATTTCACACGGAATGACAAACCTATATGTATATACCCTCTTTCACTGTGTGAATGGTATAAAAAAAATGAGAGCCACACAACATCGGATGACTTCTTTTGGTCCACCTTGTATTAAAGTTTTGTTGCGATTTTTGTTTTATTTTCATAACCGCAAATTACATTATCTAAAATCGTTTACTAAAGTTGTCTACTGTGTAGTGATACCTACGAATCGATGTGACATGCAATACAATAAAATTATTCTTCTAGCATACTATACTTCTTTTTTTATGAGAGCAGTTAAACAAAATATACGCATTTTTGCACATACATACTGACATCAGCAAATAACTATATAAGTATGCAAGTGTGTTAACTCTGAGAGTTTCACACTCAAAGCAAGAACAACTTAAACAAGCTTTCATAAATTTTATGATAATATTTTTGTCTTTCTTCAGCTTAAAGTTTCAATATATATTTCCAATGTCATTTAAATCTCCTTGAAACCTTAAACTGGTCAATAGATTGCAATGTAAAAAGTACAATCGTATGACTGATCATTTGTTAGTAAAGTGCGGTGGAATTAAATTGTGAGAAAGTGAATAAGTTTTTCGTTGTAGAGCCTCGAAAGCCAACTCAGCATGTTTTAAGCTGTATATTGATTTCAAAAGGGATTTGGAAACATTGCTTGCATCATTAAACGCAATATTTGGAGCAAGAATCCCCAAAATATAGGGAATCTAACACAACAACAACATCATACAACATAACCTTAAATCCTGTCAAGGTCACGTGTTAGGAGTTCTATCTATTTGCGATCGCTGCGACGTTGCTTTAGTCGCATCGGAGCTGAACCTATACAGAGCCAGGCAAGGAAAATAAATAAAGATTATTAAGACAGAGCTAAAGAAAGGCTCATACGATAGCAATTTTAATTTAAGTATATAAGTATGTATATACTCAATTCCAAGTACATATCGATGCTTTACTTCCTCAACCTTGTATCTTAAAAAATAAAATTTTTCAGGATAGACAAAAAAACGGTTCATCTTTTTATACTTTGGTGTTTGGTTAAAAGTTTAAATGCAATTATTAAGGAATTGATTGTATTTATGTATATTAATAGTAATAATATACTAATCTTTTTTAGTTAAAGCATAAAACAATCGTCTGATATGAAAAAGTCAAAACCGTATTTTTTAAGATACGAGGTTGAGGAAGTAAGGCATCGATATTTAACTTTTTCGAAATACATATTTATTATTAAATTCAAACTAACTTTAGACGAACCTTTTCTAATTTTGTATTTAACACCATTTAAAACTTACCTTAAATCTATCCTAAAATTACAAGCTAAAACTATTTTATACCTACTAATAAAAGCCTATATAAATATATAAATAAATATATACAATTATAATTAATTATAGTCACAGCCATTATGCTTACTTGCAGTAAAATGCTCCATATTAAATATCTATAAATTCTAAATGAATTAAAATTGAATAAAACTAATTACTAGGACTTATTTTTATAATACTAAAATACTTATTATAATACTTTTAAAAATTATTTCAATTGCATTTATTACTTACTAGCCAAGCCCGGCGCGCGTTGCTACGCCCCTTAATGAATAAAAATGCATTCTAAATTTTAATTGAATATCAAGTGCAAGAAGCTAAAAATTATAACTTGCTTTTATAGGCAAGGCACCGCCCACTTTTCTAATCTCGTAATTATATAGACATGACAGCTCAATATGTGTGCAAAGTTTCAGAAAAATCGGTCCATTGCAAGTTGCTAAAAATTATAACTCATTTCTTATGGGCGTGGCACTGACCACTTTTACAACTACGAAATTGTATAATCATCAGGGTTCAATATGTGTGCAAAGTTTCAGAAAAATGGATCTAGTGCAAGTAGCTAAAAATGACAACTCATTTGTTATGGGCGTGGCACTGCCCACTTTTATAATCACAAAACTGACCTAAGAACCTTCTCCTAATAATAACAAATACAACAAAAAAAGAATTAGTGAAATCGGTCCAGCCATTCACGCGTGATGCCGTGACCAAGGGAAAAAGGGATTCATTTTTATATATACATATAGATATTTAACATATTGTATAGTATTTATATAATTTGAAGATATCGTATAATCCCAATATTTCATAAGTATATTTTTTTTTGAATTTTATTACTAATTTAACCTGTAATAATTTAACAAATTTTTCGAGCGTAAAATTATCTTTCTTTTGATTTTTTTTGCATACTTGTATTATTACATTTTATATTATTATTAATGAACTACTAATCATTACTCACAAGAAGCCGAGAATTACGAAACAACAACTCTCATTGACTGCTGGGCCCATCATCAAGTTGAGTGGAACATTTGGATAGAAAAAAGCTAATGTTACACCCCTTTCTCATTAGGCAAGTCACTTGCGCAAGTGTTGTGTTTATAGACAAAAGGGGTAAGGTCGGGTTAAGAGGAAGAAGCTTGCTCATATTTGAGTACACACTTGCCTGTACTCGGCAAGTGTATTTTTTTCATTGCTTTTTTTATGTCTGAAGTTGGCTGCAATACTGTTTTTGGCATTTTCTTTTATTTCTTTTTCTATGTGTTTATTTTATATATGCGGTACATTTATTGAGACGCGAAGTTTTTGCCATAAGTGTTGTGAAAAAAAAATTAATAAAATCAATATCTTATAAATTATTAAATAAAATTTAAATATATATAAAATGGTTAAAATTTGGGCAAGAATTGAAACAGAGCACCTTATTAATCTGGTTCAACAACATTCCTGCATCTTTAACGTCAGATCCTCTGAATACTGGAACCGGGTAAAGAAGGCTAAAGCTTTTAATAATATTTTGGAGGAGTTGAAAAAAGCGGACAGTGAGCTAACTGTGGAGGAAATTAAACGTAAATGGAAAAACTTGCGAACACAGTATATGCAAGAATTACGTGCGATTAAACAATCAAAAAAAAGTGGTGCCGGAGTAGCAGAGGTGTATAACACAAAGCTTTGGTGTGTCCAGCAACTTAGCTTTTTGGAAAGCCACACGGAAGCAAGGGCTAGTACTGACAATGTTAAGACGAAGGAGGTATTTACTTATACACATATTTACAAATAATATGCAAGAAAATGTTTATTTTTGAATCGGTTTTAAAGTTTCAGTTAAATATAGATGACAATGAGTTATGCTTTCCAAGCGGCAGCAATGATAAGTCCCCGCAGGAAATCCAAAAGGTATGTACAATTTATTTCTTTAATATATATTTATGTATAAATATAAAAAATGGTCCATGCATGTAACCTCATTTCTTAAGAAGGGCTTGATTGATTTGCTTGAATTTTTTTATGATATATTTGCAGTTTTCAGGAAACCTCGTCACATAAGTTATAAGTGAAAGTTGTTAAATTAATTCCTGTACATGTTATATTTTTAGATAACTTCAGATGAGAACGAATTTTGTATCCCGAGCTGCAGCAAGAATATTTGTAATGAGGAGCCTCCAAAGAAAAAACAGGTGTGTATATTTATGAACGATAAAATTTATATTAAAATATAAATATGTTTATTGAAGGGGTAGTCATCTTGTCGCGATGCAAGGGCTTAAGTGTAAATTACACTAACTAAGAACTACCCACCCCCTGTCTACCAGCGTCTGTTTCTCCTAGTTGGGGCGGCTGGCAGGCAACTTCTCAACCCCCTCTTCACATAGGCTGTTGAAAATGCGTCCGCCTTTTTAAATCGTCGGCCGCAACCATAAATCCACCGGCGTCTGTTCTCAGAGTGAGCGGCTGTTGGTCTGCGTCTGTCTTCAGTAGGGCGACAGTTTATAACAAACCTGGCAGTAGGCATAAAATGCAAACAACCAATCGTCCGTAATGTCAAAAAAATCGTGCCCTGCGTATCCGGTAAAGGGCTTCATAATCTCCGGAGACCCAACTACTGCAGTGTCGGTATCAGGCTGCAGTAAGTTGTTGGCTACTGAAACCTCGACTAGTGGAGTGGAAGCGCCAGGCTCCACTAGCCGACTAGCTACTAGTGCACTAAAAACATGCCCGATCAAGCCGAAAGGTGATCAAAACTCAAGCCTGGTACAGCGTGGTTCTTCGAAACCAGGTACCTCTAAGGTCCGGATGGGACTAGTTCCTGTCAAAACACCAGCTTCAGGTGCCGGTGAGGTGGCTAAGACTCAGTCTGCCACTAAACCTGGATCCCTTGTGCCAAACACTGTGCAGAAGGATCATGCGAAGAATGATTCGATGATCCCGGTAGCACCACCCTCGACCTCCACGGCTGCTAAAATAGATTCCCCAAGGCACAGAAAACAATCCAAAAGGGCCTTCACTACTAAGCGTTCCGCTTATAAAATAATAAGTCGGTTTGGTGAAAAACCTACTGACGAGCTCACGGAGCAAGAGAAAAACTCTCTCCGGTGGGCGAAAACCGTCATTGGGGGGTTAAAAAGTGATCCTCCTAGTGCAGGTGTAGGCAGTCCTAAACGGACGGCATCCTCTGCAGCGCCTAAACTGAAACGTTGAGAGAAGGACACTCTTCCAGGAACAAAACGTTCCAAACATATGCCTCCACGGCCACAACCAAGTTCCTACAAGGAGGTGGCTAAGGACCACCTTATTTGGGCGATCATTGATCGCAACTCTAGCGATGGCACCATTTCCTCCAGCAAATGGAAATTGGTTGTCACGGCTCTCAATGGGGTGTTCTTGAAAGTTGTTCGTGACCACCACCCCAGTGCGAAGATGCTGGCTGGTACCAAGGCCACATCAAACTCATAGCCTCTACAGACGAGCGTTCAGCGCAGCTGTACAAGACCGCCATAGAGTCCCTCGGGGAAGTATGGTCTGGCGCGAAGCTCGAGGCAATACCTCTCGCCAATGTTCCACAAAGGCCGAGATCTATTGCCAAGATTCCCGCAATACCATCCGACCCAAAGGAGATTCTGAAGATTATGCAGGTCAGTAATCCTCAGCTACCCACGAAGGACTGGAAAAAAGCTGTAGAAGGCTCCAGGAAGGCCACTGTTATTATAAACAGTGACTCCCTGTCTCCACTTCGAAAGACTCAGGGAAAGATATACTATGGTTTTGGTACTATCTTTCTCCGGGTCTATAAGGGTGACGACAAGGAGAAGCCTCAAGCTCCGGAGAGTAAGGACTCTCCTAAGGATCTCTCCAATCGGTCTCAGGACTAGCGGGGGCATTCTTTGGTAATATGGATGTGGCAGAAGATGAAGACGCCCTTCTAGAATCTGACAACGGTTCAGAGGACGCCGATGTCACAGTCGTCCACAGCGATCAGCTACATTGAAGGTTACTCAAATTAACCTTCATCACTCAAAAGAGGCGTCAGCTGCCCTACTCCTCCGACTGTCTTAAGGCACGGAGGATCTTATATGTGTCCAATAACCATTGTTGTACAAAGACAGGGTTTGCGGGCTAAACAAGGATGGCTACTACATTCTGTATGCAGCCGGACCAGGTAGGACCAGATCTTGCATTATGGCCAAAAACAATCTTAAAGCTTTTGTTCTATCCGACTTCAGTGATAAGGACACCTGTTCTATAGCCATCGAGAACAAGAGGCGAATAGTCTGGCTAATGAGCTGTTACATGGCTATCATGGAGGGGACCCACCTAACTCTATCACTAGGTAGGCGATGTCTTGCGCGAACAAAAGAAACATCCCCCTCATAATCTGCGCGGATGCCAACGCGCACCATACCGTCTGGGGTAGCTCGGATACCAACAAAAGGGGTGAGTCACTCCTCGAATTTATAATTGAAAATAAACTAACAGTAGTTATTAGGGGTAATGAACCCACCTTTGTAGTTACTAACAGAAGGGAGGTTTTAGATGTTACTCTTATTAGCGATAGGTATATGAATTTGATAGGAAATTGGAGGGTGTCGAAGGACTGCTGTTTTCCCGATCACCTATATATTGATTTCGATTTGTTTTTCGAAGTGGATTCTGAGAGTCATTTCTTGAATAGGAGAAGGACAATCTGGTCTGTTTATGCTGAGGTGCTGAATAGAAAGCTCTCTTCATGTCCAGACTCCATTGACGATAAGTCCACTCTGGACTCCGTAACTGAGTTCTTGAGTAATGTAATGGCTGAGGCAACCGATAACTCCTGTAGGCCAAGCCCACTTGGTGGAATGCCGAAATTGCGGAAAGGCGCAAAGAATGCAGGAAACTATTTAATGGGGCTAAAAGGAGTGGATATTGGGCCACATATAAATCCTCCCTAAATGGGTTTAAAAACCTTATCAGAAGAGCCAAGAGGCAATCCTGGAGAAAATTCTGCAGTGAGCTGGAAAATTCTTCGGAGACAACTCGGCTACGAAAGATTCTATCATCGAATCCAACAATACCATCATACATACAGAGGACGGATGGTTCGTGGACCACCAGCAGCAAGGAAACGCTGGAGGTTTTCATGGAGTAGGGTTGCCATTCGTACTGTTTTAAAAGAGTACATGTACTGTTTTTTGTAATATTTATGTACTGTTATATTCACAATACCTAAAACAGTACGAAAAAGTACTGTTTTTTTCATATTTGTACTGTTTTTGGATATACTTGTATTGAATTTTGTAATTTTTTGAAGAATGAAACAGGAAAAAATTGTATTGTTAAATGTGTACAAAAAAGGGATAAATATTTATAATTTATTTTTGAATTAACTTTTTTTGTAAGCATAAATTATTTTCTTTTATGTAACTGTACCATTTTTTCTTTTTGTTGAGCCTTAATATTATTATTTTATTAAATATTGTTAAATATTGATTTTAAGTACAACAACAATTTCTATGCGTGATAGATTAAGTGCCATTATTACAACTTGCCTTTAGTTAAAGGTAGGATTTTGTCTGCTCAATAATTACCCAGCAAAAAAATCTATGCCAAAAAAGTGATTTTGCAGGGGTTCAACTGGTGACGAAGTGATTAAATTTAGGTGAAAACACTAATGATTTTAACATAAGCGTGTCATTAGAGATTATGTGTTTACATGAAAATTTGAATGAACTGCACTCCATTCTAATAAGTGCGTGGAACTCATGCATATTTGGTGACAATTATCGGATATTGCATGTGTTAAATTTGTTTGTTTACATGAATTTTACACAATTGATTTAGAAGTCTTGTAAATGTAATTCGCTTTGCACTACTTCCAAATTTTTTTGCTGGGTAGCTTTGCATTATGTAAATGTAAATATATGATTTTTACAAGATCAAGTCGAATAAATGGTAGCTATATTATGAATAATATAGTTCTAGATTTGGTTGATAATTTTAATGATCTTGGCGTACTTTTGGATACACAATTAGACTTTAAAAGTCACATATTGTTAACAGTCAATAAGGCTACTGGAGTACTTGGGTTCATAAAACGTTGGGCTAAGGAGTTTTCCGATCCATATACAACAAAGCAATTGTTTACTACCCTAGTTAGACCAATTCTTGAATATGGATCTGTTGTTTGGGACCCTCAATATCAAGTATACTCTAACAAAATTGAGTCAGTTCAAAAACAGTTTCTGTTGTTTTGTCTTCGCGGTTTGCGTTGGAACCCTAACATAAGGTTGCCATCATACGAACATCGCCTCGCCCTTATTAAGTTGCCGACATTAAAAAGTCGTAGGCATATGCTAAAAGTTACTTTTTTGTTAAAATTAATGAACGGTAGTCTTCATTCCGAATTTCTTCTTAGCAAAATAAATTTACATATTCCTCTTCGATCATTAAGAAATTATAATATCCTAAGCATAAAATATTACAGCACAAACTATGCTAATTTTTATCCATTTCGCAGAATCTGTGATGAATTCAATTTATTGTATCCATTTATAGATTTTAATAAAAGTTTGGAAATCGTGAAAAGAGTTATTATATTACACTTAAATACAATAACCTAAAAATTTATTATATTTTAATTTTCATATATATGTCATTTATATTTGTTTTTGTTAAATTATTTGTAATTTCTTAATTATGTTTTGAATAAATTGTATTTAAATTAGTCTATAAGGATTATTCCATAGACTTTAATAAATAAATAAATGATTACACCTTCCATTTTTTTATTGGTATTATTTTTAATTTTAACAATATTTAATGGATAAAAAAACAAAAAATTAATGGTTTTTATTGCAAAGCCATTTATCTGCCAAATGCTAACGGCAAGTTGTAATATTTAATGGCTCTAAGTCTACTTAAAAATTGATAATTTGTCAATTACAATTGATATTTTTTAAGTTATATATAGTAATCCAAAAGTATTAATGGAATATTATTGTAATTTAAAGAAACAAATCAATTGAATTTACATATTATAGATAATTTCAAAATTCAACTCGTAGTTTTTGAAATTCAATTATTAATTTTAAAAATTCTATTTACTATTTTTGAAATTTGATTAATAACTTTTGAAATATATTAGATCATTTTCAAAATTAAGTTTGAAAATATAAAGCATTGGTAATTTGTTTATTCAAACTAATATCAATATTAATATCGAACAAGTAACAGTGCTATATTCGGCCGTGCCGAATCTTATATACCCTTCACAACGTGTAGTCAGGCAATAACAATTGTTTGTATCACCATTCATCCCATATAAAATACGTGCATACGTACACGTTAGAATAAATGTGGCATCGAATCCCAGCTGAGCCAAAAAAATTTAATTTTATTTTATTTAATATATTATTTATATTTTATTATTTTTTTTTATATTTTTTTTAAATTTTTTTAAAAAATTTTTTTAGAAAAATTTTTAAAAAATTTTTTTAAATTTTTTTTAAAATTTTTTTTTTGTAGTTTTTTTTTATTATTTTTTTCTTATTTTTAATATTTTTTTTTTGTAATTTTTTTTGTTTGGTATGTTTTTTACATGTATCTATGTATGTATGTTGTTGTTGTAATTGTGAAAAAAACGAGGTAGTCGTGGTTTTTTGCTCATATCTCAGAAAGTTATGGGGTGATTGTGCTGAATTTCAATAGCGATTCATTCCTGGATATTTCCAAGAGAATGATACCGTATACAGATCTGAGGAACATATAGTTGCTTCTAAAAGTTGATTTCAACCAACACACGGACAGACGGTCAGGGCTTAATCGACTCCTCTATTCATAAGCTTTCAGAAAATATATACTTTATGGGGTCGGAAATGAAAATTGTAGAAATTACAAACGGAATGACAAAGCTATATATACCCTTGTGCACCACAGGTGAAGGGTATAAAAACGACGTTTAATTTGTGTTTTTTACCACGTTAGTAACTTAAGATACTATTTGTAGTTCGACTCGATCTATATATGTATTGCGTTTTGAAACAAATGCAATATTTTTTGTTACGTTCTCATAGTTTTGTATATGTGTTTTATGTTATTTTTTTACTTATTTTTAAAACATATGTGATGTATTGAATTAAAAGTTAAGTCACTGTTATGTTCTCATAGTTTTTACATGTTTTTATGTTTCTTATTAACTTTTTTTAAATAAAAATGTGATTTATTGAAGTAAAAGTTATGTTATCAATAAATAAAAAAATTTACTGTTTTTTTTTTTTAAAAGTACTGTTTTTTCCCCCTCAATGTACTTTTTGTCACTTTTCAAATATAGCAACCCTATCATGGAGACACATTTCCCAGGCTGTCTAGAGCAGGACTCTCCTCCTGCTGTTGACCACATATGACATATTGAATCTACCGATCACTGAGCAACGCATAAGATGGGCAGTTGGAAGTTTCCATCCCTTCAAGTCTCCAGGTCCTGATGGCGTAATTCCAGCGGATCTACAGGAGAACATCGATATTTTAATGCCATGGCTTCTGGTGATATTCAAGGCATGCTTGCATTTATCCCATATCCCATTAAGGTGGACATCCTATAAGATTATTTTCATACTTAAGGGAAGTAAGGCCTCTCATACAAGGGCCGGAGACTTCAGGAGAGGATTACTGACGTTTTTATCAGATCGTCTCTAGGACCAGAGGCTCTGTCGGGGGCACAGCATGCCTATACGAAGGGCAAATCTACGGAAACGGCGCTACACGCGCTGGTTGGCCATATTGAAAAATCTCTGAACTACAGGGACTACGCCTTGGTCGTCTTCCTTGATATTGAGGGCGCCTTCAACAATGTCAAACCGAATTCGGTTCTGAACGGCTTGAGACAACTGGACATAGATCCTGCGGTCACCGGTTTTGTGGGAAAACTACTGAAATATAGGCGCATAGAATCAACTTTGGGCGCCTCTAGCATCTTCAAGGTGGCTGTAAATGGCACACCGCAAGGTGGCGTACTTTCTCCACTACTATGGAATATCAACATTAATATCCTGCTTAGGGCCATGGAGAATACATCCTGCATGACTGTTGCTTATGCAGATGATGTGGCTGTAGCTGCTACGGGCAAAGATCCTGGACTGCTCTCGGAGCTCTTGGAACCTGCGCTAACGTTAATACTTAGATGGTGCCAGGGATGTGGGATGGGAATCAATCCTGCCAAAACGGAACTGGTACTGTTCACAAGGAGGTACAAAATACCGACCTTTGCTACGCCTAGGATAGACGGGGTGGCACTAACGCTATCCGATAATGCCAAATATTTGGGTCTCGTATTGGACAGCAAACTAAACTGGAACCTGAACACAAAATCCAGGACCACTAAGGCGGCAACTGTATTATACTGCTGCAAGAGGGCAATTGGCCTTATGTAGCATGTAACGTAAAAAAAATCCGAACTAAATTTTTATTTGTAAGAGTTTAGAGTAGTGGTAGCATGCATCTGGTTTTCGGCTATGTTCTCGACGGCTAATGGGTGGATTCGGTACTACTCTGCCCCTTACAATCAAACAAAACTACAGAAAGCTAACTTTAGTGTGCATGCTAGTTGATTTTAATATATAAGAAGAAGAGATGAAAACTTTCGAATCTGTACGTTTCTAAGAATATTACTACTGTTAATATTTTTTTTTTCTGAACGAGTTGTGATAGGTGTAGTCACAACTTATATACCCCTCCCAACCATGATCATGTAAATGTTGGCACGTAATATTGTACATGATCCCAAATACAGTTAGCTATACATTCAGAAGCTTTTTAAATCAAACTATACAAAACTTAGTTGTTGTTAATTTTTTTCTTGATATATATTAAAAAAAATTTATAAAAATTTAACCCGAACAAGGTAAAACAAAAAAATTACATATTATTTTTATGACAAAATCACAACAATTAATTTTTTTTTTATTTTATAATTTCAAAATTTTTCTTATAATAATTTAGTAGCACTAACAAAATTATAATATCATTATGAGAAAACTCGAAAAAAACAATATAGATAAAAAAAATAGAAAAAAATTTATTTGGGGCAAATCTTAAATAATTGTATAGGTTACAAAAAATTTACTTTTCGTTTATATATATAAAGTATATTTAATTGACATTAGTAAAAATAAAAGAAATAATAAAAAAAATCAAATTCAATAATATATAAACATCTTCTATATCATCCCTTTTTATTTTAGTATTAAACTTGCGTTAATTTAAAAAAATTAAATTAAACTTTTCACCGTAGTGTGATTCAAATATAACGGAAATAAAATCTATACAAAATAAGTGTAAAACAAATTAACGAGATCGATTACACAACTCTGCAATAACAATAAATTTTGGTGAATTTGGCAAAAGTGGTGAATTTACTTTACATTGGGTTAATTTATAAATTGCCAACCGAAAAGAGCTAATTATTTACGTTTTAATAACAAATATATAAAAAGTTTAATATTTTTTATGACATATTTACACTCATTCTGCTAAATTGTAAAATTATGATGTGATTAAGAGAATCGTTTACCGATCAAACATAAGTGCACAAAAAAAATATATGTATATAAAGAGAAACTAAATGTCTCTTGTTTTTTTTATACCCTTCACACAGTGAAAAATGGTATATATAGGTTTGTCATTTTATACCCTTCACAAAGTGAAAAAGGGTATATATAGGTTTGTCATTCCGTGTGAATTTTCTACAATTTTCATTTTCGACCCCATAAAGTATATATTTTCTGAAAGCTTATGAATAGGGGAGTCGATTAAGCCCTGTCAGTCTGTCCGTGTGTATGTTGAAATCAACCCCGACATCGCTTGGGCTCGGGTGAGGTATTAAAATATCAGAAATATTCGGGAGTAGATCGGTATTGAAAATCAGAAACATCGGTACATAAACAACTGAGATATGAGCAAAAACCCACGACCACCTCGATTTTTTTTCACAAAAACAACATTACAACAACAACATACATACAAACGTGTATACTGGTTAGAGAAAACGTGGGATCGAATCCCACCTGAGGTAAAAAAATTTTTTTTTTCTTTTTTATATTTTTTTAATTTTTTTTTTATTTTTTTTTATTTTTTATTTAATATATTATTTTTATTATTATTATTTTTTTTTTTAATTTTTTTTTCAAATATTTTTTTTTTTGTTTTATATTTATTATATATATTTTAAAAATTTTTTTTTTTTTTTTAGTTTTTTTTTTAATTTTTTTTTTAAATTTTTTTTAAAAAATTTTTTTTTTTAACATATATACGTAAATTTATAATTTTACAATGGGATGTTTTTATATATGTATGTTTTTTATATGTATGTACGTATATCATATGGAATGGTGATACAAACTACTGTTATTGCATGATTACACGTCGTGAAGGGTATATAAGATTCGGCACGGCCGAATATAGCACTTTTACTTGTTGTTACTAACATTAATAACACAGTGCAAGAAATTTACACTTTTTTTCTGGACACCTGGCATTTTAACATAATTCGGGTACGCTGAATTCAGTGGTGCCCGCAGTTTTTTAAGATTGGCTCTGGTTTTCGAGATATACCGTTATTTCGAAAATGGAGGAGGTTGCACATTTTTTGCAGACATATAAAAAACGAAGCTGATAACAAAACAAGCCATAAATCTTTGAAATCGGTTAGCAATTTTTGATTCTATTCACAAAAGTCGACAAATTTTAGTTAATTCAAGAATTTCATAAAACGCAATATTTGTATGGGAGCCCCCCTACGAAGTGAAGTTACCAATTAAAAAATTCTTAGAATTAAGAAATAAAGTCATAAATGCTTACATCTTTGTATTTTATTGTGCTTACAAAACCATACAAATCGGTCTTTTATTGTGCAGTTAAAACCGCACTAATCGGTCTTGTAAAAAACTTAAATAACATATTCTATTGTTATACCTGAAACAGGTAGAAATATTATTCGTCCTGGTTTTTTTTTAAAAAACATGGGCATGAAGGTCTCGACAGGTACTTTGATTAAAACAATTACAGTAAAAATACATAAGAGTTCCTCAACCCCTTCACTGTTATATGGAAAGTCCTTGGGAAAGCGATTAGTGAAGTTAAAACCCTTTGACAGTCTTGAATCCAATCAGTTATATTGAAATATCTAAGATGGAGGCATGCAAAAAGTTTAATTACTTTCGTTATGTGTGTAGGAAATATAAAAATATGCCAAGTCGCCGTAAAATCACTACTGAAACAAGTACCTAGTATGAATCATATTTTTCTTTAAGTGCCGTCATGTATCACAGTTCCATGCAGTCATAATGAAATCATGCAATATCGTCTGGATATAATGGTACGGCCTCTAAAATTATCTCCAAGACAGAGCATTCTCTTGACAAAAGAGTTAAAACGAGCTAATATTTTAGCACCAGGTGTACAAATATACGGGGCTATCAATCGCAATAGAAGATTTACGACTTTTTTTTAAAAGCTATTGAGAATAATTCTATCGCGTATTGTACTGACATCCGCGGCTTGGTTTTAACAATGCAAAATGAATATAATCCTGGAGATTGGCGCTTATTTATTAATTCTTCCAAAAGTAGCTTAAAAGCAGTTTTGCTACATGTCACTAATTTAAAAAGTCCTATTCTAAGCACAAATACTAAAGAGACATACGCAACAATGAAAAAAATAATGCAGTTAATTAAATATTAAGACCACAAGTGAAATACCACTTGTGCCGATGAAAAAGATTTTGCTTCCTCTACTCCACATCAAACTGGGTATTGTAAAATAATATAATTATAAAAGCATTGAGCCCAGATGGTGTTGCTTTTACCGAATTGCACCGAATTTTTCCACGATTAAGCGGCATGAAAGTAAAAGAAGGTATGAACTCTAACTACTTTATTAAATAAGATTTATATTTCATATCATAATGTTTTTATTTTACAGGAACTCTTAATGGACCGGACATTCGTCGTCTTATAAAGGACCATGAATTTGAGGTTGCATTGAATGATATCGAGCTATTGGCCTGGAATTGTGTGAAATCAGTAATAGAAAATGTATTAGGAAATCATCGGCCTGAAAACTGGCGAATTTTAATCAAAAATATGCTAACCGCATTTAAAAACTTAAACGTTAGAATGCCATTGAAAATACATTTTTTGCATTACCATGCCGAAAAATTTAATGAACAATCACCAGCCGAGTCTGATAAACATGGCGAGAGATTTCACCAAGTAACAGCCAGGCTCGAAAACTGGTATAGTGGCAAACAACTTGATTCGCTATTCAGGACAGGATGGCTGAGGACAAACGGGCGATGGTACCTACGGTATCACAACGGGACCCTCGGAGGACCCAAGTGAGCTATGCCTTCGGGCGGCTGCCGGATCTAACCTAACCTATTGAAATATTGTAGAGAACAAACGTAATGAATGAATTTCGCAGTGATTTAGATGCGTTTACAAAAGTTTTAAAGGCAAAAAAAGTGGAAAAAAAATTTGCTTGGTTGGGGGCACTCGTTGTTGACACGATGGAAAAAATTAATCCTGAAGCCTGGCAAGTCCAGTGCGTAATGCGAAAGGTCACAAAACGTGACCAAAGAAAAAGGAACTCTTCAACATCAAGTTCTACCAAAGACATTTTAGAATTGTCTATGGAAGGAATTTTTGACGATGATGACCTAAGCTTATGTAAGTAATTTTGTAAACATATGTATACACTTTTGTTGATTAATACCTTAAATATTTTATTTTTAGAACCCTGAAAAATAATACCATACGGATGTTTGTGTTCCTTAACAGTAATCTTTAATGTGATTGAAATGCGTTTTTGTTTGTGAAATAAGTTTAACCAAAAGACTGCCTCTTTATATTTACTTTTTTGATTATTGAATTTTAAAGACTGCCTTGTTATATTTAGGTTTTTTTTAATTTAATTTCTGTTAGTTTTTATTTTGTTAAAAACTGTTCTGAGGCAGCAAAATAAAATTTATAATAAAAAGACCGTCAAGCTAGTTTTAGAAATTATTCAAAATTTATTTCATTATTAATCTTAACAGGTAAAAAAAGAAAAATTATCTGAGTCTAAAAAAATTGAAAGGTAGCCATTAGTTAATCTATTGACAGTATAACAGTTAGATAAAAAGAGTTACATGTATTTGGCTTGCAATCAGTGTTACAATTTACTAACAAACTCCCCCTCAAGCCAAATACAAAAATACATTTTTAAAAATTTCATTATAAATTCATGAATTACAATTTTAATTTCAAAAGGTTACAGGCATTAAGATGCCTGTTTCTACATAAAACTTTTGTGAAAACATCTGCTGCATCTGCATCAGTTGGAACATATTCAACATCGATTGTTTTTTCTTCATACTTCTTACGGATAAATTGATAGCGTATATCGATGTGCTTACTCCTTTTATGCACAGTAGGATTTTTCACCAAAAAAATAGCACTTTGGTTGTCACAAAAAATTGTAGTTGGACTGGTAAGAAGCTCAGAAAGACCAAGCTCATTTAGTAAGTTTCGGTGAAAAATAACCTCTTTGACACCTTGACACAAAGCAACGTATTCTGCTTCCATTGTGTTTAGTGCAACAATTGCTTGTTTACGGGACTCCCAAGCAATGAGACCACCACACATAAACATAACATGCCCAGAATAAGATTATCTGTCGTTAGAGTCAGAGCCCCAGTCAGCATCTGTAAAACATTCAAAATTTTTACAATTAGCAGAAAAAATTATTTTTCCAGCGGGATTCTTTTTAAGATATCGCAAAACGTGTTTTGCTGCTCGAAAGTGTTCATCATGTGGATGACAGTTGTATTGAGATAGCCTCGAGACAGCATGAATAAGGTCTGGCCTTGTTATGACTGCAAGATACATCAAAGCTCCTTTTAAACTCTGATAAGCCTTCATGTCCAAATCTTCACAGTTCTGCTTGCACTTCTCCAAAACTGTACCGCTAGGTAATGGTGTAGATGACGGCTTACAGTTCGCCATACCCCACCGTTCTAATACCTCTTTGGTATATTTATTTTGGTGAATAGTGATGTCACCTCTAGGATCTTCTCTTAAGATTTCCATTCCTAAATAAAACGATATAGGGCCACGATCTTCAGCTTCGACATTTTCGTTCAACTCCATGATAATCTTTTTCATTTCATCTTCTTTGGAACAAGCCAACAGCATATCATCAACATATATTGCAATTATGTTTAAAGAGGTAGCATTTCTGCGCAAGTAAACACACGTATCTGCTTGACACCGAACAAATCCCATCTTAAATAGAATATCATTAACCTTTCGGTTCCATTCGCGTCCTGCTTGTTTTAAACCGTATAACGCTTTTGTAAGTTTACAAACTTTATTGGGAAACTTTTCATCTTCAAACATTTGAGGTTGCAGCATGTAAACTTCGTCTTCAATTTTTCCATTCAGATATACAGAAACTATATCAATGGTTTTGTGTTTTGTTTTGCGGAAATTGCTAACAAAAGTCGTATAATTGAATGACGAACAAGCAACAAGTCTTGCTTTGTATTTCTCAATAGACCCATCTGGCTTACGCTTTAAAGCAAATACCCACTTGCAACCAATTATATTTTTGCCCTTAGGCCTTTCAACAAGATGCCAGGTTTTATTTTTAATCAGCGAATCAAATTCCTTTTTCATAGCTTCCCTCCATTTTGAAGCATTTTCTGAATTCAAAGCTTCAGACACGGATTCAGGGTTTTCTATTATTGAATTTAACATTTCAACACTTTCCATACGGTAAAGTTTTTTTGAGTCGACCTTTTTCACCGCTTTTTAATAATTTTGGCCTACCTCGTTTTCTTTTAGTTCCAGCCGCGATTGCTTCATCTCTGTCAGTCTCATCAGTACTAGACACAGCAGCTTCTTTAACCTCCGACTGTCCATCAGTTTTATTTTCGCCTTCTTCAGCATTGATTTTATTTTCTTTTTCCACAATATTAAAAAATACTTCTTCTTCTTTTTCTCTTTCTGCAATAAAAATTTTATCAAATGATTGTTGAAAGAAAATTACATCTCTTGAAATAACGATTTGCCTAGTAGTGGGATTATAAAAACGATATGCTTTTGTTGTCGACTGATAGCCAACAAATTTCATTTTGTGCCCTTTTGGGAAAAATTTACCTCCTTTTGGCTGTGGAGCTTTGTTGAGAACAACTGCATCGCATCCAAACGGTTTTAAATGAAAAACTGACGGTTTATTACCAACCCACCTTTCGTACGGTGTAACATTGTTTAAAACTTTTGTTGGTGCTCGATTTCGCAAATACGTTGCAGTATTAACAGCTTCTCCCCATAACATTTGTGGCAATCTTGAAGAATAAACACCTCGCCATTTCAACTAATGTCCGGTTCGCTCGTTCAGAAACTCCATTTTGTTGAGGAGAATAGCTCACCGTAGTTTGGTGTATAATTCCCTTTTGTTGAAAATATTCTTTGAATTTTGAGTTTATAAACTTCTTGCCATTATCGCTTCTGACGATTTTTATTTGGCGGCCTGTCTGCTTCTCCGCGGTCCCAGCAAAGATATAGAATGCTTCGAAAGCATCTGATTTGTTTTTAAGAAAATAAGTAGTTGTGTATCGTGAATAGTCATCGATAAAGGTGATAAAATAAGATGCACCACTCAATGTTCTTGTACCAATTGGTCCACATAAATCAGTGTGTATAAGTTCCAGCAAGCCATTTGTTTGAACACTTGCATAACTTTTATATGGTTTGGCAGAAATTTTGCATACTGCACATGTAGCACATTCGATAGATTTTGGCAACTTTAATCTTCGACCATTTACCATATTATTTTCACACAATTTGTTCAAATCATTCATATTTAAATGACCAAATCTCTGGTGCCATTTTAAACCAATACTTTCGTTTATTAAACCACAGACATTTTCAATATTATTTACTTTTTCAACAGACTTTATCTTTGCAACAAACATTTCACCTTTTAAATCAGCTGTTAATATTTTTGTTTTGGTTTTACTTTTCATTGTCGCTTTATTCACAGCAAATTCAACAATATGTCCAGCCTTTACGATTTTGCTGATAGATAAAAAATTTGAGTGCAGTTGAGGTACAAATAAAACGTTATTTAACTCAAAGTTACAGTGAGTTGTTTTAATTTTTATGTTACCAACACCTACAGCTTTAACACTCTCACCCGATGCTAAAACAACCTTTTGTTTACTTTCAGCCAATGCAATAAAATAATCTTTTGATTTGCACATATGAGACGTCGCTCCGCTGTCTAGTATCCACATCTCTGCGTAATCATTTTTGTCGCCGACTAAAGAGCATGCAAAATCATTTTCATATTTCTCTTTGCACTGAGAACGAATATACCCTTTCTTACCACAGCGAAAACATTTGATATTATTTATGTTATTAACTTGATAATTGCTGCTCTGATCTGACATTCTTTGTATTCGCGGCAAACACATTTTCTGTTGTAATGCGATTCATTTTATTTTCTTGGCGCATTTCTTCCTCCAAAATCTTAGATATTAAATTATCATATTTCGGCAAATTGTCACGGCTTTCAATTGCCACAACGAAACTTTCCATTTCATCAGGAAGACTACACAACAACAAAATTGAAAGTAAATCATCATTTAAAGTGACTTCAATTTCTTTCAAATCATCAACTATAGAGCAAAATTCATTCATTTGTGGTGACAATTTATCATTGCTTCGAAATTTAAACTTTATTAATTTTTTAAACAAATTTACTTTTCGTGATGCAGCATTTGATTTGTACATACTGCTTAAAACATTCCAGGCGGCTTTTGCTGTTGTACAATGCTTTATATGAATTAACTCACTTGGTTTAACGCTGAGATTTATCATGGCTAGTGCCTTGCTATCATTGTTACGCCACAACACTTTCTTCGCCTCCTCTACTGGACAAGTTTCAACCACCGTGTTCCATAATACCATTGTGATCAGCAAACTTTTTATCTGGATGCACCATGTTGCATAGTTCTCTCCACTTAATTTCTCGATACTAGCTATACCACTCGACATTTTCCTCTGTGTTTTTTTTTCAACTCCGGATAAAACAAAAAACCAATTGTAATTTATCGTACTTAACCTCAACTTTGTTATACTACAAAATTTTCTTTTTATTAATGCCAAATTTTATTTATTAGCGACCTGGGCCCATAACCTTTGTTAGTTTTTATTTTGTTAAAAACTGTTCTGAGGCAGCAAAATAAAATTTATAATAAAAAGACCGTCAAGCTAGTTTTAGAAATTATTGAAAATTTATTTCAATATTAATCTTAACAGGTAGAGAAAGAAAAATCATCTGAGTCTAAAAAAATTGAAATCTATTGACAGTATAACAGTTAGATAAAAAGAGTTACATGTATTTGGCTTGCAATCAGTGTTACAATTTACTAACAATTTCAAAGACTGCCTTTTTTTATATTAACATTTTTTATTATTTAATATTTATGTTTTTTATTATTTAATTTTAAAGAATGCCTTTTTATATTTACGTTTTTTATTACTTAATTTTATGAAATAAAAGTACAAATTTTTTACTGAATACTGTTAATTTAATTGATAAATTATTTTTTAATCAAAAGTTACTGCATACATTTAAGTAGACAAATTGGAAATATGTTATGCGTTAAATTGCTTGAAAAAATTTGATTTTGTTGGTATATATCAAGATTTATTATTGAATGCAACTCTACTGAAGCAAAAAAATTGCAGGCAAATTGTACAGTGTAAATTGTTGTAGTGTAAAAATACAACGAGGTTGTCAAAAACCGCTGACTAAAATACCAAAAAACGCTTTACTTGTTGAGTGTATTTTGTGTTTTCCTTTTGTTTACAAATTTTACAGTTTTCAAGACAACAAAAATAAATAATATTATTAATTATTACAAAGTTTTATTCCGAAAATATGTGCTAAAATATATTGTAACGTTTATACCTTTTATAAATGTTGGATTATTTCCTTTAAATAAACTTGAGTTCTTTTATTGCATTCAAAAACCGTTGAAATTAGTTATAGAATTAAGAGCACTTTATTTATTTAAATACACTCGGATATTGTTTTTATATCACTTTACTTATTACACTTGTGGTTATACACTTCTATTATCAAACTCACTTTAATACACACCTTACAAGCTCTATTGTAATACTGATCATGTTAGCTGTGTTGTTCGGCTATTTATAGTAACATAGTGGTGTTCGGTAACATTCGACAAAGTTCTCGTATGTACATTCTAGTACATTCGAAAACCGTTAAATTTAAATTAAGACGTTAAGTAATAGGTACGAATAATAGAAGTGCCTAAAAGTATGCTACACATAACAACAAACATCATGTTTGAAAAACCAGCAAAATAAACTAATACAAATACAACTACAGTAACTTTAACTGCTACAACTAAAATAGATTATAATGTAAATTAAGCTATTTAAAAATAAATCTGTAACAATATATTTTTAAATAATGGCTGATGGAGATAAAATAGAAGTACATGACATTACACGCATTGAAGTAGAGGAGCACATTCGTGGATTAGGTCTAGATGATGTCTTAGAAGACCGTGCTGTTTCAGAAGGTATGGTGGGCCAGAAAGATGCTCGTTTCGCCGCTGGTGCTGTCGTACAAATGGTGCGTGAAAACAAAATAGCTGGTCGTTCTATTTTCTTGGCCGGTGAGCCAAGTAGCGGCAAAACTGCTATGGCTGTTAATGTGGTTCAAGCCTTGTGTACAGAAACGCCTCTTACTAGCATGTCCGGCTCGGAAATATGTTTGTTAGAAATTAAACAAACTGAGGATCTGTCACAGGCTTTACTTAAAATTTTTGGTGTACGACTGTGTAAGACTGAAATAATATTTATAATTACCTGCAATAACACTTTAATGAAAATTTTTATTTTTTAAGGTCACGCTAAAAACCACATAAATGGAAACCAATTACGATTTAGGTAACAAAATCATCGTGTGTTTTATTAAGGAGTTAATTCAAGCCAGCGATGTGATAGCTTTTCTGGAAAATTAAACAATTAAAAATTGTTATTGTTTTTACTATTATTTAAATTTTTTTTTTGTTTTGTTTTTACAATTTTCAACATTTAACAATTAACAATTAAAAAACTGATATTGTTTTTACAATTTTCAACAATTAACAATTAAAAAATTTATATTGTTTTTACAATTTTCAACAATTAAAAAATTGATATTGTTTTTACAATTGAAAAATTAAAAAATTGTTATTGTTAATTGTTGAAAAGTGTAAAAACTTTCCCTGAAGAAGCTACCCAATGTGGTAGTGAAATATCGGAAAATAAAATTAAAATTATTTTTTTATTAAAAAAAGTGATCTCAAGCTCAATAGCCATTTCAACTAATGTCCGGTTCGCTCGTTCAGAAACTCCATTTTGTTGAGGAGAATAGCTCACCGTAGTTTGGTGTATAATTCCCTTTTGTTGAAAATATTCTTTGAATTTTGAGTTTATAAACTTCTTGCCATTATCGCTTCTGACGATTTTTATTTGGCGGCCTGTCTGCTTCTCCGCGGTCCCAGCAAAGATATAGAATGCTTCGAAAGCATCTGATTTGTTTTTAAGAAAATAAGTAGTTGTGTATCGTGAATAGTCATCGATAAAGGTGATAAAATAAGATGCACCACTCAATGTTCTTGTACCAATTGGTCCACATAAATCAGTGTGTATAAGTTCCAGCAAGCCATTTGTTTGAACACTTGCATAACTTTTATATGGTTTGGCAGAAATTTTGCATACTGCACATGTAGCACATTCGATAGATTTTGGCAACTTTAATCTTCGACCATTTACAATATTATTTTCACACAATTTGTTCAAATCATTCATATTTAAATGACCAAATCTCTGGTGCCATTTTAAACCAATACTTTCGTTTATTAAACCACAGACATTTTCAATATTATTTACTTTTTTAACAGACTTTATCTTTGCAACAAACATTTCACCTTTTAAATCAGCTGTTAATATTTTTGTTTTGGTTTTACTTTTCATTGTCGCTTTATTCACAGCAAATTCAACAATATGTCCAGCCTTTACGATTTTGCTGATAGATAAAAAATTTGAGTGCAGTTGAGGTACAAATAAAACGTTATTTAACTCAAAGTTACAGTGAGTTGTTTTAATTTTTATGTTACCAACACCTACAGCTTTAACACTCTCACCCGATGCTAAAACAACCTTTTGTTTACTTTCAGCCAATGCAATAAAATAATCTTTTGATTTGCACATATGAGACGTCGCTCCGCTGTCTAGTATCCACATCTCTGCGTAATCATTTTTGTCGCCGACTAAAGAGCATGCAAAATCATTTTCATATTTCTCTTTGCACTGAGAACGAATATACCCTTTCTTACCACAGCGAAAACATTTGATATTATTTATGTTATTAACTTGATAATTGCTGCTCTGATCTGACATTCTTTGTATTCGCGGCAAACACATTTTCTGTTGTAATGCGATTCATTTTATTTTCTTGGCGCATTTCTTCCTCCAAAATCTTAGATATTAAATTATCATATTTCGGCAAATTGTCACGGCTTTCAATTGCCACAACGAAACTTTCCATTTCATCAGGAAGACTACACAACAACAAAATTGAAAGTAAATCATCATTTAAAGTGACTTCAATTTCTTTCAAATCATCAACTATAGAGCAAAATTCATTCATTTGTGGTGACAATTTATCATTGCTTCGAAATTTAAACTTTATTAATTTTTTAAACAAATTTACTTTTCGTGATGCAGCATTTGATTTGTACATACTGCTTAAAACATTCCAGGCGGCTTTTGCTGTTGTACAATGCTTTATATGAATTAACTCACTTGGTTTAACGCTGAGATTTATCATGGCTAGTGCCTTGCTATCATTGTTACGCCACAACACTTTCTTCGCCTCCTCTACTGGACAAGTTTCAACCACCGTGTTCCATAATACCATTGTGATCAGCAAACTTTTTATCTGGATGCACCATGTTGCATAGTTCTCTCCACTTAATTTCTCGATACTAGCTATACCACTCGACATTTTCCTCTGTGTTTTTTTTTCAACTCCGGATAAAACAAAAAACCAATTGTAATTTATCGTACTTAACCTCAACTTTGTTATACTACAAAATTTTCTTTTTATTAATGCCAAATTTTATTTATTAGCGACCTGGGCCCATAACCTTTGTTAGTTTTTATTTTGTTAAAAACTGTTCTGAGGCAGCAAAATAAAATTTATAATAAAAAGACCGTCAAGCTAGTTTTAGAAATTATTGAAAATTTATTTCAATATTAATCTTAACAGGTAGAGAAAGAAAAATCATCTGAGTCTAAAAAAATTGAAAGGTAGCCATTAGTTAATCTATTGACAGTATAACAGTTAGATAAAAAGAGTTACATGTATTTGGCTTGCAATCAGTGTTACAATTTACTAACAATTTCAAAGACTGCCTTTTTTTATATTAACATTTTTTATTATTTAATATTTATGTTTTTTATTATTTAATTTTAAAGAATGCCTTTTTATATTTACGTTTTTTATTACTTAATTTTATGAAATAAAAGTACAAATTTTTTACTGAATACTGTTAATTTAATTGATAAATTATTTTTTAATCAAAAGTTACTGCATACATTTAAGTAGACAAATTGGAAATATGTTATGCGTTAAATTGCTTGAAAAAATTTGATTTTGTTGGTATATATCAAGATTTATTATTGAATGCAACTCTACTGAAGCAAAAAAATTGCAGGCAAATTGTACAGTGTAAATTGTTGTAGTGTAAAAATACAACGAGGTTGTCAAAAACCGCTGACTAAAATACCAAAAAACGCTTTACTTGTTGAGTGTATTTTGTGTTTTCCTTTTGTTTACAAATTTTACAGTTTTCAAGACAACAAAAATAAATAATATTATTAATTATTACAAAGTTTTATTCCGAAAATATGTGCTAAAATATATTGTAACGTTTATACCTTTTATAAATGTTGGATTATTTCCTTTAAATAAACTTGAGTTCTTTTATTGCATTCAAAAACCGTTGAAATTAGTTATAGAATTAAGAGCACTTTATTTATTTAAATACACTCGGATATTGTTTTTATATCACTTTACTTATTACACTTGTGGTTATACACTTCTATTATCAAACTCACTTTAATACACACCTTACAAGCTCTATTGTAATACTGATCATGTTAGCTGTGTTGTTCGGCTATTTATAGTAACATAGTGGTGTTCGGTAACATTCGACAAAGTTCTCGTATGTACATTCTAGTACATTCGAAAACCGTTAAATTTAAATTAAGACGTTAAGTAATAGGTACGAATAATAGAAGTGCCTAAAAGTATGCTACACATAACAACAAACATCATGTTCGAAAAACCAGCAAAATAAACTAATACAAATACAACTACAGTAACTTTAACTGCTACAACTAAAATAAATTATAATGTAAATTAAGCTATTTAAAAATAAATCTGTAACAATATATTTTTAAATAATGGCTGATGGAGATAAAATAGAAGTACATGACATTACACGCATTGAAGTAGAGGAGCACATTCGTGGATTAGGTCTAGATGATGTCTTAGAAGACCGTGCTGTTTCAGAAGGTATGGTGGGCCAGAAAGATGCTCGTTTCGCCGCTGGTGCTGTCGTACAAATGGTGCGTGAAAACAAAATAGCTGGTCGTTCTATTTTCTTGGCCGGTGAGCCAAGTAGCGGCAAAACTGCTATGGCTGTTAATGTGGTTCAAGCCTTGTGTACAGAAACGCCTCTTACTAGCATGTCCGGCTCGGAAATATGTTTGTTAGAAATTAAACAAACTGAGGATCTGTCACAGGCTTTACTTAAAATTTTTGGTGTACGACTGTGTAAGACTGAAATAATATTTATAATTACCTGCAATAACACTTTAATGAAAATTTTTATTTTTTAAGGTCACGCTAAAAACCACATAAATGGAAACCAATTACGATTTAGGTAACAAAATCATCGTGTGTTTTATTAAGGAGTTAATTCAAGCCAGCGATGTGATAGCTTTTCTGGAAAATTAAACAATTAAAAATTGTTATTGTTTTTACTATTATTTAAATTTTTTTTTTTTTTTGTTTTGTTTTTACAATTTTCAACATTTAACAATTAACAATTAAAAAACTGATATTGTTTTTACAATTTTCAACAATTAACAATTAAAAAATTTATATTGTTTTTACAATTTTCAACAATTAAAAAATTGATATTGTTTTTACAATTGAAAAATTAAAAAATTGTTATTGTTAATTGTTGAAAAGTGTAAAAACTTTCCCTGAAGAAGCTACCCAATGTGGTAGTGAAATATCGGAAAATAAAATTAAAATTATTTTTTTATTAAAAAAAGTGATCTCAAGCTCAATAGAAAAAACAACTGCTTATAAAAATTAAAAATATCGAAAACATTCATTTATTATTTAAACAACATTTTTATTTAGTTTTGTTTATTTATTTAAAGTTTTGTTACCTAGCCTATAGGCCATAGTCGGCTATAAACATCTACAAAAACATTTACAATGCTTTTTATTTAAAATATAAAAATAAAATGTAATAGTTTTTAAAGTTAAATACAAAAGAATTAAAAAAAATTTGTTTTTTTAAAGTTGATATAAAATCAATAAATTATTGAAACATTCATTGAATAGTCATTGATTATTTTATTTCTAGTTTAATAATGTCCTTTATTTTTTGTTTTTTTTTAACATTGTTAATTTTAATTTAATAGACCTTGGTATATGTGCACAACAGTATGATTGTTTCTGAAAGAAAATTTTAAATTCAAAATTATTACAATTAACAGTTTGATTCTCTTTTTATCATAAATGATGTATACCTCTATGTACATATGTATGTAAATAACTTAAAGCCAGTCCAACTTCCCTTCATTACTGAAATATTCGGTAAACTGTTGTCGGATAGCTTCTGCGGCACCTTTGCGAGGATTGTAAGCGCAGTGCATGCTGTCAGTATTATCATCTAGAGAGGGTGTTGTGCTGTGCAAATAATTTTCATCTTTTTGCAATAAAAAATTATGCAAAATACAACATGTAAATGTTATTTTTTCCACAGTTTGAGCTTTGAGGTTTATAGGAGATAAAAAAAATCCTGAAACGGTTTGCAAGAATACCAAAACTGTGTTCCACTACATGTCTTGCACGTGATAGTATTGCATTAAAGACTTGCTTCTCTTTTATGGTTGTGTGGTACGGATATGGCTTCATCAAATATGTTTGCGTTGGGAAAGCATCATCCCCGATTACAACATATGGTAGAAGCTTGCTATTCCCCACCACAGATTTTTGTGGCATTTCATTTTCGTTTTCCAAGGCTCTTTTTAGATTGCTCTGGAGAAACACACCAGCGTCATTGCAGCGTCCATTGCATCCATATCGACAAAAATGAATTTGCAATTTGCATCAACTAGAGCCATCAAAATTATACTATGTCCACCTTTATAGTTGTGGTAGAATGCTCCATCTCTACGAGGTGGTCGGAAACTTATGTGTTTTCCAGCTATGGCGCCCAGACAATTAGGGAATTGCCACTTTACAGCGAATTAATTTGAAATTGCTTTCCATTCTGATGAACTGCTGGGAAACTTAATTTAAAGGGTTTTTTTTAAATAAAAATATACATTTATGTATATTTATGCAAAATACCTTCAAATATTCTTCTTACATTTTCATCGTAATTAACTGGCAAACTTCTGGGACAATAGCCGAAATAGTTGAAGTACCCATCCGTGTTTGGTAATTTAGACTTCGAAAAGACTCACCTAAAATAACAGTATTTTTAATTCGTTTACTTTTAATAAGATTGGAGTAATATTATCATTTCCAAAAAATGACATTAAGAAATTGCAACGTAGAAACAGACAATATGATACGTATAAACTTTGTGTAAATTACCAGTGGCAAGGAATCTTAATGTTAAGGCCAACTTTTCGGCTGGAGAAATGGCATCCTTTAACCGTGTATCAGAACGCGTTAAATCTTCCTCTATTAAATTGAGCAACAATTTAAAATGCTAATAATGACGCTTCATCGGTCAACAACAACTCTGATGTTAAAAATGAAAAGGAGCCTCGAGTTTTTCTTTCCTTCCTCCAAGGTTTTATCCACTGCTTGCTTTTCTTTTTTGTAGGAAGAAATGTTGCTTTCTTGCACAAATCTGTTAAACCTTCGAAAGATTCATTTTCTTAATTTTAGAGCAAAATATGAAGGTATGTGTTACAATATCTTCCTTTTCACTGTCATCAGGATCTAAATCCATAGCTTCTCCAATGCACTTAAGCAAATTTTTAATTATATAATTTTTTTTCTTTATTTCCATTGTTTAAATAAAAATGTATCCTCAAATTATGTAGGTCATAATCGTAATCAATTGAGAAATCAAAAGCGAAAAGGAAATGTCAAAAATTAAAAAAAAACATAAGCAAAAGAAAACGAAACTTGCGCAAGTCAATTGCTGAGTTTGAACGTGAAAGCAAGTTCAAAGGAAAATAAAAGAAAATAAAAAACTATCTTGCGCAAGTGACTTGCCTAATGAGAAATTTCCTTAAATTATTTATTTTATTTGGTACAATAATTATTCTGCTTTTTGTTATTATTGATTCAATTCACATTCGTTTCTATTATTTCTGTTTAAAGCTTTAAAAAAAATATATTATTATCATTATGTTAACATGTTATTATATTATTATCATTATGTTAAATGTGTAATGAATTACTATTTTTTTGTACTTTTTTTCTCTTTACTTTAATAAACTTTTGTTATTATTTAAATCAAAACAATGAAACGTTAAAATAATTAATATAGGAAGGATAGCTATAAGAGATATGCCGATATAAGTTAAGTATTGTCTATTAAATGGACAGATTTCAAAGAGGAGGGTATTAAGTCTGTCATAGGAGTAAATTATTCGGGAGGGAACAATGTACCCTATATGGCATCCCACCTCGCCATCGACTCATTTGTCTTTAGAATTGTTTTTTTTTATGAATTTCTTCTTTACTCAAAAATTATATACTCAATGGGTATTAGAGTATATTATGTGTTGCGCGTAAAAAGGAAACGGGTTAAGAACCAACGAGACTTAATATAGAGCTAGCGGATTAACATTTTATACCCCTTAATCTAAGTATTTCTTTTTTCGGTTAGACATATTTTTTTTTTATATTTTCAATTTTTATTATTCTATGCACAACCAACGCGTAACAGTTTAAAAGTTGTTTTTTTTTCATTCATAAGTCTATCTAGGTGATAGCAAAGAATATAAATCATGATTTATATTGTTTGGTGATAGACACTGAACAATGATTTCTTTAATGTCATAAACACCGTGCCATAAGTGTTATATTTATATATTAATATTTTATTCGAACTTTATATATTAAATTTAATGTAAATTATTTTTATTTTGGCTCAAGTTCATTTTATTATTTTATTTTAATTTCCTAAAACATTTTCTAAGTTAAATAAAATTGTAATCATTTAAGAATCTCGGCTTTCCAATGTTAGCCGAGTGGAATGCATTTTCGAAACCAACTACGATTTCATCAACAGCACTCTTTATCGATATATTTATTCATTTTACACATTAAATAATAATTTTGTGACAATATCGATATATTTAGGAAATATAGAAAATAAAACAGTTTTTGCAAAAGTGCAAATGTTTGCAACTAATCTTAGTAAATATTGCGCGATGGGTAGTCATCTTGAAGCGATGCGGGGGCTTACGTGCAGTGTTGCACAACTAAGAACTACCTTTCCCTGTTTGTCAGCGTCTGTTTTCTCCTATGTGGGGATGGCTGATGGACTCGGCCACTGGGTGGTTTTCTCTCTCTCATTCAGATTGGACCACCAAGTGTTGCTGTAATTGGCCCTATGGACCACGGCTGGTCTTTACGACCCCGCCAGGGAGTTGTAGACTCGTATAAATCTACCCTAATCCACGGTGGGACTACATACGCCAAGGAATGCGTGGCCAGGAGGGAGCCTGGTCGCTAGTATGTGAACTCTGGATACCGGTTGACCTCCAGTTTCAATTTAGACTTGCCTGTGCATGTGGGGCTCTGTGCGGGTCGACTTTTCTTTCCCCAATACTCGTGGGAACAGAATTGATTCAACAAAAGTTTCGAATGAGAATTGTGATAATCGGGGAACTTCGAAAGGGACGGACAATGAAGCCTTGCAAAAGGTGGAGAGGTTAGTCTCTGAGGATACTCCGATTAGACGTGGCCAATGGAGAGATCGGATTGAGATGGACATTGAAGCCTCGCAAGAGGTGGAGAGGTTAATCTCTGAAGATACTCCAATGGGTGGAGAGTTAACGGTGAAGGACATTGATGTATCCGCCCCAGCAGGAGTGGAGGCATCTGTCCAGATCACGGAAACCTCGGACCGAACTCTGAGTCTATGCCTTTGGATAAAACCGAGAGGCAGAGACTAAGGAGGAAACGTCGGAGGGCAGGAAGGCTATTGAAAAGATATCGAATCGGATCAATAGCCTTATGGATTAGGAGATGACACCTGAAGTAGAGGGAACAGGGAAAAAGTTTAAGGGTGATAAACCCAGGAACTTTGACCCGAACCAACTACGGAAGGTGGAAACTCTGAGTGTATATCAACTGAATCTGCATCAGAGCAGAGCGGCTTCGGCGGTGATGAAGCGATGTTTTGTGGAGGATGGGTTGGATATAGCCTTGCTACAGGAACCATGGATTGTTAGGGATAACATCATGGGCCTGTCTCGCCAGACCGCCAGTCTGTTTCACTCACAAACGGGGGGGAGATTGAGGACGTGTATTCTGGTGCGTCACGGTGTGTGTGCTGTGCCGATGACGCATCTCTGTTCGCCGGATCTTACGGTGGTAATGATAGGCGCGGGTTCGGGATCGTTTCTGGTGGCGTTGGCTTACCTACCCTATGACACACCGGACTCCCATCCTTCGGAGGAGGTTAGGAATCTGGTGGAGTTCTGTAGGTGAAGGGATATGCCTCTTGTCATGGGCAGTGATGCTAACTAACACAGTACTATATGGGGCAGTACGGATGATAAACACAGGGGACGGCAGTTGCTGGAGTTTGTGGAGTATCATGACCTGCTGGTCCTGAACAGGGGTGTCGAGCCTACTTTCGTGGATGCACGTAGGGCGGAGGTAATCGGCATCACCTTATGCTCTGTCGGTATGCTGGATAGAGTTGGGAATTGGAGAGTGGTGGACAGATTGACCATGTCTGACCACAGGGCTATACAGTTTAGGATTCTATATGGTAGGAGGCGGAGGAAGGCGCGTAGGCGTATCAGGGTGCCGAGGGATACGGATCGCACTAAGTACGAGGAGTGCCTCTCGGGACTTTCGGGGAGTGTTCCACACCGGGCACTCCGGAACACGGAGGATGTTGAGCGGACGGTGGAGTGGGTAAACTCTACTGTCGGACTTGCCTTCGAGAATGCGTGTCCTCTCACGGTAGTGGATGAAAAGGATTCTACTCCATGGTGGAGTAGTGAATTGGAGTCCATGAAGAGGGACACGAGGAGGGCCTTTAATCGTTACATGAGGGAGCGGAATCCAAGCTTATGGGACGAGTATAAGGCGAAGAAGAAGGAGCTGAAGAGAACTATACGTCTTCGGAAACGAAGTACGTGGAGGGAATTCTGCTCCGGCGTGATGGATACATCTGAAGTGGGGAGACTGCAGAGGATGGTGTCTAGAGACCATGTCTCCAGAATGGGGCTTATTCGCAGGAGCGATGGCGGCATGACGGAGACGATGGAGGGGACATTATAGTCGCTGATGGAGGTACATTTTCCTGGAAGTTTCATTTCGAATGACTCATGGGTTCCCGTTAACAGGGGAGCCAGTGAGGTAAGGCGAAGGAATGCTGAAAGTATAGTAACTCTTAATGGGGTTAGAAGTGCGATTTTGTCTTTTGCCCCATTTAAGGCGGCTGGGATGGATGGGATATTTCCTGCATTACTACAGTGGGGTATGAACACTCTACTTGTGGTGATTAGGGAAATATTTGTTGCATGTCTTTCGACAGGGTATATTCCGGTGGCATGGAGGGAGACCAGGGTGGTTTTTCTTCCCAAACCGGGGAAGAGGGACTATACGGAGGCTAAGTCGTTCAGGCCGATCAGTCTTACATCCTTTCTATTGAAGGCAATGGAAAGGGTGTTGGTTGACTTCCTGGAGGAGAATACGCTGATGGATAGGCCATTGAGTGGAAGTCAGCACGCTTACTGGGCTGGGAGGTCTACTGAGACTGCCCTGCACGAATTGGTGAGGGTTGCTGAGAGGGAGGTTTTCAATGGTGATCTGGCTTTGTCCGTATTTATGGACATAGAGGGCGCCTTTGATAGGATCTCTTTTGATAAACTGGGAAATGCTCTCGATAAGCGAGGGTCGATTCTGTTGTGGTGAAGTGGATCGGCGCCATGCTCAGATATAGGGCAGTGAATCTCAGGAGCGGAAGCACCAGGATTCGGGGAAGGGTGGTCAGGGGATGTCCGCAAGGAAGGGTTTTATCACCTATGCTGTGGAACATAACTGTGGACAGCCTTCTCAGGAGACTGGAGGTAATGGGCATACATACGGAAGGGTATGCGGATGATGTGGCAATTATGGTTGGTGGTAAGTTCATGGAGACCATTTTAGGTTGCATGAGACAGGCGCTCAGAGTAACCGAAGAATGGTGTTGTGAACAGGGACTAACCATAAATGCTGGCAAGTCGGATGCTATGCTATTCACGCGGAGAAGGAAGGGCATAGAGATTTAATCCTTAATGCTTTCTGGAACCGAGATCAACGTGTCCAGGAAGGTGAAATATTTGGGGGTAACGCTGCATATGAAACTAACCTGGAATGATCATGTTGAGACAAGGGTACAGAAGGCAAAGCGGATTCTGCATCAGTGTAAACGGGTTTGCGGTCGGAAGTGGGGAATCTCACCTAAGGCTGCACACGGGATTTACACAGTGGTGGTGAGACCGACGATCACTTACGCATCTGTTGTCTGGTGGCCGAAGGCCTATCAGGCGACGATTATGCGGAAGTTGGACGGGGTTCAAAGGATTGCTTGCATTGGTATATGTGGCGCGATACGTACCACACCAACGCAGGCGTTGGAGGCAATGCTGGGACTGCTGCCGTTGGACTTATTTGTAAGGGAGACGGCGGCAAGATCGGCGATTCGGATGCAAGGCGATGGCATGTGGTATCGCTTTGGATCGGTTTTGGGGCATAGGAGAATCCTGGACCTCGTGGATAAAGAGGTTAGGGAGGCTCAGATGCCGATGGAGCGCATGAGTCGGGTGAAAGTGGTTGAAAGGCTACATCACACGCTCATAGCGGATGGATTCATGCACGATGAGTGCATGGAGAATGACATCAGTATCTTTACTGATGGGTCCTTTATGGACGGAAGGGCAGGTGCTGGTGTGTACTCATCTGAGTTGAACTTATCCTGCACCCAGAATCTGGGGGAGTACGTGTCAGTCTATGAGGCAGAAATGCTTGTCTTGCTGCACGGGTTGGACCACCTGTTGAAATGTCGAGTGTATGGGAAGAGAATTCTTATTGCACTTGACAACCAGTCGGTTATAAAACGTATGCAGCGGATAGATGTGAACTCCTCTTTGGTGCTTGAGTGTGTTCTAAAGCTCAATAGGTGTGCCTCTACAAATGAGGTAACGCTGATGTGGGTTAAGGGACACATGGGCATAGTTGGGAATGAGGCTGCTGACGAACTTGCGAAGAAGGAGTCTGAAGCTGTATTCTGCGGACCGGAACCCAGAACTGCTCTGGGTAATGGGTTAGTAATGGGTAAAATTATTTCAGCTCAAGATCTTTTAATATTAAAGAAATGTTCTAATTTTTTATTAATTCTTTCAATATTTCGCTACTCCGTTGTGTATTATCGTCAGGTTGTTCATATTAATATTTATAAATAACTTTTATGATATCTAATTATTTGAGACTTAGGTCATGTAACAGTTTAATTTTTTAAAAATTAACAAACAAAACTAAACAACATTTTATTTTTATACCCGCCACCAAAAAAATCGTGGGGGTATATTCATTTCGTCATTCCGTTTGTAACACATCGAAATATCAATTTTAGACCCTATAAAGTATATATGTATATTCTGAATCAGGGTTTGATTTGATGACGATCTAGCTATGTCCGTCCGTCTGTTGAAAGCACGATAGAGGTCACACCGAAAAAGCTAGGGGGCTCAAATAGACAAGGTTTGTTTGGTATTGAAAATGGGCTAAATCGGAATATTAGGAAGAGAGTTATAGCTCGTAATCCAAGAGTAGGTCGAAAAAACCGTGTCCTTCGAACATCGGAAAAAATGCAATTGTGTCCAAACGCATTAACGTACAGTCATGAAACTTCGAATATATATTTCTCGAGTCAAAGTTATATCTTTTCAAAAAAATTGCTTACATCTATGCATTAGGAAAGGAGTTATAGATCAAAATGTACGAAAATTTTTACCGCGCAGTGTATTTTTCAGTATATTTAAAATTGTAAACCTAATAAAACGGACAAAATTAAATGTACGATTCTGAAATTTTGTACACTTTGCTTTTTGGTAAGAGGCTTTATTGTGACCGAAAATCAATGTGCCACGCCCACTTTTACGCCCACCTCCCATATAACGTTTTACCTAAAATTCATATAATTTCTCTATTTATAAAGATTTTGGAATAATAAAGGACTATATTGAAATATCTAAGTTGTACTCATTAGCAAAAACAGCTTTGACACGCCTACTATGACACCCACTTTTCACGTTGTCTACCGATAATGAAATTTAAAAGCTCATTAAGCCGACAAAATTATAGATATGATGATAAAATTTGCTACGTTTATCCTTCTTATCAATGTAATTCTTATGCCAAAAAATTTAGGTGACACGCCCACTTCAACGCCTACCTCCCATATAACGGTTTATCTTAAATTCATGTAATTTCTCTATTGACAAGGTTTTTGAAAAAATAAAGGACTATATTGAAATATCTAAGTTGTATTTATTATCAGAAACTTTATTGATACGCCTACTTTAATGCCCACTTTCATTGAAAGACTGAATTTACGAAAATATTTTACTAGCATATCGAAGTTATAAAGGGTGGTTACATTTTAAGGCCCGATGTTGATCTATATGTATAAAAGTGAAACTCTGTGTGTGTGTGTGTTAGCTATAGACTCCGAAACTGTAAAACCGATCGGACTCAAACTTTAACCAGTTGTTGTACACATACCAGGGAGTGTTTATGGGTAGAAAAAAGTGGGCGGGGCCACGCCCCTAAAAATTAGTTATCAGTTTTAGCTACTTGCACTTGACCGATTATTCTGAAACTTTGCACACATATCGAGCTGTCATGACTAAAAAATTTCGTGATAAGAAAAATGGGCGGGGCCACGCCCCTAAAAAAATTTTAATTTTGAGGTACTTGCACTGAACCAATTTTTCTGAAACTTTGCACACATACTAAGCTGTCATAACCATATAATTTCGTGATTAGAAAAGTGGGCAGGGCCACGCATATAAAAAAAGGTTATAATTTTGAGGTACTTGCACCAGACCGATATTTCTGAAACTTTGCACACATATCGAGCTGTCATGACTTTACAATTTCGTGATTAGAAAAGTGGGCAATGCCAAGCCCATAAAAAATTATAATTTTTAGTTTTTTGCACTTGATATTTAATTAAAATTCAGAATGCATTTCGATTCATTAAGGGGCGTAGCAACGCGCGTCGGGTTTGGCTAGTTTTAAATAAAACACAAATTATTTAGGAAATTATTTTTATCATTTCTTTTTTTAATGATAATATTTGTATGGTTCAATTATGTATGGAACAAAATATCGGCCAAATGGCCCCCCAACCTCTGCGCCACACCTCTATCCGATGGTCCAAATTTTCAATGACAATATTGATGCTCAATTGTTGGGCACGATGATGAGTCGTGCCCAACAACTATCGTGAAAAACAGCAATGGTTCCCATTCAACGAACTAAAAAGGCATTCACAGATGTTCTAACATTTTATACAGACCTGTTTTGCTGAAATTTAAATATTTTTAACAATTCTCGCGATTGTGGACGAATTTGAACGATTATGTTGACCAAAAGAATCACGAAGTACACAAAATGAATTTTGATTTAAACGCCCATTTTCATAAAAAAACCTGAATAACTTTAACGCGTTGCTTACTTGCGTATCTTTCCACGGTTCAAATTGAGTTAGTCTGAGATTGAGAAATGTCAAATGAAATGCAAAAGAAACTTGTTTACGTGTGGTTCACCTTCAGCATGGGCCCTTAAAATTTAACCACCCTCTAGTAATACATATTTTATTATAAAGAGATTATTCCATAGCGATTAACATAATAATAAATATTGTGCTTTAAATGTACACAAAATTGGTGGTGGGTATAAAAGATTCGGCACAGCCGAATATAGTGCTCTTACTTGTTTTTGTTATCTTATGTTCTCCTGAAGTTATGCTCTATTAAAAATGGGAATTTATGAAAATTTTGACCTAAGTAAAAAAAATTATCTCTAAACATTATAAACAAATTTTAAAATTATACAAAACTTATTTCGTTTGAAAATCTTTTAAAAGCAAAATGTTATAGAAGTTTAAAAATCAAAATCTAATAAATTTCCCGTTTTAGCAAAATGCTGAGAATGTATATTTTGAATCACCCTGTGGCCCTTAAAATTTAACCACGCTTTACAAAAGAATAGATAGATAAAAATATAATTTGACTAAAAAATGTATTTTAAATATTCAAATACATATTTTAAATCTACTGATTCACATTTTTTTATATTTTTAAATCTATAACCTCATAAAACTCTGGGAACAAAAATGTATGTTTAGAGTTGGGCACAAATTGTTACTCTAGCTAATTTTTTGTCAACAAACTCGGTCATTTTCGTTTTCACGAACCCTCATTAAAAATCGCTTGTGGAATGAAAAAGGTTGTTAGCATGCCATCTAGTAGTTGCTAGTAGAGTCATCTATCTTATCATCTTTATCTTATACTAGCCAAACCCGGCGCGCGTTGCTACGCCCCTTAATGAATCAAAATGCATTCTTAATTTTAATTGAATATCAAGTGCAAAAACCTAAAAATTATAATTTTTTTATGGGCGTGGCCCTGCCCACTTTTCTAATCACGAAATTGTAAATCAATATGTGTGCAAAGTTTCAGAAAAGTCGGTCCAGTGCAAGTACTTCAAAATGATTCCTTTTTTTATAGGCGTGTCACTGCCCACTTTTCTAATCACGAAATTGTAAAGTCATGACAGCTCAGTATGTGTGCAAAGTTTCAGAAAAATCGGTCCAGTGCAAGTACCTCAAAATTATAACTTTTTTTTATGGGCGTGGCTCTGCCCACTTTTCTAATCACGAAATCATAAGGTCATGATAGCTCAATATGTGTGCAAAGTTTCAGAAAAATCGGTCCAGTGCAAGTACCTCAAAATGATACTTTTTTTAATGGGCGTGGCACTGCCCACTTTTCTAATGACGAAAGTGTAAAGTCTTGACAGCTCAGTATGTTTACAAAGTTTCAGAAAATTCGGTCCAGTGTAAGTAGCTAAAACTGATAACTAATTTTTTATGGGCGTGGCCCCGCCCACTTTTTCAATAACGAAATTATAAAGCCATGACAGCTCAATATGTGTGCAAAGTTTCAGAAAAATCGGTCCAGTGCAAGTACCTCAATATTAAAACTTTTTAAGGGGCGTGGCCCCGCCCACTTTTCTTATCACGAAATTATTAAGTCATGACAGCTCGATATGTGTGCAAAGTTTCAGAAAAATCGTTCAAGTGCACGTAGCTAAAACTGATAGCTAATTTTTTATGGGCGTGGCCCCGCCCACTTTTTTCGACCATAAACACTCCCTGGTATGTGTACAACAACTTACCAAAGTTTGAGCCCAATCGGTGTTACAGTTTCGGAGTCTATAGCTAACACACACACACACAGAGAGTTTCACTTTTATATATATAGATTTAGCTACAGTACAATAAATGGCGCAGTGTAAGATGAATAAATGCTAATATATATAACTAATATATTTTTATAAAAATGTAAAGAAAAAAGTGGGCGTAGCACATCTATTTTCCGTTATAACAAAGCCTTTGACCAAAATGCCATATGTGCAAAATTTCAGAATCGTACATATAGTTTTGTCAGTTTTATTACGTTTTAAATTTGAAATATACACTGTGCGGTATAAATTTTCGTACATTTTTATCTATAACTCTTTTCCTAATTCATAGATTTAAGCGATTTTCAGGGAAAAATATTCTTTTGACTCGATAAATATATATTCGAAGTTTCATGACTCTACGTTTATGCGTCTGGACACAATTCAATTTTATTCGATGTGCGAAGGGCACGGTTTTTTCGACCTACTCTTGCTTTACGAGCTATAACTCTCTTTCTAATATTCCGATTTAGCCCATTTTCAATACCAAACAAACCTTGTCTATAAGAAAGATTCTGGCAAAATTTGAGCCCCCTAGCTTTTTCGGTGCGACCTTTATCGTGCTTTCAACAGACGGACAGACGGACGGACATAGCTAGATCGTCATAAAATCAAACCCCGATTCAGAATATATATACTTTATGGGGTCTAAAATGGATATTTCGATGTGTTACAAATGGAATGACAAAATGAATATACCCCCACCATTTTTTTGGTGGCGGGTATAAAAATATTTTGTCACTCAGTACAAAGATTTTTAAATGCACTATTTTTAATTATTTCCTATTTGTGTGCAAGCGTTTTTAAAACCTTAAAAATAAAACATATACTTTCCAACGGTATGTACTTAACATACCTAATTAAGCTTCCATACCTTCGATACTCTATTACCAACAATATGTTAGCCTCATTAATAAAATCATTTTTTGGCTATAGAAATTTTTCAAATTTAATTTTTTTATTTATTTGTTATGATAATTAAATAATATATAATAAAAATATAAATAACTTAAGTTTTAAGCTTTGTAAATTTTCAAATAGCCAGTTAATTTTCTTTTGTCTACCTGGTAAACATTTCAGTTCCATCTTATCTTATTTTTCAGTACGGGATATGATATTTTAAACTGTCCTTATTTTTTAAGAAAACAGTTAAGAAATGCACTTGGCTGATGTCCCTCTATACTAATTAAAATACAGTAATTGAATAAACTCGCAAACTCGCTTTCCAGGAATTTTTAAAATTAAATATTTGGTCACTTACTACATAAGGTAAAACCTATTTATCTGTAAACGTATTTAACCTTTTTGTATGTAATAGCATTCATTAAAAATACCCAAAAAATAAAGAAATTCTTTTCTAATTGCCTAGTTGTTCAAAGATTTTTTTTAACATGATCAGGTAAAATACTTTTTTTAGGTATTGTATCTGTTGTAATATATGATCTTAAAAACACTATTTATTGTCATTGTGAAGACATTCGGAAGTCAGTTTTTTTTCGAAACAGCGTTAAAGTTCAGACGTGTGTTATTTACATAATTACTTACATAATTAATCTTCACAACGTCTACGGCTCCTAAAAAATCTAATTTTGAAAATAAAATGTATGCTTCTTTTTGTTTTAATCCCTTTAAAAAAAAGAAGCACAGTTCATCAGATATGCAAAATATTTTCGACGGATTACCAAAAAAATTCCCTACGCTGTCAAAACGGGTGCAAATTTGTGGATTATGCAGGAAACAACTAGGAAAATTGAAAGAATTGCAGGATTTGAATAGTAATGAGCCTTGCGTTAAAGTTATTGCACATGAAGACAGAAGTAATTCTGGGAATGTTGAGAGTACTGTTGCTGGTGATGATTATTAAAACTTTTCAGTAGAAGGTATAAGTTCAAAGAATGACTGTGAAAACCAATATCATAAGGATGCACTAGAAGTTCTTGAACAAATAAAAGAGAAGTATAAAACGTCACAAAGTAAAGCTGAAAAAATTCAACTTCTAACGCTTGCTCCATTAACATGAAGTTGTGAAAAAATAATGACTGAGTTTGGAACATCTAAACGAGAAGCAACAATTGCTAAAAAGTTGGTTGCTAAGCATGTGATTATCACACTCCCAAGCAAAAAGAAGGGAAAAACTTAAGACAGCGAAACTGTTACTCTAGTAACTCAGTTTTATCAGCGAGATGATATGAGTCGCCTAATGCCAGGGATGAAAGACTGTGTATCAGTACGAATCGATGGCAAAAAAGTTCAAATGCAGAAGCGGATGGTTCTTTGCAACCTTAATGAGTTATTTGCAACATTTCAATCTGAAGACGAGGATGTTAAAATTGGCTTCACAAAATTTATTCAACTGAGGCCAAAACATTGTGTTTTAGCAGGAAGCAGCGGAACTCACACAGTATGCGTTTGCATATGCCACGAAGGAAATCAACTTAAAGTACTTAACTGATAATTCGCCATATGATTTGCGCGATTACCGTGATTGCCTTAAATTGACTATGTGTCCTAATACAGCAACCTCTTGCCACTTAGGTGAATGTATAAAGTGCCCGGAAACGACATTCATCAAAGAAAATTTAATTAACTCCTTCGATCGAGAATGTATTGAGGAGATCTTGGCTTCAGACTGAAAGATGCACATTAAAAACAATAACTTTAAATATGGATGATTTTGTGGAAGAAATGTGTAGAAGATTGCTAAATTTAGGAACTCATGACTTTTTAGTTAAAGAGCAATGGTCATTCTTCAAGGATTTTAAGATGCATTTAAAGTCTGGTGAATTCGTTATTTCTTTTGATTTTGCAGAAAACTATAAATATTTTGTTCAGGATGCCATACAAGCGTTTCACTTCAACAACGTCCAAGCAACTATATTCACAGTAGTTGTTAACTACAAAAATGACAAAAAACTAGAACACAAAAGTATGGCAATCATATCCGACGATTTGAAACATGACACTGTTGCAGTGTATGAATTCCAGAAGAAAATTCTAAATTATTTAAAATCAAGATTTACAGTAGAGAAGGTATACTACGTTTCGGACGGAGCTCGTCAACATTTTAAAAACAAAAGTAGCTTTGCAAATCTAACAGCTCATGAAAAAGATTTTGGAATTCCAGCTGAGTGGCATTTTCATCCTACTGCTCATGGTAAAGGAGCATGCGATGGTGTTGGCGCAAATCTAAAAAGAAATGCGGCGAAGTATAGCCGTCAGTGTTTTCATCAAGATCGCATCTTAGATCCAAATGCTTTATTCCATTGGACAAAAAATTTTTGTAAAGATACAGAAATAGTTTTTAGTAGCAAAGAGGATCGTGAGGAAGCATTGAAAACACTGAAGAGCAGATTCGACTCAGCAGTAACAATCGATGGCACCGCTCAATACCATGCTTTTATACCACTTGTCGATGGAAGACTTAAGTTGAAAAAATTTTCAACCTCTACTCAATGCGATTTCTTTCCAAACCCAAAAATTAAACCACCAGCAAAATCAACAGCTGAACCCAGTAACGCCAAGAAAGGATTGAGAAAAAAGCAGCAACTTAAAGCGATAAATTAGTGATGAAAGACTGGGTAGGTTTAAAAATAGTAATGATATAAATGGATCTAATGTGATTAAGATAAAAATCGATTAAGTTATTTATATTTTATTTTTTTAATTATCATAACAAATAAATAAAAAAATTATTTAATTATCATAACAAATAAATAAAAAAATTAAATTTTCGAAATTTCTATAGCCAAAAAATGATTTTATTCATGGTTTTAGAAACGCTTGCACACAAATAGGAAATAATTAAAAATAGTGCATATAAAAATCTTTGACTAAGTGACAAAATATTTTTTTTTATAGTTATCCTACTCGCATCCCACTAAGCGACCTTAAAGCAAAAGCCTGAAAGAAAAGCCCTAAGCTTTCTTCTGAGCAAAAAAGAAAGATTTGGAAAGATTGAAGAAATAGCTATCTAAACTATTTGGGACAAATTTTGCTGAGAGCAATAGGTAATAAGTTACAGGGATGAGAAGAAACACCTACTTGGCCAAAATGTCAAATTTTGACCCCCTATATCTCAGAGAGTACTTGACCAATCTTATTAAAAATTTGCATCTGAGCTATTATTCAATAGGACTAGCGTTGGTGCAAATTTCATCCCGATCATCGCTTTCAAAAGTTGGTACACTTGAGACGAAATGACCCATATGTTTACAAAATCACTTTTTTTATTGAAAAACTAATTTTTTTTGTTAAAAATCCAAAAAAATTTTTTAAGTTTGATGGAGTATAAAAAAAATTATATAAAAGTAGATATTTTTTTTCCTCTTTTTGTTAGTTTATATTCTTATCTAACAACGTATTTAAAAATTAGTGCCTACTTTTTACAACTTAAAAAACTGCGGTTTTTTAAATGCCTAAATTCATGATTTTTACTCAAATATTAGGTATTTAATACGAGTAGTGTTTAATATCATACATTGTGCATAACGATTTAAAATTTTGAATGGTTAAAAAAATTATTGTATACCATTAATAGACAAAATCCCCGAAGGATTTTGAAAATTCAGCTCTAGTTTTTTTAAAGCCCACTGAAATTTTTAATTTTTTTAAAATAAATAAATGTTTTAGTGAATTTTGAAAATACAGTGCAGCAAGCAATTAATAAATTAGATCCAAATTGTTTTCCATCTTTGTATGCGGTTCGAACCGAAAAGCAAAAATTAGTACCATCTTTATTAACAACGGAAATTTTGCCAGAAGTGGACTTAAAAAGCATTATGCGTAACACAGCAACAAGTATATTTGAACTTTGTGATGTTCAAGAAGATATAAGTAAAATATCGTTAATTTGTAAGTGGGGTATGGATGGAAGCTCCAGTCATGGCTGCTATAAGCAAAAATTTTAAAACGAAAACCATACAGATCAGTTTATGCTTTTCATAGCATTTGTGCCACTAAAGTAAGTACATTCGAGTATTTACTTAGTTATATTCATATATGTGCTATTTTAAAAAATTTAAAATTAATTTTTATTTTTAAAAATGGTAAACTTGACATAAAAAAAGTAATATGGGATTATAAAACACTATCTTCAACGCTGTATTGTAAGCCTATTAAATTTTTGTAAGAAAAGGAGAAGCCTGATCTAGTGAAAAAACTTTTCGGCGAAATTGATGAGAAAATTAAAAATATAGAATATGATGTTATTGAAATGAAAGGCGATACAAATTCATCAAGTAGGTGTTTTATTTGCAAAGAAAGTCCGACGAAAATGAACAAAAACTTCAAAAGTGGTCAATTGTAAATATGGACTTTCAACGCTTCATTGTTGGATAAGATTCTTTGCATGCTTGCTACATATTCCTTACCGAATCCGAATACTATTTAATACTGTATTTTATATTTTATTTTGACTGTGTGTGAACTTGCTTAGACACACAATTCACACACAGATCTTTAATTACCCTTTTCTTTCCATTTGAATTCGCATTGTAAGTAAATTCAATCTTAGCTCTAAGTTTGTTTAAGTTTTTTAAAAATAATAAAAGTCAGTCTGAATAAGCAACTAAAAGATAACGTTGTTGGATTAAAAAAAGTTTTGTTATTTTCTAATTTAAACAAAAATAGAAATAACATTACAAATAAATGATTCGGACCACAGTAAAAATTTTAAAAGTGAGAATTTAATAAATAATTTTTAATTTAAAATCATAACTACTGGGACTGCAGTTAATAAATAATTTGGAATAAGTGAAAAACTAAAATCTTGTTTAATAAAGAAAAATCACAACAAGAAAATATCAGCAATTTTAAAGAAAAACTGTATTATACTTACAATAATATATACATATATAACCTGCTAAGACTACAAAACAAAAAAAACTAACACTAACCCGAAGGCGTTTTTTTGAGCGACTTTGTCATAGTGACATTTTCATTTATGATTCAAACTAGATCTCAAGGCGTAATTTCTATGACATCTTCACTATAGATACACAGTAAAAAAGTAAGTAGAAAGTAATCGACATTGTCTGTTATTATTCGACAAAAAGATGAACTCTGCTGGAATTTGTCTGCTACAAGTATTCGTCAATGGTTAAAGAAAAATAAATAACGCATTATTAAAGATTAATTTGTTTTTTTGCATTGAAAAATATTGAAACTAGGCAACATTGTCTGTTATGAGTGGACTTAAAGACGAGTTTTTCTGCTGTGCGTAACAGTTTGAAAAAATATAACTGTTCTTTTTTCTTCTTAAATTGTTTTTTGTGCTTTTTGTAATTTCAATTCAAGGTTAAATGTTTCATTTCGTTAGTTTAGTAAAGTTCTCAGTGAATAGTGGTTGGTTAATTTTAATTATTAAAGGTGATATCTATGCGCCGATTACTTGTGACGATTTGGCTAGAGAAATTTTCGACTCGAATTTAATTTCCCAATACAAGTATGATGGCACAAAAAGCAAGAAAGTCCTGAAGTTGTATTCGAATCTAATAACAGCTTTAAAAGGTTAGTGCTTATAAATATTAAATTAAAAATAAGTTTTATTAGATACCAAGTTCTGTGCGTAGCGTAAATAATTTTTTTATATTTTTATTTAAAAAGAATGTACAAGCTTCCAGTCTTTTGGAAAATTCCTTTGCTACTTACGCGCGGCTATTAAAAAAGTAAAAACTAGGGACGCTAAACGCCACTCTAGAAAAGATGAATCCAAGATATGTATGTGTGGACAGCCAAGAAACTCAAATGACTTAAACAATTAGCAATTCATTAATTATTTTTTTACGACTCTTTTAAAACTTATTACTCTATGATTATTATAACTAAAAAATTAAATATTAATGTCTGATTTTTTTTAAGTTACTTTTTTATTATATTATTTTATTTCTTATATTATTTTGAACAATATTGAAATTTACAGAATTAATGAGTGCCTTAACTTATTTTTAATAAAAAATTTTAAATATTCACAATACATAAAATTGGTTTCTCTGTACGGTTCTCTGGGATTAAAATCCATAGCATAAAAATTCATGTATGAAACGTTAGTCAGAAAGTCCTTAATAGTCTCTGTTATAGCGACATATAAAAGAAAAATTCACAGAGGAAACAAAGTGATTTTGTCCGCTACGAATCTCTAGAATGGCGACGTATTACATAAAAAGTCATATCTGATAATCGATAATATTGTCTGTTAGAACTTGCTAATACTCGGACGCTTACCGGACAAAATCAATTCGGGTCATCTATGATGTTTTGGATAATTGTTTAAAAAATTCATGTATGACGCCAAAGAAAATTCTGCATGTGTCATGGATGTTTTAACATTGTCAGCGCTTTTCACAATGAATCATCATGACATTCGCCACTGGGAAGGAATACAAAATTCAAAGAAGTTTTTGAAAATAAAACAACAGAATATCAACGTTTCCAGAAAAAGATCAAAAACAAAGTTTAAAACAACTGCAGAGTGTCAACAAAAACAACAAAGCTTGCAGTATAATATCAACAACAACGTTTAAAACAACGGCAGAGTATCAACAGAAACAACAATGTTTACAACATAATATTAACAACAAAGATTTACAACAGTAAAGGTGAATTCACCCATTTGTTCTGAACAAAATTTTTTCCGGAGAATAACATTTTTTACTGAGAGTTTTCTGCAGAACGATTCACCCATTTAAGAAAATTTGTCCGAAAAAACAAAGCTGCCATATAATATAAAATGCAAACAGTTGTACAAAGTGGAAGCACCGCTAGCAAACTATGTAAATAAATACAAACGTAAATTATTTCATTAAAATATATGTGAAGAAAATGTCGGATAGAAGAAAACTAAAATTATTATTTTTAATTGAAGTGCATAAAGTCAATTTGTTTGCAAAAGAAATTTATAAAAAAAAATCGAAAATAAAAAGAGTCGCTCCTATTTCATTCCATAAACCCTGTTTTAAATAATTATTTTTTTATGCACTATTGCTCATGTCATACAAACATTTTCTTCCTGGTTTTTTTAATTCTTCTATTAATTTTTGAGCAATATTTTCATTAAATTCCATTTTAATTATTAATTTTCGGCAAAAACAATTTTTGTATAATAAATGTACTGACACTGTGTGATGTGGCAACCAAATTCAATTTTCATGTAAATATTAAAAAAAAGTGGCATCCCAATTCAGTTTCTTCTGAACAAGAATTAAAATTAAACCAATTCAAGAAAAATCTTTCTGAACAAAATAATCTCTCTCTCTCTCAAAAGTAAAACATCAAACTCAATATAAAAAAAATTTGTTCTGAACTAAAATTTTATGGGTGAATCCAGCTTAAGGAGAATTAATAATCCTGAAGAAGAGAAAATAGCGGACACAAGGATATTAACAGAGTAAACAAGATTAATTTATTTTTATACATTATTAAATAAGTAGTGTGTACCTTTTTTGTATTATGTATGTGCTTAAGTGATAAAGGGTTTTTAGATCAGCCTCAGTTTTGATAAATAAATGGAAAATTAATTATTGTTTGAGAAAGGAAATACCAATTTGCACTTTTGACTCCGTACAGAGCGTAGTATAGTGTTTCTTGTTGAAATGGAAAATAATTTAGTGCCTTAATCTGGTACTGAACTGTATCAGAGATATCCCAAAATTCGATGGGAAAGAACAAAGCCAACTGCCTGATTTTTTGGAGCAGGCTGAAGCCTAGCTACCGTCTATCGCGGCATTTGAGGAAAACAACAGATATGTTCTGTTTGAATATGTAAAAAATAAGTGTTGAAAAGTATTACTACAGCATAAACAATATTAGAAATAGGCTACATAACAGGAGAATTACGCATGCTGAAGAGGGCTTTTCTGCGGACGAAATAAAGAGAATTTCATTAGTGGTTTTTAAAGACCACCTACCTGAACCGACTAAAACTATAAATTTTCGCCAGAAACCCGCAGACTTTAGAGGAAGCTTTCAAAATAATTCTTAAAGTCAGGAATTTCGTTTGGACTATTATTTTGAATTTTTGGAGTTTGATTTTAATGATAAATTTGATGGGTTAATAGGAAATAATATTTTAGCAGATCTTGATTTTGTTGTAGATTATGGAAATAGGCATATGAAAACAAAAGCAGCATGTATCCCTATCTACCTTAATAAAAGCGTAGAGGATTATAAAATTGTGTGTAACAATATGAACGTTGTTGCAATCCTCAATAACGAAATAGAATGTAGTGACACAGATTCGACGAAGGTTATCGGCTTGGTATTTTATTTTTTAAGTAAATGTAAATGGGATATTAAGATAATGGGAATTTTAATATTAAATTTGGTTATGCAGGGATAGTTTTTTTTTTTAAATTCAAGGACTTTGTTAATGTTGTTATGGGATGGAACTTTAAACAAATCGATAATGTTGGAACAGTTGCAAATAGATAGCCGTAGGTTGGCTAGGACTGGGCAGTCTGCCAAGATGTGAAAGATGTGTTACAGAAGTAGCATACAGGTTGGGCAGTTCTGTTCATCAAATGTTGGTGAGTAATTTTTGTGTGTGTAATACCATAGACAGACGACAGCGTTAATTTGCATTAGAATCTTACTAATGCAAATTAAAATTTTGCTGTGACAGACGACAGTTTTTGCATTTAGTAAAAATTGTAAATGCACTAGCAATCACAAATCTGAACATATTACTACAAGTTGGGATGGCAGTAGGACACTCTGAAATAAGAGAAAGGGAATTGTGGAAATTCGTAGGTTTAATGGTATATTTTCATGTAGGTATATGGTATTTTTTAAAGGACCGTAACAGCACTTTTTGGGAGAGTGACGTGCTTACGATGGACGATACCAGTATTAAGGAAAACTTTCACCTAAACAGAAAGGCATTCCAAAAAATATGCAAAAAAGTTCAACATATCGAATTTATTTTAATTTTTGATTTTTTGATTGATTGCCGACCGTGTTGCTATATTGAAATTGCTAAATTCAGTATTAATTCAATATGATTTAGTGCATTTACGTGAAATCTAATACACATTGAAATGGAGATAATTCAAAAGTTAATTTAAATTAAGACTTTTAATGCATATTAACGCTGTCGTCTGTCTATGGTATAAGGCGTAGCCTTGTGAAACATTTGTAAGCAGTTGGTTGATATTGGTAGAAAAAATGTGATCTGTTTTGTAGGATTAAGGATTCTGTATGGATGATTGTATTTCATCCATTTGCGTTCTAGGGACGTATTAAGTTTTGAGGTAGCACATCTGTTTAGAAATTGTCTGCATTTAGGTATATACATATAAGTAGGTTGGTTGCAGGTATACTGTTTTTGAAGCTAGGCTGCCTCTTTGCCTGTGAAACCGATGTGGCTTGGGATCAAAAGTAGTTTAATCTTCTTATTCATCTTTATAATTTGTTATTGTATAGAGATAATTTATTCATTTTTATTATTTTGCTTTAAGGCAGTCTTAAATACCGAACGGCTATCTGTGCAGATAATATATTTGCTAAATGAATTTTCCGCTAGCTTTAAGGCTTTAATTTTTGCTATTGCTTCGGTTTCAAATATCGTTGCCTCCTAAAGTAATATTCCTATTTTTTTGGTACTTCCAGCTTCATCACTTATGGCAAAGCCTACATGTTTTGTAGTTTTTAAACCATCTGTGAAGATAAAGTGCCAGTTATTTTTGCTATATTCCTTGAATATTGTAACGATACTTTCGCCGGAATATACTCAGCCTTTATTCCAGGTCGCTACAAGAAAGTTTTAACACTACTTTTTGGTATAAATATTTAATTACTTTGTTTAGTTTTTCTTTTACTTATAGTAAAATTTCTGTTAATTTTCAACTTAATTCTTATTCTTCCAGCTAATCCATATACGGTGTTTTGATAGTATGTTCCACTTCTGTTATATTTTGGCCTGTATTGACAATTGTCTGACTTCCCTGGATTTGTATTCACCACTTCCTTCGTACTTTAATGTCTCTGGTGTATACTTGTCAAGTCTGGACAGTTATTTTTATTTAACAAATGCAAATGCGACAATTAAATTACTAATCGGATGTTTACTTTTATTATTGTTATTTGATTCCGTGACTTACAAATCACCAATCAAGGGTCTACGGATTTATAATTTGGTGTCGTGACTAGTGAATAACTAACCAAATGTCTACGTGTTATAATTTGATGTCGTTACTAGAAAATCACGAATCAAAAATCTACGTGTTATAATTTGATGTCGTGACTGGAAAATCACTAACCAAATGTCTATGTGTTATAATTTGATGTCGTGACTGGAAAATCACTAATCAAGGGTCTACGTGTTATAATTAAATGTCGTGACTAGAAAATCACTAACCAAATGTCTACGTGTTATAATTTTATGTCGTGACTAGAAAATCACTAACCAAATGTCTACGTGTTATAATTTTATGTCGTGACTAGAAATCACTAACCAAATATATATGGGTTATAAATTGATGTCGTGACTAGAAAATCACTAACCACATGTCTACGTGTTATATTTGGATGTCGTGACTGGAAAATCACTAATCAAATATCTATGTGTTATAATTTGATGTCGTGACTAGCAAATCTCTAACCAAATGTCTACGTGTTATAATTTGATGTCGTGACTAGAAAATCACTAACCAAATGTCTACGTGTTATTATTTGATGTCGTGACTGGAAAATCACTAATTAAATGTCTACGTGTTATAATTTGATGTCGTGACTAGAAAATTGCTGACCAAATGTCTACGTGTTAAATTTGGATGTCGTGACTAGAAAATCACTATCCAAATGTCTACGTGTTATAATTTGATGTCGTGACTAGAAAATCACTAACCAAATGTCTACGTGTTATAATTTGATGTCGTGACTAGAAAATCACTAATCAAATGTCTACGTGTTATAAATTGATGTCGTGACTAGAAAATCACTAACCAAATGTCTACGTGTTATAATTTGATGTCGTGACTAGAAAATCACTAACCAAATGTCTACGTGTTATAAATTGATGTCGTGACTAGAAAATCACTAACCAAATGTCTACGTGTTATAATTTGATGTCGTGACTAGAAAATCACTAATAAAATGTCTACGTGTTATAATTTGATGTCGTGACTAGAAAAACACTAATCAAAGGTCTACGGGTTATAATTTGATGTCGTGACTAGAAAAACACTAATCAAAGGTCTACGGGTTATAATTTGATGTCGTGACTAGAAAATCACTATCCAAATGTCTACGTGTTATAAATTGATGTTGTGACTGGAAATCACTAATCAAATGTCTACGTGTTATAAATTGATGTCGTGACTAGAAAATCACTAACCAAATGTCTACGTGTTATAATTTGATGTCGTGACTAGAAAATCACTAACCAAATGTCTACGTGTTATAAATTGATGTCGTGACTAGAAAATCACTAACCAAATGTCTACGTGTTATAATTTGATGTCGTGACTAGAAAATCACTAATAAAATGTCTACGTGTTATAATTTGATGTCGTGACTAGAAAAACACTAATCAAAGGTCTACGGGTTATAATTTGATGTCGTGACTAGAAAATCACTATCCAAATGTCTACGTGTTATAAATTGATGTTGTGACTGGAAATCACTAATCAAATGTCTACGTGTTATAAATTGATGTCGTGACTAGAAAATCACTAACCAAATGTCTACGTGTTATAATTTGATGTCGTGACTAGAAAATCACTAATAAAATGTCTACGTGTTATAATTTGATGTCGTGACTAGAAAAACACTAATCAAAGGTCTACGGGTTATAATTTGATGTCGTGACTAGAAAACCACTATCCAAATGTCTACGTGTTATAATTTGATGTCGTGACTAGAAAATCACTAATCAAATGTCTACGTGTTATAATTTGATGTCGTGACTAGAAAATCACTAACCAAATGTCTACGTGTTATAATTTGATGTCGTGACTAGAAAATTGCTAACCAAATATCTACGTGTTATAATTTGATGTCGTGACTAGAAAACCACTATCCAAATGTCTACGTGTTATAATTTGATGTCGTGACTAGAAAATCACTAATCAAATGTCTACGTGTTATAAATTGATGTCGTGACTAGAATATTGCTAACCAAATATCTACGTGTTATATTTGGATGTCGTGACTAGAAAATCACTATCCAAATGTCTACGTGTTATAATTTGATGTCGTGACTAGAAAATCACTAATCAAATGTCTACGTGTTATAAATTGATGTCGTGACTAGAAAATTGCTAACCAAATATCTACGTGTTATAATTTGATGTCGTGACTAGAAAACCACTATCCAAATGTCTACGTGTTATAATTTGATGTCGTGACTAGAAAATCACTAATCAAATGTCTACGTGTTCTAAATTGATGTCGTGACTAGAATATTGCTAACCAAATATCTACGTGTTATATTTGGATGTCGTGACTAGAAAATCACTATCCAAATGTCTACGTGTTATAATTTGATGTCGTGACTAGAAAAACACTAATCAAAGGTCTACGGGTTATAATTTGATGTCGTGACTAGAAAATCACTAATCAAATGTCTACGTATTATAAATTGATGTCGTGACTAGAAAATTGCTAACCAAATATCTACGTGTTATAATTTGATGTCGTGACTAGAAAACCACTATCCAAATGTCTACGTGTTATAATTTGATGTCGTGACTAGAAAATCACTAATCAAATGTCTACGTGTTATAAATTGATGTCGTGACTAGAATATTGCTAACCAAATATCTACGTGTTATATTTGGATGTCGTGACTAGAAAATCACTATCCAAATGTCTACGTGTTATAATTTGATGTCGTGACTAGAAAATCACTAACCAAATGTCTACGTGTTATAAATTGATGTTGTGACTGGAAATCACTAATCAAATGTCTACGTGTTATAAACTGATGTCGTGACTGGAAAATCACTAATTAAATGTCTACGTGTTATAATTTGATGTCGTGACTAGAAAATTGCTGACCAAATGTCTACGTGTTATAATTTGATGTCGTGACTAGAAAATCACTATCCAAATGTCTACGTGTTATAATTTGATGTCGTGACTAGAAAATCACTAACTAAATGTCTACGTGTTATAATTTGATGTCGTGACTAGAAAATCACTAATCAAATGTCTACGTGTTATAAATTGATGTCGTGACTAGAAAATCACTATCCAAATGTCTACGTGTTATAATTTGATGTCGTGACTAGAAAATCACTAACCAAATGTCTACGTGTTATAATTTGATGTCGTGACTAGAAAATCACTAATCAAATGTCTACGTATTATAAATTGATGTCGTGACTAGAATATTGCTAACCAAATATCTACGTGTTATATTTGGATGTCGTGACTAGAAAATCACTATCCAAATGCCTACGTGTTATAATTTGATGTCGTGACTAGAAAATCACTATCCAAATGTCTACGTGTTATAATTTGATGTCGTGCCTAGAAAATCACTATCCAAATGTCTACGTGTTATAATTTGATGTCGTGACTAGAAAATCACTAACCAAATGTCTACGTGTTATAATTTGATGTCGTGACTAGCAAATCTCTAACCAAATGTCTACGTGTTATAATTTGATGTCGTGAGTAGAAAATCACTAACCAAATGTCTACGTGTTTTTATTTGATGTCGTGACTGGAAAATCACTAATTAAATGTCTACGTGTTATAATTTGATGTCGTGACTAGAAAATTGCTGACCAAATGTCTACGTGTTAAATTTGGATGTCGTGACTAGAAAATCACTATCCAAATGTCTACGTGTTATAATTTGATATCGTGACTAGAAAATCACTAACCAAATATCTACGTGTTATAATTTGATGTCGTGACTAGAAAATCTCTAACCAAATTTCTACGTGTTATAATTTGATGTTGTGACTGGAAATCACTAACCAAATGTCTACGTGCTATATTTGGGTGTCGTGACTAGAAAATCACTATCCAAATGTCTACGTGTTATAATTTGATGCCGTGATTAGAAAATCACTAACTAAATGTCTACGTGTTATAATTTGATGTCATGACTAGAAAATCACTAATCAAATGTCTACGTGTTATAAATTGATGTCGTGACTAGAATATTGCTAACCAAATATCTACGTGTTATATTTGGATGTCGTGACTAGAAAATCACTATCCAAATGTCTACGTGTTATAATTTGATGTCGTGACTAGAAAATCACTAACCAAATGTCTACGTGTTATAATTTGATGTCGTGACTAGAAAATCTCTAACCAAATTTCTACGTGCTATAATTTGATGTCGTGACTAGAAAATCACTAATCAAATGTCTACGTGCTATAATTTGATGTCGTGACTAGAAAATCTCTAACCAAATTTCTACGTGTTATAATTTGATGTTGTGACTGGAAATCACTAACCAAATGTCTACGTGCTATATTTGGGTGTCGTGACTAGAAAATCACTATCCAAATGTCTACGTGTTATAATTTGATGTCGTGACTAGAAAATCACTAATCAAATGTCACGTGTTATAAATTGATGTCGTGACTAGAAAATTGCTAACCAAATATCTACGTGTTATATTTGGATGTCGTGACTAGAAAATCAATAACCAAATGTCTACGTGTTATAATTTGATGTCGTGACTAGAAAATCACTAATCAAATGTCTACGTGTTATAAATTGATGTCGTGACTAGAAAATTGCTAACCAAATATCTACGTGTTATATTTGGATGTCGTGACTAGAAAATCACTATCCAAATGTCTACGTGTTATAATTTGATGTCGTGACTAGAAAATCACTATCCAAATGTCTACGTGTTATAATTTGAAGTCGTGACTTGAAATCACTAACCAAATGTCTACGTGCTATATTTGGATGTCGTGACTAGAAAATCACTATACAAATGTCTACGAGCTATAATTTGATGTCGTGACTAGAAAATCACTAATCAAATGTCTACGTGTTATAATTTGATGTCGTGACTAGAAAAACACTAATCAAAGGTCTACGGGTTATAATTTGATGTCGTGACTAGAAAATCACTATCCAAATGTCTACGTGTTATAATTTGATGTCGTGACTAGAAAATTGCTAACCAAATATCTACGTGTTATAATTTGATGTCGTGACTAGAAAACCACTATCCAAATGTCTACGTGCTATAATTTGATGTCGTGACTAGAAAATCACTAATCAAATGTCTACGTGTTATAATTTGATGTCGTGACTAGAAAAACACTAATCAAAGGTCTACGGGTTATAATTTGATGTCGTGACTAGAAAATCACTATCCAAATGTCTACGTGTTATAATATGATGTCGTGACTAGAAAATCGGTAACCAAATGTCTACGTGTTATAGTTTTATGTCGTGACTGGAAAATCACTAATCAAATGCCTACGTGTTATAATTTGATGTCGTGACTGGAAAACCACTAACAAAATGTCTACGTGTTATAATTTGATGTCGTGACTAGAAAATCACTAATCAAATGCCTACGTGTTATAATTTGATGTCGTGACTGGAAAACCACTAACAAAATGTCTACGTGTTATAATTTGATGTCGTGACTAGAAAATCACTAATCAAAGGTCTACGGATTATAATTTGATGTTGTGACTAGAAAAACACTAATCAAATGCCTACGTGTTATAATTTGATGTCGTGCCTAGAAAATCACTAACCAAATGTCTACGTGTTATAATTTGATGTCGTGACTAGAAAATAACTAGCCAAATGTCTACGTGTTATAATTTGATGTCGAGACTAGAAAATCACTAACCAAATGTCTACGTGTTATAGTTTGATGTCGTGACTGGAAAATCACTATTAAAGGTCTACGTGTTAAAATTTGATGTCGTGACTAGAAAATCACTAACCAAATGTCTATGTGTTATAATTTAATGTCGTGCCTAGAAAATCACTATCCAAATGTCTACGTGTTATAGTTTGATGTCGTGACTAGAAAATCACTAACCAAATGTCTACGTGTTATAATTTGATGTCGTGACTAGAAAAACTCAAACCAAATGTCTATGTGTTATAAATTGATGCCGTGACTAGAAAATCACTAACCAAATGTCTACGTGTTATAATTTGATGTCGTGACTAGAAAATCACTAATCAAAGGTCTACGGGTTATAATTTGATGTCGTGACTAGAAAATCACTAACCAAATGTCTATGTGTTATAAATTGATGCCGTGACTAGAAAATCACTTACCAAATGTCTACGTGTTATAATATGATGTCGTGACTAGAAAATCACTAACCAAATGTCTACGTGTTATAATTTGATGTCGTGACTAGAAAATCACTAACCAAATGTCTATGTGTTATATATTGATGTCGTGACTAGAAATTCACTAACCAAGTGTCTACGTTTTATAATTTGATGTCGTGACTAGAAAATCACTAATCAAAGGTCTACGGGTTATAATTTGATATCGTGACTAGAAAATCACAAACCAAATGTCTATGTGTTATAAATTGAAGCCGTGACTAGAAAATCACTAACCAAATTTCTACGTGTTATAATTTGATGTCGTGACTAGAAAATCACTAATCAAAGGTCTACGGGTTATAATTTGATGTCGTGACTAGAAAATCACTATCCAAATGTCTACTTGTTATAATTTGATGTCGTGACTAGAAAATCACTAACCAAATGTCTACGTGTTTTAGTTTTATGTCGTGACTAGAAAATCACTAACCAAATCTCTGCGTGTTATAATTTGATGTCGTGACTAGAAAATCACTAATCAAAGGTCTACTTGTTATAATTTGATGTCATGACTAGAAAATCACTAATCAAATGCCTACGTGTTATAATTTGATGTCGTGACTAGAAAATCACTATCCAAAAGTCTAGTGGTTATAATTTGATGTCGTGACTAGAAAATCACTAATCAAAGGTCTACGGGTTATAATTTGATGTCGTGACTAGAAAATCACTAACCAAATGTCTACGTGTTATAATTTGATGTCGTGACTAGAAAAATCACTAACCAAATGTCTACGTGTTATAATTTGATGTCGTGACTAGAAAATCACTAATCAAAGGTCTACGGGTTATAATTTGTGTCGTGACTAGAAAATCACTATCCAAATGTCTACTTGTTATAATTTGATGTCGTGACTAGAAAATCACTAACCAAATGTCTACGTGTTATAATTTGATGTCGTGATTAGAAAATAACTAACCAAAGGTCTACATGTTATAATTTGATGTCGTGACTTGAAATCACTAACCAAATGTCTACGTGCTATATTTGGATGTCGTGATAGAAAATCACTATACAAATGTCTACGTGTTATAATTTGATGTCGTGACTAGAAAATCACTAACCAAATGTCTACTTGTTATAATTTGAAGTCTTGACTGGAAAATGACTTATGAAATGTCTACGGTTATAGTTTGATATCGTGACTGGAAAATCACTAACCAAAGGTCTACGTGTTATAATTTGATGTCGTGACTTGAAATCACTAACCAAATGTCTACGTGCTATATTTGGATGTCGTGACTAGAAAATCACTATACAAATGTCTACGTGTTATAATTTGATGTCGTGACTAGAAAATCACTAATCAAAGGTCTACGGGTTATAATTTGATGTCGTGACTAGAAAATCACTATCCAAATGTCTACTTGTTATAATTTGATGTCGTGACTAGAAAATCACTAACCAAATGTCTACGTGTTATAATTTGATGTCGTGACTTGAAATCACTAACCAAATGTCTACGTGCTATATTTGGATGTCGTGACTAGAAAATCACTATACAAATGTCTACGTGCTATAATTTGATGTCGTGACTAGAAAATCACTAATCAAAGGTCTACGGGTTATAATTTGATGTCGTGACTAGAAAATCACTATCCAAATGTCTACTTGTTATAATTTGATGTCGTGACTAGAAAATCACTAACCAAATGTCTACTTGTTATAATTTGATGTCGTGACTAGAAAATCACTAACCAAATGTCTACGTGTTATATTTGGATGTTGTGACTAGAAAATCACTATACAAATGTCTACGTGTTATAATTTGATGTCGTGACTAGAAAATCACTAACCAAATGTCTACGTGTTATAATTGGATGTCGTGACTAGAAAATCACTATCCAAATGTCTACGTGTTATAATTTTATGTCGTGACTAGAAAATTACTAACCAAATGTCTACGTGTTATAATTTGATGTCGTGACTACAAAATCTCTAACCAAATTTCTACGTGTTATAATTTGAAGTCGTGACTTGAAATCACTAACCAAATGTATGCTTGTTATAATTTGATGTCGTGACTAGAAAATCGCTAACCAAATGTTTCCGTGTTATAGTTTTATGTCGTGACTAGAAAATCACTAACCAAATGTCTACGTGTTATAATTTGATGCCGTGACTAGAAAATCACTAATCAAAGGTCTACTTGTTATAATTTGATGTCGTGACTAGAAAATCACTAACCAAATGTCTACGGGTTATAATTTGATGTCGTGACTAGAAAATCACTAACCAGATGTCTACGTGTTATAATTTGATGTCGTGGCTAGAAAAATCACTAACCAAATGTCTACGTGTTATAATTTGATGTCGTGACTAGAAAATCACTATACAAATGTCTACGTGTTATAATTTGATGTCGTGACTAGAAAATCACTAGTCAAAGGTCTACGGGTTATAATTTGATGTCGTGACTAGAAAATTACTAACCAGATATCTACGTGTTATAATTTGATGTCGTGACTGGAAAATCACTAATGAATTGTCTACGGTTATAGTTTGATATCGTGACTGGAAAATCACTAACCAAAGGCATACGTGTTATAATTTGATGTCGTGACTTGAAATCACTAACCAAATGTCTACGTGCTATATTTGGATGTCGTGACTAGAAAATCACTATACAAATGTCTACGTGTTATAATTTGATGTCGTGACTAGAAAATCACTAACCAAAGGTCTACGTGTTATAATTTGATGTCGTGACTTGAAATCACTAACCAAATGTCTACGTGCTATATTTGGATGTCGTGACTAGAAAATCACTATCCAAATGTCTACTTGTTATAATTTGATGTCGTGACTAGAAAATCACTAACCAAAGGTCTACGTGTTATAATTTGATGTCGTGACTAGAAAATCACTCTACAAATGTCTACGTGTTATAATTTGATGTCGTGACTAGAAAATCACTAGTCAAAGGTCTACGGGTTATAATTTGATGTCGTGACTAGAAAATTACTAACCAAATGTCTACGTGTTATAATTTGATGTCGTGACTAGAAAATCACTAACCAAATATCTACGTGTTATAATTTGATGTCGTGACTGGAAAATCACTAACCAAAGGCATACGTGTTATAATTCGATGTCGTGACTAGAAAATCACTATCCAAATGTCTACTTGTTATAATTTGATGTCGTGACTGGAAAATCACTAATGAAATGTCTACGGTTATAGTTTGATATCGTGACTGGAAAATCACTAACCAAAGGCATACGTGTTATAATTTGATGTCGTGACTTGAAATCACTAACCAAATGTCTACGTGCTATATTTGGATGTCGTGACTAGAAAATCACTATACAAATGTCTACGTGTTATAATTTGATGTCGTGACTAGAAAATCACTAGTCAAAGGTCTACGGGTTATAATTTGATGTCGTGACTAGAAAATTACTATTCGAATGTCTACTTGTTATAATTTGATGTCGTGACTAGAAAATCACTAATCAAAGGTCTACGGGTTATAATTCGATGTCGTGACTAGAAAATCACTATCCAAATGTCTACTTGTTATAATTTGATGTCGTGACTGGAAAATCACTAATGAAATGTCTACGGTTATAGTTTGATATCGTGACTGGAAAATCACTAACCAAAGGCATACGTGTTATAATTTGATGTCGTGACTTGAAATCACTAACCAAATGTCTACGTGCTATATTTGGATGTCGTGACTAGAAAATCACTATACAAATGTCTACGTGTTATAATTTGATGTCGTGACTAGAAAATCACTAGTCAAAGGTCTACGGGTTATAATTTGATGTCGTGACTAGAAAATTACTATTCGAATGTCTACTTGTTATAATTTGATGTCGTGACTAGAAAATCACTAATCAAAGGTCTACGGGTTATAATTCGATGTCGTGACTAGAAAATCACTATCCAAATGTCTACTTGTTATAATTTGATGTCGTGACTAGAAAATCACTAACCAAATATCTACGTGTTATAATTTGATGTCGTGACTGGAAAATCACTAATGAAATGTCTACGGTTATAGTTTGATATCGTGACTGGAAAATCACTAACCAAAGGCATACGTGTTATAATTTGATGTCGTGACTTGAAATCACTAACCAAATGTCTACGTGCTATATTTGGATGTCGTGACTAGAAAATCACTATACAAATGTCTACGTGTTATAATTTGATGTCGTGACTGGAAAATCACTAGTCAAAGGTCTACGGGTTATAATTTGATGTCGTGACTAGAAAATCACTATCCAAATGTCTACTTGTTATAATTTGATGTCGTGACTAGAACATCACTAATCAAAGGTCTACGGGTTATAATTCGATGTCGTGACTAGAAAATCACTATCCAAATGTCTACTTGTTATAATTTGATGTCGTGACTAGAAAATCACTAACCAAAGGTCTACGTGTTATAATTTGATGTCGTGACTTGAAATCACTAACCAAATGTCTACGTGCTATATTTGGATGTCGTGACTAGAAAATCACTATATAAATGTCTACGTGTTATAATTTGATGTCGTGACTAGAAAATCACTAACCAAAGGTCTACGTGTTATAATTTGATGTCGTGACTTGAAATCACTAACCAAATGTCTACGTGCTATATTTGGATGTCGTGACTAGAAAATCACTATACAAATGTCTACGTGTTATAATTTGATGTCGTGACTAGAAAATCACTAATCAAAGGTCTACGGGTTATAATTTGATGTCGTGACTAGAAAATCACTATCCAAATGTCTACTTGTTATAATTTGATGTCGTGACTAGAAAATCACTAACCAAATGTCTACGTGTTATAATTTGATGTCGTGACTAGAAAATTGCTAACCAAATGTCTACGTGTTTTATTTGGATGTCGTGACTAGAAAATCACTATCCAAATGTCTACGTGTTATAATTTGATGTCGTGACTAGAAAATCACTAACCAAATGTCTACGTGTTATAATTTGATGTCGTGACTACAAAATCTCTAACCAAATTTCTACGTGTTATAATTTGAAGTCGTGACTTGAAATCACTAACCAAATGTCTACTTGTTATAATTTAATGTCGTGACTAGAAAATCGCTAACCAAATGTTTACGTGTTATAGTTTTATGTCGTGACTAGAAAATCACTAACCAAATTTCTACGTGTTATAATTTGATGCCGTGACTAGAAAATCACTAATCAAAGGCCTACGTGTTATAATTTGATGTCGTGACTAGAAAATCACTAATCAAAGGTCTACGGGTTATAATTTGATGTCGTGACTAGAAAATCACTATCCAAATGTCTACTTGTTATAATTTGATGTCGTGACTAGAAAATCACTAACCAAATGTCTACGTGTTATAATTTGATGTCGTGACTAGAAAATTGCTAACCAAATGTCTACGTGTTTTATTTGGATGTCGTGACTAGAAAATCACTATCCAAATGTCTACGTGTTATAATTTGATGTCGTGACTAGAAAATCACTAACCAAATGTCTACGTGTTATAATTTGATGTCGTGACTACAAATTCTCTAACCAAATTTCTACGTGTTATAATTTGAAGTCGTGACTTGAAATCACTAACCAAATGTCTACGGGTTATAATTTGATGTCGTGACTAGAAAATCACTAACCAAATGTCTACGTGTTATAATTTGATGTCGTGGCTAGAAAAATCACTAACCAAATGTCTACGTGTTATAATTTGATGTCGTGACTAGAAAATCACTAATCAAAGGTCTACGGGTTATAATTTGAGGTCGTGACTAGAAAATCACTATCCAAATGTCTACTTGTTATAATTTGATGTCGTGACTAGAAAATCACTAACTAAATATCTACGTGTTATAATTTGATGTCGTGACTGGAAAATCACTAATGAAATGTCTACGGTTATAGTTTGATATCGTGACTAGAAAATCAGTAATCAAAGGTCTACGGGTTATAATTTGATGTCGTGACTAGAAAATCACTATACAAATGTCTACGTGTTATAATTTGATGTCGTGACTAGAAAATCAGTAATCAAAGGTCTACGGGTTATAATTTGATGTCGTGACTAGAAAATCACTATCCAAATGTCTACGTGTTATAATTTGATGTCGTGACTTGAAATCACTAACCAAATGTCTACTTGTTATAATTTAATGTCGTAACTAGAAAATCGCTAACAAAATGTTTACGTGTTATAGTTTTATTTCGTGACTAGAAAATCACTAACCAAATGTCTACGTGTTATAATTTGATGTCGTGACTACAAAATCTCTAACCAAATTTCTACGTGTTATAATTTGAAGTCGTGACTTGAAATCACTAACCAAATGTCTACTTGTTATAATTTGATGTCGTGACTGGAAAATTACTAACCAAAGGCATATGTGTTATAATTTGATGTCGTGACTTGAAATCACTAACCAAATGTCTACGTGCTATATTTGGATGTCGTGACTAAAAAATCACTATACAAATGTCTACGTGTTATAATTTGATGTCGTGACTAGAAAATCAGTAATCAAAGGTCTACGGGTTATAATTTGATGTCGTGACTAGAAAATCACTATCCAAATGTTTACGTGTTATAATTTGATGTCGTGACTTGAAATCACTAATCAAATGTCTACGTGCTATATTTGGATGTCGTGACTAGAAAATCACTATACAAATGTCTACGTGTTATAATTTGAAGTCGTGACTTGAAATCACTAACCAAATGTCTACTTGTTATAATTTAATGTCGTGACTAGAAAATCGCTAACAAAATGTTTACGTGTTATAGTTTTATTTCGTGACTAGAAAATCACTAACCAAATGTCTACGTGTTATAATTTGTTGTCGTGACTAGAAAATCACTTACCAAATATCTACGTGTTATAATTTGATGTCGTGACTGGAAAATCACTAATGAAATGTCTACGGTTATAGTTTGATATCGTGACTGGAAAATCACTAACCAAAGGCATACGTGTTATAATTTGATGTCGTGACTTGAAATCACTAACCAAATGTCTACGTGCTATATTTGGATGTCGTGACTAGAAAATCACTAACCAAATGTCTACGTGTTATAATTTGATGTCGTGACTAGAAAATCACTAATCAAAGGTCTACGGGTTATAATTTGATGTCGTGACTAGAAAATCACTATCCAAATGTCTACTTGTTATAATTTGATGTCGTGACTAGAAAATCACTAACTAAATATCTACGTGTTATAATTTGATGTCGTGACTGGAAAATCACTAATGAAATGTCTACGGTTATAGTTTGATATCGTGACTGGAAAATCACTAACCAAAGGCATACGTGTTATATTTTGATGTCGTGACTTGAAATCACTAACCAAATGTCTACGTGCTATATTTGGATGTCGTGACTAGAAAATCACTATACAAATGTCTACGTGTTATAATTTGATGTCGTGACTAGAAAATCAGTAATCAAAGGTCTACGGGTTATAATTTGATGTCGTGACTAGAAAATCACTATCCAAATGTCTACGTGTTATAATTTGATGTCGTGACTTGAAATCACTAATCAAATGTCTACGTGCTATATTTGGATGTCGTGACTAGAAAATCACTATACAAATGTCTACGTGTTATAATTTGATGTCGTGACTAGAAAATCACTAATCAAAGGTCTACGGGTTATAATTTTATGTCGTGACTAGAAAATCACTATCCAAATGTCTACTTGTTATAATTTGATGTCGTGACTAGAAAATCACTAACCAAATGTCTACGTGTTATAATTTGATGTCGTGACTAGAAAATTGCTAACCAAATGTCTACGTGTTTTATTTGGATGTCGTGACTAGAAAATCACTATCCAAATGTCTACGTGTTATAATTTGATGTCGTGACTAGAAAATCACTAACCAAATGTCTACGTGTTATAATTTGATGTCGTGACTACAAAATCTCTAACCAAATTTCTACGTGTTATAATTTGAAGTCGTGACTTGAAATCACTAACCAAATGTCTACTTGTTATAATTTGATGTCGTGACTAGAAAATCGCTAACCAAATGTTTACGTGTTATAGTTTTATGTCGTGACTAGAAAATCACTAACCAAATTTCTACGTGTTATAATTTGATGCCGTGACTAGAAAATCACTAATCAAAGGTCTACTTGTTATAATTTGATGTCGTGACTAGAAAATCACTAACCAAATGTCTACGGGTTATAATTTGATGTCGTGACTAGAAAATCACTAACCAAATGTCTACGTGTTATAATTTGATGTCGTGGCTAGAAAAATCACTAACCAAATGTCTACGTGTTATAATTTGATGTCGTGACTAGAAAATCACTAATCAAAGGTCTACGGGTTATAATTTGAGGTCGTGACTAGAAAATCACTATCCAAATGTCTACTTGTTATAATTTGATGTCGTGACTAGAAAATCACTAACTAAATATCTACGTGTTATAATTTGATGTCGTGACTGGAAAATCACTAATGAAATGTCTACGGTTATAGTTTGATATCGTGACTGGAAAATCACTAACCAAAGGCATATGTGTTATAATTTGATGTCGTGACTTGAAATCACTAACCAAATGTCTACGTGCTATATTTGGATGTCGTGACTAGAAAATCACTATACAAATGTCTACGTGTTATAATTTGATGTCGTGACTAGAAAATCACTATCCAAATGTCTACTTGTTATAATTTGATGTCGTGACTAGAAAATCACTAACTAAATATCTACGTGTTATAATTTGATGTCGTGACTAGAAAATCACTATCCAAATGTCTACTTGTTATAATTTGATGTCGTGACTAGAAAATCACTAATCAAAGGTCTACGGGTTATAATTCGATGTCGTGACTAGAAAATCACTATCCAAATGTCTACTTGTTATAATTTGATGTCGTGACTAGAAAATCACTAACTAAATATCTACGTGTTTCAATTTGATGTCGTGACTAGAAAATCACTAATCAAAGGTCTACGGGTTATAATTTGAGGTCGTGACTAGAAAATCACTATCCAAATGTCTACTTGTTATAATTTGATGTCGTGACTAGAAAATCACTAACTAAATATCTACGTGTTATAATTTGATGTCGTGACTAGAAAATCACTATCCAAATGTCTACTTGTTATAATTTGATGTCGTGACTAGAAAATCACTAATCAAAGGTCTACGGGTTATAATTCGATGTCGTGACTAGAAAATCACTATCCAAATGTCTACTTGTTATAATTTGATGTCGTGACTAGAAAATCACTAACTAAATATCTACGTGTTATAATTTGATGTCGTGACTGGAAAATCACTAATGAAATGTCTACGGTTATAGTTTGATATCGTGACTGGAAAATCACTAACCAAAGGCATATGTGTTATAATTTGATGTCGTGACTTGAAATCACTAACCAAATGTCTACGTGCTATATTTGGATGTCGTGACTAGAAAATCACTATACAAATGTCTACGTGTTATAATTTGATGTCGTGACTGGAAAATCACTAGTCAAAGGTCTACGGGTTATAATTTGATGTCGTGACTAGAAAATCACTATCCAAATGTCTACTTGTTATAATTTGATGTCGTGACTAGAAAATCACTAATCAAAGGTCTACGGGTTATAATTCGATGTCGTGACTAGAAAATCACTATCCAAATGTCTACTTGTTATAATTTGATGTCGTGACTAGAAAATCACTAACCAAAGGTCTACGTGTTATAATTTGATGTCGTGACTTGAAATCACTAACCAAATGTCTACGTGCTATATTTGGATGTCGTGACTAGAAAATCACTATATAAATGTCTACGTGTTATAATTTGATGTCGTGACTAGAAAATCACTAACCAAAGGTCTACGTGTTATAATTTGATGTCGTGACTTGAAATCACTAACCAAATGTCTACGTGCTATATTTGGATGTCGTGACTAGAAAATCACTATACAAATGTCTACGTGTTATAATTTGATGTCGTGACTAGAAAATCACTATCCAAATGTCTACTTGTTATAATTTGATGTCGTGACTAGAAAATCACTAACCAAATGTCTACGTGTTATAATTTGATGTCGTGACTAGAAAATTGCTAACCAAATGTCTACGTGTTTTATTTGGATGTCGTGACTAGAAAATCACTATCCAAATGTCTACGTGTTATAATTTGATGTCGTGACTAGAAAATCACTAACCAAATGTCTACGTGTTATAATTTGATGTCGTGACTACAAAATCTCTAACCAAATTTCTACGTGTTATAATTTGAAGTCGTGACTTGAAATCACTAACCAAATGTCTACTTGTTATAATTTGATGTCGTGACTAGAAATCGCTAACCAAATGTTTACGTGTTATAGTTTTATGTCGTGACTAGAAAATCACTAACCAAATTTCTACGTGTTATAATTTGATGCCGTGACTAGAAAATCACTAATCAAAGGTCTACTTGTTATAATTTGATGTCGTGACTAGAAAATCACTATTCAAATGTCTACGGGTTATAATTTGATGTCGTGACTAGAAAATCACTAACCAAATGTCTACGTGTTATAATTTGATGTCGTGGCTAGAAAAATCACTAACCAAATGTCTACGTGTTATAATTTGATGTCGTGACTAGAAAATCACTAATCAAAGGTCTACGGGTTATAATTTGAGGTCATGACTAGAAAATCACTATCCAAATGTCTACTTGTTATAATTTGATGTCGTGACTAGAAAATCACTAACTAAATATCTACGTGTTATAATTTGATGTCGTGACTGGAAAATCACTAATGAAATGTCTACGGTTATAGTTTGATATCGTGACTGGAAAATCACTAACCAAAGGCATATGTGTTACAATTTGATGTCGTGACTTGAAATCACTAACCAAATGTCTACGTGCTATATTTGGATGTCGTGACTCGAAAATCACTATACAAATGTCTACGTGTTATAATTTGATGTCGTGACTAGAAAATCAGTAATCAAAGTTCTACGGGTTATAATTTGATGTCGTGACTAGAAAATCACTATCCAAATGTCTACGTGTTATAATTTGATGTCGTGACTTGAAATCACTAATCAAAGGTCTACGTGCTATATTTGGATGTCGTGACTAGAAAATCACTATACAAATGTCTACGTGTTATAATTTGAAGTCGTGACTTGAAATCACTAACCAAATGTCTACTTGTTATAATTTAATGTCGTGACTAGAAAATCGCTAACAAAATGTTTGCGTGTTATAGTTTTATTTCGTGACTAGAAAATCACTAACCAAATGTCTACGTGTTAAAATTTGTTGTCGTGACTAGAAAATCACTTACCAAATATCTACGTGTTATAATTTGATGTCGTGACTGGAAAATCACAATGAAATGTCTACGGTTATAGTTTGATATCGTGACTGGAAAATCACTAACCAAAGGCATACGTGTTATAATTTGATGTCGTGACTTGAAATCACTAACCAAATGTCTACGTGCTATATTTGGATGTCGTGACTAGAAAATCACTAACCAAATGTCTACGTGTTATAATTTGATGTCGTGACTAGAAAATCACTAAACAAAGGTCTACGGGTTATAATTTGATGTCGTGACTAGAAAATCACTATCCAAATGTCTACTTGTTATAATTTGATGTCGTGACTAGGAAATCACTAACTAAATATCTACGTGTTATAATTTGATGTCGTGACTGGAAAATCACTAATGAAATGTCTACGGTTATAGTTTGATATCGTGACTGGAAAATCACTTACCAAAGGCATACGTGTTATAATTTGATGTCGTGACTTGAAATCACTAACCAAATGTCTACGTGCTATATTTGGATGTCGTGACTAGAAAATCACTATACAAATGTCTACGTGTTATAATTTGATGTCGTGACTAGAAAATCAGTAATCAAAGGTCTACGGGTTATAATTTGATGTCGTGACTAGAAAATCACTATCCAAATGTCTACGTGTTATAATTTGATGTCGTGACTTGAAATCACTAATCAAATGTCTACGTGCTATATTTGGATGTCGTGACTAGAAAATCACTATACAAATGTCTACGTGTTATAATTTGAAGTCGTGACTTGAAATCACTAACCAAATGTCTACTTGTTATAATTTAATGTCGTGACTAGAAAATCGCTAACAAAATGTTTACGTGTTATGGTTTTATGTCGTGACTAGAAAATCACTAACTAAATGTCTACGTGTTATAATTTGTTGTCGTGACTAGAAAATCACTTACCAAATATCTACGTGTTATAATTTGATGTCGTGACTGGAAAATCACTAATGAAATGTCTACGGTTATAGTTTGATATCGTGACTGGAAAATCACTAACCAAAGGCATACGTGTTATAATTTGATGTCGTGACTTGAAATCACTAACCAAATGTCTACGTGCTATATTTGGATGTCGTGACTAGAAAATCACTATACAAATGTCTACGTGTTATAATTTGATGTCGTGACTAGAAAATCACTAATCAAAGGTATACGGGTTATAATTTGATGTCGTGACTAGAAAATCACTATCCAAATGTCTACGTGTTATAATTTGATGTCGTGACTTGAAAACACTAATCAAATGTCTACGTGCTATATTTGGATGTCGTGACTAGAAAATCACTATACAAATGTCTACTTGTTATAATTTGAAGTCGTGACTTGAAATCACTAACCAAATGTCTACGTGCTATATTTGGATGTCGTGACTAGAAAATCACTATACAAATGTCTACGTGTTATAATTTGATGTCGTGACTAGAAAATCACTAATCAAAGGTCTACGGGTTATAATTTATGTCGTGACTAGAAAATCACTATCCAAATGTCTACGTGTTATAATTTGATGTCGTGACTTGAAATCACTAATCAAATATCTACGTGCTATATTTGGATGTCGTGACTAGAAAATCACTAACCAAATGTCTACGTGCTATATTTGGATGTCGTGACTAGAAAATCACTAACCAAATGTCTACGTGCTATATTTGGATGTCGTGACTAGAAAATCACTATTAAAGGTCTACGTGTTAAAATTTGATGTCGTGACTAGAAAATCACTAACCAAATGTCTATGTGTTATAATTTAATGTCGTGACTAGAAAATCACTAACCAAATGTCTACGTGTTATAATTTGATGTCGTGACTGGAAATCACTAACCAAATGTCTACGTGCTATAATAGGGTGTCGTGACTAGAAAATCACTAACCAAATGTCTACGTGCTATATTTGGATGTCGTGACTAGAAAATCACTATACAATTGTCTACGGGTTATAATTTGATGTCGTAATTAGAAAATAACTAACCAAATGTCTACGTGTTATAATTTGATGTCGTGACTCGAAAATCACAACCAAATGTCTACGGGTTATAATCTGATGTCGTGACTAGAAAATCACTAAAAAAATATCTCCGTGTTATATTTGGATGTCGTGCCTAGAAAATCACTATCCAAATGTCTACGTGTTATAATTTGATGTCGTGACTAGAAAATCACTAACCAAATGTCTATGTGTTATAATTTGATGTCGTGACTAGAAAATCACTAATCAAAGGTCTACGTGCTATAATAGGGTGTCGTGACTAGAAAATCACTAATCAAATGTCTACGTGTTATAATTTGATGTCCTGATTAAAAAATCACTAACCAAATGTCTACGTGTTATAATTTGATGTCGTAATTAGAAAATAACTAACCAAATGTCTACGTGTTATAATTTGATGTCGTGACTCGAAAATCACTAACCAAATGTCTACGTGCTATATTTGGATGTCGTGACTAGAAAATCACTATACAATTGTCTACGGGTTATAATTTGATGTCGTAATTAGAAAATAACTAACCAAATGTCTACGTGTTATAATTTGATGTCGTGACTCGAAAATCACAACCAAATGTCTACGGGTTATAATCTGATGTCGTGACTAGAAAATCACTAAAAAAATATCTCCGTGTTATATTTGGATGTCGTGCCTAGAAAATCACTATCCAAATGTCTACGTGTTATAATTTGATGTCGTGACTGGAAATCACTAACCAAATGTCTACGTGCTATAATAGGGTGTCGTGACTAGAAAATCACTAACCAAATGTCTACGTGCTATATTTGGATGTCGTGACTAGAAAATCACTATACAATTGTCTACGGGTTATAATTTGATGTCGTAATTAGAAAATAACTAACCAAATGTCTACGTGTTATAATTTGATGTCGTGACTCGAAAATCACAACCAAATGTCTACGGGTTAAAATCTGATGTCGTGACTAGAAAATCACTAACCAAATGTCTACGTGCTATATTTGGATGTCGTGACTAGAAAATCACTAACCAAATGTCTACGTGCTATATTTGGATGTCGTGACTAGAAAATCACTATTAAAGGTCTACGTGTTAAAATTTGATGTCGTGACTAGAAAATCACTAACCAAATGTCTATGTGTTATAATTTAATGTCGTGACTAGAAAATCACTAACCAAATGTCTACGTGTTATAATTTGATGTCGTGACTGGAAATCACTAACCAAATGTCTACGTGCTATAATAGGGTGTCGTGACTAGAAAATCACTAATCAAATGTCTACGTGTTATAATTTGATGTCCTGATTAAAAAATCACTAACCAAATGTCTACGTGTTATAATTTGATGTCGTAATTAGAAAATAACTAACCAAATGTCTACGTGTTATAATTTGATGTCGTGACTCGAAAATCACAACCAAATGTCTACGGGTTATAATCTGATGTCGTGACTAGAAAATCACTAAAAAAATATCTCCGTGTTATATTTGGATGTCGTGCCTAGAAAATCACTATCCAAATGTCTACGTGTTATAATTTGATGTCGTGACTAGAAAATCACTAACCAAATGTCTATGTGTTATAATTTGATGTCGTGACTAGAAAATCACTAATCAAAGGTCTACGGGTTATAATTTGATGTCGTAACTAGAAAATCACTAACCAAATGTCTACGTGTTATAGTTTGATGTCGTGACTGGAAAATCACTATTAAAGGTCTACGTGTTAAAATTTGATGTCGTGACTAGAAAATCACTAACCAAATGTCTATGTGTTATAATTTAATGTCGTGACTAGAAAATCACTAACCAAATGTCTACGTGTTATAATTTGATGTCGTGACTGGAAATCACTAACCAAATGTCTACGTGCTATATTAGGGTGTCGTGACTAGAAAATCACTAACCAAATGTCTACGTGCTATATTTGGATGTCGTGACTAGAAAATCACTATACAAATGTCTACGTGTTATAATTTAATGTCGTGACTCGAAAAACACTAATCAAATGTCTACGTGTTATAATTTGATGTCCTGATTAAAAAATCACTAACCAAATGTCTACGTGTTATAATTTGATGTCGTAATTAGAAAATACCTAACCAAATGTCTACGTGCTATATTTGGATGTCGTGACTAGAAAATCACTATACAAATGTCTACGGGTTATAATTTGATGTCGTGACTAGAAAATCACTAAAAAAATATCTCCGTGTTATATTTGGATGTCGTGCCTAGAAAATCACTATCCAAATGTCTACGTGTTATAATTTGATGTCGTGACTAGAAAATCACTAACCAAATCTCTACGTGTTATAATTTGATGTCATGACTAGAAAATCTCTAACCAAATGTCTATGTGTTATAAATTGATGCCGTGACTAGAAAATCACTAACCAAATGTCTACGTGTTATAATTTGATGTCGTGACTAGAAAATCACTAATCAAAGGTCTACGGGTTATAATTTGATGTCGTGACTAGAAAATCACTAACCAAATGTCTATGTGTTATAAATTGATGCCGTGACTAGAAAATCACTAACCAAATGTCTACGTGTTATAATTTGATGTCGTGACTAGAAAATCACTAACCAAATGTCTACGTGTTATAATTTGATGTCGTGACTAGAAAATCACTAACCAAAGGCATACGTGTTATAATTTGATGTCGTGACTTGAAATCACTAACCAAATGTCTACGTGCTATATTTGGATGTCGTGACTAGAAAATCACTATACAAATGTCTACGTGTTATAATTTGATGTCGTGACTAGAAAATCACTAATCAAAGGTCTACGGGTTATAATTTGATTTCGTGACTGGAAAATCACTAAACAAATATCTACGTATTTTAATTTCATGTCGTGACTAGAAAATCACTAACAAAATGTCTACGTGTTATAATTTGATGTCGTGGCTAGAATATAACTAACCAAAGGTCTACGGGTTATAATTTTATGTCGTGACTGGAAATCACTAACCAAATGTCTACGTGTTATAATTTGATGTCGTGATTAGAAAATAACTAACCAAAGGTCTACGTGTTATAATTTGATGTCGTGACCTGAAAATCACTAACCAAATGTCTACGTGTTATAATTTGATGTCGTGACTAGAAAATTGCTAACCAAATGTCTACGTGTTATAATTTGATGTCGTGACTGGAAAATCACTAATCAAATGTCTACGTGTTATAATTTGATGTCGTGACTAGAAAATTGCTAACCAAATGTCTACGTGTTAAATTAGGATGTCGTGACTAGAAAATCACTATCCAAATGTCTACGTGTTATAATTTGATGTCGTGACTAGAAAATCACTATCCAAATGTCTACGTGTTATAATTTGATGTCGTGACTGGAAAATCACTAATCAAATGTCTACGTGTTATAACTTGATGTCGTGACTAGAAAATTGCTAACCAAATGTCTACGTGTTATATTTGGATGTCGTGACTAGAAAATCACTATCCAAATGTCTACGTGTTATAATTTGATGTCGTGACTAGAAAATCACTAACCAAATGTATACGTGTTATAATTTGATGTCGTGACTGGAAAATCACTAATCAAAGGTCTACATCTTTTAATTTGATGTCGTGACTAGAAAATCACTAACTAAATGTCTACGTGCAATATTTGGGTGTCGTGACTAGAAAATCACTATCCAAATGTATACGTGTTATAATTTGATGTCGTGACTAGAAAATCACTAACCAAATGCCTACGTGTTATAATTTCATGTCGTGACTGGAAAATCACTAATCAAATGTCTACGTGTTATAATTTATGTCGTGACTAGAAAATTGCTAACCAAATGTCTACGTGTTAAATTTGGATGTCGTGACTAGAAAATCACTATCCAAATGTCTACGTGTTGTGTTTTGATGTCGTGACTAGAAAATCACTAACCAAATGTCTACGTGTTATAATTTAATGTCGTGACTAGAAAATCTCTAACCAAATTTCTACGTGTTATAATTTGATGTCGTGACTTGAAAATCACTAATCAAAGGTCTACCGGTTATAATTTCATGTCGTGACTAGAAAATCACTATCCAAATGTCTACTTGTTATAATTTGATGTCGTGACTAGAAAATTGCTAACCAAATGTCTACGTGCGATATTTGGATGTCGTGACTAGAAAATCACTGTACAAATGTCTACGTGTTATAAGTTGATGTCGTGACTAGAAAATCACTAATCAAATGTCTACGTGTTATAATTTGATGTCGTGATTAAAAAATCACTAACCAAATGTCTACGTGTTATAATTTGATGTCGTAATTAGAAAATAACTAACCAAAGGTCTACGAGTTATAATTTGATGTCGTGACTAGAAAATCACTAAAAAAATATCTACGTGTTATATTTGGATGTCGTGCCTAGAAAATCACTATCCAAATATCTGCGTGTTATAATTCGATGTCGTGATTAAAAAATCACTAACCAAATGTCTACGTGTTATAATTTGATGTCGTGATTAGAAAACAACTAACCAAAGGCATACGTGTTATAATTTGATGTCGTGACTTGAAATCACTAACCAAATGTCTACGTGCTATATTTGGATGTCGTGACTAGAAAATCACTATACAAATGTCTACGTGTTATAATTTGATGTCGTGACTAGAAAATCACTTATATAATGTTTACGGGTTATAATTTGATGTCGTGACTAGAAAATCACTATCCAAATATCTACGTGTTATAATTTGATGTCGTGATTAAAAAATCACTAACCAAATGTCTACGTGTTATAATTTGATGTCGTGATTAGAAAACAACTAACCAAAGGTCTACGTGTTTTAATTTGATGTCGTGACTTGAAATCACTAACCAAATGTCTACGTGCTATATTTGGATGTCGTGACTAGAAAATCACTATACAAATGTCTACGTGTTATAATTTGATGTCGTGACTAGAAAATCACTAATATAATGTTTACGGGTTATAATTTGATGTCGTGACTAGAAAATCACTATCCAAATGTCTACTTGTTATAATTTGATGTCGTGACTGGAAATTACTAACCAAATGTCTACGTGCTATATTTGGGTGTCGTGACTAGAAAATCACTATCCAAATGTCTACGTGTTATAATTTGATGTCGTGACTAGAAAATAACTAACCAAATGTCTACGTGTTATAATTTGATGTCGTGACTGGAAAATCACTAATCAAATGTCTACGTGTTATAATTTGATGTCGTGACTAGAAAATTGCTAACCAAATGTCTACGTGTTATAATTTGATGTCGTGACTAGAAAATCACTATCCAAATGTCTACTTGTTATAATTTGATGTCGTAATTAGAAAATAACTAACCAAAGGTCTACGAGTTATAATTTGATGTCGTGACTAGAAAATCACTAATATAATGTTTACGGGTTATAATTTGATGTCGTGACTAGAAAATCACTATCCAAATGTCTACTTGTTATAATTTGATGTCGTGACTGGAAATTACTAACCAAATGTCTACGTGCTATATTTGGGTGTCGTGACTATGTGTAATAATTTAATGTCGTGACTAGAAAATCACTATCCAAATGTCTACGTGTTGTGTTTTGATGTCGTGACTAGAAAATCACTAACCAAATGTCTACGTGTTATAATTTAATGTCGTGACTAGAAAATCTCTAACCAAATTTCTACGTGTTATAATTTGATGTCGTGACTAGAAAATCACTAATCAAAGGTCTACCGGTTATAATTTCATGTCGTGACTAGAAAATCACTATCCAAATGTCTACTTGTTATAATTTGATGTCGTGACTAGAAAATTGCTAACCAAATGTCTACGTGCGATATTTGGATGTCGTGACTAGAAAATCACTGTACAAATGTCTACGTGTTATAAGTTGATGTCGTGACTAGAAAATCACTAATCAAATGTCTACGTGTTATAATTTGATGTCGTGATTAAAAAATCACTAACCAAATGTCTACGTGTTATAATTTGATGTCGTAATTAGAAAATAACTAACCAAAGGTCTACGAGTTATAATTTGATGTCGTGACTAGAAAATCACTAAAAAAATATCTACGTGTTATATTTGGATGTCGTGCCTAGAAAATCACTATCCAAATATCTGCGTGTTATAATTCGATGTCGTGATTAAAAAATCACTAACCAAATGTCTACGTGTTATAATTTGATGTCGTGATTAGAAAACAACTAACCAAAGGCATACGTGTTATAATTTGATGTCGTGACTTGAAATCACTAACCAAATGTCTACGTGCTATATTTGGATGTCGTGACTAGAAAATCACTATACAAATGTCTACGTGTTATAATTTGATGTCGTGACTAGAAAATCACTTATATAATGTTTACGGGTTATAATTTGATGTCGTGACTAGAAAATCACTATCCAAATATCTACGTGTTATAATTTGATGTCGTGATTAAAAAATCACTAACCAAATGTCTACGTGTTATAATTTGATGTCGTGATTAGAAAACAACTAACCAAAGGTCTACGTGTTTTAATTTGATGTCGTGACTTGAAATCACTAACCAAATGTCTACGTGCTATATTTGGATGTCGTGACTAGAAAATCACTATACAAATGTCTACGTGTTATAATTTGATGTCGTGACTAGAAAATCACTAATATAATGTTTACGGGTTATAATTTGATGTCGTGACTAGAAAATCACTATCCAAATGTCTACTTGTTATAATTTGATGTCGTGACTGGAAATTACTAACCAAATGTCTACGTGCTATATTTGGGTGTCGTGACTAGAAAATCACTATCCAAATGTCTACGTGTTATAATTTGATGTCGTGACTAGAAAATAACTAACCAAATGTCTACGTGTTATAATTTGATGTCGTGACTGGAAAATCACTAATCAAATGTCTACGTGTTATAATTTGATGTCGTGACTAGAAAATTGCTAACCAAATGTCTACGTGTTATAATTTGATGTCGTGACTAGAAAATCACTATCCAAATGTCTACTTGTTATCATTTGATGTCTTGACTAGAAAATCACTAAGCAAATGTCTACGTGTTATAATTTGATGTCGTGACTAGAAAATCACTAAGCAAATGTCTACGTGTTATTGTTTTATGTCGTGACTAGAAAATCACTAACCAAATGTCTACGTGTTATAATTTGATGTCGTGACTAGAAAATCACTATCCAAATGTCTACTTGTTATCATTTGATGTCGTGACTAGAAAATCACTAAGCAAATGTCTACGTGTTATAATTTGATGTCGTGACTGGAAAATCACTAATCAAATGTCTACGTGTTATAATTTGAAGTCGTGACTTGAAATCACTAACCAAATGTCTACGTGCTATATTTGGATGTCGTGACTAGAAAATCACTATACAAATGTCTACGTGTTATATTTTGATGTCGTGACTCGAAAATCACTAATCAAATGTCAACGTGTTATAATTTGATGTCGTGATTAAAAAATCACTAACCAAATGTCTACGTGTTATTATTTGATGTCGTGACTAGAAAATCACTATCCAAATGTCTACTTGTTATCATTTGATGTCGTGACTAGAAAATCACTAAGCAAATGTCTACGTGTTATTGTTTTATGTCGTGACTAGAAAATCACTAACCAAATGTCTACGTGTTATAATTTGATGTCGTGACTAGAAAAATCACTAACCAAATGTTTACGTGTTATAATTTCATGTCGTGACTAGAAAATCACTAATCAAAGGTCTACCGGTTATAATTTCATGTCGTGACTAGAAAATCACTATCCAAATGTCTACTTGTTATAATTTGATGTCGTGACTAGAAAATCACTAACCAAATGTCTACGTGTTATAATTTGATGTCGTGACTGGAAAATCACTAATGAAATTTCTACGGTTATAGTTTGATATCGTGACTGGAAAATCACTAACCAAAGGTCTACGTGTTATAATTTGATGTCGTGACTTGAAATCACTAACCAAATGTCTACGTGCTATATTTGGATGTCGTGACTAGAAAATCATTATACAAATGTCTACTTGTTATAATTTGATGTCGTGACTAGAAAATCACTAACCAAATGTCTACGTCTTATAGTTTGATGTCGTGACTGGAAAATCACTAATCATAGGATTCCGTGTTATAATCTGATTTGGTGACTGGAAAATCACTAAACAAATATCTACGTATTATAATTTCATGTCATGACTTAAAAATCACTAACCAAATGTCTACGTATTATAATTTGATGTCGTGACTAGAATATAACTAACCAAAGGTCTACGGGTTATAATTTGATGTCGTGACTAGAAAATCACAAACCAAATGTCAACGTGTTTTAATTTGATGTCGAGACTAGAAAATCACTAACCAAATGTCTACGTGTTATAGTTTGATGTCGTGACTGGAAAATCACTATTAAAGGTCTACGTGTTAAAATTTGATGTCGTGACTAGAAAATCACTAACCAAATATCTATGTGTAATAATTTAATGTCGTGACTAGAAAATCACTAACCAAATTTCTACGTGTTATAATTTGATGTCGTGACTAGAAAATTGCTAACCAAATGTCTACGTGTTATATTTGGATGTCGTGACTAGAAAATCACTATCCAAATGTCTACGTGTTATAATTTGATGTCGTGATTAGAAAATAACTAACCAAAGGTCTACGTGTTATAATTTGATGTCGTGACTTGAAAACTAGAAAATCACTAACCAAATGTCTACGTGTTATAATTTGATGTCGTGACAAGAATATAACTAACCAATGGTCTACGGGTTATAATTTGATGTCGTGACTAGAAAATCACAAACCAAATGTCTACGTGTTATAATTTGATGTCGAGACTAGAAAATAACTAACCAAATTTCTACTTGTTATAATTTGATGTCGTGACTAGAAAATTGCCAACCAAATGCCTACGTGTTATATTTGGATGTCGTGACTAGAAAATCACTATCCAAATGTCTACGTGTTATAATTTGATGTCGTGATTAGAAAATAACTAACCAAAGGTCTACGTGTTATAATTTGATGTCGTGACTTGAAAACTAGAAAATCACTAACCAAATGTCTACGTGTTATAATTTGATGTCGTGACAAGAATATAACTAACCAAAGGTCTACGGGTTATAATTTGATGTCGTGACTAGAAAATCACAAACCAAATGTCTACGTGTTATAATTTGATGTCGAGACTAGAAAATAACTAACCAAATGTCTACGTGTTATAGTTTGATGTCGAAACTGGAAAATCACTATTAAAGGTCTACGTGTTAAAATTTGATGTCGTGACTAGAAAATAACTAACCAAATGTCTATGTGTTATAATTTAATGTCGTGACTAGAAAATCACTAACCAAATGTGTACGTGTTATAATATGATGTCGTGACTGGAAATCACTAACCAAATGTCTACGTGCTATATTTGGGTGTCGTGACTAGAAAATCACTATCCAAATGTCTACGTGTTATAATTTGATGTCGTGACTAGAAAATCACTAACCAAATGTCTACGTGTTATAATTTGATGTCGTGACTGGAAATCACTAACCAAATGTCTACGTGGTATATTTGTGTGTCTTGACTAGAAAATCACTATCCAAATGTCTACGTGTTATAATTTGATGTCGTGACTAGAAAATCACTAACCAAATGTCTACGTGTTATAATTTGATGTCGTGACTGGAAAATCACTAATCAAATGTCTACGTGTTATAATTTGATGTCGTGACTAGAAAATTGCTAACCAAATGTCTACGTGTTATAGTTTGATGTCGTGACTAGAAAATTTCTAACCAAATTTCTACGTGTTATAATTTGAAGTCGTGACTTAAAATCACTAACCAAATGTCTACGTGTTATATTTGGATGTCGTGACTAGAAAATCACTATACAAATGTTTACGTGTTATAATTTGATGTCGTGACTAGAAAATCACTAATCAAATGTCAACGTGTTATAATTTGATGTCGTGATTAAAAAATCACTAACCAAATGTCTACGTGTTATAATTTGATGTCGTGACTAGAAAATCACTAATATAATGTTTACGGGTTATAATTTGATGTCGTGACTAGAAAATCACTATCCAAATGTCTACTTGTTATAATTTGATGTCGTGACTGGAAATTACTAACCAAATGTCTACGTGCTATATTTGGGTGTCGTGACTAGAAAATCACTATCCAAATGTCTACGTGTTATAATTTGATGTCGTGACTAGAAAATCACTAACCAAATGTCTACGTGCTATATTTGGATGTCGTGATTAAAAAATCACTAACCAAATGTCTACGTGTTATAATTTGATGTCGTAATTAGAAAATAACTAACCAAAGGTCTACGGGTTATAATTTGATGTCGTGACTAGAAAATCACTAAAAAAATATCTACGTGTTATATTTGGATGTCGTGCCTAGAAAATCACTATCCAAATATCTGCGTGTTATAATTCGATGTCGTGATTAAAAAATCACTAACCAAATGTCTACGTGTTATAATTTGATGTCCTGATTAGAAAACAACTAACCAAAGGTCTACGTGTTATAATTTGATGTCGTGACTTGAAATCACTAACCAAATGTCTACGTGCTATATTTGGATGTCGTGACTAGAAAATCACTATACAAATGTCTACGTGTTATAATTTGATGTCGTGACTAGAAAATCACTTATATAATGTTTACGGGTTATAATTTGATGTCGTGACTAGAAAATCACTATCCAAATATCTACGTGTTATAATTTGATGTCGTGATTAAAAAATCACTAACCAAATGTCTACGTGTTATAATTTGATGTCGTGATTAGAAAACAACTAACCAAAGGTCTACGTGTTTTAATTTGATGTCGTGACTTGAAATCACTAACCAAATGTCTACGTGCTATATTTGGATGTCGTGACTAGAAAATCACTATACAAATGTCTACGTGTTATAATTTGATGTCGTGACTAGAAAATCACTAATATAATGTTTACGGGTTATAATTTGATGTCGTGACTAGAAAATCACTATCCAAATGTCTACTTGTTATAATTTGATGTCGTGACTGGAAATTACTAACCAAATGTCTACGTGCTATATTTGGGTGTCGTGACTAGAAAATCACTATCCAAATGTCTACGTGTTATAATTTGATGTCGTGACTAGAAAATAACTAACCAAATGTCTACGTGTTATAATTTGATGTCGTGACTGGAAAATCACTAATCAAATGTCTACGTGTTATAATTTGATGTCGTGACTAGAAAATTGCTAACCAAATGTCTACGTGTTATAATTTGATGTCGTGACTAGAAAATCACTATCCAAATGTCTACTTGTTATCATTTGATGTCTTGACTAGAAAATCACTAAGCAAATGTCTACGTGTTATAATTTGATGTCGTGACTAGAAAATCACTAAGCAAATGTCTACGTGTTATTGTTTTATGTCGTGACTAGAAAATCACTAACCAAATGTCTACGTGTTATAATTTGATGTCGTGACTAGAAAATCACTATCCAAATGTCTACTTGTTATCATTTGATGTCGTGACTAGAAAATCACTAAGCAAATGTCTACGTGTTATAATTTGATGTCGTGACTGGAAAATCACTAATCAAATGTCTACGTGTTATAATTTGAAGTCGTGACTTGAAATCACTAACCAAATGTCTACGTGCTATATTTGGATGTCGTGACTAGAAAATCACTATACAAATGTCTACGTGTTATATTTTGATGTCGTGACTCGAAAATCACTAATCAAATGTCAACGTGTTATAATTTGATGTCGTGATTAAAAAATCACTAACCAAATGTCTACGTGTTATTATTTGATGTCGTGACTAGAAAATCACTATCCAAATGTCTACTTGTTATCATTTGATGTCGTGACTAGAAAATCACTAAGCAAATGTCTACGTGTTATTGTTTTATGTCGTGACTAGAAAATCACTAACCAAATGTCTACGTGTTATAATTTGATGTCGTGACTAGAAAAATCACTAACCAAATGTCTACGTGTTATAATTTCATGTCGTGACTAGAAAATCACTAATCAAAGGTCTACCGGTTATAATTTCATGTCGTGACTAGAAAATCACTATCCAAATGTCTACTTGTTATAATTTGATGTCGTGACTAGAAAATCACTAACCAAATGTCTACGTGTTATAATTTGATGTCGTGACTGGAAAATCACTAATGAAATTTCTACGGTTATAGTTTGATATCGTGACTGGAAAATCACTAACCAAAGGTCTACGTGTTATAATTTGATGTCGTGACTTGAAATCACTAACCAAATGTCTACGTGCTATATTTGGATGTCGTGACTAGAAAATCATTATACAAATGTCTACTTGTTATAATTTGATGTCGTGACTAGAAAATCACTAACCAAATGTCTACGTCTTATAGTTTGATGTCGTGACTGGAAAATCACTAATCATAGGATTCCGTGTTATAATCTGATTTGGTGACTGGAAAATCACTAAACAAATATCTACGTATTATAATTTCATGTCATGACTTAAAAATCACTAACCAAATGTCTACGTATTATAATTTGATGTCGTGACTAGAATATAACTAACCAAAGGTCTACGGGTTATAATTTGATGTCGTGACTAGAAAATCACAAACCAAATGTCAACGTGTTATAATTTGATGTCGAGACTAGAAAATCACTAACCAAATGTCTACGTGTTATAGTTTGATGTCGTGACTGGAAAATCACTATTAAAGGTCTACGTGTTAAAATTTGATGTCGTGACTAGAAAATCACTAACCAAATATCTATGTGTAATAATTTAATGTCGTGACTAGAAAATCACTAACCAAATTTCTACGTGTTATAATTTGATGTCGTGACTAGAAAATTGCTAACCAAATGTCTACGTGTTATATTTGGATGTCGTGACTAGAAAATCACTATCCAAATGTCTACGTGTTATAATTTGATGTCGTGATTAGAAAATAACTAACCAAAGGTCTACGTGTTATAATTTGATGTCGTGACTTGAAAACTAGAAAATCACTAACCAAATGTCTACGTGTTATAATTTGATGTCGTGACAAGAATATAACTAACCAATGGTCTACGGGTTATAATTTGATGTCGTGACTAGAAAATCACAAACCAAATGTCTACGTGTTATAATTTGATGTCGAGACTAGAAAATAACTAACCAAATTTCTACTTGTTATAATTTGATGTCGTGACTAGAAAATTGCCAACCAAATGCCTACGTGTTATATTTGGATGTCGTGACTAGAAAATCACTATCCAAATGTCTACGTGTTATAATTTGATGTCGTGATTAGAAAATAACTAACCAAAGGTCTACGTGTTATAATTTGATGTCGTGACTTGAAAACTAGAAAATCACTAACCAAATGTCTACGTGTTATAATTTGATGTCGTGACAAGAATATAACTAACCAAAGGTCTACGGGTTATAATTTGATGTCGTGACTAGAAAATCACAAACCAAATGTCTACGTGTTATAATTTGATGTCGAGACTAGAAAATAACTAACCAAATGTCTACGTGTTATAGTTTGATGTCGAAACTGGAAAATCACTATTAAAGGTCTACGTGTTAAAATTTGATGTCGTGACTAGAAAATCACTAACCAAATGTCTATGTGTTATAATTTAATGTCGTGACTAGAAAATCACTAACCAAATGTGTACGTGTTATAATATGATGTCGTGACTGGAAATCACTAACCAAATGTCTACGTGCTATATTTGGGTGTCGTGACTAGAAAATCACTATCCAAATGTCTACGTGTTATAATTTGATGTCGTGACTAGAAAATCACTAACCAAATGTCTACGTGTTATAATTTGATGTCGTGACTGGAAATCACTAACCAAATGTCTACGTGGTATATTTGTGTGTCGTGACTAGAAAATCACTATCCAAATGTCTACGTGTTATAATTTGATGTCGTGACTAGAAAATCACTAACCAAATGTCTACGTGTTATAATTTGATGTCGTGACTGGAAAATCACTAATCAAATGTCTACGTGTTATAATTTGATGTCGTGACTAGAAAATTGCTAACCAAATGTCTACGTGTTATAGTTTGATGTCGTGACTAGAAAATTTCTAACCAAATTTCTACGTGTTATAATTTGAAGTCGTGACTTAAAATCACTAACCAAATGTCTACGTGTTATATTTGGATGTCGTGACTAGAAAATCACTATACAAGTGTTTACGTGTTATAATTTGATGTCGTGACTAGAAAATCACTAATCAAATGTCAACGTGTTATAATTTGATGTCGTGATTAAAAAATCACTAACCAAATGTCTACGTGTTATAATTTGATGTCGTGACTAGAAAATCACTAATATAATGTTTACGGGTTATAATTTGATGTCGTGACTAGAAAATCACTATCCAAATGTCTACTTGTTATAATTTGATGTCGTGACTGGAAATTACTAACCAAATGTCTACGTGCTATATTTGGGTGTCGTGACTAGAAAATCACTATCCAAATGTCTACGTGTTATAATTTGATGTCGTGACTAGAAAATCACTAACCAAATGTCTACGTGCTATATTTGGATGTCGTGATTAAAAAATCACTAACCAAATGTCTACGTGTTATAATTTGATGTCGTAATTAGAAAATAACTAACCAAAGGTCTACGGGTTATAATTTGATGTCGTGACTAGAAAATCACTAAAAAAATATCTACGTGTTATATTTGGATGTCGTGCCTAGAAAATCACTATCCAAATATCTGCGTGTTATAATTCGATGTCGTGATTAAAAAATCACTAACCAAATGTCTACGTGTTATAATTTGATGTCCTGATTAGAAAACAACTAACCAAAGGTCTACGTGTTATAATTTGATGTCGTGACTTGAAATCACTAACCAAATGTCTACGTGCTATATTTGGATGTCGTGACTAGAAAATCACTATACAAATGTCTACGTGTTATAATTTGATGTCGTGACTAGAAAATCACTAATATAATGTTTACGGGTTATAATTTGATGTCGTGACTAGAAAATCACTATCCAAATATCTACGTGTTATAATTTGATGTCGTGATTAAAAAATCACTAACCAAATGTCTACGTGTTATAATTTGATGTCGTGATTAGAAAACAACTAACCAAAGGTCTACGTGTTATAATTTGATGTCGTGACTTGAAATCACTAACCAAATGTCTACGTGCTATATTTGGATGTCGTGACTAGAAAATCACTATACAAATGTCTACGTGTTATAATTTGATGTCGTGACTAGAAAATCACTAATATAATGTTTACGGGTTATAATTTGATGTCGTGACTAGAAAATCACTATTCAAATGTCTACGTGCTATAATTTGATGTCGTGACTGGAAAATCACGAATCAAATGTCTACGTGTTATAATTTGATGTCGTGACTAGAAAATTGCTAACAAAATGTCTACGTGTTAAATTTGGATGCCGTGACTAGAAAATCACTATCCAAATGTCTACGTGTTATAATTTGATGTCGTGATTAGAAAATAACTAACCAAAGGTCTACGTGTTATAATTTGATGTCGTGACTTGAAATCACTAACCAAATGTCTACGTGCTATATTTGGATGTCGTGACTAGAAAATCACTATACAAATGTCTACGTGTTATAATTTGATGTCGTGACTAGAAAATCACTAATATAATGTTTACGGGTTATAATTTGATGTCGTGACTAGAAAATCACTATCCAAATATCTACGTGTTATAATTTGATGTCGTGATTAAAAAATCACTAACCAAATGTCTACGTGTTATAATTTGATGTCGTGATTAGAAAACAACTAACCAAAGGTCTACGTGTTATAATTTGATGTCGTGACTTGAAATCACTAACCAAATGTCTACGTGCTATATTTGGATGTCGTGACTAGAAAATCACTATACAAGTGTTTACGTGTTATAATTTGATGTCGTGACTAGAAAATCACTAATCAAATGTCAACGTGTTATAATTTTATGTCGTGATTAAAAAATCACTAACCAAATGTCTACGTGTTATAATTTGATGTCGTAAATAGAAAATCACTATCCAAATGTCTACTTGTTATCATTTGATGTCGTGACTTGAAATCACTAACCAAATGTCTACGTGCTATATTTGGATGTCGTGACTAGAAAATCGCTATCCAAATATCTACGTGTTATAATTTGATGTCGTGATTAAAAAATCACTAACCAAATGTCTACGTGTTATAATTTGATGTCGTGACTGGAAAATCACTAATCAAATGTCTACGTGTTATAATTTGATGTCGTGACTAGAAAATTGCTAACAAAATGTCTACGTGTTAAATTTGGATGTCGTGACTAGAAAATCACTATCCAAATGTCTACGTGTTATAATTTGATGTCGTGACTAGAAAATCACTAACCAAATGTCTACGTGTTATAATTTGATGTCGTGACTGGAAATCACTAACCAAATGTCTACGTGCTATATTTGGATGTCGTGACTAGAAAATCACTATCCAAATGTCTACGTGTTATAATTTGATGTCGTGACTAGAAAATCACTAACCAAATGTCTACGTGTTATAATTTGATTTCGTGACTAGAAAATTTCTTACCAAATTTCTACGTGTTATAATTTGAAGTCGTGACTTGAAATCACTAACCAAATGTCTACGTGCTATATTTGGATGTCGTGACTAGAAAATCACTATCCAAATGTCTACGTGTTATAATTTGATGTCGTGATTAGAAAATAACTAACCAAAGGTCTACGTGTTATAATTTGATGTCGTGATTAGAAAATCACTATCCAAATGTCTACTTGTAATAATTTGATGTCGTGACTGGAAATTACTAACCAAATGTCTACGTGCTATAATTTAATGTCGAGACTGGAAAATCACTAATCAAATGTCTACGTGTTATAATTTGATGTCGTGACTAGAAAATTGCTAACAAAATGTCTACGTGTTAAATTTGGATGCCGTGACTAGAAAATCACTATACAAATGTCTACGTGTTATAATTTGATGTCGTGACTAGAAAATCACTAATATAATGTTTACGGGTTATAATTTGATGTCGTGACTAGAAAATCACTATCCAAATATCTACGTGTTATAATTAGATGTCGTGATTAAAAAATCACTAACCAAATGTCTACGTGTTATAATTTGATGTCGTGATTAGAAAACAACTAACCAAAGGTCTACGTGTTATAATTTGATGTCGTGACTTGAAATCACTAACCAAATGTCTACGTGCTATATTTGGATGTCGTGACTAGAAAGTCACTATACAAATGTCTACGTGTTATAATTTGATGTCGTGACTAGAATATAACTAATATAATGTTTACGGGTTATAATTTGATGTCGTGACTAGAAAATCACTATCCAAATGTCTACTTGTAATAATTTGATGTCGTGACTGGAAATTACTGACCAAATGTCTACGTGCTATAATTTGATGTCGTGACTGGAAAATCACTAATCAAATGTCTACGTGTTATAATTTGATGTCGTGACCAGAAAATTGCTAACAAAATGTCTACGTGTTATAATTTGATTTCGGGACTAGAAAATTTCTAACCAAATTTCTACGTGTTATAATTTGAAGTCGTGACTTGAAATCACTAACCAAATGTCTACGTGCTATATTTGGATGTCGTGACTAGAAAATCACTATCCAAATGTCTACGTGTTATAATTTGATGTCGTGATTAGAAAATAACTAACCAAAGGTCTACGTGTTATTATTTGATGTCGTGACTTGAAAACTAGAAAATCACTAACCAAATGTCTACGTGTTATAATTTGATGTCGTGACAAGAATATAACTAACCAAAGGTCTACGGGTTATAATTAGATGTCGTGACTAGAAAATCACAAACCAAATGTCTACGTGTTATAATTTGATGTCGAGACTAGAAAATAACTAACCAAATGTCTACGTGTTATAGTTTGATGTCGAAACTGGAAAATCACTATTAAAGGTCTACGTGTTAAAATTTGATGTCGTGACTAGAAAATCACTAACCAAATGTCTATGTGTTATAATTTAATGTCGTGACTAGAAAATCACTAACCAAATGTCTACGTGTTATAATATGATGTCGTGACTGGAAATCACTAACCAAATGTCTGCGTGCTATATTTGGGTGTCGTGACTAGAAAATCACTATCCAAATGTCTACGTGTTATAATTTGATGTCGTGACTAGAAAATCACTAACCAAATGTCTACGTGTTATAATTTGATGTCGTGACTGGAAATCACTAACCAAATGTCTACGTGGTATATTTGGGTGTCGTGACTAGAAAATCACTATCCAAATGTCTACGTGTTATAATTTGATGTCGTGACTAGAAAATCACTAACCAAATGTCTACGTGTTATAATTTGATGTCGTGACTGGAAAATCACTAATCAAATGTCTACGTGTTATAATTTGATGTCGTGACTAGAAAATCTCTAACCAAATTTCTACGTGTTATAATTTGAAGTCGTGACTAGAAAATCACTAATCAAAGGTCTACCGGTTATAATTTCATGTCGTGACTAGAAAATCACTATCCAAATGTCTACTTGTTATAATTTGATGTCGTGACTAGAAAATCACTAATATAATGTTTACGTGTTATAATTTGATGTCGTGACTAGAAAATCACTATTCAAATGTCTACGTGTTATAATTTGATGTCGTGACTAGAAAATCACTAACCAAATGTCTACGTGTTATAATTTGATGTCGTGACTGGAAAATCACAAACCAAATGTCTACGTGTTATAATTTGATGTCGAGACTAGAAAATAACTAACCAAATGTCTACGTGTTATAGTTTGATGTCGAAACTGGAAAATCACTATTAAAGGTCTACGTGTTAAAATTTGATGTCGTGACTAGAAAATCACTAACCAAATGTCTATGTGTTATAATTTAATGTCGTGACTAGAAAATCACTAACCAAATGTGTACGTGTTATAATATGATGTCGTGACTGGAAATCACTAACCAAATGTCTACGTGCTATATTTGGGTGTCGTGACTAGAAAATCACTATCCAAATGTCTACGTATTATAATTTGATGTCGTGACTAGAAAATCACTAACCAAATGTCTACGTGTTATAATTTGATGTCGTGACTGGAAATCACTAACTAAATGTCTACGTGGTATATTTGGGTGTCGTGACTAGAAAATCACTATCCAAATGTCTACGTGTTATAATTTGATGTCGTGACTAGAAAATCACTAACCAAATGTCTACGTGTTATAATTTGATGTCGTGACTGGAAAATCACTAATATAAAGTTTACGTGTTATAATTTGATGTCGTAACTAGAAAATCACTAAGCAAATGTCTACGTGTTATTGTTTTATGTCGTGACTACAAAATCACTAACCAAATGTCTACGTGTTATAATTTGATGTCGTGACTAGAAAAATCACTAACCAAATGTCTACGTGTTATAATTTGATGTCGTGACTAGAAAATCACTAATCAAAGGTCTACCGGTTATAATTTCATGTCGTGACTAGAAAATCACTATCCAAATGTCTACTTGTTATAATTTGATGTCGTGACTAGAAAATCACTAATATAATGTTTACGTGTTATAATTTGATGTCGTGACTAGAAAATCACTATTCAAATGTCTACGTGTTATAATTTGATGTCGTGACTAGAAAATCACTAACCAAATGTCTACGTGTTATAATTTGATGTCGTGACTGGAAAATCACTAATCAAATGTCTACGTGTTATAATTTGATGTCGTGACTAGAAAATTGCTAACAAAATGTCTACGTGTTAAATTTGGATGTCGTGACTAGAAAATCACTATCCAAATGTCTACGTGTTATAATTTGATGTCGTGGCTAGAAAATCACTAACCAAATGTCTACGTGTTATTATTTGATGTCGTGACTGGAAATCACTAACCAAATGTCTACGTGCTATATTTGGATGTCGTGACTAGAAAATCACTATCCAAATGTCTACGTGTTATAATTTGATGTCGTGACTAGCAAATCACTAACCAAATGTCTACGTGTTATAATTTGATTTCGTGACTAGAAAATTTCTAACCAAATTTCTACGTGTTATAATTTGAAGTCGTGACTTGAAATCACTAACCAAATGTCTACGTGCTATATTTGGATGTCGTGACTAGAAAATCACTATACAAATGTCTACGTGTTATAATTTGATGTCGTGACTAGAAAATCACTAATCAAATGTCAACGTGTTATAATTTGATGTCGTGATTAGAAAATCACTATCCAAATGTCTACTTGTAATAATTTGATGTCGTGACTGGAAATTACTAACCAAATGTCTACGTGCTATAATTTGATGTCGTGACTGGAAAATCACTAATCAAATGTCTACGTGTTATAATTTGATGTCGTGACTAGAAAATTGCTAACAAAATGTCTACGTGTTAAATTTGGATGCCGTGACTAGAAAATCACTATACAAATGTCTACGTGTTATAATTTGATGTCGTGACTAGAAAATCACTAATATAATGTTTACGGGTTATAATTTGATGTCGTGACTACAAAATCACTATCCAAATGTCTACTTGTTATCATTTCTAACCAAATTTCTACGTGTTATAATTTGAAGTCGTGACTTGAAATCACTAACCAAATGTCTACGTGTTATAATTTAATGTCGTGACTGGAAAATCACTAATATAAAGTTTACGTGTTATAATTTGATGTCGTAACTAGAAAATCACTAAGCAAATGTCTACGTGTTATTGTTTTATGTCGTGACTAGAAAATTTCTAACCAAATGTCTACGTGTTATAATTTGATGTCGTGACTAGAAAATCACTATCCAAATGTCTACTTGTTATCATTTGATGTCGTGACTAGAAAATCACTAAGCAAATGTCTACGTGTTATTGTTTTATGTCGTGACTAGAAAATCACTAACCAAATGTCTACGTGTTATAATTTGATGTCGTGACTGGAAAAATCACTAACCAAATGTCTACGTGTTATAATTTGATGTCGTGACTAGAAAATCACTAATCAAAGGTCTACCGGTTATAATTTCATGTCGTGACTAGAAAATCACTATCCAAATGTCTACTTGTTATAATTTGATGTCGTGACTAGAAAATTGCTAACAAAATGTCTACGTGTTAAATTTGGATGTCGTGACTAGAAAATCACTATTCAAATGTCTACGTGTTATAATTTGATGTCGTGACTAGAAAATCACTAACCAAATGTCTACGTGTTATAATTTGATGTCGTGACTGGAAAATCACTAATCAAATGTCTACGTGTTATAATTTGATGTCGTGACTGGAAATCACTAACCAAATGTCTACGTGGTATATTTGGGTGTCGTGACTAGAAAATCACTATCCAAATGTCTACGTGTTATAATTTGATGTCGTGACTAGAAAATCACTAACCAAATGTCTACGTGTTATAATTTGATGTCGTGACTGGAAAATCACTAACCACATTTCTACGTGCTATATTTGGATGTCGTGACTAGAAAATCACTATCCAAATGTCTACGTGTTATAATTTGATGTCGTGACTAGAAAATCTCTAACCAAATGTCTACGTGTTATAATTTGATTTCGGGACTAGAAAATTTCTAACCAAATTTCTACGTGTTATAATTTGAAGTCGTGACTGGAAATCACTAACCAAATGTCTACGTGGTATATTTGGGTGTCGTGACTAGAAAATCACTATCCAAATGTCTACGTGTTATAATTTGATGTCGTGACTAGAAAATCACTAACCAAATGTCTACTTGTTATAATTTGATGTCGTGACTAGAAAATCACTAACCAAATGTCTACGTGTTATAATTTGATGTCGTGACTGGAAAATCACTAACCACATGTCTACGTGCTATATTTGGATGTCGTGACTAGAAAATCACTATCCAAATGTCTACGTGTTATAATTTGATGTCGTGACTAGAAAATCACTAACCAAATGTCTACTTGTTATAATTTGATGTCGTGACTAGAAAATCACTAACCAAATGTCTACGTGTTATAATTTGATGTCGTGACTGAAAAATCACTAACCACATGTCTACGTGCTATATTTGGATGTCGTGACTAGAAAATCACTATCCAAATGTCTACGTGTTATAATTTGATGTCGTGACTAGAAAATCACTAACCAAATGTCTACGTGTTATAATTTGATGTCGTGACTGGAAAATCACTAATCAAATGTCTACGTGTTATAATTTGATGTCGTGACTGGAAATCACTAACCAAATGTCTACGTGGTATATTTGGGTGTCCTGACTAGAAAATCACTATCCAAATGTCTACGTGTTATAATTTGATGTCGTGACTAGAAAATCACTAACCAAATGTCTACGTGTTATAATTTGATGTCGTGACTGGAAAATCACTAACCACATGTCTACGTGCTATATTTGGATGTCGTGACTAGAAAATCACTATCCAAATGTCTACGTGTTATAATTTGATGTCGTGATTAGAAAATAACTAACCAAAGGTCTACGTGTTATTATTTGATGTCGTGACTTGAAAACTAGAAAATCACTAACCAAATGTCTACGTGTTATAATTTGATGTCGTGACAAGAATATAACTAACCAAAGGTCTACGGGTTATAATTAGATGTCGTGACTAGAAAATCACAAACCAAATGTCTACGTGTTATAATTTGATGTCGAGACTAGAAAATAACTAACCAAATGTCTACGTGCTATAGTTTGATGTCGAAACTGGAAAATCACTATTAAAGGTCTACGTGTTAAAATTTGATGTCGTGACTAGAAAATCACTAACCAAATGTCTATGTGTTATAATTTAATGTCGTGACTAGAAAATCACTAACCAAATGTCTACGTGTTATAATATGATGTCGTGACTGGAAATCACTAACCAAATGTCTGCGTGCTATATTTGGGTGTCGTGACTAGAAAATCACTATCCAAATGTCTACGTGTTATAATTTGATGTCGTGACTAGAAAATCACTAACCAAATGTCTACGTGTTATAATTTGATGTCGCGACTGGAAATCACTAACCAAATGTCTACGTGGTATATTTGGGTGTCGTGACTAGAAAATCACTATCCAAATGTCTACGTGTTATAATTTGATGTCGTGACTAGAAAATCACTAACCAAATGTCTACGTGTTATAATTTGATGTCGTGACTGGAAAATCACTAATCAAATGTCTACGTGTTATAATTTGATGTCGTGACTAGAAAATCTCTAACCAAATTTCTACGTGTTATAATTTGAAGTCGTGACTAGAAAATCACTAATCAAAGGTCTACCGGTTATAATTTCATGTCGTGACTAGAAAATCACTATCCAAATGTCTACTTGTTATAATTTGATGTCGTGACTAGAAAATCACTAATATAATGTTTACGTGTTATAATTTGATGTCGTGACTAGAAAATCACTATTCAAATGTCTACGTGTTATAATTTGATGTCGTGACTAGAAAATCACTAACCAAATGTCTACGTGTTATAATTTGATGTCGTGACTGGAAAATCACAAACCAAATGTCTACGTGTTATAATTTGATGTCGAGACTAGAAAATAACTAACCAAATGTCTACGTGTTATAGTTTGATGTCGAAACTGGAAAATCACTATTAAAGGTCTACGTGTTAAAATTTGATGTCGTGACTAGAAAATCACTAACCAAATGTCTATGTGTTATAATTTTATGTCGTGACTAGAAAATCACTAACCAAATGTGTACGTGTTATAATATGATGTCGTGACTGGAAATCACTAACCAAATGTCTACGTGCTATATTTGGGTGTCGTGACTAGAAAATCACTATCCAAATGTCTACGTGTTATAATTTGATGTCGTGACTAGAAAATCACTAACCAAATGTCTACGTGTTATAATTTGATGTCGTGACTGGAAATCACTAACCAAATGTCTACGTGGTATATTTGGGTGTCGTGACTAGAAAATCACTATCCAAATGTCTACGTGTTATAATTTGATGTCGTGACTAGAAAATCACTAACCAAATGTCTACGTGTTATAATTTGATGTCGTGACTGGAAAATCACTAATATAAAGTTTACGTGTTATAACTTGATGTCGTAACTAGAAAATCACTAAGCAAATGTCTACGTGTTATTGTTTTATGTCGTGACTAGAAAATCACTAACCAAATGTCTACGTGTTATAATTTGATGTCGTGACTAGAAAAATCACTAACCAAATGTCTACGTGTTATAATTTGATGTCGTGACTAGAAAATCACTAATAAAAGGTCTACCGGTTATAATTTCATGTCGTGACTAGAAAATCACTATCCAAATGTCTACTTGTTATAATTTGATGTCGTGACTAGAAAATCACTAATATAATGTTTACGTGTTATAATTTGATGTCGTGACTAGAAAATCACTATTCAAATGTCTACGTGTTATAATTTGATGTCGTGACTAGAAAATCACTAACCAAATGTCTACGTGTTACAATTTGATGTCGTGACTGGAAAATCACTAATCAAATGTCTACGTGTTATAATTTGATGTCGTGACTAGAAAATTGCTAACAAAATGTCTACGTGTTAAATTTGGATGTCGTGACTAGAAAATCACTATCCAAATGTCTACGTGTTATAATTTGATGTCGTGGCTAGAAAATCACTAACCAAATGTCTACGTGTTATTATTTGATGTCGTGACTGGAAATCACTAACCAAATGTCTACGTGCTATATTTGGATGTCGTGACTAGAAAATCACTATCCAAATGTCTACGTGTTATAATTTGATGTCGTGACTAGAAAATCACTAACCAAATGTCTACGTGTTATAATTTGATTTCGTGACTAGAAAATTTCTAACCAAATTTCTACGTGTTATAATTTGAAGTCGTGACTTAAATCACTAACCAAATGTCTACGTGCTATATTTGGATGTCGTGACTAGAAAATCACTATACAAATGTCTACGTGTTATAATTTGATGTCGTGACTAGAAAATCACTAATCAAATGTCAACGTGTTATAATTTTATGTCGTGATTAAAAAATCGCTAACCAAATGTCTACGTGTTATAATTTGATGTCGTGACTAGAAAATCACTATCCAAATGTCTACTTGTTATCATTTGATGTCGTGACTTGAAATCACTAACCAAATGTCTACGTGCTATATTTGGATGTCGTGACTAGAAAATCACTATCCAAATATCTACGTGTTATAATTTGATGTCGTGATTAAAAAATCACTAACCAAATGTCTACGTGTTATAATTTGATGTCGTGACTGGAAAATCACTAATCAAATGTCTACGTGTTATAATTTGATGTCGTGACTAGAAAATTGCTAACAAAATGTCTACGTGTTAAATTTGGATGTCGTGACTAGAAAATCACTATCCAAATGTCTACGTGTTATAATTTGATGTCGTGACTAGAAAATCACTAACCAAATGTCTACGTGTTATAATTTGATTTCGTGACTAGAAAATTTCTAACCAAATTTCTACGTGTTATAATTTGAAGTCGTGACTTGAAATCACTAACCAAAAGTCTACGTGCTATATTTGGATGTCGTGACTAGAAAATCACTATCCAAATGTCTACGTGTTATAATTTGATGTCGTGATTAGAAAATAACTAACCAAAGGTCTACGTGTTATAATTTGATGTCGTGATTAGAAAATCACTATCCAAATGTCTACTTGTAATAATTTGATGTCGTGACTGGAAATTACTAACCAAATGTCTACGTGCTATAATTTGATGTCGTGACTGGAAAATCACTAATCAAATGTCTACGTGATATAATTTGATGTCGTGACTAGAAAATTGCTAACAAAATGTCTACGTGTTAAATTTGGATGCCGTGACTAGAAAATCACTATACAAATGTCTACGTGTTATAATTTGATGTCGTGACTAGAAAATCACTAATATAATGTTTACGGGTTATAATTTAATGTCGTGACTACAAAATCACTATCCAAATGTCTACTTGTTATCATTTGATGTCGTGACTTGAAATCACTAACCAAATGTCTACGTGCTATATTTGGATGTCGTGACTAGAAAATCACTATCCAAATATCTACGTGTTATAATTTGATGTCGTGATTAAAAAATCACTAATCAAAGGTCTACGTGTTATAATTTGATGTCCTGATTAGAAAACAACTAACCAAAGGTCTACGTGTTATAATTTGATGTCGTGACTTGAAATCACTAACCAAATGTCTACGTGCTATATTTGGATGTCGTGACTAGAAAATCACTATACAAATGTCTACGTGTTATAATTTGATGTCGTGACTAGAAAATCACTAATATAATGTTTACGGGTTATGATTTGATGTCGTGACTGGAAATTACTAACCAAATGTCTACGTGCTATAATTTGATGTCGTGACTGGAAAATCACTAATCAAATGTCTACGTGTTATAATTTGATGTCGTGACTAGAAAATTGCTAACAAAATGTCTACGTGTTAAATTTGGATGCCGTGACTAGAAAATCACTATCCAAATGTCTACGTGTTATAATTTGATGTCGTGACTAGAAAATCACTAACCAAATGTCTACGTGTTATAATTTGATGTCGTGACTAGAAAATTTCTAACCAAATTTCTACGTGTTATAATTTGAAGTCGTGACTTGAAATCACTAACCAAATGTCTACGTGCTATATTTGGATGTCGTGACTAGAAAATCACTATACAAATGTCTACGTGTTATAATTTGATGTCGTGACTAGAAAATCACTAATCAAATGTCAACGTGTTATAATTTGATGTCGTGATTAAAAAATCACTAACCAACTGTCTACGTGTTATAATTTGATGTCGTGACTAGAAAATCACTATCCAAATGTCTACTTGTTATCATTTGATGTCGTGACTAGAAAATCACTAAGCAAATGTCTACGTGTTATTGTTTTATGTCGTGACTAGAAAATCACTAACCAAATGTCTACGTGTTATAATTTGATGTCGTGACTAGAAAAATCACTAATCAAAGGTCTACCGGTTATAATTTCATGTCGTGACTAGAAAATCACTATCCAAATTTCTACTTGTTATAATTTGATGTCGTGACTAGAAAATTGCTAACAAAATGTCTACGTGTTAAATTTGGATGTCGTGACTAGAAAATCACTATTCAAATGTCTACGTGTTATAATTTGATGTCGTGACTAGAAAATCACTAACCAAATGTCTACGTGTTATAATTTGATGTCGTGACTGGAAAATCGCTAATCAAATGTCTACGTGTTATAATTTGATGTCGTGACTAGAAAATTGCTAACAAAATGTCTACGTGTTAAATTTGGATGTCGTGACTAGAAAATCACTATCCAAATGTCTACGTGTTATAATTTGATGTCGTGACTAGAAAATCACTAACCAAATGTCTACGTGTTATAATTTGATGTCGTGACTGGAAATCACTAACCAAATGTCTACGTGCTATATTTGGATGTCGTGACTAGAAAATCACTATCCAAATGTCTACGTGTTATAATTTGATGTCGTGACTAGAAAATCACTAACCGAATGTCTACGTGTTATTAATTGATTTCGTGACTAGAAAATTTCTAACCAAATTTCTACGTGTTATAATTTGAAGTCGTGACTTGAAATCACTAACCAAATGTCTACGTGCTATATTTGGATGTCGTGACTAGAAAATCACTATCCAAATGTCTACGTGTTATAATTTGATGTCGTGATTAGAAAATAACTAACCAAAGGTCTACGTGTTATAATTTGATGTCGTAACTTGAAAACTAGAAAATCACTAACCAAATGTCTACGTGTTATAATTTGATGTCGTGACAAGAATATAACTAACCAAAGGTCTACGGGTTATAATTTGATGTCGTGACTAGAAAATCACAAACCAAATGTCTACGTGTTATAATTTGATGTCGAGACTAGAAAATAACTAACCAAATGTCTAGGTGTTATAGTTTGATGTCGAAACTGGAAAATCACTATTAAAGGTCTACGTGTTAAAATTTGATGTCGTGACTAGAAAATCACTAACCAAATGTCTATGTGTTATAATTTAATGTCGTGACTAGAAAATCACTAACCAAATGTGTACTTGTTATAATATGATGTCGTGACTGGAAATCACTAACCAAATGTCTACGTGCTATATTTGGGTGTCGTGACTAGAAAATCACTATCCAAATGTCTACGTGTTATAATTTGATGTCGTGACTAGAAAATCACTAACCAAATGTCTACGTGTTATAATTTGATGTCGTGACTGGAAATCACTAACCAAATGTCTACGTGGTATATTTGGGTGTCGTGACTAGAAAATCACTATCCAAATGTCTACGTGTTATAATTTGATGTCGTGACTAGAAAATCACTAACCAAATGTCTACGTGTTATAATTTGATGTCGTGACTGGAAAATCACTAACCAAATGTCTACGTGGTATATTTGGGTGTCGTGACTAGAAAATCACTATCCAAATGTCTACGTGTTATAATTTGATGTCGTGACTAGAAAATCACTAACCAAATGTCTACGTGTTATAATTTGATGTCGTGACTGGAAAATCACTAACGATATGTCTACGTGTTATTATTTGATGTCGTGACTAGAAAATCTCTAACCAAATTTCTACGTGTTATAATTTGAAGTCGTGACTTGAAATCACTAACCAAATGTCTACGTGCTATATTTGGATGTCGTGACTAGAAAATCACTATCCAAATGTCTACGTGTTATAATTTGATGTCGTGACTAGAAAATCACTAACCAAATGTCTACGTGTTATAATTTGATGTCGTGACTAGAAAATTTCTAACCAAATTTCTACGTGATATAATTTGAAGTCGTGACTTGAAATCACTAACCAAATGTCTACGTGTTATATTTGGATGTCGTGACTAGAAAATCACTATACAAATGTTTACGTGTTATAATTTGATGTCGTGACTAGAAAATCACTAATCAAATGTCAACGTGTTATAATTTGATGTCGTGATTAAAAAATCACTAACCAAATGTCTACGTGTTTTAATTTGATGTCGTGACTAGAAAATCACTAATATAATGTTTATGGGTTATAATTTGATGTCGTGACTAGAAAATCACAAACCAAATGTCTACTTGCTATAATTTGATGTCGTGACTGGAAATTACTAACCAAATGTCTACGTGCTATATTTGGGTGTCGTGACTAGAAAATCACTATCCAAATGTCTACGTGTTATAATTTGATGTCGTGACTAGAAAATCACTAACCAAATGTCTACGTGCTATATTTGGATGTCGTGATTAAAAAATCACTAAATGTCTACGTGTTATAATTTGATGTCGTAATTAGAAAATAACTAACCAAAGGTCTACGGGTTATAATTTGATGTCGTGACTAGAAAATCACTAAAAAAATATCTACGTGTTATATTTGGATGTCGTGCCTAGAAAATCACTATCCAAATATCTGCGTGTTATAATTCGATGTCGTGATTAAAAAATCACTAACCAAATGTCTACGTGTTATAATTTGATGTCGTGATTAGAAAACAACTAACCCAAGGTCTACGTGTTATAATTTGATGTCGTGACTTGAAATCACTAACCAAATGTCTACGTGCTATATTTGGATGTCGTGACTAGAAAATCACTAATATAATGTTTACGGGTTATAAATTGATGTCGTGAATAGAAATAAAAAATCACAAACCAAATGTCTACGTGTTATAATTTGATGTCGTGATTAAAAAATCACTAACCAAATGTCTACGTGTTATAATTTGATGTCGTGATTAGAAAACAACTAACCAAAGGTCTACGTGTTATAATTTGATGTCGTGACTTGAAATCACTAACCAAATGTCTACGTGCTATATTTGGATGTCGTGACTAGAAAATCACTATACAAATGTCTACGTGTTATAATTTGATGTCGTGACTAGAAAATCACTAATATAATGTTTACGGGTTATAATTTGATGTCGTGACTAGAAAATCACTATCCAAATGTCTACTTGTAATAATTTGATGTCGTGACTGGAAATTACTAACCAAATGTCTACGTGCTATAATTTGATGTCGTGACTGGAAAATCACTAATCAAATGTCTACGTGTTATAATTTGATGTCGTGACTAGAAAATTGCTAACAAAATGTCTACGTGTTAAATTTGGATGCCGTGACTGGAAAATCACTATCCAAATGTCTACGTGTTATAATTTGATGTCGTGACTAGAAAATCACTAACCAAATGTCTACGTGTTATAATTTGATGTCGTGACTAGAAAATTTCTAACTAAATTTCTACGTGTTATAATTTGAAGTCGTGACTTGAAATCACTAACCAAATGTCTACGTGCTATATTTGGATGTCGTGACTAGAAAATCACTATACAAATGTCTACGTGTTATAATTTGATGTCGTGACTAGAAAATCACTAATCAAATGTCAACGTGTTATAATTTCATGTCGTGACTAGAAAATCACTATCCAAATGTCTACTTGTTATAATTTTATGTCGTGACTAGAAAATCACTAATATAATGTTTACGGGTTATAATTTGATGTCGTGACTAGAAAATCACTATTCAAATGTCTACGTGTTATAATTTGATGTCGTGACTAGAAAATCACTAACCAAATGTCTACGTGTTATAATTTGATGTCGTGACTGGAAAATCACTAATCAAATGTCTACGTGTTATAATTTGATGTCGTGACTTGAAATCACTAACCAAATGTCTACGTGCTATATTTGGATGTCGTGACTAGAAAATCACTATACAAATGTCTACGTGTTATAATTTGATGTCGTGACTAGAAAATCACTAATATAATGTTTACGGGTTATAATTTGATGTCGTGACAAGAAAATCACTATCCAAATATCTACGTGTTATAATTTGATGTCGTGATTAAAAAATCACTAACCAAATGTCTACGTGTTATAATTTGATGTCGTGATTAGAAAACAACTAACCAAAGGTCTACGTGTTATAATTTGATGTCGTGACTTGAAATCACTAACCAAATGTCTACGTGCTATATTTGGATGTCGTGACTAGAAAATCACTATACAAATGTCTACGTGTTATAATTTGATGTCGTGACTAGAAAATCACTAATATAATGTTTACGGGTTATAATTTGATGTCGTGACTAGAAAATCACTATCCAAATGTCTACGTGTTATAATTTGATGTCGTGACTAGAAAATCACTATCCAAATGTCTACGGGTTATAATTTGATGTCGTGACTGGAAAATCACTAATCAAATGTCTACGTGTTATAATTTGATGTCGTGACTAGAAAATTGCTAACAAAATGTCTACGTGTTAAATTTGGATGTCGTGACTAGAAAATCACTATCCAAATGTCTACGTGTTATAATTTGATGTCGTGACTAGAAAATCACTAACCAAATGTCTACGTGTTATAATTTGATGTCGTGACTGGAAATCACTAACCAAATGTCTACGTGCTATATTTGGGTGTCGTGACTAGAAAATCACTAACCAAATGTCTACGTGTTATAATTTGATGTCGTGACTGGAAAATCACTAATCAAATGTCTACGTGTTATAATTTGATGTCATGACTAGAAAATTGCTAACAAAATGTCTACGTGTTAAATTTGGATGTCGTGACTAGAAAATCACTAACCAAATGTCTACGTGTTATAATTTGATGTCGTGACTAAAAAATCACTAACCAAATGTCTACGTGCTATAATTTGATGTCGTGACTAGAAAATCTCTAACCAAATTTCTACGTGTTATAATTTGAAGTCGTGACTTGAAATCACTAACCAAATGTCTACGTGCTATATTTGGATGTCGTGACTAGAAAATCACTATCCAAATGTCTACGTGTTATAATTTGATGTCGTGACTAGAAAATCACTAACCAAATGTCTACGTGTTATAATTTGATGTCGTGACTAGAAAATTTCTAACCAAATTTCTACGTGTTATAATTTGAAGTCGTGACTTGAAATCACTAACCAAATGTCTACGTGCTATATTTAGATGTCGTGACTAGAAAATCACTATACAAATTTCTACGTGTTATAATTTGATGTCGTGACTAGAAAATCACTAATCAAATGTCAACGTGTTATAATTTGATGTCGTGATTAAAAAATCACTAACCAAATGCCTACGTGTTATAATTTGATGTCGTGACTAGAAAATCACTATCCAAATGTCTACGTGTTATAATTTGATGTCGTGACTAGAAAATCACTAACCAAATGTCTACGTCTTATAGTTTGATGTCGTGACTGATAAATCACTAATCAAAGGATTCCGTGTTATAATCTGATGTCGTGACTGGAAAATCACTAAACAAATATCTACGTATTATAATTTCATGTCATGACTTAAAAATCACTAACCAAATGTCTACGTATTATAATTTGATGTCGTGACTAGAATATAACTAACCAAATGTCAACGTGTTATAGTTTGATGTCGTGACTGGAAAATCACTATTAAAGGTCTACGTGTTAAAATTTGATGTCGTGACTAGAAAATCACAAACCAAATGTCTACGTGTTATAATTTGATGTCGAGACTAGAAAATAACTAACCAAATTTCTACGTGTTATAATTTGATGTCGTGACTTGAAAACTAGAAAATCACTAACCAAATGTCTACGTGTTATAATTTGATGTCGTGACAAGAATATAACTAACCAAAGATCTACGGGTTATAATTTGATGTCGTGACTAGAAAATCACAAACCAAATGTCTACGTGTTGTAATTTGATGTCGAGACTAGAAAATAACTAACCAAATTTCTACGTGTTATAATTTGATGTCGTGACTAGAAAATTGCCAACCAAATGTCTACGTGTTATATTTGGATGTCGTGACTAGAAAATCACTATCCAAATGTCTACGTGTTATAATTTGATGTCGAGACTAGAAAATAACTAACCAAATTTCTACGTGTTATAATTTGATGTCGTGACTTGAAAACTAGAAAATCACTAACCAAATGTCTACGTGTTATAATTTGATGTCGTGACAAGAATATAACTAACCAAAGATCTACGGGTTATAATTTGATGTCGTGACTAGAAAATCACAAACCAAATGTCTACGTGTTATAATTTGATGTCGAGACTAGAAAATAACTAACCAAATTTCTACGTGTTATAATTTGATGTCGTGACTAGAAAATTGCCAACCAAATGTCTACGTGTTATATTTGGATGTCGTGACTAGAAAATCACTACCCAAATGTCTACGTGTTATAATTTGATGTCGTGATTAGAAAATAACTAACCAAAGGTCTACGTGTTATAATTTGATGTCGTGACTTCAAAACTAGAAAATCACTAACCAAATGTCTACGTGTTATAATTTGATGTCGTGACAAGAATATAACTAACCAAAGGTCTACGGGTTATAATTTGATGTCGTGACTAGAAATTCACAAACCAAATGAATACGTGTTATAATTTGATGTCGAGACTAGAAAATAACTAACCAAATGTCTACGTGTTATAGTTTGATGTCGAAACTGGAAAATCACTATTAAAGGTCTACGTGTTAAAATTTGATGTCGTGACTAGAAAATCACTAACCAAATGTCTATGTGTTATAATTTAATGTCGTGACTAGAAAATCACTAACCAAATGTGTACGTGTTATAATATGATGTCGTGACTGGAAATCACTAACCAAAAGTCTACGTGCTATATTTGGGTGTCGTGACTAGAAAATCACTATCCAAATGTCTACGTGTTATAATTTGATGTCGTGACTAGAAAATCACTAACCAAATGTCTACGTGTTATAATTTGATGTCGTGACTGGAAATCACTAACCAAATGTCTACGTGGTATATTTGGGTGTCGTGACTAGAAAATCACTATCCAAATGTCTACGTGTTATAATTTGATGTCGTGACTAGAAAATCACTAACCAAATGTCTACGTGTTATAATTTGATGTCGTGACTTGAAATCACTAACCAAATGTCTACGTGCTATATTTGGATGTCGTGACTAGAAAATCACTATCCAAATGTCTACGTGTTATAATTTGATGTCGTGACTAGAAAATCACTAACCAAATGTCTACGTGTTATAATTTGATGTCGTGACTAGAAAATTTCTAACCAAATTTCTACGTGTTATAATTTGAAGTCGTGACTTGAAATCACTAACCAAATGTCTACGTGCTATATTTGGATGTCGTGACTAGAAAATCACTATACAAATGTCTACGTGTTATAATTTGATGTCGTAACTAGAAAATCACTAATCAAATGTCAACGTGTTATAATTTGATGTCGTGATTAAAAAATCACTAACCAAATGTCTACGTGTTATAATTTGATGTCGTGACTAGAAAATCACTATCCAAATGTCTACGTGTTATAATTTGATGTCGTGACTAGAAAATCACTATCCAAATGTCTACGTGTTATAATTTGATGTCGTGACTAGAAAATCACTAACCAAATGTCTACGTGTTATAGTTTGATGTCGAAACTGGAAAATCACTATTAAAGGTCTACGTGTTAAAATTTGATGTCGTGACTAGAAAATCACTAACCAAATGTCAACGTGTTATAATTTGATGTCGTGATTAAAAAATCACTAACCAAATGTCTACGTGTTATAATTTGATGTCGTGACTAGAAAATCACTATCCAAATGTCAACGTGTTATAATTTGATGTCGTGACTAGAAAATCACTATCCAAATGTCTACGTGTTATAATTTGATGTCGTGACTAGAAAATCACTAACCAAATGTCTACGTGTTATAGTTTCATGTCGAAACTGGAAAATCACTATTAAAGGTCTACGTGTTAAAATTTGATGTCGTGACTAGAAAATCACTAATCAAATGTCAACGTGTTATAATTTGATGTCGTGATTAAAAAATCACTAACCAAATGTCTACGTGTTATAATTTGATGTCGTGACTAGAAAATCACTATCCAAATGTCAACGTGTTATAATTTGATGTCGTGACTAGAAAATCACTATCCAAATGTCTACGTGTTATAATTTGATGTCGTGACTAGAAAATCACTAACCAAATGTCTACGTGTTATAGTTTGATGTCGAAACTGGAAAATCACTATTAAAGGTCTACGTGTTAAAATTTGATGTCGTGACTAGAAAATCACTAACTAAATGTCTATGTGTTATAATTTAATGTCGTGACTAGAAAATTACAATTTGATGTCGTGACTTGAAAACTAGAAAATCACTAACCAAATGTCTACGTGTTATAATTTGATGTCGTGACAAGAATATAACTAACCAAAAGTCTACGGGTTATAATTTGATGCCGTGACTAGAAAATTACAAACCAAATGTCTACGTGTTATAATTTGATGTCGAGACTAGAAAATAACTAACCAAATTTTCTACGTTGATGTCGTAACTAGAAAATTGCTAACCAAATGTCTACGTGTTATATTTGGATGTCATGACTAGAAAATCACTATCCAAATGTCTACGTGTTATAATTTGATGTCGAGACTAGAAAATAACTAACCAAATTTCTACGTGTTATAATTTGATGTCGTGACTTGAAAACTAGAAAATCACTAACCAAATGTCTACGTGTTATAATTTGATGTCGTGACAAGAATATAACTAACCAAAAGTCTACGGGTTATAATTTGATGGCGTGACTAGAAAATCACAAACCAAATGTCTACGTGTTATAATTTGATGTCGAGACTAGAAAATAACTAACCAAATTTCTACGTGTTATAATTTGATGTCGTGACTAGAAAATTGCCAACCAAATGTCTACGTGTTATATTTGGATGTCGTGACTAGGAAATCACTATCCAAATGTCTACGTGTTATAATTTGATGTCGTGATTAGAAAATAACTAACCAAAGGTCTACGTGTTATAATTTGATGTCGTGACTTGAAAACTAGAAAATCACTAACCAAATGTCTACGTGTTATAATTTGATGTCGTGACAAGAATATAACTAACCAAAGGTCTACGGGTTATAATTTGATGTCGTGACTAGAAAATCACAAACCAAATGAATACGTGTTATAATTTGATGTCGTGACTGGAAATCACTAACCAAATGTCTACGTGCTATATTTGGGTGTCGTAACTAGAAAATCACTATCCAAATGTCTACGTGTTATAATTTGATGTCGTGACTAGAAAATCACTAACCAAATGTCTACGTGTTATAATTTGATGTCGTGACTGGAAAATCACTAATCAAATGTCTATGTATTATAATTTGATGTCGTGACTAGAAAATTGCTAACCAAATGTCTACGTGTTAAATTTTGATGTCGTGACTAGAAAATCACTATCCAAATGTCTACGTGTTATAATTTGACGTCGTGACTATAAAAATGCTAAGCAAATGTCTACGTGTTATATTTGGATGTCGTGACTAGAAAATCACTATCCAGATGTCTACGTGTTATAGTATGATGTCGTGACTAGAAAATCACTAATCAAAGGTCTACTTGTTATAATTTGATGTCGTGACTAGAAAATCACTAATCAAATGTCAACGTGTTATAATTTGATGTCGTGATTAAAAAATCACTAACCAAATGGCTACGTGATATCATTTGATGTCGTGACTAGAAAATCACTAACCAATTGTCTACGTATTATAATTTGATGTCGTGACTAGAATATAACTAACCAAAGGTCTACGTATTATAATTTGATGTCGTGACTGGAAAATCACTAACCAAATGTCTACGTGTTATAACTTGATGTCGTGACTAGAAAATCACTAACCAAATGTCTACGTGTTATAGTTTGATGTCGTGACTAGAAAATCACTAATCAAAGGTCTACGTGTTATCATTTGATGTCGTGACTAGAAAATCACTAACCAAATGTCTACGTATTAAAGTTTGATGTCGTAACTGGAAAATCACTAATCAAAGGTCTACGTGTTATAATTTGATGTTGTGACTAGAAAATGACTAATCAAAATTCTACGTGTTATAATTTGATGTCATGACTAGAAAATCACTAACCAAATGTCAACGTATTATAATTTGGTGTCGTGACTGGAAAATCACTAATCAAAGGTCTACATCTTTTAATTTGATGTCGTGACTAGCAAATCACTCATCAAATGTCTACATCATTTAATTTGATGTCGTGACTAGCAAATCACTAATCAAATGTCTGCGTATTATAATTTGATGTCGTGGCTAGAAAATCACTTACCAAATGTCTACGTGTTATAATTTGATGTCGAAACTGGAAAATCACTATTAAAGGTCTACGTGTTAAAATTTGATGTCGTGACTAGAAAATCACTAACCAAATCTCTATGTGTTATAATTTAATGTCGTGACTAGAAAATCACTAACCAAATGTGTACGTGTTATAATATGATGTCGTGACTGGAAATCACTAACCAAATGTCTACGTGCTATATTTGGGTGTCGTAACTAGAAAATCACTATCCAAATGTCTACGTGTTATAATTTGATGTCGTGACTAGAAAATCACTAACCAAATGTCTACGTGTTATAATTTGATGTCGTGACTGGAAATCACTAACCAAATGTCTACGTGCTATATTTGGGTGTCGTAACTAGAAAATCACTATCCAAATGTCTACGTGTTATAATTTGATGTCGTGACTAGAAAATCACTAACCAAATGTCTACGTGTTATAATTTGATGTCGTGACTGGAAAATCACTAATCAAATGTCTATGTATTATAATTTGATGTCGTGACTAGAAAATTGCTAACCAAATGTCTACGTGTTAAATTTTGATGTCGTGACTAGAAAATCACTATCCAAATGTCTACGTGTTATAATTTGACGTCGTGACTATAAAAATGCTAAGCAAATGTCTACGTGTTATATTTGGATGTCGTGACTAGAAAATCACTATCCAGATGTCTACGTGTTATAGTATGATGTCGTGACTAGAAAATCACTAATCAAAGGTCTACTTGTTATAATTTGATGTCGTGACTAGAAAATCACTAATCAAATGTCAACGTGTTATAATTTGATGTCGTGATTAAAAAATCACTAACCAAATGGCTACGTGATATCATTTGATGTCGTGACTAGAAAATCACTAACCAATTGTCTACGTATTATAATTTGATGTCGTGACTAGAATATAACTAACCAAAGGTCTACGTATTATAATTTGATGTCGTGACTGGAAAATCACTAACCAAATGTCTACGTGTTATAACTTGATGTCGTGACTAGAAAATCACTAACCAAATGTCTACGTGTTATAGTTTGATGTCGTGACTAGAAAATCACTAATCAAAGGTCTACGTGTTATCATTTGATGTCGTGACTAGAAAATCACTAACCAAATGTCTACGTATTAAAGTTTGATGTCGTAACTGGAAAATCACTAATCAAAGGTCTACGTGTTATAATTTGATGTTGTGACTAGAAAATGACTAATCAAAATTCTACGTGTTATAATTTGATGTCATGACTAGAAAATCACTAACCAAATGTCAACGTATTATAATTTGGTGTCGTGACTGGAAAATCACTAATCAAAGGTCTACATCTTTTAATTTGATGTCGTGACTAGCAAATCACTCATCAAATGTCTACATCATTTAATTTGATGTCGTGACTAGCAAATCACTAATCAAATGTCTGCGTATTATAATTTGATGTCGTGGCTAGAAAATCACTTACCAAATGTCTACGTGTTATAATTTGATGTCGTGACTAGAAAATCACTAACCAAATGTCTACGTGTTATAGTTTGATGTCGTGACTAGAAAATCACTAACCAAAGGTCTACGTATTATAGTTTGATGTCGTGACTGGAAAATCACTAATCAAAGGTCTACGTCTTTTAATTTGATGTCGTGACTAGCAAATCACTAATCAAAGGTATACGGATTATAATTTGATGTCATGACTAGAAAATCACTAATAAAAATTCTACGTGTTATAATTTGATGTCGTTACTAGAAAATCACTGACCAAATGTCTATGTATTATAATTTGATGTCGTAACTGGAAAATCACTAATCAAAGGTCTACGTGCTATAATTTGATGTCGTGACTAGAAAATCGCTAACCCAATGTCTACGTGTTATAGTTTGATGTCGTGACTGGAAAATCACTAATCAAAGGTCTACGTGTTATAATTTGATGTCGTGACTAGAAAATCACTAACCCAATGTCAACGTGTTATAGTTTGATGTCGTGGCTGGAAAATCACTAATCAAAGGTCTACGTGTTATAATTTGATGTCGTGACTAGAAATTAACTAACCCAATGTCAACGTGTTATAGTTTGATGTCGTGGCTGGAAAATCACTAATCAAAGGTCTACGTGTTATAATTTGATGTCGTGACTAGCAAATCACTAACCAAAAGTCTACGTGTTATAGTTTGATGTCGTTACTGGAAAATCACTAACCAAATGTCTATGTATTATAATTTGATGTCGTAACTGGAAAATCACTAATCAAAGGTCTAGGTGTTATAATTTGATGTCGTGACTAGAAAATCACTAACCCAATGTCTATGTATTATAATTTGATGTCGTGGCTGGAAAATCACTAATCAAAGGTCTACGTGTTATAATTTGATGTCGTGACTAGAAAATCACTAACCAAAAGTCTACGTGTTATAGTTTGATGTCGTGACTAGAAAATCACTAACCCAATGTCTATGTATTATAATTTGATGTCGTGGCTGGAAAATAACTAATCAAAGGTCTACGTGTTATAATTTGATGTCGTGACTAGAAAATCACTAACCCAATGTCAACGTGTTATAGTTTGATGTCGTGGCTGGAAAATCACTAATCAAAAGTTTTACGTGTTATAATTTGATGTCGTGACTAGAAAATCACTAACCAAAAGTCTACGTGTTATAGTTTGATGTCGTGACTAGAAAATCACTAACCCAATGTCTATGTATTATAATTTGATGTCGTGGCTGGAAAATCACTAATCAAATGTCTACGTGTTATAATTTGATGTCGTGACTAGAAAATCACTAACCAAAAGTCTACGTGTTATAGTTTGATGTCGTTACTAGAAAATCACTAACCAAATGTCTATGTATTATAATTTGATGTCGTAACTGGAAAATCACTAATCAAGGGTCTACGTGTTATAATTTGATGTCGTGACTAGAAAATCACTAAGCCAATGTCTATGAATTATAATTTGATGTCGTGGCTGGAAAATCACTAATCAAAGGTCTACGTGTTATAATTTGATGTCGTGACTAGAAAATCACTAACCAAAAGTCTACGTGTTATAGTTTGATGTCGTGACTAGAAAATCACTAACCCAATGTCTATGTATTATAATTTGATGTCGTGGCTGGAAAATCACTAATCAAAGGTCTACGTGTTATAATTTGATGTCGTGACTAGAAAATCACTAACCAAAAGTCTACGTGTTATAGTTTGATGTCGTTACTAGAAAATCACTAACCAAATGTCTATGTATTATAATTTGATTTCGTAACTGGAAAATCACTAATCAAAGGTCTACGTGTTATAATTTGATGTCGTGACTAGAAAATCACTAACCCAATGTCAACGTGTTTTAGTTTGATGTCGTGGCTGGAAAATCATTAATCAAAGGTCTACGTGTTATAATTTGATGTCGTGACTAGAAAATCACTAACCAAAAGTCTACGTGTTATAGTTTGATGTCGTGAGTAGAAAATCACTAACCCAATGTCTATGAATTATAATTTGATGTCGTGGCTGGAAAATCACTAATCAAAGGTCTACGGGTTATAATTTGATGTCGTGACTAGAAAATCACAAACCAAATGTCTACGTGTTATAATTTGATGTCGTGACTAGAAAATCACTAACCAAAAGTCTACGTGTTATAGTTTGATGTCGTGACTAGAAAATCACTAACCAAATGTCTATGTATTATAATCTGATTTCGTAACTGTAAAATCACTAATCAAAGGTCTACGTGTTATAATTTGATGTCGTGACTAGAAAATCACTAACCCAATGTCAACGTGTTTTAGTTTGATGTCGTGGCTGGAAAATCATTAATCAAAGGTCTACGTGTTATAATTTGATGTCGTGACTAGAAAATCACTAACCAAAAGTCTACGTGTTATAGTTTGATGTCGTGACTAGAAAATCACTAACCCAATGTCTATGTATTAAAATTTGATGTCGTGGCTGGAAAATTACTAATCAAAGGTCTACGTGTTATAATTTGATGTCGTGACTAGAAAATCACTAACCCAATGTCAACGTGTTATAGTTTGATGTCGTGGCTGGAAAATCACTAATCAAAAGTTTTACGTGTTATAATTTGATGTCGTGACTAGAAAATCACTAACCAAAAGTCTACGTGTTATAGTTTGATGTCGAGACTAGAAAATCACTAACCCAATGTCTATGTATTATAATTTGATGTCTTGGCTGGAAAATCACTAATCAAATGTCTATGTATTATAATTTGATGTCGTGACTAGAAAATCACTAACCAAAAGTCTACGTGTTATAGTTTGATGTCGTGACTAGAAAATCACTAACCCAATGTCTATGTATTATAATTTGATGTCGTGGCTGGAAAATCACTAATCAAAGGTCTACGTGTTATAATTTGATGTCGTGACTAGAAAATCACTAACCAAAAGTCTACGTGTTATAGTTTGATGTCGTTACTAGAAAATCACTAACCAAATGTCTATGTATTATAATTTGATTTCGTAACTGGAAAATCACTAATCAAAGGTCTACGTGTTATAATTTGATGTCGTGACTAGAAAATCACTAACCCAATGTCTATGAATTATAATTTGATGTCGTGGCTGGAAAATCACTAATCAAAGGTCTACGTGTTATAATTTGATGTCGTGACTAGAAAATCACTAACCAAAAGTCTACGTGTTATAGTTTGATGTCGTGACTAGAAAATCACTAACCCAATGTCTATGTATTATAATTTGATGTCGTAACTGGAAAATCACTAATCAAGGGTCTACGTGTTATAATTTGATGTCGTGACTAGAAAATCACTAACCCAATGTCTATGAATTATAATTTGATGTCGTGGCTGGAAAATCACTAATCAAAGGTCTACGTGTTATAATTTGATGTCGTGACTAGAAAATCACTAACCAAAAGTCTACGTGTTATAGTTTGATGTCGTGACTAGAAAATCACTAACCCAATGTCTATGTATTATAATTTGATGTCGTGGCTGGAAAATCACTAATCAAAGGTCTACGTGTTATAATTTGATGTCGTGACTAGAAAATCACTAACCAAAAGTCTACGTGTTATAGTTTGATGTCGTTACTAGAAAATCACTAACCAAATGTCTATGTATTATAATTTGATTTCGTAACTGGAAAATCACTAATCAAAGGTCTACGTGTTATAATTTGATGTCGTGACTAGAAAATCACTAACCCAATGTCAACGTGTTTTAGTTTGATGTCGTGGCTGGAAAATCATTAATCAAAGGTCTACGTGTTATAATTTGATGTCGTGACTAGAAAATCACTAACCAAAAGTCTACGTGTTATAGTTTGATGTCGTGACTAGAAAATCACTAACCCAATGTCTATGAATTATAATTTGATGTCGTGGCTGGAAAATCACTAATCAAAGGTCTACGGGTTATAATTTGATGTCGTGACTAGAAAATTACAAACCAAATGTCTACGTGTTATAATTTGATGTCGTGACTAGAAAATCACTAACCAAAAGTCTACGTGTTATAGTTTGATGTCGTGACTAGAAAATCACTAACCAAATGTCTATGTATTATAATTTGATTTCGTAACTGGAAAATCACTAATCAAAGGTCTACGTGTTATAATTTGATGTCGTGACTAGAAAATCACTAACCCAATGTCAACGTGTTTTAGTTTGATGTCGTGGCTGGAAAATCATTAATCAAAGGTCTACGTGTTATAATTTGATGTCGTGACTAGAAAATCACTAACCAAAAGTCTACGTGTTATAGTTTGATGTCGTGACTAGAAAATCACTAACCCAATGTCTATGTATTATAATTTGATGTCGTAACTGGAAAATCACTAATCAAAGGTATACGGGTTATAATTTGATGTCATGACTAGAAAATCACTAATCAAAATTCTACGTGTTATAATTTGATGTCGTTACTAGAAAATCACTGACCCAATGTCAACGTGTTTTAGTTTGATGTCGTGGCTGGAAAATCATTAATCAAAGGTCTACGTGTTATAATTTGATGTCGTGACTAGAAAATCACTAACCAAAAGTCTACGTGTTATAGTTTGATGTCGTGACTAGAAAATCACTAACCAAATGTCTATGTATTATAATTTGATTTCGTAACTAGAAAATCACTAATCAAAGGTCTACGTGTTATAATTTGATGTCGTGACTAGAAAATCACTAACCCAATGTCAACGTGTTTTAGTTTGATGGCGTGGCTGGAAAATCACTAATCAAAGGTCTTCGTGTTACAATTTGATGTCGTGACTAGCAAATCACTAACCAAATGTCCACGTGTTATAGTTTGATGTCGTGACTAGAAAATCACTAACCCAATGTCTATGAATTATAATTTGATGTCGTGGCTGGAAAATCACTAATCAAAGGTCTACGGGTTATAATTTGATGTCGTGACTAGAAAATCACAAACCAAATGTCTACGTGTTATAATTTGATGTCGTGACTAGAAAATCACTAACCAAAAGTCTACGTGTTATAGTTTGATGTCGTGACTAGAAAATCACTAACCAAATGTCTATGTATTATAATTTGATTTCGTAACTGGAAAATCACTAATCAAAGGTCTACGTGTTATAATTTGATGTCGTGACTAGAAAATCACTAACCCAATGTCAACGTGTTTTAGTTTGATGTCGTGGCTGGAAAATCATTAATCAAAGGTCTACGTGTTATAATTTGATGTCGTGACTAGAAAATCACTAACCAAAAGTCTACGTGTTATAGTTTGATGTCGTGACTAGAAAATCACTAACCCAATGTCTATGTATTATAATTTGATGTCGTAACTGGAAAATCACTAATCAAAGGTATACGGGTTATAATTTGATGTCATGACTAGAAAATCACTAATCAAAATTCTACGTGTTATAATTTGATGTCGTTACTAGAAAATCACTGACCCAATGTCAACGTGTTTTAGTTTGATGTCGTGGCTGGAAAATCATTAATCAAAGGTCTACGGGTTATAATTTGATGTCGTGACTAGAAAATCACTAACCAAAAGTCTACGTGTTATAGTTTGATGTCGTGACTAGAAAATCACTAACCAAATGTCTATGTATTATAATTTGATTTCGTAACTGGAAAATCACTAATCAAAGGTCTACGTGTTATAATTTGATGTCGTGACTAGAAAATCACTAACCCAATGTCAACGTGTTTTAGTTTGATGTCGTGGCTGGAAAATCATTAATCAAAGGTCTACGTGTTATAATTTGATGTCGTGACTAGAAAATCACTAACCAAAAGTCTACGTGTTATAGTTTGATGTCGTGACTAGAAAATCACTAACCCAATGTCTATGTATTATAATTTAATGTCGTAACTGGAAAATCACTAATCAAAGGTCTACGTGCTATAATTTGATGTCGTGACTAGAAAATCACTAACCCAATGTCTACGTGTTATAGTTTGATGTCGTGACTGGAAAATCTCTAATCAAAAGTCTACGTGTTATAGTTTGATGTCGTGACTGGAAAATCACTAATCAAAGGTCCACGTGTTATAGTTTGATGTCGTGACTGGAAAATCACTAACCAAATGTCTATGTATTATAATTTGATGTCGTAACTGGAAAATCACTAACCAAGGGTCTACGTGTTATAATTTGATGTCGTGACTAGAAAATCACTAACCCAATGTCTATGAATTATAATTTGATGTCGTGGCTGGAAAATCACTAATCAAAGGTCTACGTGTTATAATTTGATGTCGTGACTAGAAAATCACTAACCAAAAGTCTACGTGTTATAGTTTGATGTCGTGACTAGAAAATCACTAACCCAATGTCTATGTATTATAATTTGATGTCGTGGCTGGAAAATCACTAATCAAAGGTCTACGTGTTATAATTTGATGTCGTGACTAGAAAATCACTAACCAAAAGTCTACGTGTTATAGTTTGATGTCGTTACTAGAACATCACTAACCAAATGTCTATGTATTATAATTTGATGTCGTAACTGGAAAATCACTAATCAAAGGTCTACGTGTTATAATTTGATGTCGTGACTAGAAAATCACTAACCCAATGTCAACGTGTTTTAGTTTGATGGCGTGGCTGGAAAATCACTAATCAAAGGTCTACGTGTTACAATTTGATGTCGTGACTAGCAAATCACTAACCAAATGTCCACGTGTTATAGTTTGATGTCGTGACTAGAAAATCACTAACCCAATGTCTACGTGTTATAGTTTGATGTCGTGACTGGAAAATCCCTAATCCAAGGTCTACGTGTTATAGTTTGATGTCGTGACTAGCAAATCACTAATCAACGGTATACGGGTTATAATTTGATGTCATGACTAGAAAATCACTAATCAAAATTCTACGTGTTATAATTTGCTGTCGTTACTAGAAAATCACTAACCAAATGTCTATGTATTATAATTTGATGTCGTAACTGGAAAATCACTAATCAAAGGTCTACATCTTTTAATTTGATGTCATTACTAGCTAATCACTAACCAAATGTCCATGTGTTACAGTTTGGTGTCGTGACTAGAAAATCACTAACCAAATGTCTACGTATTATAGTTTGATGTCGTGACTGGAAAATCACTAATCAAATGTCTACGTGTTATAGTTTGATGTCGTGACTGGAAAATCACTAATCAAAAGTTTCCGTCTTTTAACTTGATATCATGACTAGCAAATCACTAACCAAATGTCCACGTGTTATAGTTTGATGTCGTGACTGGAAAATCACTAATCAAAGGTCTACGTCTTTTAATTTGATGTCGTATTAGCAAATCACTCATCAATGTCTACGTATTATAATTTGATAGCGTGACTGGAAAATCACTAACCAAATGTCTACGTGTTATAACTTGATGTCGTGTCTAGAAAATCACTAACCAAATGTCTACGTGTTATAATTTGATGTCGTTACTAGAAAATCACTAACCAAATGTCTATGTATTATAATTTGATGTCGTAACTGGAAAATCACTAATCAAAGGTCTACGTGTTATAATTTGATGTCGTGAGTAGAAAATCACTAACCCAATGTCTACGTGTTATAATTTGATGTCGTTACTAGAAAATCACTAACCCAATGTCTACGTGTTATAGTTTGATGTCGTGGCTGGAAAATCACTAATCAAAGGTCTACGTGTTATAATTTGATGTCGTGACTAGAAAATCACTAACCAAAAGTCTACGTATTATAGTTTGATGTCGTGACTGGAAAATCACTAATCAAAGGTCTACGTGTTATAGTTTGATGTCGTGACTGGAAAATCACTAATCAAAGTTCTACATCTTTTAATTTGATGTCGTGACTAGCAAATCACTAACCAAATGTTCACGCGTTATAGTTTTATGTCGTGACTAGAAAATCACTAACCCAATGTCTACGTGTTATAGTTTGATGTCGTGACTGGAAAATCACTAATCAAAGGTCTACGTGTTATAAATTGATGTCGTGACTAGAAAATCACTAACATAATGTCTACGTCTTTTAATTTGATGTCGTGACTAGCAAATCACTAATCAAATGTCTACGTATTATAATTTGATGTCGTGACTGGAAAATCACTAACCAAATGTCTACGTGTTATAACTTGATGTCGTGACTAGAAAATCACTAACCAAATGTCTACGTGTTATAGTTTGATGTCGTGACTAGAAAATCACTAATCAAAGGTCTACGTGTTATCATTTGATGTCGTGACTAGAAAATCACCAACCAAATGTCTACGTATTAAAGTTTATGTCGTAACTGGAAAATCACTTATCAAAGGTCTACGTGTTATAATTTGATGTTGTGACTAGAAAATGACTAATCAAAATTCTACGTGTTATAATTTGATGTCATGACTAGAAAATCACTAACCAAATGTCTACGTATTATAATTTGGTGTCGTGACTGGAAAATCACTAATCAAAGGTCTACATCTTTTAATTTGATGTCGTGACTAGCAAATCACTCATCAAATGTCTACGTCATTTAATTTGATGTCGTGACTAGCAAATCACTAATCAAATGTCTGCGTATTATAATTTGATGTCGTGGCTAGAAAATCACTTACCAAATGTCTACGTGTTATAATTTAATGTCGTGACTAGAAAATCACTAACCAAATGTCTACGTGTTATAGTTTGATGTCGTGACTAGAAAATCACTAACCAAAGGTCTACGTATTATAGTTTGATGTCGTGACTGGAAAATCACCAATCAAAGGTCTACGTCTTTTAATTTGATGTCGTGACTAGCAAATCACTAATCAAAGGTATACGGGTTATAATTTGATGTCATGACTAGAAAATCACTAATAAAAATTCTACGTGTTATAATTTGATGTCGTTACTAGAAAATCACTAACCAAATGTCTATGTATTATAATTTGATGTCGTAACTGGAAAATCACTAATCAAAGGTCTACGTGTTATAATTTGATGTCGTGAGTAGAAAATCACTAACCCAATGTCAACGTGTTATAGTTTGATGTCGTGGCTGGAAAATCACTAATCAAAGGTCTACATCTTTTAATTTGATGTCGTGACTAGCAAATCACTAACCAAATGTCCACTTGTTATAGTTTGATGTCGTGACTAGCAAATCACTAATCAAAGGTATACCGGTTATAATTTGATGTCGTGACTAGAAAATCACTAACCAAATGTCTACGTGTTATAATTTGATGTCGTTACTAGAAAATCACTAACCAAATGTCTACGTGTTATAATTTGATGTCGTGACTAGAAAATCACTATCCAAATGTCTACTTGCTATAATTTGATGTCGTGACTAGAAAATCACTAACCAAATGTCAACGTGTTATAATTTGATGTCGTGGCTGGAAAATCACTAATCAAAGGTCTACATCTTTTAATTTGATGTCGTGACTAGCAAATCACTAACCAAATGTCCACTTGTTATAGTTTGATGTCGTGACTAGCAAATCACTAATCAAAGGTATACCGGTTATAATTTGATGTCGTGACTAGAAAATCACTAACCAAATGTCTACGTGTTATAATTTGATGTCGTTACTAGAAAATCACTAACCAAATGTCTATGTATTATAATTTGATGTCGTAACTGGAAAATCACTAATCAAAGGTCTACGTGTTATAATTTGATGTCGTGAGTAGAAAATCACTAACCCAATGTCAACGTGTTATAGTTTGATGTCGTGGCTGGAAAATCACTAATCAAAGGTCTACATCTTTTAATTTGATGTCGTGACTAGCAAATCACTAACCAAATGTCCACTTGTTATAGTTTGATGTCGTGACTAGCAAATCACTAATCAAAGGTATACCGGTTATAATTTGATGTCGTGACTAGAAAATCACTAACCAAATGTCTACGTATTATAATTTGATGTCGTGACTGGAAAATCACTAATCAAAATTCTACGTGTTATAATTTGATGTCGTTACTAGAAAATCACTAACCAAATGTCTACGTGTTATAATTTGATGTCGTGACTAGAAAATCACTATCCAAATGTCTACTTGCTATAATTTGATGTCGTGACTAGAAAATCACTAACCAAATGTCTACGTGTTATAATTTGATGTCGTGATTAGAAAATAACTAACCAAAGGTCTACGTGTTATAATTTGATGTCGTGACTAGAAAATCACTAACCAAATGTCTACGTGTTATAATTTGATTTCGTGACTGGAAAATCACTAATGAAATGTCTACGGTTATAGTTTGATATCGTGACTGGAAAATCACTAACCAAAGGTCTACGTGTTATAATTTGATGTCGTGACTTGAAATCACTAACCAAATGTCTACGTGCTATATTTGGATGTCGTGACTAGAAAATCACTATCCAAATGTCTACGTGTTATAATTTGATGTCGTGACTGGAAAATCACTAATCAAAGGTCTACGTGTTATAGTTTGATATCATGACTGGAAAATCACTAATCAAAGGTCTACCTATTATAATTTGATGTCGTGACTGGAAAATCACTAACCAAATGTCTACGTCTTTTAATTTGATGTCGTGACTAGCAAATCACTAATCAAATGTCTGCGTATTATAATTTGATGTCGTGGCTAGAAAATCACTTACCAAATGTCTACGTGTTATAATTTAATGTCGTGACTAGAAAATCACTAACCAAATGTCTACGTGTTATAGTTTGATGTCGTGACTAGAAAATCACTAACCAAAGGTCTACGTATTATAGTTTGATGTCGTGACTGGAAAATCACTAATCAAAGGTCTACGTCTTTTAATTTGATGTCGTGACTAGCAAATCACTAATCAAAGGTATACGGGTTATAATTTGATGTCATGACTAGAAAATCACTAATAAAAATTCTACGTGTTATAATTTGATGTCGTTACTAGAAAATCACTAACCAAATGTCTATGTATTATAATTTGATGTCGTAACTGGAAAATCACTAATCAAAGGTCTACGTGTTATAATTTGATGTCGTGAGTAGAAAATCACTAACCCAATGTCAACGTGTTATAGTTTGATGTCGTGACTAGCAAATCACTAATCAAAGGTATACGTGTTATAATTTGATGTCGTGACTGGAAAATCACTAATCAAAGGTCTACGTCTTTTAATTTGATGTCGTGACTAGCAAATCACTAACCAAATGTCTACGTGTTATAGTTTGATGTCGTGACTAGAAAATCACTAACCAAAGGTCTACGTATTATAGTTTGATGTCGTGACTGGAAAATCACTAATCAAAGGTCTACGTCTTTTAATTTGATGTCGTGACTAGCAAATCACTCATCAAAGGTATACCGGTTATAATTTGATGTCATGACTAAAAAATCACTAATCAAAATTCTACGTGTTATAATTTGATGTCGTTACTAGAAAATCACTAACCCAATGTCAACGTGTTATAGTTTGATGTCGTGACTGGAAAATCACTAATCAAAGGTCTACATCTTTTAATTTGATGTCGTGACTAGCAAATCACTAACCAAATGTCCACGTGTTATAGTTTGATGTCGTGACTAGAAAATCACTCACCCAATGTCTACGTCTTTTAATTTGATGTCGTGACTAGCAAATCACTAATGAAAGGTATACGGGTTATAATTTGATGTCATGACTAGAAAATCACTAATAAAAATTCTACGTGTTATAATTTGATTTCGTTACTAGAAAATCACTAACCAAATGTCTACGTGTTATAATTTGATGTCGTGATTAGAAAATCACTAACCAAAGGTCTACGTATTATAGTTTGATGTCGTGACTGGAAAATCACTAATCAAAGGTCTACGTGTTATAATTTGATGTCGTGACTAGAAAATCACTAACCCAATGCCTACGTGTTATAGTTTGATGTCGTGACTAGAAAATCACTAACCAAAGGTCTACGTATTATAGTTTGATGTCGTGACTGGAAAATCACTAATCAAAGGTCTACGTCTTTTAATTTGATGTCGTGACTAGCAAATCACTAATCAAAGGTATACCGGTTATAATTTGATGTCATGACTAGAAAATCACTAATCAAAATTCTACGTGTTATAATTTGATGTCGTTACTAGAAAATCACTAACCCAATGTCAACGTGTTATAGTTTGATGTCGTGACTGGAAAATCACTAATCAAAGGTCTACATCTTTTAATTTGATGTCGTGACTAGCAAATCACTAACCAAATGTCCACGTGTTATAGTTTGATGTCGTGACTAGAAAATCACTCACCCAATGTCTACGTGTTATAGTTTTATGTCGTGACTGGAAAATCACTAATCAAAGGTCTACGTGTTATAGTTTGATGTCGTGACTGGAAAATCACTAATCAAAGGTCTACGTCTTTTATTTTGATGTCGTGACTAGCAAATCACTAATCGAATGTCTACCTATTATAATTTGATGTCGTGACTGAAAAATCACTAACAAAATGTCTACGTCTTTTAATTTGATGTCGTGACTAGCAAATCACTAATCAAAGGTATACGGGTTATAATTTGATGTCATGACTAGAAAATCACTAATCAAAATTCTACGTGTTATAATTTGATGTCGTTACTAGAAAATCAATAACCAAATGTATGTGTATTATAATTTGATGTCGTAACTGGAAAATCACTAATCAAAGGTCTACGTGTTATAATTTGATGTCGTGACTAGAAAATCACTAACCCAATGTCTACGTGTTATAGTTTGATGTCGTGACTGGAAAATTACTAATCAAAGGTCTACATGTTACAATTTGATGTCGTGACTAGCAAATCACTAATCAAATGTCTACGTATTATGATTTGATGTCGTGACTGGAAAATCATTAACCAAATGTCTACGTCTTTTAATTTGATGTCGTGACTAGCAAATCACTAATCAAAGGTATACGGGTTATAATTTGATGTCGTGACTAGAAAATCACTAACCAAATGTCTACGTGTTATAATTTGATGTCGTGATTAGAAAATAACTAACCAAAGGTCTACGTGTTATAATTTGATGTCGTGACTAGAAAATCACTAACCAAATGTCTACGTGTTATAATTTGATGTCGTGACTGGAAAATCACTAATGAAATGTCTACGGTTATAGTTTGATATCGTGACTGGAAAATCACTAACCAAAGGTCTACGTGTTATAATTTGATGTCGTGACTTGAAATCACTAACCAAATGTCTACGTGTTATAATTTGATGTCGTGACTGGAAAATCACTAATCAAAGGTATACCGGTTATAATTTGATGTCATGACTAGAAAATCACTAATCAAAATTCTACGTGTTATAATTTGATGTCGTTACTAGAAAATCACTAACCAAATGTCTATGTATTATAATTTGATGTCGTAACTGGAAAATCACTAATCAAAGGTCTACGTGTTATAATTTGATGTCGTGAGTAGAAAATCACTAACCAAATGTCTACGTGTTATAATTTGATGTCGTGACTGGAAAATCACTAATGAAATGTCTACGGTTATAGTTTGATATCGTGACTGGAAAATCACTAACCAAAGGTCTACGTGTTATAATTTGATGTCGTGACTTGAAATCACTAACCAAATGTCTACGTGCTATATTTGGATGTCGTGACTAGAAAATCACTATCCAAATGTCTACGTGTTATAATTTGATGTCGTGACTAGACAATCACTAACCAAATGTCTACGTGTTATAATTTGATGTCGTGACTGGAAAATCACTAATGAAATGTCTACGGTTATAGTTTGATATCGTGACTGGAAAATCACTAACCAAAGGTCTACGTGTTATAATTTGATGTCGTGACTTGAAATCACTAACCAAATGTCTACGTGCTATATTTGGATGTCGTGACTAGAAAATCACTATCCAAATGTCTACGTGTTATAATTTGATGTCGTGACTGGAAAATCACTAATCAAAGGTCTACGTGTTATAGTTTGATATCATGACTGGAAAATCACTAATCAAAGGTCTACCTATTATAATTTGATGTCGTGACTGGAAAATCACTAACCAAATGTCTACGTCTTTTAATTTGATGTCGTGACTAGCAAATCACTAATCAAATGTCTGCGTATTATAATTTGATGTCGTGGCTAGAAAATCACTTACCAAATGTCTACGTGTTATAATTTAATGTCGTGACTAGAAAATCACTAACCAAATGTCTACGTGTTATAGTGTAGTGTGTTTGACTAGTCGCTGTTACCATACCTTCTGTATGTAACATGAGCTCCACACTTTGTTGAAGCAACAATGTCCACACACACCAAACTCATTGGTGAGATTATGCTGACAAGCACATTCTCACCAATGTATTGTTAGTATAAGTAAATGACATTGAACAAAGTATCATATTTATGATAAATTCTATATCTATCCCTGCGAGATCCGAAGTAGTAAGATCTATAAAAATAGAATCCTCGGAACAAGACGTATTGATACCATATCAAACTATTCAAAATGGTGTCTACGTCGCTAATACAATTACCTCAAAATCGAATCCTTTAGTGAAGATCATCAACACTACGGAACAAGATTTAGTAATTGAAGGTATTAAACTTGTTACAGAAACCCTTGAAGACTACAGAATAGCCAAACAAAATTCTATGCCTTCCAACTCCAGGGAAAAATTGGACAGACTTTCAAGAAACTTTCCACCATTCGTTGAGACAGATTTGAAATCCCTATGCAAAGAATTTATAGATATTTTTGCCTTAGAATCTGAAAGTATATCGGTCAACAACTTTTATGAACAAAAACTTAAGGTAAACAATACACAACCTGTTTACATCAAAAATTATAGAATTCCCCATTCCCAGAAACAGGAAGTAAACAATCAGGTTGATAAGTTAATTAGAGACGGTATTGTTGAACCCTCAATTTCAGATCACAATAGCCCCATACTCTTAGTACCAAAAAAAACTTTACCCGGTACCACACAAGAGAGATGGAGATTAGTAGTAGACTACAGAGCAGTGAGCAAGAAATTAGTAGCTGATAAATTCCCGTTACCTCGAATAGAGGATATTCTTGATCAATTAGGTAGAGCTAAATTCTTCTCTTGTCTTGACCTGATGTCAGGTTTTCATCAAATAGAACTTGAAGAGGAGTCTAGAGATATTACATCCTTCTCTACAGATAAAGGATCATTCAGATTTAAAAGATTGCCGTATGGTATTAAAATAGCCCCTAATTCGTTTCAACGCATGATGTCATTGGCTTTTTCGGGTCTATCTCCAGCACAAGCATTTGTGTATATGGATGACCTAGTAGTGATTGGTTGTTCAACGGAACATATGTTAAGGAATCTAAGGAACGTATTCGAACTGTGCAGAAAACATAATCTGAAATTACACCCAGATAAGTGTTCATTTTTCTGTACACAGGTTACATTTTTAGGCCACAAATGTACTGATCAAGGTATATTACCTGATGACAGCAAATTCTCGATAGTTCAAAACTATCCAACACCCAAAAATGGTGATGAAGCTAAACGCTTCGTAGCCTTTTGTAATTACTACCGAAGGTTCATACCGAAATTTGCTGAATCATCCAGACATATCACTAGATTGTCGAAAAAAAATGTACCTTTTGAATGGAATGAGGATTGTGAAAAATCATTCCAATACCTCAAAAATCAATTACTAAGCCCTGAAATTTTACAATACCCTGATTTTTCTAAGGACTTTTTTATTACCACAGACGCAAGCAAATACGCTTGTGGCGCTGTTCTAAGCCAAGAAAAACACGGTATACTAATGCCAATTTCATACGCTTCTAGATCTTTCACTAAAGGCGAAAGTAACAAATCTACCATAGAGCAGGAACTAACTGCTATACATTGGGCTGTGAAATATTTCAGGCCATACATTTACGGCAAAAAGTTTGTGATCAAAAGTGATCACAGACCACTCACCTACCTATTTTCATTAAAGAATCCCTCCTCAAAGCTCACCCGTATGAGACTTGACCTCGAGGAATACGACTTTGTAGTCGAGTATATTAGGGGTCAGGAAAATACAGTGGCAGACGCGCTGTCACGCATAGAGTTTCAGGATATTAGGAACATTGAAGTCAACACAATTCTGAAGGTTACAACCAGACTTCAGGCTAAAGCAGGCGTGTCAATTGGAAATGAATCCTCTATACCGCCAACAGAATCAGATAATTTGAGAATCTATGAGGCTATAAACGCCCACGAGCACCGTAAAATGCCCAGATTGCATTTTACTAAGGATAGAGTAATTATCCATAAAGGAAAGCAAGTTCTTTCCGATTTTAAGTTGAAGGACCTCATTATTAATAGAAAAGTCGACCTAGGTCACCTCTTTCTAAAGCTTGCGAAAATAGCTAATAATATTGGTCTAACAACATTGCTACTCTCACTAGATGACAGTATGCTATTTTACCTAGGAACGGATATGGAAACCTTCAAGAGTAAGGGTAATATAATCTTGCAAGATTTAAATTTAACTATTGTGCTCGTTCCGAAACTTACTAAAGTTTCTTCTGATTCTGAAAAACAGAGAATTATGCATAAATATCATGATGATCCCGTTACCGGCGGACATCCAGGCATAACTCGAATGATTGCAAAAATAAGACTTCAATATCATTGGAAAGGCATGACCAGGGACATAGCCAAATATGTCAAACATTGCCTTCAATGCCAAACCAACAAGACCATGGTTAAAGGTAAGGAGTCACTCGTTTTAACACCAACTCCTTTAAAAGCTTTTCAAAGAGTAATAATCGACACTATAGGACCTCTTCCACGGTCAGAGTCCCAGAATGAATATGCTGTGACGATAATGTGCGATTTAACTAAATATCTAGTGGCTATCCCTATAGTAAATAAATCAGCCAGAAATGTTGCGAAAGCCATTATGGAAGATTTTATTTTAATATATGGTCCAATGGACACCATAATAACGGACCAAGGTACTGAGTATATAAATCAAGTACTTACGGAGCTATGCAAACTGATGAAAATAGAGAAATTGAACTCTACGGCTTACCACCATGAGACGCTCGGCACTGTTGAGAGATCTCACAGGACATTCAACGAGTATTTAAGATCTTATGTGTCATCAGACAAGTCCGATTGGGATAATTGGTTAAAATTTTTTGTGTATTGCTATAATACCACCCCATCTACAGCTCATGGATATTGTCCATTTGAATTGATCTATGGGAAAATTCCAAGGGAACTAGATTTTACCAATACTGATAAAATAGATCCGATATATAACGTTGATGCATATGAAAAGGAGGTCAAATTCAGACTCCAAGTAGCACAACGTAGAGCCGCTAGTCTCATTGAAAATGCTAAACTTCTGAGACAGAAGTTGTCCAATGAAAACTCAAATCCTACCACACTCTATGTCAATGACTCTGTTCTAATCCGCAACGAAGCGGGACACAAACTGGATGCGGTCTACAAAGGGCCCTTCACAGTAAAGGAAATTGACCTCTTGAACAATGTCACATTGATGGACACTGATGGGAAACTCTTCACTGTCCATAAGAACAGAGTCAAAAGACTCCATAATGGTGAATAATCTGTCGGTTACGACATCCGAAAAATTCTCCAACACTTTCACATTTTATATTTTTATTACAATTTTGCATTTTTACATCTTTGATTATATTAGATAATTTTCTCTTTCTGGCTTTCATTTGGTTTCAATCCTTCGAAAAGGGGGAAGGAAATGTATGAGCCATTGGAACTAGACAACACAACTCCTGATTAGTTAGTAATATATAAAAGAATAATCAATTATTCGTAATGATTATTCTTTTCCGAAAAAGGGAGGTGTAGTGTGTTTGACTAGTCGCTGTTACCATACCTTCTGTATGTAACATGAGCTCCACACTTTGTTGAAGCAACAATGTCCACACACACCAAACTCATTGGTGAGATTATGCTGACAAGCACATTCTCACCAATGTATTGTTAGTATAAGTAAATGACATTGAACAAAGTATCATATTTATGATACTTTGTTCATAAAATAAATGCCTTAGTATAAGTGTATTTTTTGGTACTTAGATTTTAAGTATGCTAAGCAAAAAAAACATTAATAAGAAGAACAATAAAGAGAACAGTCGCACAAGCGGCTGTTCAATAAAATAATATATTGGCTGTTTAATAAAATAATATATTAAAAACATTACAATAGTTTGATGTCGTGACTGGAAAATCACTAATCAAAGGTCTACGTGTTATAGTTTGATATCATGACTGGAAAATCACTAATCAAAGGTCTACCTATTATGGTTTGATGTCGTGACTGGAAAATCACCAATCAAAGGTCTACGTCTTTTAATTTGATGTCGTGACTAGCAAATCACTAATCAAAGGTATACGGGTTATAATTTGATGTCATGACTAGAAAATCACTAATAAAAATTCTACGTGTTATAATTTGATGTCGTTACTAGAAAATCACTAACCAAATGTCTATGTATTATAATTTGATGTCGTAACTGGAAAATCACTAATCAAAGGTCTACGTGTTATAATTTGATGTCGTGACTAGAAAATCACTAACCCAATGTCAACGTGTTATAGTTTGATGTCGTGACTGGAAAATCACTAATCAAAGGTCTACATCTTTTAATTTGATGTCGTGACTAGCAAATCACTAACCAAATGTCCACGTGTTATAGTTTGATGTCGTGACTAGAAAATCACTAACCCAATGTCTACGTGTTATAGTTTGATGTCGTGACTGAAAATCACTAATCAAAGGTCTACGTGTTATAGTTTGATGTCGTGACTAGCAAATCACTAATCAAAGGTATACCGGTTATAATTTGATGTCATGACTAGAAAATCACTAATCAAAATTCTACGTGTTATAATTTGATGTCGTTACTAGAAAATCACTAACTAACTGACTAGCAAATCACTAATCGAATGTCTACCTATTATAATTTGATGTCGTGACTGGAAAATCACTAACCAAATGTCTACGTCTTTTAATTTGATGTCGTGACTAGCAAATCACTAATCAAAGGTATACGGGTTATAATTTGATGTCATGACTAGAAAATCACTAATCAAAATTCTACGTGTTATAATTTGATGTCGTTACTAGAAAATCAATAACCAAATGTATGTGTATTATAATTTGATGTCGTAACTGGAAAATCACTAATCAAAGGTCTACGTGTTATAATTTGATGTCGTGACTAGAAAATCACTAACCCAATGTCTACGTGTTATAGTTTGATGTCGTGACTGGAAAATTACTAATCAAAGGTCTACATGTTACAATTTGATGTCGTGACTAGCAAATCACTAATCAAATGTCTACGTATTATGATTTGATGTCGTGACTGGAAAATCATTAACCAAATGTCTACGTCTTTTAATTTGATGTCGTGACTAGCAAATCACTAATCAAAGGTATACGGGTTATAATTTGATGTCGTGACTAGAAAATCACTAACCAAATGTCTACGTGTTATAATTTGATGTCGTGATTAGAAAATAACTAACCAAAGGTCTACGTGTTATAATTTGATGTCGTGACTAGAAAATCACTAACCAAATGTCTACGTGTTATAATTTGATGTCGTGACTGGAAAATCACTAATGAAATGTCTACGGTTATAGTTTGATATCGTGACTGGAAAATCACTAACCAAAGGTCTACGTGTTATAATTTGATGTCGTGACTTGAAATCACTAACCAAATGTCTACGTGTTATAATTTGATGTCGTGACTGGAAAATCACTAATCAAAGGTATACCGGTTATAATTTGATGTCATGACTAGAAAATCACTAATCAAAATTCTACGTGTTATAATTTGATGTCGTTACTAGAAAATCACTAACCAAATGTCTATGTATTATAATTTGATGTCGTAACTGGAAAATCACTAATCAAAGGTCTACGTGTTATAATTTGATGTCGTGAGTAGAAAATCACTAACCAAATGTCTACGTGTTATAATTTGATGTCGTGACTAGAAAATCACTATCCAAATGTCTACTTGCTATAATTTGATGTCGTGACTAGAAAATCGCTAACCAAATGTCTACGTGTTATAATTTGATGTCGTGATTAGAAAATAACTAACCAAAGGTCTACGTGTTATAATTTGATGTCGTGACTAGAAAATCACTAACCAAATGTCTACGTGTTATAATTTGATGTCGTGACTGGAAAATCACTAATGAAATGTCTACGGTTATAGTTTGATATCGTGACTGGAAAATCACTAACCAAAGGTCTACGTGTTATAATTTGATGTCGTGACTTGAAATCACTAACCAAATGTCTACGTGCTATATTTGGATGTCGTGACTAGAAAATCACTATCCAAATGTCTACGTGTTATAATTTGATGTCGTGACTGGAAAATCACTAATCAAAGGTCTACGTGTTATAGTTTGATATCATGACTGGAAAATCACTAATCAAAGGTCTACCTATTATAATTTGATGTCGTGACTGGAAAATCACTAACCAAATGTCTACGTCTTTTAATTTGATGCGTGACTAGCAAATCACTAATCAAATGTCTGCGTATTATAATTTGATGTCGTGGCTAGAAAATCACTTACCAAATGTCTACGTGTTATAATTTAATGTCGTGACTAGAAAATCACTAACCAAATGTCTACGTGTTATAGTTTGATGTCGTGACTGGAAAATCACTAATCAAAGGTCTACGTGTTATAGTTTGATATCATGACTGGAAAATCACTAATCAAAGGTCTACCTATTATAGTTTGATGTCGTGACTGGAAAATCACCAATCAAAGGTCTACGTCTTTTAATTTGATGTCGTGACTAGCAAATCACTAATCAAAGGTATACGGGTTATAATTTGATGTCATGACTAGAAAATCACTAATAAAAATTCTACGTGTTATAATTTGATGTCGTTACTAGAAAATCACTAACCAAATGTCTATGTATTATAATTTGATGTCGTAACTGGAAAATCACTAATCAAAGGTCTACGTGTTATAATTTGATGTCGTGACTAGAAAATCACTAACCCAATGTCAACGTGTTATAGTTTGATGTCGTGACTGGAAAATCACTAATCAAAGGTCTACATCTTTTAATTTGATGTCGTGACTAGCAAATCACTAACCAAATGTCCACGTGTTATAGTTTGATGTCGTGACTAGAAAATCACTAACCCAATGTCTACGTGTTATAGTTTGATGTCGTGACTGAAAATCACTAATCAAAGGTCTACGTGTTATAGTTTGATGTCGTGACTAGCAAATCACTAATCAAAGGTATACCGGTTATAATTTGATGTCATGACTAGAAAATCACTAATCAAAATTCTACGTGTTATAATTTGATGTCGTTACTAGAAAATCACTAACCAAATGTCTATGTATTATAATTTGATGTCGTAACTGGAAAATCACTAATCAAAGGTCTACGTGTTATAATTTGATGTCGTGACTAGAAAATCACTAACCCAATGTCAACGTGTTATAGTTTGATGTTGTGACTGGAAAATCACTAATCAAAGGTCTACATCTTTTAATTTGATGTCGTGACTAGCAAATCACTAACCAAATGTCCACGTGTTATAGTTTGATGTCGTGACTAGAAAATCACTAACCCAATGTCTACGTGTTATAGTTTGATGTCGTGACTGAAAATCACTAATCAAAGGTCTACGTGTTATAGTTTGATGTCGTGACTGGAAAATCACTAATCAAAGGTCTACGTCTTTTATTTTGATGTCGTGACTAGCAAATCACTAATCGAATGTCTACCTATTATAATTTGATGTCGTGACTGAAAAATCACTAACCAAATGTCTACGTCTTTTAATTTGATGGCGTGACTAGCAAATCACTAATCAAAGGTATACGGGTTATAATTTGATGTCATGACTAGAAAATCACTAATTAAAATTCTACGTGTTATAATTTGATGTCGTTACTAGAAAATCACTAACCAAATGTATGTGTATTATAATTTGATGTCGTAACTGGAAAATCACTAATCAAAGGTCTACGTGTTATAATTTGATGTCGTGACTAGAAAATCACTAACCCAATGTCTACGTGTTATAGTTTGATGTCGTGACTGGAAAATTACTAATCAAAGGTCTACATGTTACAATTTGATGTCGTGACTAGCAAATCACTTATCAAATATCTACGTATTATGATTTGATGTCGTGACTGGAAAATTATTAACCAAATGTCTACGTCTTTTAATTTGATGTCGTGACTAGCAAATCACTAATAAAAGGTATACGGGGTATAATTTGATGTCATGACTAGAAAATCACTAATCAAAATTCTACGTGTTATAATTTGATGTCGTGACTAGAAAATTACTATCCAAATGTCTACTTGCTATAATTTGATGTCGTGACTAGAAAATCACTAACCAAATGTCTACGTGTTATAATTTGATGTCGTGATTAGAAAATAACTAACAAAAGGTCTACGTGTTATAATTTGATGTCGTGACTAGAAAATCACTAACCAAATGTCCACGTGTTATAATTTGATGTCGTGACTGGAAATTCACTAATGAAATGTCTACGGCTATAGTTTGATATCGTGACTGGAAAATCACTAACCAAAGGTCTACGTGTTATAATTTGATGTCGTGACTTGAAATCACTAACCAAATGTCTACGTGCTATATTTGGATGTCGTGACTAGAAAATCACTACACAAATGTCTACGTGTTATAATTTGATGTCGTGACTAGAAAATCACTAGCCAAAGGTCTACGGGTTATAATTTGATGTCGTGACTGGAAAATCAGTAATCAAAGGTCTACGTGTTATAATTTGATGTCGTGACTTGAAATCACTAACCAAATGTCTACGTGCTATATTTGGATGTCGTTACTGGAAAATCACTAACCAAATGTCCACGTGTTATAGTTTGATGTCGTGACTAGAAAATCACTAACCCAATGTCTACGTGTTATAGTTTGATGTCGTGACTGGAAAATTACTAATCAAAGGTCTACGTGTTATAATTTGATGTCGTTGCTAGAAAATCACTAACCCAATGTCTACGTGTTATAGTTTGATGTCGTGACTGGAAAATCAGTAATCAAAGATCTAAGTGTTATAATTTGATGTCGTGATTAGAAAATAACTAACCAAAGGTCTACGTGTTATAATTTGATGTCGTGACTAGAAAATCACTAACCAACTGTCTACGTGTTATAATTTGATGTCGTGACTGGAAAATCACCAATGAAATGTCTATGGTTATAGTTTGATATCGTGACTGGAAAATCACTAACCAAAGGTCTAAGTGTTATAATTTGATGTCAAGACTTGAAATCACTAACCAAATGTCTACGTGCTATATTTGGATGTCGTGACTAGAAAATCACTATCCAAATGTCTACGTGTTATAATTTGATGTCGTGACTAGAAAATCACTAATAAAAGGTATACGGGTTATAATTTGATGTCATGACTAGAAAATCACTAATCAAAATTCTACGTGTTATAATTTGATGTCGTGACTAGAAAATCACTAATAAAAGGTATACGGGTTATAATTTGATGTCGTGACTAGAAAATCACTAACCAAATGTCTACGTGTTATAATTTGATGTCGTGATTAGAAAATAACTAACCAAAGGTCTACGTGTTATAATTTGATGTCGTGACTAGAAAATCACTAACCAAATGTCTACGTGTTATAATTTGATGTCGTGACTGGAAAATCACTAATGAAATGTCTACGGTTATAGTTTGATATCGTGACTGGAAAATCACTAACCAAAGGTCTACGTGTTATAATTTGATGTCGTGACTTGAAATCACTAACCAAATGTCTACGTGCTATATTTGGATGTCGTGACTAGAAAATCACTATCCAAATGTCTACGTGTTATAATTTGATGTCGTGACTAGAAAATCACTATCCAAATGTCTACTTGCTATAATTTGATGTCGTGCCTAGAAAATCACTACCCAAATGTCTACGTGTTATAATTTGATGTCGTGATTAGAAAATAACTAACCAAAGGTCTACGTGTTATAATTTGATGTCGTGACTAGAAAATCACTAACCAAATGTCTACGTGTTATAATTTGATGTCGTGACTGGAAAATCACTAATAAAATGTCTACGGTTATAGTTTGATATCGTGACTCGAAAATCACTAACCAAAGGTCTACGTGTTATAATTTGATGTCGTGACTTGAAATCACTAACCAAATGTCTACGTGCTATATTTGGATGTCGTGACTAGAAAATCACTAACCAAATGTCTACGTGTTATAATTTGATGTCGTGACTGGAAAATCACTAATGAAATGTCTACGGTTATAGTTTGATATCGTGACTGGAAAATCACTAACCAAAGGTCTACGTGTTATAATTTGATGTCGTGACTTGAAATCACTAACCAAATGTCTACGTGCTATATTTGGATGTCGTGACTAGAAAATCACTATACAAATGTCTACGTGTTATAATTTGATGTCGTGACTAGAAAATAACTAGCCAAAGGTCTACGGGTTATAATTTGATGTCGTGACTAGAAAATCACTAACCAAATGTCTACGTGTTATAATTTGATGTCGTGACTGGAAAATCACTAATGAAATGTCTACGGTTATAGTTTGATATCGTGACTGGAAAATCACTAACCAAAGGTCTACGTGTTATAATTTGATGTCGTGACTGGAAAATCACTAATGAAATGTCTACGGTTATAGTTTGATATCGTGACTCGAAAATCACTAACCAAAGGTCTACCTGTTATAATTTGATGTCGTGACTTGAAATCACTAACCAAATGTCTACGTGCTATATTTGGATGTCGTGACTAGAAAATCACTAACCAAATGTCTACGTGTTATAATTTGATGTCGTGACTGGAAAATCACTAATGAAATGTCTACGGTTATAGTTTGATATCGTGACTGGAAAATCACTAACCAAAGGTCTACGTGTTATAATTTGATGTCGTGACTGGAAAATCACTAATGAAATGTCTACGGTTATAGTTTGATATCGTGACTGGAAAATCACTAACCAAAGGTCTACGTGTTATTATTTGATGTCGTGACTTGAAATCACTAACCAAATGTCTACGTGCTATATTTGGATGTCGTGACTAGAAAATTGCTAACCAAATGTCTACGTGTTATATTTGGATGTCGTGACTAGAAAATCACTATCCAAATGTCTACGTGTTATAATTTGATGTCGTGACTGGAAAATCACTAATCAAAGGTCTACGTCTTATAGTTTGATATCATGACTGGAAAATCACTAATCAAAGGTCTACATCTTTTAATTTGATGTCGTGACTAGCAAATCACTAACCAAATGTCTACGTGTTATAATTTGATGTCGTGAGTAGAAAATCACTAACCAAATGTCTACGTGTTATAGTTTGATGTCGTGACTGGAAAATCACTAATCAAAGGTCTACGTGTTATAATTTGATGTCGTCACTAGAAAATCACCAACCCAATGTCTACGTGTTATAGTTTGATGTCGTGACTGGAAAATCACTAATCAAAGGTCGACGTGTTATAATTTGATGTCGTAACTAGAAAATCACTAACAAAATGTCTACGTATTATAGTTTGACGTCGTGACTGGAAAATCACTAATCAAAGGTCTACGTGTTATAATTTGATGTCGTGACTAGAAAATCAGTAACCAAATGTCTACATATTATAGATTGATGTCGTGACTGGAAAATCACTAATCAAAGGTCTATGTATTTTAATTTGATGTCGTGACTAGAAAATCACTAACAAAATGTCTACGTATTATAGTTTGATGTCGTGACTGGAAAATCACTATCCAAATGTCTACTTGTTATAATTTGATGTCGTGACTAGAAAATCACTATCCAAATGTCTACTTGTTATAATTTGATGTCGTGACTAGAAAATCACTATCCAAATGTCTACTTGTTATAACTTGAGGTCGTGACTAGCAAATCACTAACCAAATATCTACGTGTTATAGTTTGATGTCGTGACTAGAAAATCACCTATCAAAGGTCTACGTGTTATAATTTGATGTCGTGACTGGAAAATCACTAATCAAAAGTTTCCGTCTTTTAACTTGATGTCGTGACTAGCAAATCACTAACCCAATGTCTACGTCTTATAGTTTGATGTCGTGACTGGAAAATCACTAATCAAAGTTCGACGTGTTATAACTTGAGGTCGTGACTAGCAAATCACTAACCAAATGTCTACGTGTTATAGTTTGATGTCATGACTGGAAAATCACTAATCAAAGGTCTACGTGTTATAATTTGATGTCGTGACTAGAAAATCACTATCCAAATGTCTACTTGTTATAATTTGATGTCGTGACTAGAAAATCACTATCCAAATGTCTACTTGTTATAATTTGATGTCGTGACTAGAAAATCACTATCCAAATGTCTACTTGTTATAATTTGATGTCGTGACTAGAAAATCACTATCCAAATGTCTACTTGTTATAATATGATGTCGTGACTAGAAAATCACTATCCAAATGTCTACTTGTTATAACTTGAGGTCGTGACTAGCAAATCACTAACCAAATGTCTACGTGTTATAATTTGATGTCGTGACTAGAAAATCACTATCCAAATGTCTACTTGTTATAATTTGATGTCGTGACTAGAAAATCACTATCCAAATGTCTACTTGTTATAATTTGATGTCGTGACTAGAAAATCACTAACCAAATGTCTACGTGTTATAATTTGATGTCGTGACTAGAAAATTGCTAACCAAATGTCTACGTGTTATATTTGGATGTCGTGACTAGAAAATCGCTATCCAAATGTCTACGTGTTATAATTTGATGTCGTGACTGTAAAATCACTAATCAAAGTTCGACGTGTTATAATTTGATGTCGTGACTAGAAAATCACTAACAAAATGTATACGTATTATAGTTTGATGTCGTGACTGGAAAATCACTAATCAAAGGTCTACGTGTTATAATTTGATGTCGTGACTAGAAAATCACTAACAAAATGTCTACGTATTATAGTTTAATGTCGTGACTGGAAAATCACTAATCAAAGGTCTATGTATTTTAATTTGATGTCGTGACTAGAAAATCACTAACAAAATGTCTACGTATTATAGTTTGATGTCGTGACTGGAAAATCACTAATCAAAGGTGTAAAATAAAAAACAAAAAAACCAAGTTTTAAGAGCTTTGATAAGTCGCTTTAAAATTCTGAAAGCGAAAGTGTTTTAATTAAGGTTTTTTGTTAATTCATTTTAAATTTACCTTAGTTTCTTATTAGTAGTTTTAATTTTCAAATATTATTTAACTATGCCTTGCAAATATCAAGCTACAAATCGTTGTTTAAATTTTTAGTACATTAAAGCTACATTTGCATATACATATTCTAATTTTAAGTGTTAGTAAGACAATTAATTTATTTTCATAGTTGCAATTAGGGTTATCTTTAGACCAGCAGGTTTAAATGCACCTTTATATGTATTTAAAATTTGTCGGTAACAATTCTCCCCCCAGTAAAACGCTTTATATGCGATTTACTTTATTCCATTACCGACGTCTAATACTGCTAGTTTCACTGAGGGTCGTTCGACAATTCCATTTTCTGTTTTTACCTTCGCTCTTCGCACTTGGCCATCTTTTGCTGTTGTCACTTCAACTACCTTGCCTTTTATCCAGGTATTTCTTTTTGAGTTTTCATCTACAATAAGCACTATATCATCCACCTTAATCGGCTTAATACTTTGTTACCATTTATTACGTCTGGTAAGGGTTGGCAGCATTTCCTTAACCCAACGACGCCAAAAGGTATTAGCGAATTGTTCGCTTTGACGCATACACATTCTGTAATCAATATTTTCAAGTTCACAGAACGGCTTAGCTCCATTTGAACTTCCTAAAATAAAATGATTTGGGGTAATAGCTTCTTGGTCAGCACTCTCAAGCGATACGTAAGTGAGTGGTCTTGTATTGACGATCATTTCAATTTCCATCAGTGAGCTTCTCAAACTCTCATCGGTAAACTTCTGAGAGGGACAAATTTTATGTAAAATAGTTTTTACTGACCTTATAAGCCTCTCCCACGCTCCGCCCATGTGAGGAGCTGCTGGTGGGTTGAACTTCCAAGATATTCCTTTATAAGCCAAGTCAGTTTGTACTGCGTTAAAGTTAATATTTTTTAATTCATCTTTCAAAAAACGATCAGCACCACGAAAATTAGTTCCATTATCGCTGAATATCTCAGCTGGCAATCCACGTCTTGCTATAAAATTTCTTAAGCACATAAGAAAAGAATCTGTTGAAAGACTGTGTGCTATCTCAATATGTATTGCTCTGATAGTGAGGCAGGTAAATATAACACCACAACGCTTTAAAGACTTCCTACCAAATGTAACTAGTATAGGGCCGAAATAGTCTGTTCCGACGTATGTAAAGGGCCTTTGAAAGGCTCCAAGACGTGCTGGAGGTACTGGTGCCATCTGCGGTGAAACTGGTTTCGCGAACTCATTTTTGCATTGCTGACAACTTCTCCGTACAACTTTGAAGGCCACTCTCAGTTTAAAGATAAAATAAACTTGACGAATTTCATTTAAAACTGTTTCGTGGTTTAAGTGATGCAAAGCAAGATGATAATTCATAATAATTAATTTCGTAATGTGATGATTTCCTGGTAGTATTATTAAGTCTCGTTGGGGACCACACACAGCGGCTGCATATTGGGCACGGTTTTTCACTTTGATGATACCATCGTTATCGATATAAAGATTAAGTTTACCGCAAGCGCTGGCTTTTGGAATTTCTTTACCAAACTTAATAGCAAAATACTCGTCTGGAAAAGTTGACATTTGTACCATTTTATAAATAATATTTTTAGCGCGACTAAGGTGCAATACACTCAGTTTTCCAAGTGATTGTTTTTTTGCTTTTTGTAAACAGCGCTGAAAATATAGTAACCAATTAGCAACACCACGATACAGTCTAAACCAACTAGAAAAATATTGTGCATTAATCGGAATAATACCCGATTTACAAAAATGAATATTTAGGTGGCGCGGACGAATTTCCGCAACGTATGTTTTTAACTCGTCTTCTTCAGCTGAATTAGAATTTCTGGGCCACTCATTATCACTTTTTTGTAACCATGAAGGGCCATTAAACCACTCGTTGTAAGTATCATTAGGAGACCTAAACTTAGTAGCATAATCTGCAACATTCATATTACTGGGGACCCACCGCCAATCGACAGTATTTGTAAATTTCAAAATCTCGGCTATACGGAACATAACAAATTGTTTATATTTTCTTGGATCACCTTTAAGCCAGTGTAAAACAGTTCTTTAGTCAGTCCACATTACTTTTCTCTTTAACTTTATGTTGTGGCAGCTAACTGTTTTCATAAGCCTTGTACCAATGACCGCAGCTTGCAATTCAAGCCTAGGAACTGAGAGTGGTCTAAGTGGAGCTACTTTAGCTTTTGCAGCAATAAATTTAATTTCAACCTTACCAGCATACTCAATTCGAAAATAACATACAGCTGCGTAGGCGTCTTCACTCGCGTCAACGAAAGTATGCAACTCCGCTATAAAGTTTTCCCTTAATGCTAGGGAATAGCAACGAGGTATAGATACAGCGGTAATGATGGGTAAATATGTAAGCCAGTTTCTCCACTTAAAGTAAAGTTGATCACTAAGAGCTTGATCCCATGCAATTCCTGATCGCCATATTTCTTGAAGAATAACCTTGAGATATGCCATAAAACATGCTACAAAGCCCAGTGGATCAAACACAGACATTAATACTTGTAGTACTTCTCTTTTAGTAGGTACTATTTCAGAATTTAGTATGGGTCGCTTAAGCCTGACAAATTTTAAATTCATTTTAAATTCGTCGTTTTTTGGGTCCCAGTACAGACCAAGAATCTTTTCCCACTGTGTGGAATTTTCATTGTACTCAAATGTTCTATTTGCGAATTTTTTATATTCTCCTAACGCTGTTAACACTTCTTCAGAATTTGAGGACCAATTACGCATGAGAAATCCACCTTTCGCGTGAACTTCACGAACATTAAGAGCCAGTTCAATAGCTTCGTCAACCGTGTTCGTCGAATCAATAAAGTCATCAACATAATGTTGCTTCGTTATTGCATCGATCACCTTTTTATTTGTACCAAATTTCTCTGCATTTATATTGCGGACATAATGTGATATACACGGCGAACAAGAGGCACCAAAAGTGAGAACATTTAGTTGGTAAACAAGAATAGATCCATTTTCATCCCACCATAAAAAACGTTGCGAACAAGCATCTTCTTTTCGAACCTTTATTCTATGGAACATCTCGGCGATGTCTCCGCATATAGCAATAGCGCCCATTCGAAATTTAAATAAAATGTTCATTAGTGGAATAAGTAGATCGGGGCCTTTTAGCAAAAAATCATTTAGCGAATAATTACCAGACTTGGCGGCGGCATCCCATACTAGTCTTATTTTATTAGGTTTCTGGGGATTTTGAACAATAAAGGTTGGCAAATACCAGATTTTACCTCCATTTTCATTTAAAGCACTTTTGGGAAGTTTCACAGCGTAATCTTTCTCTTCTAGATTTAAAATTTGCTCTTTAAGATTTTTTGCTAACATGGGATTTATTTTGGCTTTTCTTTTAATGCATTGTAATCGATTCATAGCTGTTTGAAGACTATTTGGTAAATCTGGCTGATCACAAATCCATAGTAAGCCAACTTCATATCGGCCGTTATCGAACTTGCAGGTTTTGTTTAAAATATCAATTGCAAGTTGGTCATCTTTTGACAAAGGCAGTTTTTCTGGTGGCGAAATGCCAACACTTTCATCAGAAAAGAATTGTTTGATTATATTATGAATTTCGTCGTCTTTTCTGCAAATGCACCTATGATAATTAAGTTTGCCATCTACCATAGAATCGCCACCACATAATGTCCAACCCAATCTAGTTTTAGAGGCTACCGGTTGTTGCCAGCCACCTTCAACTATCTTATTTGGTGCAATTAAATTTGGGTTATTTACTCCAATAATCATTGAAGGAACGATGTTGTGGTATCCTTCAAATGGAATATTTTTAAGATAGGAATACTTTTCTTTGATTTCTTTAACGACCATATTCTCTACAGATAAATTTAGATTTTTGACGGTATATATATTGTTGATTGGATATATTTTTGAATTTGGCTTTGTTGAAGAAATCTTTAAATTTATTCTTTGAGAATTGTTCTCATATCTCGAAATATCTCCAGTCCATCGAATACAGAGTGGATCTCTAATACCGCTAACTTCTAAAAGATCAGCAACTTTTTCTTCTAAAAGAGTGAGAGATGAGCCATCATCCATTAGAGCATAAATATTGACAGATTTTTTGTCATTGTATAAAGTTACTGGTACAATACGGAAAATTGATTCAGTAGAAGTTTTATGGCATTTAAGTGTACTTTCAGTACCACCAGGGAATGGTTCATTGTTATGTAATAGAGGATTGTGTTGTATAGAACACTCACCTATACCACATGCCTTTTTAAACCAACACCTACGTCTATGCTTACCCAAACAAATTTGACATAAATTTTTGGCTTTTACAAAGTCCCATCTTTCTGCTACTGTCATGCCTAGAAATTTAGAACAATGAGGAATTTTATGATCTTCGTTACATAATAAGCATGGGTGTTGTTTTCTTTGTACTTCAGAGCTGGTATGCGCATTAAGACGACCTTGTTTCAATGACTTATTATCATTTCCAAAAACTGGTACTGTGACACGGCATGTAGCTTCCGCTAGGGTGTACAACCAGTTTGAAAAGTGCAGCAAGTTTGGGCGATCAATATCTTTAGAAAACATAGCCCACTGTAGTAAAGTATCGGTAGGCAGCTTGTCCACTAACTCCTGTAAGAGAGTGGGATTAATTAAATAATCATCTAATTTTGATGCACGTATAGTAGCACATATATTTTTTATAGCAAAGGCGAATTCAACTAAGGATTCTAGTTTGCCCCTTTGAAGCGTAATTTTGCGCACCTCATCGATTACATTTTTTAACACACACTCCGGCCTGCCAAAATACATTTTCAACGTTCTGATAATGTCCGGAACCATATCAGGTAACATTAAACAGTTTCGGACAGCTTCCCGTGCTCTACCGTGCAAACATTTCTGTAATCTAATAAGATTTTCCTCATGACTGTAACCAGCAACATTGGTGCTCTGCTCAAAGGCACTAATGAATATTGCCCACTCCTTTGGATCACCATTAAATGCCGGCAAATCCTTAGAAACGGACTGTCGGGCCACTAATTGGGTTGCAGTTATATTATCGAAACAATTGTTTGTATTTACATTTGCGAACAAATTTGTGTTTTGACAGCCAGCTGAAATGTGGTTTTGATAGTTGACTTGAGGTGCGTTCAGTGGGCGATCTTTCTCAAATGTCATATAACTTTGAGATGTAGAAAAATTTGGAATGGTTTGTGTCTGTGATATGTATTCACAATAAGGATGTGAATTATTTTTGTTCATATTAGCTGATTGACAATTATTAGATGGATTAATACCAGTTGTTTGATTTGTGCTTGCATTCTGACGTGTAGTATACACTCTATTCATATCCACAATTCTTTGACAATTTTGTATACTCGGTCGGCAAGAATGATTATTATTTTCTGCCGCTGGCCATATATTTGTTAATTGTCCATTGTTAGGAATCGAGCGCCTACCAGAATTATTAGATCGCAGTAAATCGTTTTTGCGCTGAAGATATTCTTTTCTCAATTCTATCTCCTCCTCAAGTTGTTGCAATTGGAGTTGTTTTTCTGTGCTTAAATTCAGATGCAAAGGAGATGGTTGTGCTGTATTACTGATGGCAGTGCCCTCTTGTCGTGAAGTAACTGTATCAGTCTGCTGCGTTGTAGTCGTCATCTCTTGTCGCAAATCCAGCTGAATGAGGTTAGGTTGAGAAATTTCTTGTTGCTCTATACATTTTTGGCAAACCCAAGTGAATATATCAGTGTTTTCATGTATGCCCGCACAAGTATAATGAAAACTACCAATGCATTTGGAGCATGTTACCATATTTCCTTCATCAGGATGTGTGCATATTATGCAGCTCGAATTCGAATTTCTATATTGCATCATACTTATGTACAATAAGAATTTTAAAGATTTGTAAAATAAAAAACAAAAAAACCAAGTTTTAAGAGCTTTGATAAGTCGCTTTAAAATTCTGAAAGCGAAAGTGTTTTAATTAAGGTTTTTTGTTAATTCATTTTAAATTTACCTTAGTTTCTTATTAGTAGTTTTAATTTTCAAATATTATTTAACTATGCCTTGCAAATATCAAGCTACAAATCGTTGTTTAAATTTTTAGTACATTAAAGCTACATTTGCATATACATATTCTAATTTTAAGTGTTAGTAAGACAATTAATTTATTTTCATAGTTGCAATTAGGGTTATCTTTAGACCAGCAGGTTTAAATGCACCTTTATATGTATTTAAAATTTGTCGGTAACAAAAGGTCTACGTGTTATAATTTGATGTCGTGACTAGAAAATCACTAACAAAATGTCTACGTATTATAGTTTGATGTCGTGACTGGAAAATCACTAATCAAAGGTCTACGTGTTATAATTTGATGTCGTGACTAGAAAATCACTAACAAAATGTCTACGTATTATAGTTTGATGTCGTGACTGGAAAATCACTAATCAAAGGTCTACGTGTTATAATTTGATGTCGTGACTAGAAAATCAGTAACCAAATGTCTACATATTATAGATTGATGTCGTGACTGGAAAATCACTAATCAAAGGTCTATGTATTTTAATTTGATGTCGTGACTAGCAAAACACTAACCAAATATCTACGTGTTATATAATGATGTCGTGACTGGAAAATCACTAATCAAAGGTCTACGTGTTATAGTTTGTTGTCGTGACTAGAAAATCACTAACAAAATGTCTACGTATTATAGTTTGATGTCGTGACTGGAAAATCACTAATCAAAGGTCTACGTGTTATAATTTGATGTCGTGACTAGAAAATCAGTAACCAAATGTCTACGTGTTATAATTTGATGTCGTGACTAGAAAATTGCTAACCAAATGTCTACGTGTTATATTTGGATGTCGTGACTAGAAAATCACTATCCAAATGTCTACGTGTTATAATTTCATGTCGTGACTGTAAAATCACTAATCAAAGTTCGACGAGTTATAATTTGATGTCGTGACTAGAAAATCACTAACAAAATGTCTACGTATTATAGTTTGATGTCGTGACTGGAAAATCACTAATCAAAGGTCTACGTGTTATAATTTGATGTCGTGACTAGAAAATCACTAACAAAATGTCAACGTATTATAGTTTGATGTCGTGACTGGAAAATCACTTATCAAAGGTCTATGTATTTTAATTTGATGTCGTGACTAGAAAATCACTAACAAAATGTCTACGTATTATAGTTTGATGTCGTGACTGGAAAATCACTAATCAAAGGTCTACGTGTTATAATTTGATGTCGTGACTAGAAAATCACTAACAAAATGTCTACGTATTATAGTTTGTCGTGACTGGAAAATCACTAATCAAAGGTCTACGTGTTATAATTTGATGTCGTGACTAGAAAATCACTAACAAAATGTCTACGTATTATAGTTTGATGTCGTGACTGGAAAATCACTAATCAAAGGTCTACGTGTTATAATTTGATGTCGTGACTAGAAAATCAGTAACCAAATGTCTACATATTATAGATTGATGTCGTGACTAGAAAATCACTAACCAAATGTCTACGTGTTATAATTTGATGTCGTGACTAGAAAATTGCTAACCAAATGTCTACGTGTTATATTTGGATGTCGTGACTAGAAAATCACTATCCAAATGTCTACGTGTTATAATTTGATGTCGTGACTGTAAAATCACTAATCAAAGTTCGACGAGTTATAATTTGATGTCGTGACTAGAAAATCACTAACAAAATGTCTACGTATTATAGTTTGATGTCGTGACTGGAAAATCACTAATCAAAGGTCTACGTGTTATAATTTGATGTCGTGACTAGAAAATCACTAACAAAATGTCAACGTATTATAGTTTGATGTCGTGACTGGAAAATCACTAATCAAAGGTCTATGTATTTTAATTTGATGTCGTGACTAGAAAATCACTAACAAAATGTCGACGTATTATAGTTTGATGTCGTGACTGGAAAATCACTAATCAAAGGTCTACGTGTTATAATTTGATGTCGTGACTAGAAAATCACTAACAAAATGTCTACGTATTATAGTTTGATGTCGTGACTGGAAAATCACTAATCAAAGGTCTACGTGTTATAATTTGATGTCGTGACTAGAAAATCACTAACAAAATGTCTACGTATTATAGTTTGATGTCGTGACTGGAAAATCACTAATCAAAGGTCTACGTGTTATAATTTGATGTCGTGACTAGAAAATCAGTAACCAAATGTCTACATATTATAGATTGATGTCGTGACTGGAAAATCACTAATCAAAGGTCTATGTATTTTAATTTGATGTCGTGACTAGCAAAACACTAACCAAATATCTACGTGTTATAGTTTATTTCGTGACTGGAAAATCACCTATCAAAGGTCTACGTGTTATAATTTGATGTCGTGACTGGAAAATCACTAATCAAAAGTTTCCGTCTTTTAACTTGATGTCGTGACTAGCAAATCACTAACCCAATGTCTACGTGTTATAGTTTGATGTCGTGACTGGAAAATCACTAATCAAAGTTCGACGTCTTTTAATTTGATGTCGTGACTAGCAAAACACTAACCAAATATCTACGTGTTATAGTTTGATTTCGTGACTGGAAAATCACCTATCAAAGGTCTACGTGTTATAATTTGATGTCGTGACTGGAAAATCACTAATCAAAAGTTTCCGTCTTTTAACTTGATGTCGTGACTAGCAAATCACTAACCCAATGTCTACGTGTTATAGTTTGATGTCGTGACTAGAAAATCAGTAACCAAATGTCTACATATTATAGATTGATGTCGTGACTGGAAAATCACTAATCAAAGATCTATGTATTATAATTTGATGTCGTGGAAGATCACTAATCAAAGGTCTACGTGTTATAATTTGATGTCGTTGCTAAAAAATCACTAACCCAATGTCTACGTGTTATAGTTTGATGTCGTGACTGGAAAATCAGTAATCAAAGGTCTAAGTGTTATAATTTGATGTCGTGACTAGAAAATCACTAACAAAATGTCTACGTATTATAGTTTGATGTCGTGACTGGAAAATCACTAATCGAAGGTCTACGTGTTATAATTTGATGTCGTGACTAGAAAATCAGTAACCAAATGTCTACATATTATAGATTGATGTCGTGACTGGAAAATCACTAATCAAAGATCTATGTATTATAATTTGATGTCGTGACTAGCAAAACACTAAGCAAATATCTACGTGTTATAGATTGATGTCGTGACTAGAAAATCACTAACCAAATGTCTACGTGTTATAATTTGATGTCATGACTAGAAAATCACTAACAAAATGTCTTCATATTATAGATTGATGTCGTGACTGGAAAATCACTAATCAAAGGTCTACGTGTTATAATTTGATGTCGTTGCTAGAAAATCACTAACCCAATGTCTACGTGTTATAGTTTGATGTCGTGACTGGAAAATCAGTAATCAAAGGTCTAAGTGTTATAATTTGATGTCGTGACTAGAAAATCACTAACAAAATGTCTACGTATTATAGTTTGATGTCGTGACTGGAAAATCACTAATCAAAGGTCTACGTGTTATAATTTGATGTCGTGACTAGAAAATCAGTAACCCAATGTCTACGTGTTATAGTTTGATGTCGTGACTGGAAAATCACTAATGAAAGGTCTACGTGTTATAATTTGATGTCGTGACTAGAAAATCACAACAAAATGTCTACGTATTATAGTTTGATGTCGTGACTGGAAAATCACTAATCAATGGTCTACGTGTTATAATTTGATGTCGTTACTAGAAAATCACTAACCCAATGTCTACGTGTTATAGTTTGATGTCGTGACTGGAAAATCACTAATCAAAGGTCTACGTATTATAATTTGATGTCGTTACTAGAAAATCACTAACAAAATGTCTACGTATTATAGTTTGATGTCGTGACTGGAAAATCACTAATCAAAGGTCTACGTGTTATAATTTGATGTCGTGACTAGAAAATCAGTAACCAAATGTCTACATATTATAGATTGATGTCGTGACTGGAAAATCACTAATCAAAGATCTATGTATTATAATTTGATGTCGTGACTAGCAAAACACTAAGCAAATATCTACGTGTTATAGATGGATGTCGTGACTGGAAAATCACTAATCAAAGGTCTACATGTTATAATTTGATGTCGTGACTAGAAAATCACTAACCAAATGTGTACGTGTTATAATTTGATGTCGTGACTAGAAAATCACTAACCAAATGTCTACGTGTTATAATTTGATGTCATGACTAGAAAATCACTAACCAAATGTCTATGTATTATAATTTGATGTCGTAACTGGAAAATCACTAATCAAAGGTCTACGTTTTATAATTTGATGTCGTTACTAGAAAATCACTAACCCAATGTCTACGTGTTATAGTTTGATGTCGTGACTGGAAAATCACTAATCAAAGGTCGACGTGTTATAATTTGATGTCGTGACTAGAAAATCACTAACAAAATGTCTACATATTATAGATTGATGTCGTGACTGGAAAATCACTAATCAAAGGTCTATGTATTATAATTTGATGTCGTCACTAGCAAAACACTAACCAAATATCTACGTGTTATAGTTTAATGTCGTGACTGGAAAATCACCTATCAAAGATCTACGTGTTATTAATTGATGTCGTGACTGGAAAATCACTTACCAAATGTCTATGTATTATAATTTGATGTCGTAACTGGAAAATCACTAATCAAAGGTCTATGTATTATAATTTGATGTCGTTACTAGAAAATCACTAACCCAATGTCCACATGTTATAGTTTGATGTCGTGACTGGAAAATCACTAATCAAAGGTCTACGTCTTTCAATTTGATGTCGTGACTAGCAAATCACTAATCAAATGTCTACGTATTATAATTTGATGTCGTGACTAGCAAGTCACAAACCAAATGTCCACGTGTTATAGTTTGATGTCGTGACTGGAAAATCACTAATCAAAGGTCTACGGCTTTCAATTTGATGTCGTGACTAGCAAGTCACTAATCAAATGTCTACGTATTATAATTTATGTCGTGACTAGAAAATCACTAACCAAAATGTCTACGTGTTATAATTTGATGTCGTTACTAGAAAATCTCTAACCAATGGTCTACGTATTATAATTTGATGTCGTGACTGGAAAATCACTAACCAAATGTCTACGTGTTACAATTTGATGTCGTAACTAAAAAATCACTAACCAAATGTCTACGTGTTACAGTTTGATATCGTGACTGGAAAATCACTAATCAAAAGTTTCCGTCTTTTAACTTGATGTCGTGACTAGCAAATCACTAACCAAATGTCCACGTGTTATAGTTTGATGTCGTGACTGGAAAATCACTAATCAAAGGTCTACGTCTTTTAATTTGATGTCGTGATTAACAAATCACTCATCAATGTCTACGTATTATAATTTGATGTCGTGACTGGAAAATCACTAACCAAATGTCTACGTGTTATAACTTGAAGTCGTGACTAGAAAATCACTAACCAAATGTCTACGTGTTATAGTTTGATGTCGTGACTGGAAAATCACTAATCAAAAGTCTACGTGTTATAATTTGATGTCGTGACTAGAAAATCACTAACCAAAGGTCTACGTGTTATAATTTGATGTCGTTACTAGAAAATCACTAACCCAATGTCTACGTGTTATAGTTTGATGTCGTAACTGGAAAATCACTAATCAAAGATCTACGTATTATAGTTTGATGTCGTGACTGGAAAATCACTAATCAAAGATTTACGTGTTATAGTTTGATGTCGTGACTGGAAAATCACTAATCAAAGGTCTACATCTTTTAGTTTGATGTCGTGACTAGCAAATCACTAACCAAATGTCCACGTGTTATAGTTTGATGTCGTGACTAGAAAATCACTAACCCAATGTCTACATGTTATAGTTTGATGTCGTGACTGGAAAATCACTAATCAAAGGTCTACGTCTTTTAGTTTGATGTCGTGACTAGCAAATCACTAACCAAATGTCCACGTGTTATAATTTGATGTCGTGACTAGAAAATCACTTACCAAAAGTCTACGTATTATAGTTTGATGTCGTGACTGGAAAATCACTAATCAAAGATTTACGTGTTATAGTTTGATGTCGTGACTGGAAAATCACTAATCAAAGGTCTACATCTTTTAGTTTGATGTCGTGACTAGCAAATCACTAACCAAATGTCCACGTGTTATAGTTTGATGTCGTGACTAGAAAATCACTAACCCAATGTCTACGTGTTATAGTTTGATGTCGTGACTGGAAAATCACTAATCAAAGGTCTACGTCTTTTATTTTGATGTCGTGACTAGCAAATCACTAATCAAATGTCTATCTATTATAATTTGATGTCGTGACTGGAAAATCACTAATCAAAGGTCTACGTGTTATAATTTGATGACGTGACTAGCAAATCACTAATCAAATGTCTACGTTTTATAATTTGATGTCGTGACTTGAAAATTACTAACCAAATGTGTACGTCTTTTAATTTGATGTCGTGACTAGCAAATCACTAACCAAAGGTCCACGTGTTATAGTTTGATGTCGTGACTGGAAAATCACTAATAAAGGTCTACGTCTTTTAATTTGATGTTGTGATTAGCAAATCACTAATCAAATGCCTACGTATTATAATTTGATGTCGTGACTGGAAAATTACTAATCAAGGGTCTACGTCTTTTAATTTGATGTCGTGACTAGCAAATCACTAATCAAATGTCTACGTATTATAATTTGATGTCGTGACTGGAAAATCACCTACCAAATGTCTACGTGTTATAACTTGATGTAGTGACTAGAAAATCACTAACCAAATGTCTACGTGTTATAGTTTGATGTCGTGACTGGAAAATCACTAATCAAAGGTCTACGTGTTATAATTTTATGTCGTGACTAGCAAATCACTAACCAAATGTCCACGTGTTATAGTTTGATGTCGTGACTAGAAAATCACTAATCAAAGGTCTACGTCTTTTAATTTGATGTCGTGACTAGCAAATCACTAATCAAATGTTTACGTCTTTTAATTTGATGTCGTGACTAGCAAATCACTAATCAAATGTCTGTGTATTATAATTTGATGTCGTGACTAGAAAATCACTTACCAAATGTCTACGTGTTATAATTTGATGTCGTGACTGGAAAATCACTAACCAAATGTCTATGTATTATAATTTGATGTCGTAACTGGAAAATCACTAATCAAAGGTCTATGTATTATAATTTGATGTCGTTACTAGAAAATCACTAACCCAATGTCCACATGTTATAGTTTGATGTCGTGACTGGAAAATCACTAATCAAAGGTCTACGTCTTTCAATTTGATGTCGTGACTAGCAAATCACTAATCAAATGTCTACGTATTATAATTTGATGTCGTGACTAGCAAGTCACAAACCAAATGTCCACGTGTTATAGTTTGATGTCGTGACTGAAAAATCACTAATCAAAGGTCTACGGCTTTCAATTTGATGTCGTGACTAGCAAGTCACTAATCAAATGTCTACGTATTATTATTTGATGTCGTGACTAGAAAATCACTAACCAAAATGTCTACGTGTTATAATTTGATGTCGTTACTAGAAAATCTCTAACCAATGGTCTACGTATTATAATTTGATGTCGTGACTGGAAAATCACTAGGTTAGGTTAGGTTAGGTTGAAAAGGAGGGGTATAAAAGCCCAAACCCATGACAGGTATACACCTATGCCCAGTTGGCATGTTGTGCGCTCCATGTGGAAAACGGAATTCCCAAACAAAAAACCATAAACATAATGATCTCAGCCTGAAAAATAGTGTTGTGATCTGGTAGACGGAAGTATTTGCCTCTATTTTGGCTTATGTCGTATAAGCCCATTCCAGTTTGGTCACCAATCTTTGAACCGTCTGTATAAAGATCGATTCCGTGGGTGTTTCCCATCCTGATTATCTCATCCCATTCACCCTCTTCCGGTATAATGGTGATGCAGTTAATATTCTCATATCTCATCGGGATTTTATCACATGTTAATTCTGTAATATTTCCTATCGGTAAGATATCCGTTATTCTTTGGTATCTGGTCTTATGTTCTCTTATAAGCCACTCATCTATTGCCATTAATCTTGTGGCAGCTAAGGCCGCTTCATATTTTACCTGTATCTCAATAGGCCAAATGGATAATATATTCTCAATGGCCATTGTCGATGTGGTCCTCATGGCGCCGCAAATACTAATGCAGCACTGTCTCTGAATCTTTTGAAGAGGTTTTATATTCACCTTCTTCTCTAAGGATGTCCACCATACTAACGAAGCGTACGTAATTGTAGGCCGCAGTACACTCGTATATAGCCAATGTGTCATCCTTGGGCTTAAGCCCCATTTTGAGCCAATCACTCTTCTGCAGAGGGCCCATATTCTTTGAGCTCTCTCCACTTTACATTGAATGTGGTCCTTCCAGGATAGTCTCCAATCAAGTACTATTCCTAGGTATTTGACCTTTTTATCAATCTTAATTGTCTTATTCCGAAAGATGGGATAGCTATGCACCGGTATCTTCCTCTTTCTCGTAAACAAACAGATTTCAGTCTTTTCCGGGTTGACATTGAGCCCTCGCTCCTTCGCCCAGTTATATGATATATTCAAAGCCTCCATTGCTCTCATACATAAAGAATTTGGATTCGTCCCCCTGATCAGTATCGCAACATCATCTGCGTAACAGATAGGCTTGAATCCCTCGTTCGATAGAATCCTCAGTAGACTATGTATGGTAGTTACCCATATTAATGGAGATAAAATACCTCCCTGCGGGGTTCCTCGACATACTTTGTCCCTTCTTCTTACTCCATTTGCCTCACAATTTATCCATCTGTTCCTTAACATATTGCTAATCCATGCAATTAAGACATGGCTTAACCCTAAGTTTTCCAAGGAACCGATAAGACTCGAGGTCATTACGTTATTGAAAGCTCCTTCTATGTCTATGAATACGCCCATGGTATACACACCCAGGTCGAAGGATCTCTCTATATGATAAACAACCTCCTGAAGAGCAGTCTCAGTAGATCTGCCCTTGATATAGGCGTGTTGTCCAAATCTCATTGAATCGCCTGGTAATCGTCTTCTGACCATTCCATCGACGATACGCTCCATGGTTTTCAATAAGAATGATGTTAAGCTTATGGGTCTATAAGCTTTAGGATTTGCGTAATTTTCCCTCCCTGGTTTAGGTATGAAAACGACTCTCGCTTCCCTCCATTCCACAGGGGTATACGCATATTTCAGGCAAGTAGTAAAAATATTCGCCAGCCTTATGTCGATTAGGTCAATGCTTCTTTGTAGGAGAGCCGGAAAAATACCGTCCGGCCCTGGTGCCTTATATGGCAAGAAACTATTTACCGCCTCTCTTACCATCTTTGTGGTTATAATTATGTCCGTCGTGGCACTACCGTCATGGGGGTGTGGAATTTCTCCGTCATCCGCCATTTCCGTTTGGAAGTGTGCCTCTATCAGTATTCCTAGCGTCTCCTCCATCGTCTCCGACCTTTTCCCGTTCGAGTCAACGAGGGTTTCCGGTTGGGTGTGGGTTTTCGATAGGAATTTCTTAATTCTAGAAGCGTCATTCACGCTGTCCACCTGATTGCAAAAAAGCCTCCAGGATCTGCGTTTGGCGATTCTTATTGCTTTGTTGTATATTCTGAGCTTCTCACTGTAATCGTCCCAGTATACTGATTGTTTCTTTCGATAGGCTCTGTTAAATAGCCTTCGGGTTTCTTTCCTGAGATTAATCAGTTCACCTGTCATCCAGGGCTTTTCCCTTGGGGTTCGCCTTTGTCGGAGTGGACAATGCTCCTCAAAAGTTTCCCTAAAATCGGCAGTCAGTCTTCCCACCATCGAATCTATCGTGTCCAGATTTTCATCCGGTTCTGGATAATTTTCGAGTTTATGTTGAAGACTTAACCTAAAATTTGGCCAGTCCGTCCTGGCCTTATTCCTAAAAGTCACCGGTTCCGGTGGCGGATGAGTTAAGGTCATAAAAATATAGCGATGGTCCGAATAAGAGTGCATATCAGATACGTGCCAATCGCAAATTTCATCAATTAAATTTTCTGAACATATAGTCACATCAATTACCTCTTCCCTAATTCTGTTAATAAATGTAGGTTTATTACCTGAGTTAAGGGTAAATAAGTTATTAGCATTTAGGAATTCCCATAGGGCGTCTCCTCTCCTGTTACAGTTCGTGCTGCCCCAAGAGAGGTGATGCGAGTTCGCATCACAACCTATTAAAATATTCCTACCTGTTCTCCTTGCCGATGTTATCATACTTCTTAAATCCGACGTTGGTGGTAGTGTCGGAGCATCAGAAGGTTGGTACACCGATGCCAGCATTAAATTGCGTGAGCCATGTATTAAGGTAGTGGCGTCCGCTGTAGATAAATCTGGGGAAAAAAGAAAATTTAATCCCTTATGACAAAGTATACATGTTCTGGGTCGAGACCCAGTTTTAGCATAAAATAATTGGTAATCACACTCATTCAATCCAGTAACTCTGTCTTTAACAGTCCAGGGTTCCTGAATGAGAACTATGTGTACCTTACCTTTAGTTATATTTTCCATCAAAGCTTGTGTAGCCGTTCTGCTTCGATGGAGATTGATCTGCAAGAGCAGTATCATTGTTGTTCGGCTAAAAGAGATTCTTCTTGGGATTGAGTTATCTCCAACTCCTCCCTCTTCATTGGCACGGGGTGGCCTTCATCCTCTTTGGCCTCCTTTGCTTCTTCGTCAGGGTCTTTCTTCTCCGTTGGATTATGTGTCCAACCAATGGGCGTCTTACCAACTTTGAAGAAAATAGTTGTACTCGCGAAGTACACCTTCCCTTTTTGCTCCTCGAGGTAAGACATGGAGGGTTTATCCACTCCTGCAACTACCAGGGTGCCATCGTCAGTTTCCTCACGATGGAAAACCTCCCATTTGTCTACTTCCAGACCTCTATTTTGCTTGCCAATGATCCTAAGCATGGCCTTGCTATCAAGTTTGCTGCCCCAACCTTTAACGAAAAATGAAACCTTGGTTAGGGATGGGATATCGGCTTTTTTCACCATGGCAAGTTTGCCACCCTCCCATGGGGCTGGTATGCCTCCCACTAGGTCTTTCATAACATGTGCGCAGGTGTCTGATTCTAGTTGCAGAAACAGTACTTCCCTGGCGAACCTACAGCTATCTATATGGATCTGTGGAGCATTATCATCTGCTTCCAGGACATACTGCACAATCCTCTCATTTATGGCATTCTCTACTTCCTTCTGATGTGCCATTGGAATTTTGCCCGATGCGCTATTGGAGTCGATAACAGCATAGCATAGCTCCTCTGTCATCTTCCTTCTGGCCACTTTCGCATACGTGGGTTGCTCCTTAGCCGATTTTTCTTCCGGCTTTCTTTTACGTGATGGTGGGGTTTTTTTTCCGGCTGTTTCACCATTACCTATATTTTTAGCTACCGCTTTCGCCTGTTTTGAGGTTGAAGCTATTGGTTCATTACCTTCTCCTTTCAGATTGGCCGGAGGGTCTTCTTTCGGGAGTTGGGAAATGCTAACCGTTTTACTTCCCTGCTGGTAACTTTTTTTTCTTCTTAGTATTGCCAACGGTGTTCTGTTCCTCCGGAGATCGAATCCTCTTACCCTTTTCGGTAGAAATGGGTGTAGATGAGTCTTTCTCTTTAGGGACATCCCGCTGACCTTTCTTATTTACTCTCTGTTTCTTTTTGGCAGTCTTCCTTTGCTGCGCTCCGGAGAGAGTTCTTATTTTGTCTGTGGTGAGTTTGGCAATGCTTGCGCTTACTTCCTCAACCATTTTATCTACCTCAGAGGTATCCTTTGTGCATAACACCGTAGTGTCAGCATCTTCTATATTTGAGTCAGAGGTGTCGGAATCCTCGCCTGTCTTGTGTGGCTGGGGATGCTTAAAGCTCACCCTTGGATCCGATCCCTCGTTCTCTATTCTTCTTGATGCTTTATCAATAACGGAAGCCAAGTTGCCCACCTCCGAAATTGTTTCCTTACAGTCATTTGATGACGACGACTCGGGGCCTGCTTGCTCACCACCATTAGCCGCCGGTACTGAGTTTATTAGGCTCTGCACCGTAACTTTTACTTCTTTCTTATCTTGATTCATATTTGGTTTATTTTGGGAACCGCCCTATCTTATTTTTATTTGGTCCGCGAGGAGTTCTAGGAACCCCTAGGGTCAGAGGTAGTGTACGGGATCTGATCACTACATAATGCGACAAATCTCTACTCATTTAGATGGGTAGGTCTTTCCCACTCTATGAAGCGCTCAGGCCCCCCACACCACATCCACCCCCCCTATCCGCCACCTGGGGACGCGAAATCACTAACCAAATGTCTACGTGTTACAATTTGATGTCGTAACTAAAAAAATCACTAACCAAATGTCTACGTGTTACAGTTTGATATCGTGACTGGAAAATCACTAATCAAAAGTTTCCGTCTTTTAACTTGATGTCGTGACTAACAAATCACTAACCAAATGTCCACGTGTTATAGTTTGATGTCGTGACTGGAAAATCACTAATCAAAGGTCTACGTCTTTTAATTTGATGTCGTGATTAGCAAATCACTCATCAATGTCTACGTATTATAATTTGATGTCGTGACTGGAAAATCACTAACCAAATGTCTACGTGTTATAACTTGATGTCGTGACTAGAAAATTACTAACCAAATGTCTACGTGTTATAGTTTGATGTCGTGACTGGAAAATCACTAATCAAAAGTCTACGTGTTATAATTTTATGTCGTGACTAGAAAATCACTAACCAAAGGTCTACGTGTTATAATTTGATGTCGTTACTAGAAAATCACTAACCCAATGTCTACGTGTTATAGTTTGATGTCGTAACTGGAAAATCACTAATCAAAGATCTACGTATTATAGTTTGATGTCGTGACTGGAAAATCACTAATCAAAGGTCTACATCTTTTAGTTTGATGTCGTGACTAGCAAATCACTAACCAAATGTCCACGTGTTATAATTTGATGTCGTGACTAGAAAATCACTTACCAAAAGTCTACGTATTATAGTTTGATGTCGTGACTGGAAAATCACTAATCAAAGATTTACGTGTTATAGTTTGATGTCGTGACTGGAAAATCACTAATCAAAGGTCTACATCTTTTAGTTTGATGTCGTGACTAGCAAATCACTAACCAAATGTCCACGTGTTATAGTTTGATGTCGTGACTAGAAAATCACTAACCCAATGTCTACGTGTTATAGTTTGATGTCGTGACTGGAAAATCACTAATCAAAGGTCTACGTCTTTTATTTTGATGTCGTGACTAGCAAATCACTAATCAAATGTCTATCTATTATAATTTGATGTCGTGACTGGAAAATCACTATTCAAAGGTCTACGTGTTATAATTTGATGTCGTGACTAGCAAATCACTAATCAAATGTCTACGTTTTATAATTTGATGTCGTGACTAGCAAATCACTAACCAAAGGTCCACGTGTTATAGTTTGATGTCGTGACTGGAAAATCACTAATAAAGGTCTACGTCTTTTAATTTGATGTCGTGACTAGCAAATCACTAACCAAATGTCCACGTGTTATAGTTTGATGTCGTGACTAGAAAATCACTAACCCAATGTCTACGTGTTATAGTTTGATGTCGTGACTGGAAAATCACTAATCAAAGGTCTACGTCTTTTATTTTGATGTCGTGACTGGAAAATCACCTACCAAATGTCTACGTGTTATAACTTGATGTAGTGACTAGAAAATCACTAACCAAATGTCTACGTGTTATAGTTTGATGTCGTGACTGGAAAATCACTAATCAAAGGTCTACGTGTTATAATTTGATGTCGTGACTAGCAAATCACTAACCAAATGTCAACGTGTTATAGTTTGATGTCGTGACTAGAAAATCACTAATCAAAGGTCTACGTCTTTTAATTTGATGTCGTGACTAGCAAATCACTAATCAAATGTTTACGTCTTTTAATTTGATGTCGTGACTAGCAAATCACTAATCAAATGTCTGTGTATTATAATTTGATGTCGTGACTAGAAAATCACTTACCAAATGTCTACGTGTTATAATTTGATGTCGTGACTAGAAAATCACTGACCAAATGTCTACGTGTTATAGTTTGATGTCGTGACTAGAAACTCACGTAACAAAGGTCTACGTATTATAGTTTGATGTCGTGACTGGAAAATCACTAATCAAAGGTCTACGTCTTTTAATTTGATGTCGTGACTAGAAAATTACTAATCAAAGGTATACGGGTTATAATTTGATGTCATGACTAGAAAATCACTAATCAAAATTCTACGTGTTATAATTTGATGTCGTTACTAGAAAATCACTAACCAAATGTCTATGTATTATAATTTGATGTCGTAATTGGAAAATCACTAATCAAAGTCGTGACTAGAAAATCATTAACCAAAAGTCTACGTATTATAGTTTGATGTCGTGACTGGAAAATCACTTACCAAATGTATGTGTATTATAATTTGATGACGTAACTGGAAAATCACTAATAAAAGGTCTACGTCTTTTAATTTGATGTCGTGACTAGCAAATCACTAATCAAATGTTTACGTATTATAATTTGATGTAGTGACTGGAAAATCATTAACCAAATGTCTACGTCTTTTAATTTGATGTCGTGACTAGCAAATCACTAATAAAAGGTATACGGGTTATAATTTGATGTCATGACTAGAAAATCAGTAATCAAAATTCTACGTGTTATAATTTGATGTCGTTACTAGAAAATCACTTAGGTTAGGTTAGGTTAGGTTGAAAAGGAGGGGTATAAAAGCCCAAACCCATGACAGGTATACACCTATGCCCAGTTGGCATGTTGTGCGCTCCATGTGGAAAACGGAATTCCCATACAAAAAACCATAAACATAATTTCCCAAAAATAACGGACTAGTCCAAGAAACCAGTCCCCTCAATGTAACGCCTTATGGATCTCCAGTTCGAGTTCCCCAGGTATTCCAAGTTCGGCATATTATCTACTGTAAAATTCTCGCGCCTAATATGCCCAAACGCAGGACAATGACAGAGGTAGTGTACCAGTGTCTCATCCTCTTCCTCACAAGCTCTACATGTCGTCTCCTCAGATAATCCCATGCGTGCTAAATGAGTTCTCTACTCCGTATGACCTGTTATTACACCGGTTAATTTCCTAAGTGTAGGTCTACTTAGTCTCAGAATCTCCTTTGACTTCCCAAGATTTGGGTCACCCCAGAGTGTTCTTGTCACCTTACCGACATCAGTGCTTTGCCATTTTCTGACATGTTCTTCCATTGCCCAACGTTTAAGTTCATCCTTAAATCGTTTAAGGGGTTTGGCGTTCTCCAAAGTTATAGTACTTAAAAGAGCTCCCATTTTGGATAATTTGTCGGCTTTCTCGTTTCCAATCAGCCCGTGATGGCTTGGTATCCATATTATCTCCAGATGTTCACAATTTGCATATGAGTTTATCTCACTCTTGCATTGCAAGATTCAACTTTCTCCTTTCTCAATGTCTTAATCACTGATTGGCTATCCGTAAAGATACGAATCGGAGTTTCGCTATTCGTTTCCTTTATCCATTTAATTCCTTCCGTAATCGCCATGATCTCAGCCTGAAAAATAGTGTTGTGATCTGGTAGACGGAAGTATTTGCCTCTATTTCGGCTTATGTCGTATAAGCCCATTCCAGTTTGGTCACCAATCTTTGAACCGTCTGTATAAAGATCGATTCCGTGGGTGTTTCCCATCCTGATTATCTCATCCCATTCTCCCTCTTCCGGTATAATGGTGATGCAGTTAATATTCTCATATCTCATCGGGATTTTATCACATGTTAATTCTGTAATATTTCCTATCGGTAAGATATCCGTTATTCTTTGGTATCTGGTCTTATGTTCTCTTATAAGCCACTCATCTATTGCCATTAATCTTGTGGCAGCTAAGGCCGCTTCATATTTTACCTGTATCTCAATAGGCCAAATGGATAATATATTCTCAATGGCCATTGTCGATGTGGTCCTCATGGCGCCGCAAATACTAATGCAGCACTGTCTCTGAATCTTTTGAAGAGGTTTTATATTCACCTTCTTCTCTAAGGATGTCCACCATACTAACGAAGCGTACGTAATTGTAGGCCGCAATACACTCGTATATAGCCAATGTGTCATCCTTGGGCTTAAGCCCCATTTTGAGCCAATCACTCTTCTGCAGAGGGCCCATATTCTTTGAGCTCTCTCCACTTTACATTGAATGTGGTCCTTCCAGGATAGTCTCCAATCAAGTACTATTCCTAGGTATTTGACCTTTTTATCAATCTTAATTGTCTTATTCCGAAAGATGGGATAGCTATGCACCGGTATCTTCCTCTTTCTCGTAAACAAACAGATTTCAGTCTTTTCCGGGTTGACATTGAGCCCTCGCTCCTTCGCCCAGTTATAGGATATATTCAAAGCCTCCATTGCTCTCATACATAAAGAATTTGGATTCGTCCCCCTGATCAGTATCGCAACATCATCTGCGTAACAGATAGGCTTGAATCCCTCGTTCGATAGAATCCTCAGTAGACTATGTATGGTAGTTACCCATATTAATGGAGATAAAATACCTCCCTGCGGGGTTCCTCGACATACTTTGTCCCTTCTTCTTACTCCATTTGCCTCACAATTTATCCATCTGTTCCTTAACATATTGCTAATCCATGCAATTAAGACATGGCTTAACCCTAAGTTTTCCAAGGAACCGATAAGACTCGAGGTCATTACGTTATTGAAAGCTCCTTCTATGTCTATGAATACGCCCATGGTATACACACCCAGGTCGAAGGATCTCTCTATATGATAAACAACCTCCTGAAGAGCAGTCTCAGTAGATCTGCCCTTGATATAGGCGTGTTGTCCAAATCTCATTGAATCGCCTGGTAATCGTCTTCTGACCATTCCATCGACGAAAATCACTTACCAAATGTATGCGTATTATAATTTGATGTCGTAACTGGAAAATCACTAATCAAACGTCTACGTGTTATAATTTGATGTCGTGACTAGAAAATCACTAACCAAATGTCTACGTCTTTTAATTTAATGTCGTGACTAGCAAATCACTAATCAAAGGTCTACGTGTTATAATTTGATGTCGTGACTAGAAAATCAGTAACCAAATGTCTACTTATTATAGATTGATGTCGTGACTGGAAAATCACTAATCAAAGGTCTACGTATTATATTTTGATGTCGTGACTAGCAAAACACTAACCAAATGTCTACGTGTTATAGTTTGATGTCGTGACTTTAAAATCACCTAACAAAGGTCTACGTGTTATAATTTGATGTCGTGACTGGAAAATCACTAATCAAAGGTCTACGTCTTTTAATTTGATGTCGTGACTAGCAAATCACAAACCAAATGTCCACGTGTTATAGTTTGATGTCGTGACTGGAAAATCACTAATCAAAGGTCTACGTCTTTCAATTTGATGTCGTGACTAGCAAACCACTAATCAAATGTCTACGTATTATAATTTAACGTCGTGACTAGAAAAACACTAACCAAAATGTCTACGTGTTATAATCTGATGCCGTGACTAGAAAATCACTAACCAATTGTCTACGTATTATAATTTGATGTCGTGACTAGAAAATCACTAACCAAATGTCTACGTGTTATAGTTTGATGTCGTGACTGGAAAATCACTAATCAAAACTCTACGTGTTATAATTTGATGTCGTTACTAGAAAATCTCTAACCAAATGCCTACGTATTATAATTTGATGTCGTGACTGGAAAATCACTAACCAAATGTCTACGTGTTATAATTTGATGTCGTGACTAAAAAATCACTAACCAAAAGTCTACGTGGTACAGTTTAATGTCGTGACTGGAAAATCACTAATCAAAAGTCTACGTCTTTTAACCTGATGTCGTGACTAGCAAATCACTCTTTAATGTCTACGTATTATAATTTGATGTCGTGACTGGAAAATCACTAACCAAATGTCTACGTGTTATAATTTGATGTCGTGACTAGAAAATCACTAACCAAATATCTACGTCTTATAGTTTGATGTCGTGACTGGAAAATCACTAATCAAATGTTCACGTATTATAGTTTGATGTCGTGACTGGAAAATCACTAATCAAAGGTCTACGTCTTTTAATTTGATGTCGTGATTAGCAAATCACTCTTCAATGTCTACGTATTATAATTTGATGTCGTGACTGGAAAATCACTAACCAAATGTCTACGTGTTATAATTTGATGTCGTGACTAGAAAATCACTAACCAAATATCTACGTCTTATAGTTTGATGTCGTGACTGGAAAATCACTAATCAAAAGTCTACGTGTTATAATTTGATGTCGTGACTAGAAAATCACTAACCAAAGGTCTACGTATTATAGTTTAATGTCGTGACTGGAAAATCACTAATCAAAAGTCTACGTGTTATAGTTTGATGTCGTGACTGGAAAATCACTAATCAAAGGTCTACGTCTTTTAATTTGTTGTCGTGACTAGCAAATCACTAACCAAATGTCCACGTGTTATAGTTTGATGTCGTGATCGGAAATTTACTAATCAAAGGTCTACGTCTTTTAATTTGATGTCGTAACTAGCAAATCACTAATCAAATGTCTGCGTATTATAATTTGATGTCGTGACTGGAAAATCACTAACCAAATGTCTACGTGTTATAACTTGATGTCGTGACTAGAAAATCACTTACCAAATGTTTACGTGTTATAGTTTGATGTCGTGACTGGAAAATCACTAATCAAAGGTCTACGTGTTATAATTTGATGTCGTGTCTAGAAAATCGCTAATCAAATGTCTGCGTATTATAATTTGATGTCGTGACTGGAAAATCACTAACCAAATGTCTACGTGTTATAATTTGATGTCGTGACTAGAAAATCACTAACCAAATATCTACGTCTTATAGTTTGATGTCGTGACTGGAAAATCACTAATCAAAAGTCTACGTGTTATAATTTGATATCGTGACTAGAAAATCACTAACCAAAGGTCTACGTATTATAGTTTAATGTCGTGACTGGAAAATCACTAATCAAAAGTCTACGTGTTATAGTTTTATGTCGTGACTGGAAAATCACTAATCAAAGGTCTACGTCTTTTAATTTGTTGTCATGACTAGCAAATCACTAACCAAATGTCCACGTGTTATAGTTTGATGTCGTGACCGGAAAATCACTAACCAAATATCTACGTCTTTTAATTTGATGTCGTGACTAGCAAATCACTAATCAAAGGTACACGGGTTATAATTTAATGTCATGACTAGAAAATCACTAATCAAATGTCTTCGTGTTATAATTTGATGTCGTGACTAGAAAATCACTAACCCAATGTCTACGTATTATAGTTTGATGTCGTGACTGGAAAATCACTAACCAAAGGTCTACGTGTTATAATTTGATGTCGTGACTAGAAAATCACTAACAAAATGTCTACGTATTGTAGTTTATGTCGTGACTGGAAAATCACTAATCAAAGGTCTACGTGTTATAATTTGATGTCGTTAATAGAAAATGACTAACCAAATGTCTATGTATTATAATTTGATGTCGTAACTGGAAAATCACTAATCAAAGGTGTTATAGTTTGATGTCGTGACTGGAAAATCACTAATCAAAGGTCTACGTCTTTTAATTTGATGTCGTGATTAGCAAATCACTCTTCAATGTCTACGTATTATAATTTGATGTCGTGACTGGAAAATCACTAACCAAATGTCTACGTGTTATAATTTGATGTCGTGACTAGAAAATCACTAACCAAATATCTACGTCTTATAGTTTGATGTCGTGACTGGAAAATCACTAATCAAAAGTCTACGTGTTATAATTTGATGTCGTGACTAGAAAATCACTAACCAAAGGTCTACGTATTATAGTTTAATGTCGTGACTGGAAAATCACTAATCAAAAGTCTACGTGTTATAGTTTGATGTCGTGACTGGAAAATCACTAATCAAAGGTCTACGTCTTTTAATTTGTTGTCGTGACTAGCAAATCACTAACCAAATGTCCACGTGTTATAGTTTGATGTCGTGATCGGAAATTTACTAATCAAAGGTCTACGTCTTTTAATTTGATGTCGTAACTAGCAAATCACTAATCAAATGTCTGCGTATTATAATTTGATGTCGTGACTGGAAAATCACTAACCAAATGTCTACGTGTTATAACTTGATGTCGTGACTAGAAAATCACTTACCAAATGTTTACGTGTTATAGTTTGATGTCGTGACTGGAAAATCACTAATCAAAGGTCTACGTGTTATAATTTGATGTCGTGTCTAGAAAATCGCTAATCAAATGTCTGCGTATTATAATTTGATGTCGTGACTGGAAAATCACTAACCAAATGTCTACGTGTTATAATTTGATGTCGTGACTAGAAAATCACTAACCAAATATCTACGTCTTATAGTTTGATGTCGTGACTGGAAAATCACTAATCAAAAGTCTACGTGTTATAATTTGATGTCGTGACTAGAAAATCACTAACCAAAGGTCTACGTATTATAGTTTAATGTCGTGACTGGAAAATCACTAATCAAAAGTCTACGTGTTATAGTTTTATGTCGTGACTGGAAAATCACTAATCAAAGGTCTACGTCTTTTAATTTGTTGTCATGACTAGCAAATCACTAACCAAATGTCCACGTGTTATAGTTTGATGTCGTGACCGGAAAATCACTAACCAAATATCTACGTCTTTTAATTTGATGTCGTGACTAGCAAATCACTAATCAAAGGTACACGGGTTATAATTTAATGTCATGACTAGAAAATCACTAATCAAATGTCTTCGTGTTATAATTTGATGTCGTGACTAGAAAATCACTAACCCAATGTCTACGTATTATAGTTTGATGTCGTGACTGGAAAATCACTAACCAAAGGTCTACGTGTTATAATTTGATGTCGTGACTAGAAAATCACTAACAAAATGTCTACGTATTGTAGTTTATGTCGTGACTGGAAAATCACTAATCAAAGGTCTACGTGTTATAATTTGATGTCGTTAATAGAAAATGACTAACCAAATGTCTATGTATTATAATTTGATGTCGTAACTGGAAAATCACTAATCAAAGGTGTTATAGTTTGATGTCGTGACTGGAAAATCACTAATCAATGGTGTATGTCTTTTAATTTGATGTCGTGACTAGCAAATCAATAATCAAATGTCTACGTATTATAATTTGATGTCGTGACTGGAAAATCACTAATCAAAACTCTACGTGTTATAATTTGATGTCGTTACTAGAAAATCTTTAACCAATTGTCTACGTATTATAATTTGATGTCGTGACTAAAAAATCACTAACCAAATGTCTACGTGTTACAGTTTGCTGTCGTGACTGGAAAATCACTAATCAAAAGCCTACGTCTTTTAATTTGATGTCGTGACTAGCAAATCACTAACCAAAATGTCTACGTGTTATAATTTGATGCCGTGACTAGAAAATCACTAACCAATTGTCTACGTATTATAATTTGATGTCCTGACTGGAAAATCACTAACCAAATTTCTACGTGTTATAGTTTGATGTCGTGACTGGAAAATCACTAATCAAAACTCTACGTGTTATAATTTGATGCCGTGACTAGAAAATCACTAACCAATTGTCTACGTATTATAATTTGATGTCCTGACTGGAAAATCACTAACCAAATTTCTACGTGTTATAGTTTGATGTCGTGACTGGAAAATCACTAATCAAAACTCTACGTGTTATAATTTGATGTCGTTACTAGAAAATCTTTAACCAATTGTCTACGTATTATAATTTGATGTCGTGACTAGAAAATCACTAACCAAAATGTCTACGTGTTATAATTTGATGCCGTGACTAGAAAATCACTAACCAATTGTCTACGTATTATAATTTGATGTCGTGACTGGAAAATCACTAACCAAATGTCTACGTGTTATAGTTTGATGTCGTGACAGGAAAATCACTAATCAAAACTCTACGTGTTATAATTTGATGTCGTTACTAGAAAATCTCTAACCAATTGTCTACGTATTATAATTTGATGTCGCGACTGGAAAATCACTAACCAAATGTCTACGTGTTATAATTTGATGTCGTGACTAAAAATCACTAACCAAATGTCTTCGTGTTACAGTTTGATGTCGTGACTGGAAAATCACTAATCAAAAGTCTACGTCTTTTAATTTGATGTCGTGACTAGCAAATCACTAACCAAATGTCCACGTGTTATAGTTTGATGTCGTGACTGGAAAATCACTAATCAAAGGTCTACGTCTTTTAATTTGATGTCGTGATTAGCAAATCACTCATCAAATGACTACGTATTATAATTTGATATCGTGACTAGAAAATCTCTAACCAAAGGTCTACGTCTTTTAATTTGATGTCGTGATTAGCAAATCACTAATCAAATGTCTACGTATTATAATTTGATGTCGTGACTAGAAAATCACTAATCAAAGGTCTACGTCTTTTAATTTGATGTCGTGATTAGCAAATCACTAATCAAATGTCTACGTATTATAATTTGATGTCGTGACTAGAAAATCACTAATCAAAGGTCTACGTCTTTTAATTTGATGTCGTGATTAGCAAATCACTAACCAAATTTCTACGTGTTATAGTTTGATGTCGTGACTGGAAAATCACTAATCAGAGGTCTTTGTCTTTTAATTTGATGTCGTGATTAGCAAATCACTAATCAAATGTCTACGTATTATAATTTTATGTCGTGACTAGAAAATCACTAATCAAAGGTCTACGTCTTTTAATTTGATGTCGTGATTAGCAAATCACTAATCAAATGTCTACGTATTATAATTTGATGTCGTGACTGGAAGATCACTAACCAAATGTCTACGTGTTATAACTTGATGTCCTGACTAGAAAATCACTAACCAAATGTCTACGTCTTTTAATTTGATGTCGTGATTAGCAAATCACTAATCAAATGTCTACGTATTATAATTTGATGTCGTGACTGGAAAATCACTAATCAAAGGTCTACGTGTTATAATTTGATGTCGTGACTAGAGAATCACTAACCAAAGGCCTACGTCTTTTAATTTGATGTCGTGACTAGCAAATCACTAATCAAATGTCTGCGTATTATAATTTGATGTCGTGACTGGAAAATCACTTACCAAATGTCTACGTGTTATAACTTGAGGTCGTGACTAGCAAATCACTAACCAAATGTCTACGTGTTATAGTTTGATGTCATGACTGAAAAATCACTAATCAAAGGTCTACGTGTTATAATTTGATGTCGTGACTAGAAAATCACTAACCAAATGTCTACGTGTTATAATTTGATGTCGTGACTAGAAAATCACTAACCAAATGTCTACGTGTTATAGTTTAATGTCGTGCCTGGAAAATCACTAATCAAAGGTCTACGTCTTTTAATTTGATGTCGTGACTAGCAAATCACTAATCAAAGGTATACGGGTTATAATTTGATGTCATGACTAGAAAATCACAAATCAAATGTCTACGTGTTATAATTTGATGTCGTATCTGGAAAATCACTAATCAAAGGTCTACGTGTTATAGTTTGATGTCGTGACTGGAAAATCACTAATCAAAGGTCTACGTCTTTTAATTTGATGTCGTGACTAACAAATCACTAATCAAATGTCTATGTATTATAATTTGATGTCGTGACTGGAAAATCACTAACCAAATGTCTACGTGTTATAACTTGATGTCGAACTAGAAAATCACTTACCAAATGTCTACGTGTTATAATGTGATGTCGTGACTAGAAAATCACTAACCAAATGTCTACGTGTTATAGTTTGATGTCGTGACTGAAAATCACTAATCAAAGGTCTACGTGTTATAATTTGATGTCGTGACTAGAAAGTCACTTACCAAATGTCTACGTATTATAGTTTGATGTCGTGACTGGAAAATCACTAATCAAAGGTCTACGTGTTATAGTTTGACGTCGTGACTGGAAAATCACTAATCAAGGGTCTACATCTTTTAATTTGATGTCGTGACTAGCAAATCACTAACCAAATGTCTACGTGTTATATAGTTTGATGTCGTGACTGGAAAATCACTAATCAAAGGTCTACGTCTTTCAATTTGATGTCGCGACTAGCAAATCACTAATTAAATGCCTACGTATAATAATTTGATGTCGTGACTGGAAAATCACTAACCAAATGTCTACGTGTTATAATTTGATGTCGTGACTAGAAAATCACTAACCAAAGGTCTACGTGTTATAGTTTGATGTCGTGACTGGAAAATCACTAATCAAAAGTCTACGTCTTTTAATTTGATGTCGTGACTAGCAAATCTCTAATCAAAGGTATACGGGTTATAATTTGATGTCATGACTAGAAAATCACTAATCAAATGTCTACGTGTTATAATTTGATGTCGTGACTAGAAAATCACTAACCCAATGTCTACGTATTGTAGTTTGATGTCGTGACTGGAAAATCACTAATCAAAGGTCTACGTGTTATAATTTGATGTCGTGACTAGAAAATCACTAACCAAATGTCTACGTATTATAGTTTATGTCGTGACTGAAAAATCACTAATCAAAGGTCTACGTGTTATAATTTGATGTCGTTACTAGAAAATCACTAACCAAATGTCTATTTATTATAATTTGATGTCGTAACTGGAAAATCACTAATCAAAGGTCTACGTGTTATAATTTGATGTCGTGACTAGAAAATCACTAACCCAATGTCTACGTGTTATAGTTTGATGTCGTGACTGGAAAATCACTAATCAAAGGTCTACATGTTATAATTTGATGTCGTGACTAGAGAATCACTAACCAAATGTCTACGTATTATAGTTTGATGTCGTGACTGGAAAATCACTAATCAAAGGTCTACGTGTTATAATTTGATGTCGTGACTAGAAAATCACTAACAAAAAATGGCGCCCAACGTGGGGCTCGAATATGGATCGTATTAATCGTTTCTTTTATAATTTTTTTATGACTACATGGTCTACAACTAATATAAGTCCCGTTCGAGTTTTCCCAAGAGTCCTCAACGCGTTGCGACATTAGTGTGTGGTCTGCGTATCTATTAAATAAAACATTAAATTTTTTTATTACAATAACTTATTTCACGGCATATGCATCTTACCTTATTTGTAAGTCCTGAAAACTGCGGTTTTATAATCAATTTCGTGTTGCGACAGATTATGGTAAGAGGTATATGTCAGGGTTTTAGTTACATTTTTCGAAAGATTGTTGTAATGAAGTCTGACTATTTGGCTTGTTTTGGCCTATAGTTTCGTTGCTGCATTTTAACAGTTTTTCGGGTGTTTTTCCCGATTCGTTTTCATCTCATACGTTTTTTTTTTATTCACTTCAAGCGGTTTTTGATTTTTGACTTGTCCTAAACTATTTTTGGCTCTTTTACCAGAAGTTTAGTTGCGTCTCAGCCAAAAATCGTTCAAAGTTTATTTAAAACGTTGTTTTATGGTTACAACCCACATCACACCATATACAGGGTGGACCAAAAGTAGCGCCTGCGTGTAAAAATTGAATAACTTTTTTGTTTATTATTATTTTTTAAAAAATTTTTTTTTTAATTATAATATTATCTTTGTATGACCTAAATTTTAATTATGAAAAATAATGTCAGAGAGATGACCACCATTTTCATCGATGCACAAATAGGCTCTTAAACAGGCGTTTTGCATAACTGCACGCAAGGTTTCAGGCTCTATTGCCCTGATCTCAGCTTGAATGTTGTTCTTTAGCTGCTCTATAGTTTGAGGCTTGTTTACATACACTCTTTCTTTGAGATAACCCCATAGAAAATAATCAGGGGCAGTTAAATCCGGTGAACGTGCTGGCCAATTAAAATCTGAATTTTTCGAGATAATTCGGTCGTCAAAAATTTAATTTAAAAGCGTCATTGTGGCACGGGCCGTGTGTGTTGTTGCTCCATCCTGCTGAAACCACTTGTTGGCTGCCTCAGGGCGTACAAAATTATTTAGCATAGCGTTCTAGAGATGCCCAGTTGTCCAGAACGTCTTCGCGTTGAAGTTCCTGAATATTCTGCAACACTGACCCGTACACGATCAATGTTCACTTGATTCTGTATTATTCTTGGTCTTCGTGATCGTGGCAAATCTGACACTGCACCTTGTTGTCGGAACCGTGCAATTAAACGATTAATTGTGGTTTGGTTAGGTGCATTTCTGGTGTTGAAATAATTTCGATATGCTCGTTGCGTCAGCAAAATTGAGCGCCCATTGGAAAAGTAAAATTCTACCACTTTCGTTCGTTGCTCAGTCGTTAAATTTTGCATGGTGGTGTAACACGAATCGATGAATAAAATCTGAAAAAAAAATAAAAAATATTAATAAACAAAAAAGTTATTCAATTTTTACACGCAGGCGTGACTTTTGGTCCACCCTGTACTTGTGAAATCTGTAAAATTAAGGATAAAGGAATAAATTTTAGTGTCTTTTTCTACACATTTTTAAATCTGTTTGCATATACTCACGTGCGCATGCAGATTTCTACTCCGTCAAGCTCTGTCATCTAAAAATCCCATTATCAGCCTTTATGAAATTACAATTGGTTTGTGGTGATTCTATTCATTTGGCTTTATCGTTTTTTAATTATTTTCAGGAATCATTTTTTTTTTGGTATTGTAATTCCAATTGAATTACGTTAATATTTTTTTTGTTTTTACAATAAATTTATTTTTTTTTTAATTTTTCTTATCTTTTTAATTTTTTTATTGTTTTTATTGTTTTAATTTTTTTTAATCTTTTTATTTCATCATAAATAAATTTTGGTGAAGTAAATTATTATTTATATTGAAAGTTTTTTTTATAGTTTTTTTATTATTATTTTGCTTTTACTAGTTACTTTTGTTTTCCATATATTTTGCAAATTTTTCTTTATATATTGAAATTTTAAATTTCTACCGTTTTAAACGTTACACAGGAATGGTATTAACCAGATCTGTCAGAAACCAACTTTTGTTAGAAGGTATCGACGTAAATTCGATTTTAAACATGGAAAACGTACCGCGCACAACTGTGGTAACTATCGTTTCGACTTCTGCTCCCATAATTTCGATCTCTAATGTACCGGCAACTACGACAACTGTGTCATCAGTAACACCTGCTGTTCAACAGTTTATGTCACTGGCACAGGCTTTTCTGATGAGTCACGAATATCGAATAGCACGATTGTCTCACCTGAATAAGCAGCATCGCCGCTAGAAACGTGCGACAGGAGTTTCGAGCAAGCGTTCCGGTAGCACAAGTACCTCCACCAATTAATAATGCTGTTTTGGCAGAAGATAGCGTTGGAAATCTGCGAAGAGAGTTTTCCCAGCAAATGCAGCAGCTGCAGAGAACTATGCAGCAAGAAATTGCACGAGCTCTGAGTGCCCGGGTAGATTCGGTGCCGAGCGTATATGTGAATAGCGGTATGGTAGCTCAACCTCCACCAGCTGTAAGACAACAAAATGTTTTAGATGCAAATTACAGGCAACAAACATCAACACGCTTACCTTCAAATAATTTTCCACCACTTCAGCAGCCGCAACCATTATGTTTTGAACATCGTCCGGCAAACGCTTATTCGTATGAGCCAAAACAGCCAAGTGCTCAACAACCACATGTTTTTGCTTCACAACAGCCAAGTGCCCAGCAACCACCATACGTTTTTGCTTCACAACAACCCCAAATGTCATCGCATTTTGTACCGCCAAGTGGGCAAAATGATTTCGTTTCCACATCGAATAGTATAATTGATTTATCGAAGTGGGGAATAAAATTTGATGGCACAAATAAGTCCATGAGCGCCGAAGATTTCATTTTTCGTGTAGATGTTTTACGCCAGGACTATAATTGTTCGTTTAACGACATTCGACGTAGTTTTCATTTGTTGCTAGAAGGTCCAGCACTAGATTGGTACTGGAACACTAGGAAACTAACTCCCATGCAAACATGGCAAGATTTGGAAAGAGTCTTTCTGACCCAGTATAGGAGCTACGAGAATGAATTCCAACTACAGAAAAAGAGTATGGATCGTCGTCAGCTACCTCAGGAGTCGTTTGAAGATTTTTACAACGCAGTCATGCGCTTAAGGAATCAGCAAAGAACACCATATAGTGAGAGAGACTTGATAGAAATCATGAAGTCCAATTTGAAACCATCTTTATCTCATTTGCTGTTTTCTGTCAGAATTGAGAGTTTGAATGATTTTTGTCAACAAGCAAAAAGAGCTGAAAACTTGCTGGCAAATCAGCGACAGCAGTATACTCAGCGTCCTCTTACAGCACAGCGCGTACATGAAATCGCCTTTGAAGATGGGGAAGAACCTGTGTCGAATCTAGATGTTGAAGCCATAACGTCTTCTGGTGTTCGTTATACCTGTTGGAACTGCAAACAGTCAGGCCACAGTTTCGTAGATTGCCCGTCGCCAAATCGCCTTATATTTTGTTTTAGATGTGGGCGCGACAACGTAGTCACCCCGAATTGTCCGAAATGTCAGAGAAACTTGTCAACGAACCAGTCTCGAATGTGGGAGACTCGGTCCACTCAAACTTAAACCCGATTTTTAATTCTATTAATCCCGTCGAACCCGTAAAACGTATAATAATTTTACAAAATAATGAAAGACCGAAAGTATTGTTGGAACAACCGAGTGTTCGCGAAATAAAGCCGTTACACCAACGTATTAATGAATATAGGGCAGCTAAAGTTAGAATTTTTGGTGAAGTTTCTAATCGTATAAAGAGGGCTAGAGAAAGATATAAGAAAAGAAAAAGAGTTAGGCAGGAGATAATGTCAGCGTCTCTCTATGAAGGCGATGATTTTCGTTTTTATGTCAAGATTGTGATGCTGATTCTGGAGGGTGAAGAAAAAACAAGGTGTTGTGTGCAACGAAAATTTTGTGATTTTTTATTTAAATTTTATTAAAGTAAAAAGGAAAAAAAAGACAGTAACTAGAGTTAAAATAAATATTTGTTTAAAATTAAATAATAATTAATGAAATTAAATAAAACAGTAAATAAAATAAAAACATTGAATTGAAATTAAAGAAAATAAAAACTTAATTAAATGATCCAAATAAATTAAAATTAAAAGACATTGGGCTAAAGTAAAAACCAAAAACTAAACGTTAAAAAAAAAAAAAATAAAAAAAAAACATATCAAAATAAAATATAACAACACCTATAACGTTTAAAAACACACATCTATATAAAGCCGTCATCCACCGAGCTGTCATCACAGTCAAGCCATCGTCTGAAGCGGTCAACATTTGTATTGCCTCTTTGTAAGCTGTACTAGGAATCATCATCCTCAGCGATCTGGTCACCAGACACTTTCAACCCGTTTCATCAGCTAGTGGTTCCTTTAAATAGAAACTTTTAAGTTATTTTTAATGGCGAAATAAATAAAAAAGGGTAAGCATAATGGGATGATGATGGAGTATTGACGGAAGTGAAGTCAGGGGTCCCCAACATTTAGCTACAGGGGATCATGGTGAAATCCCCATGGATTTCAGTGGTGGGTGGGTAAAAGCTGTTGGCATAACATCTGCCAACCCCCCAAAAGATGTGTAGAAAAGGACACCATATTCGGCTCCCTTTTCTCTACTTTTGTTCACTTAACTATAGCTGGTATGATTTTTTTGTATGCTGCGTGCCAATAGCCAGAACGCCGGCAAGAACCACCCCAAGACGGCGAGCTCTAGCCGGAGCTAAACGGCAGCATGCCAGCGCCGCCGACAGTCTGGCCAAACTAATATTTCAGGCTGTGTTATCAGCCAAACCGCACGTCTCCACGCTACGCTACAAATTATATATTATAGTTTGATTTCGTGACTGGAAAATCACTAATCAAAGGTCTACGTGTTATAGTTTGATGTCGTGACTGGAAAATCACTAATCAAAGGTCTACGTTTTATAATTTGATGTCGTGACTAGCAAATCACTAAACAAATGTCTACGTGTTATAGTCTGATGTCGTGACTGGAAAATCACTAATCAAAGGTCTACGTGTTATAGTTTGATGTCGTGACTGGAAAATCACTAATCAAAGGTCTACGTGTTTTAATTTGATGTCGTGACTGGAAAATCACTAATCAAAGGTCTACGTGTTATAATTTGATGTCGTGACTAGAAAATCACTAACCAAATGTCTACGTGTTATAATTTGATGTTGTGACTAGAAAATCACTAACCAAATGTCTACGTTAATTTTCTTTTTATTTAATTGTCGAACTATTTAATATCTTAAAGATTATATTAATTTTATTCTGGCTCAAGTTCATTTTATACTAAATTTCTCACATATTTTCTTCTTTTCATATACATATGAAGAAATCAGTTTTTATTTGTGGTAATGAAAGAATATATTGGAAAAGTATCTTATTATCCCGACACCAGCCGAGTGGAATGCATTTTCGAAACCAGCTACGGTTTCATCATCAGCACTCTTTTGATCGGGATGTCTTAGTGTTGATAGTAAATATCATCTATTTAACTCACAAGTTTATATGAAAATTGATTTCGTAAATTAATTCTTTTACCTATATACTCATGTATTTGCCATGGTGAGTGAGAACGAAATTTCTTCAACACTAAAGCTTTTCCCCTTTTTCTTTGTTATTCTTTTCAATTACCACATTTTAATCGTAGCTTTAAACCATCAGTCTGATGGCAATGAAAGCTCTTTTTTTGTTGGTTGTTATACTCACAACTTTATTTAGATCATACATGTTCTTGTATTTGTCTATATGATCTACACCGTGCCATGTGTAATTGTTAATTTTCTTTTTATTTAATTGTCGAACTATTTAATATCTTAAAGATTATATTAATTTTATTCTGGCTCAAGTTCATTTTATACTAAATTTCTCACATATTTTCTTCTTTTCATATACATATGAAGAAATCAGTTTTTATTTGTGATAATGAAAGAATATATTGGAAAAGTATCTTATTATCCCGACACCAGCCGAGTGGAATGCATTTTCGAAACCAGCTACGGTTTCATCATCAGCACTCTTTTGATCGGGATGTCTTAGTGTTGATAGTAAATATCATCTATTTAACTCACAAGTTTATATGAAAATTGATTTCGTAAATTAATTCTTTTACCTATAAACTCATGTATTTGCCATGGTGAGTGAGAACGAAATTTCTTCAACACTAAAGCTTTTCCCCTTTTTCTTTGTTATTCTTTTCAATTACCACATTTTAATCGTAGCTTTAAACCATCAGTCTGATGGCAATGAAAGCTCTTTTTTTGTTGGTTGTTATACTCACAACTTTATTTAGATCATACATGTTCTTGTATTTGTCTATATGATCTACACCGTGCCATGTGTAATTGTTAATTTTCTTTTTATTTAATTGTCGAACTATTTAATATCTTAAAGATTATATTAATTTTATTCTGGCTCAAGTTCATTTTATACTAAATTTCTCACATATTTTCTTCTTTTCATATACATATGAAGAAATCAGTTTTTATTTGTGATAATGAAAGAATATATTGGAAAAGTATCTTATTATCCCGACACCAGCCGAGTGGAATGCATTTTCGAAACCAGCTACGGTTTCATCATCAGCACTCTTTTGATCGGGATGTCTTAGTGTTGATAGTAAATATCATCTATTTAACTCACAAGTTTATATGAAAATTGATTTCGTAAATTAATTCTTTTACCTATAAACTCATGTATTTGCCATGGTGAGTGAGAACGAAATTTCTTCAACACTAAAGCTTTTCCCCTTTTTCTTTGTTATTCTTTTCAATTACCACATTTTAATCGTAGCTTTAAACCATCAGTCTGATGGCAATGAAAGCTCTTTTTTTGTTGGTTGTTATACTCACAACTTTATTTAGATCATACATGTTCTTGTATTTGTCTATATGATCTACACCGTGCCATGTGTAATTGTTAATTTTCTTTTTATTTAATTGTCGAACTATTTAATATCTTAAAGATTATATTAATTTTATTCTGGCTCAAGTTCATTTTATACTAAATTTCTCATATATTTTCTTCTTTTCATATACATATGAAGAAATCAGTTTTTATTTGTGGTAATGAAAGAATATATTGGAAAAGTATCTTATTATCCCGACACCAGCCGAGTGGAATGCATTTTCGAAACCAGCTACGGTTTCATCATCAGCACTCTTTTGATCGGGATGTCTTAGTGTTGATAGTAAATATCATCTATTTAACTCACAAGTTTATATGAAAATTGATTTCGTAAATTAATTCTTTTACCTATAAACTCATGTATTTGCCATGGTGAGTGAGAACGAAATTTCTTCAACACTAAAGCTTTTCCCCTTTTTCTTTGTTATTCTTTTCAATTACCACATTTTAATCGTAGCTTTAAACCATCAGTCTGATGGCAATGAAAGCTCTTTTTTTGTTGGTTGTTATACTCACAACTTTATTTAGATCATACATGTTCTTGTATTTGTCTATATGATCTACACCGTGCCATGTGTAATTGTTAATTTTCTTTTTATTTAATTGTCGACGTGTTATAATTTGATGTCGTGACTACAAAATCACTAACCAAATGTCTACGTGTTAGAATTTGGTACTTACCCTTTTGTTTAATATTCGTAGAGGTTTTATTTTGTGTCGATCGTTTCCTAGCTCAGAACAGACTGAACTAGTTTTCTTCATTGACGCCTATTTATACTAAAGTTTTCATTGCATTGTTGTACAGTTTACAGTATGTAAATAATGATTTGAAGACTATAGGGGATGTATTGCTTTTGTTGAAGGTTTGAGTTGTTTTAAGAAATTTATTGATTCTAGTAGCCACGGAGGATGAAATTCTAACGGTGGAGGATAATCACTTATGTTGTGCTTCCTTGCAGTTTTAACAATGTTGCTTAGCGTTGATGGGTACTTAGGTGTTGTTTTTCTCTTCTTTAACAGTTTAACATGTTTATAGAGAAGTGATTGGTGACTAATCTTGTAGAGAACACGGTGTAGGAGCTTGTTACTATGCACACGGAGAGGTTCAAAGCCACTTTCTGCTTGCATGTTCCTGATGGGGGTCGTACGAAATGCTCTTAAACTGGCTCTTATGGCAGCGTTAACTTTTACAAGTCAAATAGAACACAAAATAAATACACAAAACGAAATTCCGGTGTACTCAAAATTATACATATACCCGGATATATACAAGAATGAAATTAGTAGACAGATTGAGGAAATGTTAAGACGGGGAATTATAAGGGAATCTTCCAGTCCATATAACAGCACTGTTTGGATCGTGCCGAAAAAGACTAATTTATCAAATGTTCAAAGATGGCGTCTGGTAATCGATTATAGGAAGTTAAACAGTATAACCATTGAAGACAGATTCCCAATTCCAAATATTGACGATATATTTGACATGCTGGGAAGATGTCAGTACTTTACAACTATTGACCTAACGCAGGGTTTTCAAAAAATAGAGATGGATGAAAAAGACATCCACAAAACAGGTTTTTCAACCGCAAGTGGGCATTTCGAATTATTGCGAATGCCTTTTGGCTTGAGAAATGAACCCTCAACCTTCCAAAGGTTAATGAATGAGGTCTTCAGTGAATATATCGGGAAAATCTGTTTGGTGTACTTAACAATATTCTGGTGTTCTCTACAAGTAAAGAGGAGCATCTGGAGTCTGTAACTAAGGTACTGAGTTGTTTGCAAAAGGCAAACTTGATGGTCCAATTAAGCAAATGCAGCTTCTTGAAACAGGAAACAGAGTTCTTGGGACATCTGGTTACTTGCGACGGCAAAAAACCGAATCAAAAAAAATAGAAGCTATAGACAAAATTCCCCTACCAAAGAATCAAAAGGAAATTAAATCTTTTTTAGGAATAACAGGCTACTATAGGAGGTTCATAAAAGACTACTCAGAAGTAGCATCTCCTCCAGTAAAGTGCTTAAAGAAAGGAGCCAAAATTAGTCTGAAAGATAAAGATTATACAGACGCGTTCAAGAAATTAAAAGCTCTTATTAAGTCGGACCCTATTTTGGTACACCTTGACTTTTCAAAGAAGTTTACATTGGTCACAGATGCTAGTGATTTCGGTCTGGGGGCGACGTTGATACAGAACGATAGAATTATCTGTTATGCTAGTTGATCCCTCAATGATCACGAAAAAAACTTTAGCACCATAGAGAAAGAACTCTTGGCTATAGCTTGGGCAAAGAAGTATTTTCGGCCCTATTTATTTGGTAGACAGTTTACGGTAAAAACAGACCATAGACCGTTAGTAAGGCTTATTAATTTAAAGAAACCCAATGCAAAATTGCAGCGTTAGAAAATAAAGCTTAATGAATTTGATTTTGACATTAGCTACATAAAAGGTAAAGAGAATGTGGTGGCTGATGGCCTCAGTAGAATTGTTGCGTATGATGAAATAACATTGAATTTGAATGAATTATTTGGAGACGACATGAATATGGTGCACAGCGCAGAGACTGATAACATCGATTTCATAAAAATTACTGAGAATCCTCTTAACGTATTCCAGAACCAACTTGTTTTCAAAAGAGGAGAAAGGAAAACATTCAGCAAGAAAATTATGTATACAGGAAAAAAAGAGAAACATGGACAGTAATAATAGAGGAAAACCTTCTTGAGACGATCAAGGAAAAACTACCACAAAGGGCGTTGTTGGTGGTGTTTTGTACTGACAACGATCTCTTTGTAAAATTTCAAGATATGTACATAAAATACTTTATTAAAATAAAAATTTCAAAATGCAGAGACCAAACACTCTATTCGAAGATATAACCGATGAATAGAGACATTACATTATTCATAGAGGAATAAACGAAATTTTCGCGGAAGTGAGGAAAAAATTCTACTATCCAAATTTGCAAAAACTTATACAAAAGTACATTAATAATTGCGAAATATGCAATAAGGCAAAGTACGAGAGAAACCCTATTAGACACTCGATGAACGTAACAGAGACGCCTGATAAACATAACGCAATAATCCATGTCGATATTTGGTATCCACAAAGGGGAGTGATGTTTCTGACTGGAATTGATAAATTTACTAAGTACGCAACATCTCCCAGATAGAACATGGTTATCAATTGTTGGGGCTTTGAAAATGCGTATTCAGTATTTAGGTAAACCAGAAACAATAATAACAGACAATGAACTGGACGTTGTAGCGATTAAAGAGTTTTTAAAAGATTATGGTATTAAAGTTAACTTTACTACGACATATAACAAAACAGGGAATGCAGATATCGAGAGATTGCATTTGACCTTGAATGAACATTTTTGACTGTTTAATGCGGATAAAAACAATAAAAAAATATAATAGTACGATTCATTCAGTAACGAAAATCAAACCTATAGATTTTATCAATAATATTATATCAAACGAAAACTTAAAATGTATTTCAGAAAGACTTATGAAAGAAAAAACTGAGAGAATAAACAATATCAACAAAAAGAAAGGAAATATTGAGTGCTCAGATTTCGTAAATAAATATGTAAAAAATCATAGAGTTAGCACAACACAACCTAGATGGAAAACAACTACTTGCTGTCTAGGGACAATAAATTTAAAAAAGTCTACAAAACTCAAGTGAAACGTAAATATCTATTCCAGAAAAACAACAATGAAGATCATGATAATGATGCTAGTGACAATGGTCCAGGCACTTCTAAGAGTCGAGAAGGCTGAGGAGAATTCAGGGTACGCGATGCTACAGGTAAAACAAGTAGAAATCCTAATGCAACAAACACGGTCATACACATCCACACAAACTCATGTGTTTACATTGTTCAACCACACACACTATGTATGATCGGTTTATTTACCACACATTTCGTGGTAATTAGACGAGTTTACCTCGCATTGTTATTGCATGCTGTGTGGTGTGATTACAACAATGTTTCCTTCTCTCTTACCCTACGTTGCCACAGGCAAGTATTTACTTGCAAGTAGTGTATACGTATTACTAACGAAAATCAGGAGAAATGCCAAAAAAAACACAAAAATTTTTTGAGTGGCTACACAGCACAGTACAAGTTCATTTTTAAAATGTCGTCAACAAATAAACTTCAAACAAATTTAAAACAAATGGCGCTGCTTCAATTGGTAACTAAGTGTTGTCAATAGCCACTATTGAACGTTACCTTTAGACATGTAACTTTTTAATATAATTTTTTTTATTAAATATTGATATTTATATTAAAACTTACATTTTAAATGAATATTTATATTTTTTTCTTAATATTCTTCACATACATATATACATATTTATTAAATAAATTAGCTGAATTATTTACCACAATTGTATGATATATTGTTGAGTTAACAAAAAACTCAGTATTAGACAACACTGTTTTTCGGCTTGTCACTTTACTTGCCGTAACTATAAAAATTTTACTTGCTTAAAAATTTCTTCGCAAGCTGAGTCGCAGCCCAGCCTGCAAAATTGTCCGACATCTGTCAGATGTCTGTAAGAAATGTCGACAAACAAGTAAGAATTCTATACGAATTCTGTCAGACTTCTGACCGCGAAACATATGAAGTGGTTGACACGAATTCTGACAGACATGTCGTGGGAAATTCTGAGTTTTTTACCGACGTGTCTGATAGAAATCTAACAGAAATCTGAAAGAAAAAGCAGGGAAATTCTGATTTATTATACGACATTCGTATGGATTTCTGACAGATTTCTGAAAGTTTGTCGGATGTTTGTCTGAAATATTTAATAAAATAAAACTCAGTTTTATGTTATATTTTTTTATTAATTTAATTTATTACTTAATTACATATATTCATATACATTGTTTATATGCCACCTATAATAGTTAAAACAATTATTTTAAATATTTTAAGCTAACTTGAAAAACCAATTACGTATCTTTTTGAAAATTTTTCCGAAAAGTCTGACGTGACACTCTTTTTATATATATTGTTTATTAATCACAAAACAATCACTTTCTATATTACTTTTAAACACCAATAAATTAAATTTTTTAATATCACCTATTTTGTTGCACTTTATGACTTAAATAAACAATTTGTAAAACAAACAAAATCAAGATTACAAAATTGGTAAAGGCATAGAAATAAAAGAAAGTAAAGTAAAGAAAAAAACAAAAAATCCTAAACAAAAGGAATGAAAACAACTTAGACATTTCTGTACGAAATCAGTCAGATATCTATCAGACATGTCGGTAAACAAAAAAGAATAAAATCCCTTCGACATATCGGTACGAAATCAGTCAGAAATCTATCAGACGTGTCGTACATTAAATTTCCCAGACATGTCTTACAGAAATCTGTACGAAATGTCCGTAAAAAAAGTCAGATATTTGTCAGACTTGTCTGATTCAGACATTGTCGTACTTTTGTGCAGGCTGGGAGGTTGCCAAGGTGTAGTTGTGTTAGTAAAAAAGTGTTAGTGTATTGGTTTTTTTTCACTTGCACTTGCATGTGGCAACGGTAGGTTAAGTTAACTTATAATATTAATGTACTTCATTGGTTGTTTATAAGTATAAGTACAAAATAATAATTCATTACATACCTATATATATTTATGACAATACACACCAAATATACAGTAAATTAAATTAATAATTATAATAATAACTCATTAACTATATTTATGATATTACATAACCAAATATAAATTAAAGTATTAATAATAATAATTCATTAAAAATTTTTATAACAAAAAAAATAACATACTTCATTAATTGTGGGGCCCAAGACGAATTGGTGACTTTGGCCGTCATAACCTTTGCAGAAATTAAAAAACGCAACAGCGAAATAATTAGAAAACTTCTTTACACTGATCAAATGCTTATTGCTTGAGAACAAGATAACGCAAATTCAGGAAAATATAGCATCAGCTGGAAGCAATATAGTACACCCGGGTATACTGACACCCGAGGAAATTGAAAAATTTAACGTCGATTATTTCAAATTAAAATTTTTAAAGTTAGGAGTAATGATTTATATGAATAATTCGCTCATTATAGCAATAAAAATTCCTAAAGACTTTTTCCTGACAGATTTAAAACTAATAACCCCACTACCGAACGATAGGGACCTTGAAATTGAGGAAAAGCCCGAACTAGTAATCACAGTTAGGTACACGACCTTCTCATATAAAGAAAATGTACTGCCAAGCGGTCTAAAAACTGCGTTGTGGAAAGAAATTGCAGATTGGTGTTCAATAATCAAACAAGGATCGTCGTTATTTATGACCATCTAATTTTATTAAAAAATGCACTTAATGCCAAACTTACTCAAGTCTGTGACAATAGAAATATTGTACTAAATAACAAGTAACAGTGCTATATTCGGCCGTGTCGAATCTTATATACCCTTCACAACGTGTAGTCATGCAATAACAATTGTTTGTATCACCATTCATCCCATATAAAATACGTGCATACGTACTAGAATAAATGTGGCATCGAATCCCAGCTGAGCCAAAAAAATTTTATTTTATTTTATTTAATATATTATTTATATATTATGATTTTTTTTTATATTTTTTTTAAATTTTTTTAAAAAATTTTTTTAGAAAAATTTTTAAAAAATTTTTTTAAATTTTTTTTTGTAGTTTTTTTTATTATTTTTTTCTTATTTTTAATATTTTTTTTTTGTAATTTTTTTTGTTTGGTATGTTTTTTACATGTATCTATGTATGTATGTTGTTGTTGTAATTGTGAAAAAAAACGAGGTGGTCGTGGTTTTTTGCTCATATCTCAGAAAGTTATGGGGCGATTGTGCTGAATTTCAATAGCGATTCATTCCTGGATATGTCCAAGAGATTGATACCATAAACAGATCTGAGGAACATATAGTTGCTTCTAAAAGTTAATTTCAACCAACACACGGACAGACGGGCAGACGGACAGACGGTCAGGGCTTAATCGACTCCTCTATTCATAAGCTTTCAGAAAATATATACTTTATGGGGTCGGAAATGAAAATTGTAGAAATTACAAACGAAATGACAAAGCTATATATACCCTTGTGCACCACAGGTGAAGGGTATAAAAATAATCTCATTAATTTTTGTGATTGTGAACTTAAATAATTGAACAAAACTTTTTTAAATAAAAATACTATTGTAAATGAAAAATTTATCTACCCAAATAATGATATAATAGGGGTAGTATTTGAAGAAAAACTTACCTTTGAAAAAATTAAGATTAACCAATTTGAAAATATAAAACAAATTGAAGAATTAATGTACCACAAAAATGTATCTTACGGTTTAAATATATCTTTAATCTTTTTGATAATACTTATTGTTGTAATGTATTCGGTCTACAAGAAATGTTGCAAAAAAAATCGGGAAATTTATGTTAATATCGAATTAAGACCTGCCGCCGCACATTCAACAGAGACTGTTGAATCTGGGGGTGGAGGAGTCATATGGAGCAAACTCTCCTAAAGTATATTTATTTTATATATTTTCGTTCAGTGTATCTTGTGGATGAATCTGCCTAATAAGTAGATTCGTCTCATCCACATACATAACTTGTAACCCAAATACTATTTAATACTGTATTTCATATTTTATTTAGACTATGTGTGAACTTGCTTAGACAAACAATTCACACACAGATCTTTAATTACCCTTTTCTTTCCATTTGAATTCGCATTGTAAGCAAATTCAATCTTAGCTTGTTTAAATTTTTTTTTTAAATAATAAAAGTCAGTTCAGAATAAGCAACTATAAGATAACGTTGTTTTACTTTAGCCACAAAACTATACACATACGTCTCTCCGATTTTTTTCTAACAGTGAAGTAGCGGTGGAAATAACAGAAATTAATAAGCGACTTATTGATAGTTTTGCATTGATATTGAGAATCTTAAGTTCATGATTTTAGAGGTTTTCGCTCCAGGATGTGATGTTATCGAGTTTTTATACCCGCCACCAAAAACATTGTGTCCAAACGCATTAACGTAGACTCATGAAACTTTGAATATATATTTCCTGAGTATAAACAATGGCCCATAATCATAGTCAAACACTAAAGTCGGTTTTTTTTAAAAACATCTTTAAAATTAAAACATGCTTTTAATTAATTTGTAGTCATAAATAAAATTAAAGTACATTTTAGATTGAACCGACTTTAACCGGGTGCCACCTCAAATGTAGAAAATTTTTCATACAAAATATAACAAGATATAAGCAAGTGACAACGCTAAACAGCTGACATTGTCAATTAAAAAAAAAAAACAAAATAAAAGCGGAAAAGGTAAAATTAATATTATATATTTGGCTGTTTAATTGTTAATTTTATTTGTAGCTATTTATAGGATCAAAAAAAATTCAGGGAAAGGGAGGCTAACTGGTCTAAAGCAGAAAAAGAGCTGTTGAGGGAATCTATTAATTTCTACATTGATATAGTCGAGCACAAGGGCAATGATATATCCATGATTCTTAAAAAAAAGAATGCATGGAAAGCCATACAGGTGGCTATGGCTTCCGCAGGATATGTGACGGTCACATACACCACACTCGTTACGGGGCACGAATAATTTCTGATTCAATTAAGTTTTGGAAAATTTATATTTTTATTTAAACCATAGTACGCAAATCAATCGAATAGATATTAATCATGAATGATATTAATTTGAATGAATTAAATTTTCCACATTGTGACGAATAATTTGTTTTGTTTTCCGAATTTTAAAAATAAAAGTTGCGAGACAAATGATATTTTAAAAAAATTGAAAATAAATTTCTCACTACAATTTAAATATAAAATTCCTTACATGAATCATTCATTCAAAGAACATAATCGAAAAATTAAAAAAAAATCGATTCACAAATACAATTTTTATTTTCCTTGAAGAAAAGTTAGCAGCGTTGCCATTGTAGTTTATCATTTTTGTTGTGTTAATGGGAACAATTTTACCATTTTAGGAATTAAAGAATATATATTATAATTTTTAGTTAATATATTTTATGCATGTATGTACGTATGAATCTATGCATGTAAAATATTAAGTGATCAACTAAAAATACAAATAAGGCTTAGTTAGGTATAATAAAACAAAAACTATGAATCTGATATATCTGATTTTTTTCTATTATATTTGTGGAATTTTTACTTGAATCATAGATTAGTTTTATAAATAAATGTACATACAATTTTCGTTCTTTTTTATCCCTAAAAGTTTTTGTTATAAAAACATGTATATTCAAAATTATATAGGCGCCACCGCCAAATGTATCCGTGCAGCTATGATGGCGTCAAACATCGTATGTATTTCAATTTGGACAGATTTAAGTCGCCAGCCTGCTGTTATTTAATGCTTCAAGCAACTTAGAAAGCATTGTGATAGGCTTTGTAAAAAATGTGATTGTATGTGTTACACCGATAATGATTGATATAAAAAGAGACACAACAATGCGACGGTATATTACATACAAACACATTTTTACAAATACTACGAAAGGCTTGACAAGTAGTTTGATCGTATCTTCAAAATATATCAGCCATGAAAAATTCCTTCAGTTTATTGTTTGTATGAGTTTAGTAGAGAATGGGTCGCAAAAGAGAATTTGAACTAGAAAAATATGTTGTATTTGATAAGGAAAATAATACATCGAAATGTATTATTTGTAAAAAAATGCTTAAAGGACGGATATCTGGAAATATAAAACGCCATTACGAGGTCATGCATAATATTAAAATACAACACACTGATAGCTGCTTACAGGATTTATCAGTAAATAAACGAATTAAAAATGCAAAAATTTCGTTAGAAAAAAATGAATTTTTATTATGTTGTGTTGGTTTAGTAACAGTCAAAAATATTCCATTTAGAATATTCGACGATAAAGAATATTTTAAAAAAATTTTGCGACCTTATGAAGATATTCACGGAACAAATTTATCCTCTAAAAATATTGTGTGTATAATGAACAGTGTTGCAAATGAAATAAAGCTAAACATTTCAAAATCTATCAACAAAAAATTAATCTGCTTAAAAATTGATGTTGCTACGCGTATGGAAAAAAGTATACTGGGTATTAATATACAATATATCAAAGACTCAAAAATTATAATTCATACCATTGGCATGATTCAGTTGAAAAAACGACATACAGCTCAGTTCCTAAAGCAAGAAATAATAAATTGTTTAAATGAGTTTAAAATTGACATCTCTCAGATTTACCCTTGTACTTCTGACAATGGAGCGAATGTTATTAAAACGTCAAAATTATTACAAGAACTACAGGAGGAGGTATTGGCGCAAGAAAATGATGATATTTTTGATGATAATGACAAAAACTTCGATGAAATTCATTCGTCTCTTTCCTCCGTTATGGCAGTTGTTAGATGTGCTGCGCATACGATTCAACTAGCTGCTCATGATGTTTTAAAAACTGTTCAGCCAGAAATAGATGAATGCCGTAAAATATCAAAAGAAATAAGAAATATAGTTCGGAATAATAATTCAGCCAACTTACAAATGCCTTTACTTGATAATACTACGAGGTGGAATTCTACGTATAAAATGATAAAATCGCTAGAGAATTTAAAAGAATATATTGAAAGTACTAATAATATAAACACTTTTGAATTAGATTGGAATTTTATAAACAAGTTTATAAAGGCCTTTATGCCTTTATCGGAGTGCACTAATAAATTCCAACTCGAACAATATATAATCGGTGATTTCTTCAGAGATTGGTTATGTTGTGAAGTTCAACTCAAACAGATGGCGAATGAAAATATTTACGCCAAAAACTTATTAAATTCTATGAACAGAAGAAAACAAAACCTGTTAGTAAATGAGGCGTTTATTTCAGCAATTTATTTAGATCCCCGATTTAATTTCACCCTTACACCATTTTTATCAGAAGAACAAAAAAAAATCGCAGTGGTAAGTAAGTCGTTATATATTAAAAATTACATAGGTATTTACTCTTAAACATGTTTTATAGAATAATTAAATTCGAGAAAACATCATTAAATTCTTGTTTCTCTTTCAGAGTCATCTGCTAAAAACTCAAGAAATTATTAAACGTTTGGCAGGTCAAAATACAGACATTCAAAACGGTTTGATTAAGAACAACTGTCTACCCTCAAGTTCTGAAAAATTTGCTTTATTAGAAGCTGAAATGAATTTGCTTATTGAACAAACTCCGCCTACGGATCGAACAACGAAACAAAAATTAGAAAATTTATGCAACGGAGAAAGAGTTCCTTTTGAAACAAATATTTTGGAGTATTGGAAAAACACAAAACTAGCAGATGCAGAAATAGGCTCATTGTTAGATGTAGTGTTGTCTGTCCCGGCAACACAAGTTTCTGTCGAAAGAGCTTTTAGTGCTCTCTCAATAATATTAACAAAAATGAGATCAAAGCTATCAAAAGATACTATAAACAATTTGCTTTTAGTAAAACTTAATAAGAATTTAATTGAATATGTAAAAATAAAAAACGAAACCACGGAACAATTACATATGATATAATATTTATTTTTATATATTTTGTTTTTATTTAGACTCATATATATATCTTTTTTGAATTACTGTCCGATGAATAAATAAAAATTAAACTAATACAAATCAATAAATTTGTTAAAATTTTATTATGAGATTTTTTGTAAAGAATCTTAGGTTAATACTTGTGGCAACTTGTTTTTTAATTTTTTGCGACATACATACCTAAATGCATACACAATTTTTTTACTAATATTTGGTGCCGGCAGAAACAATGTTTCATATGTAGGTTTTGGTTTTGTATTTCTTTCATTCATAAACGGAATACTTTGTTATAGTGTGTTGGTTTTTTAAACTGCTAAGCGGTACACAAACATCATACTTACAAACATTACACGTATACAGTCGGATTCGGGTAAGGGAACTTGATAATTGAAGGATTTATTTTTTTGGCTTATGCAAGATTTTCATTAATAAAAAACTTTGGATAAATTGAAACCATTTTGGTTAAATAGATTTTCTACTTTTTATATTGTTTTAAACAAAATAAGAGAAAATGTTGCACTACAGTGCAACAAATTAGCTGTAGCATTGTATTTCGTCGTGTATTAATAAGAAATTTTTTCTACTAAGCAGTGTTTGCTTTATTGAAGTTTGTAGCTTTAAAAACATAAAAGCTGTAAAACTGATTTTCCCTTAAGCGAACTCATTTTCTTTAAAATATAGTAAAAATATTTAATTGTAGTTAAGTGATTTCTTCAATTAAACGGCGGCAGCTTAACCGAATCCGACTGTATTACATATTTTTCTATACACACATTTTTTTTATGTGGCGCCGAAAAAAATTTTTGTGTTGTATTCCTTGCAAGGGATGATTTTCACATATACCTTTTTATTGATGTCGTTTGTTTTTTAGGTATTGTTGTTGTTAAAAGAGGCATTGGGTACAGTGTGACACACGACTTTTTACCTATACACACATATCGATGCCTTACTTCCTCAACCTCGTATCTTAAAAAATAAAATTTTTCAGGAGAAAAAAACGGTTAATCTTTTTATACTTCGGTGTTTGGTAAAAAGTTTAAATGCAATTATTAAGGAATTGATTGTATTTATGTATATTAGTAGTAATAATATACTAAGCATTTTTAGTTAAAGCATAAAACAATCGTTTGATATGAAAAACTCAAAACCGTATTTTTAAGTTACGAGGTTGAGGAATTAAGGCATCGATATGCTTATATATAAAGTAGCTTTTATACCGAGTTACAATTTAAGACAAACAAGGATTTTTAATTTACTGAGTAAAAAAAATTAGGAATGTAATGAATTTTCTGTTTACATTTTCAGGTATATATGTGTTTTGCTAATACGCATATCCTTTTAAGACTTTACCTTTTTATATAAATGCCTAATTATTTTATTAGACCTATAAAGTTGTTTTTCTTGTCCGTATCTTTAAATCAATTATAATTAAATTTATGAGGATACAAATATTATATATGTATGTATGGATATATAAAATATAATATTTATACACGATACAGCTATTTATATACATATAAGCAAAATCCAATCTGTTAAGTACGCATTGTGTTGTTTAAATTATTATGATTGCTACTGTACATTATTTAATGTTAAGATTTTTTTCATACCACAAACAACAACAAATAAAAAGAGGAAATTTTTAAAACAAATTATTCGTTTTTGATTAATTTTGCTTTGAATGAAATATATTAAATTTGTGAGAAGAATGAAACACGACGAATTTTAAAAATAAAAATTGTATTGCAAACGAAATCAATAAAAAAAAATATTTTTATATTATTTGCGAAAAGAATGAAAAAAAATAAAAATACTAAATAGAATTTGACTCACAACTTTTATCGTTTTTAATTCAGAGCATAATAGTTACAGTAACCCCTGTCAATAAAAGTATATTTTAATTATCCCACAAAAATCTTTTAATAAGTCAGCATTTTCGTTTTCTTTAACTTTTGTTTAGCTTATAACAAAATCATATTTCAATTCCCAAAACGAAAATGCAATTATTGTGCAACTAAAAATGCAGACGAAATTCTTAGAAATATCTGCAACTTAAAATATGTATTCTTTTTATTTTTGATATAAAAAAAGCTAAGCTAGAATAATAACGAAATTCTTGGAAATATTTGCAACTTAAAAAATGTATTCTTTTTATTTTTGATATTAAAAAAGCTAAGCTAGAAGAATAAGCGTCAGTTGAAAACTAGAACTTAAGATTGGAACATGTGAATAAAGAAAAAAGAATTAAAGTTAAAAATATTGTGTTTTATTATTTTTTATAAAAAAATAGAATCAAAGATCTTTACTGGCGACGAGGATGGGATGGCATATTAATGTCATCAAAAAGGATTAATTAAAAATAAGTAACATTTTAAAAAAAAAGAAGGTGAAAAAATAAAAGGAAAGTCCAATTCCTAAAGTTTTGTAAATTCTTTTTTAAAGTGTTAATTTATAAAAAAAAAGGGAAGACCAATTCCTAAAAAGTGAAAAAAAACTTTAAAAGGAAGACCAATCCTTGTAAAAATAAAAACAAAAAAAAAATAATAAAAAATTTTTTTGTTGTAATAAAAGAAAAAGTGAACAATTTTATACGTACATAAAAAAAAAAAGGAAAAATAAATACTCCTAATCAAATAAGATAAAAACTTAGTTGAAGGAAAAAGCTAATCGTACTTATAACTCAAGAGAATATAATAACATTTATAAGTGTAATCAATAAACAAAGAAAATCCGTTACCAATAACCTTTACAAGGTGAACAATTTAAAACAAAACCAAAACAACTACATAAATACAAAACAGTGTAAAGAATTAAAGAAGTTGCTATTGCAATTAAATACCAACAAAAAAAAACGTGCCAAAGCAGAAATTTATTAATCAAGGGAAGACAACAGAATTTAAAAATAACAGTGAACCGTGCCGAGGATTGGGAACCAAAAGAAGGTGCTATCTTTAAGAGAGAAAGAACCATTGTATAGACGACCGACAAGAAGTAGATCATCATTAACAAGTAATTTATTAAACATTAGATATCACTTTAATTTTCTTTAATTATATGCATAAGTATATATGTAAATGATATACAGTTAAACTTCCTTAATATATACATACATATATCAAAAATATATACGATTAAATTGTAAACAATTGAGTAGAAATTTTTTTTTTTAAAATTAATCCACACACAAAGGAGAAAAGAAAAAAAAGAGAACAAAAATATATACATACATATATCAAAAATATATACGATTAAATTGTAAGCAGTTGAATAGATATTTTTTTTTAATTAACCCACACACAAAGGCTTAAAAATGGCCGAATTGGTACAGATCAATATAGACCCCATTAAATATCTTTCAAATCTACCAGAATTCACTGGGGATTATAAAGACCTTCATACCTTTATTAATCTAATAGATAGATTTCAGCCACTTTTGCAGGGATACGACCATCTATCCCAACAGATTTTTTCAGATTTAATAAAAAGTAAACTTAAGAATAGGGCAAGAGAGGTAATTGAAATCAACTGCCAGGCAATTACATGGGAGGAAATAAAGGGAGTATTAATTAACAACTTTGGAGAACGATTGTCTCCTGACGAATTGTTTGACGAATTAAGGTCAACGACTTTCAGAACCAATAGTATAGAATTTTTCAATGAGATAAAGAATAAACTTAGACGCCTCAATAACAGAACGATGACCATGTTTGGCGAAGGTGCGGCAATGAACGCCATTGCTGATAATAACATGCGAAGCGCTCTCAATATCTTCAAGTCAAAGATCCCGGAGCCGATGAAAACCATAATCACATGCAGGAATCCCAATTCCTTGGAAGCGGCCATGAACATTTTGTTCGAAGCAGGGTACGCCGATTTGGATATAAACGGTAAACCTTTTAATAGATTTAATAGAAGACTGGACGACCAACAGGGTCACAGACAAATAGATAAGTACGATAATATACAGGGCAACCGACGCCATTACAGCAACAGACGAAACAATTACGGGAACAGACAAGACTACAGCGGAAGGAACATAAACAACGACAGACGCGATTATAATAGAAACGGACAAAACTATAATAATAGGAATGTAAACAACGACAGACGCGATTATAGTAGAAACGGACAAAACTATGATAATAGGAATGTAAACAATGACAGACGCGACTATAACGAAAACAGACAAAACTATAATAGTTATAATAATAGGAATACCAACAATGACAGACCAATATACGAGAATGGGCGGAATTACAATAACCACGCTCCAAATCGCTTCCCACAAAGACAGAATTTTCCGAGGTTCCAAAATCAACCAATTCCCCCTCAACCAGAGCCCATGGATGTCAATATAATCCAAAATTTTCCTCCACCAGCCTCCAGGGAGAATTACCATGTATAGAAGTGAAAACCAAAGCAGGATCCCTTAAATTTTTAGTAGACAGTGGGGCAACCCACTCCATCATTAAACCTGGGTTATGTCACCCGAAGTGGTCCGAACCTATCAAACCTACCCAATTAAAAACTCTTAACCATATTATAGAAATTAAGGAAAAAGTAATTATCCCCCTTTTTGAAGAATTAGGGAATAAAAACCAGAGAGTAGAACTTTTCGTATGTAAATTTAATGGCCAACATGACGGCATCATTGGAATGAACATTTTAAAACCGTTAGAAGCAAATATAAACTTGAAAAAAGGAGTTTTGGAAATAAGTAACAAGCAAATTCCCTTACATTTTTCTGACAAAGTGGTAAATTATCATTTCGAAAACGAGGGATTATATGAAATAAATATTCCCGTTAAGTGCGAAAATGGTTTAGTTTACCAACCGAGAATGGGAACGAATGATAATAAAGTGGAAATTATTGAAGGAATTTACGAAGCCGAAAACTTTTATATTAATGCCCTAGTAAAGAACACCGACGAAAACCCAAAAAATGTAACTATCAAAAGGCAAGACACTGCGAGAGTTACAAAAGAAAATTTTTGTATTTACTATTTTGATAATGATAATGAGGAAACGTTTTTCCCACAAGATATATTAGACCAAATAAGAATACAACATCTTTCGGACACAGAGAGAAATAAACTCATACCCCTTATGAAAAAATTTAAAGGTATATTTTATATAGAAGGCAGCGATTTATCATTCACTAATGCAGTTAAACACAGTATTAGAACAATTAATGATATACCAATATCAGCTCACACTTATCGCTATCCGTACATCCATAAGGACGAAGTCCAAAAACAGATTAGGGAAATGTTACAAAATGGCATAATTAGACCAAGTCATTCTCCTTATTCTGCCCCAGTTTGGGTTGTCCCCAAAAAAACCGACGCCAGCGGTAGGAAAAAATGGCGTTTGGTTATCGATTACCGGAGGTTAAATGAAGTCACAATAGATGACAAATACCCGATTCCCAATATTGACGAAATATTGGAGAAGTTGGGTAGATGTCACTATTTCACGACGCTCGATCTGGCGAAAGGATTCCACCAGATCGAGATCGAAGAAAGAGATATTCATAAGACGGCGTTTCGAGTGGAAGGCGGACATTACGAGTTTCTTCGTATGCCGTTTGGGCTCAAAACAGCCCCAGCGACCTTCCAACGCCTAATGAATAACGTCTTGGGAGACCTTGTGAATACAATATGTCTCGTCTATCTAGACGACATAATTGTCTTCTCGACCTCTTTGGAGGAACATATAGAATCATTGACGAAAGTTTTTAAACGGCTTAGGGACGCCAATTTAAAAGTCCAACTTGATAAGAGTGAATTTTTGAAACTACAAACTGAATTCTTGGGTCATATCGTATCATCAGAGGGCATAAGGCCTAACCCAGAAAAGATTAAATGTGTGAAAGACTTCCCTCTACCGAACACACAAAAAAAAATCAAACGGTTCCTGGGCCTTACGGGTTATTATAGAAAATTTATCAGAGACTACGCTAAAATCGCTAGTCCAATGATAAAATATTTGAGGAAAGACTCGAAACTGAATACAGAAGACCCCGAATATAAAATAAGTTTCCAAACCCTGAAAAACATGTTAATTAATGACCCGATCCTTAAATATCCGGACTTCGGCAAAAACTTTGTCCTTCAAACAGACGCTAGCAATTTTGCTCTGGGTGCTGTCTTATCACAAGATAACCACCCTATTTGTTTTGCAAGTCGCACGTTAAATAACCACGAGAGAAATTATAGCACGATCGAGAAGGAATTGTTGGCAGTCGTCTGGGCCACCAAACACTTCCGACCATACCTCTTCGGTAGAAAATTCGTGATAGAAACGGACCACAGACCGTTAACTTGGCTGTTCTCAATAAAGGAACCGAACTCTAAGCTGGTGCGCTGGAGACTTCGCTTACAAGAGTTTGATTACGAAATAAGATATAAGAAGGGAACACAAAATGGTAACGCGGATTGTCTTTCGCGAATCGAAATAAATACTAACGAGGTCCCAACATTTAGAATTAACGTAACCACAAAACCAATAAATTTGTATAAATTCCAAATCATTCTCAACAAAAGCGAATCTGGCTCATTGAGGATAAAAACTAAACAAATATTTAATTCAAATCGCAAAACAATTCATTCCAAAAATTACGATGAAAGTACATTGATCACCATCATTAAGAACCATTTTAATCCAGATAAAACTAACGCTGTTTACATCAAAGATAACGAAATAAGGGAAGCATTCGAACAAGTCGTTGGAAAGTACTTTACTAATAGCAAAATTATTATATGCACGACATTATTGCAGGATGTTATAGACGAAGACGAGTTAGTAAAACTAGTGGAAACAGAACACTTAAAAAATAACCATAGAGGGATAAACGAAAATTATTCACAGATAAAGCAAAACTTTTACCACCCAAAACTAAGAAAGAGAATCACGCAATTTATAAACAATTGCGTTATATGCAACAAGGAGAAATACGATAGGAAGCCTATTAAACCAGAATTTAAATTGACAGAAACCCCTAACCAACCAAGGGAAATAGTTCACATGGATGTCTTCTATAGTTTAGGTAAAACACTCTTTCTGACGATTATCGACAAATTTTCAAAATTCGCTCAGGCGATAAAAATAAACAACAAATCTTGGGTTGAATTTAAAAGAGCCCTGACTCAATACCTAAGCAATGTAGGACACGTCGACAAAATAGTAATTGATAACGAATTGGGCTTTAAAGCCCTACCACTCACTGACTATCTTAGACAGCAAAATATAGAAATTCACTACACCTCCAATAACAACCATACTTCTAATTCGGACATAGAACGACTTCACAATACAATCAACGAACACGTAAGACTACTGAGACACGACCCGAATAAAGACATAGACACCGTTGAAGAGAAAATTTACAGGATAATCAAATACTATAATGATACAATACACTCGACAACGGGTGAAAAACCCATAGACTTTAATAATGGTAGGATCGAAAGGGAACAATACCCATTGATTAGAGACAAGATATTGAGAACCAAAGAAAGGAACATTAGTAAGTTAAACGAAAATAGGGAGGAGGTAGAACTACAGTCAGGACCTATTTTTCTAAAAGAAGAACGAGGGGGTAAAAACCACTCCAAGTTCCGCCAGGTAGAAGTAGAAAAATTAGACAACGACCACGTCATAACTAAAAGAGGACTTAAATATTATAAAGCCCACATAAAGAGGAGAAGAAAATATCAAAACTTACAAGAAAATGAACAAAACGATACAGGCACTTAAATAAACTCTTAATTCATTAACTACATTTCAGATAAAATGGACCTACTATGTGAACATGCAATGATATTGTTGGCAACTATTTACTTTACAACCGGACAAACGATCGACATACAGGACCTAACGAAGAACGAAGGATACATACCGATAAAGACGGAAGACATCAGAATCATCAACTTCTACCAAAAAGTGCTCCACATTATAAACGTGACAAAATATGAACAGACCACACAGATAATATCGGAGAACATTGACGTATTATCTGACTCTTTATTCAACGGCAACCCACTACTATACTCGATCAAAAAGGGCTTTATGCTTCTGCAGGCGAAGATAGATAACATGATCCCTAAGTTTAGGCAAAAGCGGGGATTAATGAATTTTGTTGGAAAAGGACTGAAAATTATAGCTGGTACCATGGATAGCGACGACGAAAAAGACATTAAGGATGCTTTGAACATGTTGACAAACAATAGTGTAATTCTTTCCAATAATATAGAATCTATAACGTATATTAGCAACTCACTCATAACAAGAATAGATAATATTACGACCCATATAAATACACAACAGAATATAGTCCAAAATTACATAAACAGATTCAAGTCCGAGATACAGAATAGAATAAACAATATAGAAGACGAAATACAACTCTTGGAGCATATATATAAGATACAAAACGACATTTTACTTCTTAAAGACCACGTAGACGACATCGAACAAGTCATATTTACAAGCAAGTTAGGAATCGCACCGACAGACCTATTTACCGAAAAGGAACTGGAAATAGTACATGACTATGATACTTATATGAACGTTAAAACATCTGTTGCATTCCAGGATAATAACATAATACTTACCTTATCTATTCCCAAATTCGTGAAGAAATCCTTTACAAAAATTACACTAGAGCCTGTACCAAACAGCCAAAATAAAAGCCTTTATTTAGAAGATAATGAAATTTTACTAGACGAGGAAAATAATGCCTATGAAGTTAATGTAAGCGATAGTCTATTTAGTAATCTAAGAAAAATTAAAAATGAATGTATTCACAATATTATTCACCAAGAAGTAGCAAACTGTGTTTTTAAGTATGACAACAAACAAGTTGTCAAAGAAATTTCTCCTGGATTACTCTTATTTAAAAATTTCTACAATCAAAACATTATCACAAACTGTATGAAAAAACAACCTAAATTGTTCGGACATTTTATAATTAAATTTGAAAACTGTATTTTGAAAATAGATAATAAAAATTATACAAACGAAATAATAAAAATTCACGAACAAATAATATTACCACATCTAATTACCGAACTAAGAGAAAACTACACTATTGATGAATTGAAAATAGAAGATATTTATTTAAATCAAATTAAAAATGAAAACATAATAAAAGAAATCATAAAAGAATCTAAAAGTAACAATGTCATAAACTATGTAATAAATTTTAGTACATTTTGTACGTTTTGTATTATTAGCATATTTATAATTTGTATGTTAAAATTAAGGAGACGGTCTTTACATATTTCGGCGGGGCCTCAATCCAACGATGGGGGAGTTACAGTAACCCCTGTCAATAAAAGTATATTTTAATTATCCCACAAAAATCTTTTAATAAGTCAGCATTTTCGTTTTCTTTAACTTTTGTTTAGCTTATAACAAAATCATATTTCAATTCCCAAAACGAAAATGCAATTATTGTGCAACTAAAAATGCAGACGAAATTCTTAGAAATATCTGCAACTTAAAATATGTATTCTTTTTATTTTTGATATAAAAAAAGCTAAGCTAGAATAATAACGAAATTCTTGGAAATATTTGCAACTTAAAAAATGTATTCTTTTTATTTTTGATATTAAAAAAGCTAAGCTAGAAGAATAAGCGTCAGTTGAAAACTAGAACTTAAGATTGGAACATGTGAATAAAGAAAAAAGAATTAAAGTTAAAAATATTGTGTTTTATTATTTTTTATAAAAAAATAGAATCAAAGATCTTTACTCATAATCCAAAAAACAAGCGAAAAAAATGAAATTGTGTTCACAAACATAATTTTTTGCGTACTATGATTTAAACACAACAAACCGACGTAAATCAAACTTCTTCTTTTATTATATATTTTTTACATTACTCACTCTGGAATGATGACAAACAATCATGCCAATATTTAAGATTGAAAACATAGAAAAAGCAGCGTTGTAAAATAAAAGAGGCAATTTTTGACATGTGGCGGCTCCACAGACCATATCCTGTAGCAAAAAAATCTTTTTGATTTGGTCGAGGACAAGAGTAAGCGCACACGCAAGCGGAAAATACCAATTAATATTTTTATACCTGTAATAATTATTATATGAGAATATTGTAATGAAAATACAATAAAAGCTTGCAAATATATTATAGTAAGATAAAATTATTAACGACACGTAAAATTTTCACCATTTGCAAATGGAAAGGAGAATAGTGAAGCTGGAACCGTGTTATTGACATTTTCAAAATTATAAATACATTTAAGTGAAAGAAACAAATACTCGGGTGAGTTCGATGGAAATGAAATTTAAATAACTTTCACATTATCACGAAAAATTACTCTAACATAAATGTAGGATATTTTACCAAGACTTGTTGGGACATTCATCAACGTAGAAACACGTGGGAAACCTATTTTTAGGTTAGTGACAAGAACAACTCCATCTATTTATGAAAGTCTCTACCAATCGGCACAATATACCGAGTAAGTAGTACGTTAAGTGAATTCTCATCATACACAAGGGCTCAAAGCTATAAAATCCCAGTGAGTACCACAACCGAAACGTCCCTTTATACGTGAAAGGAAAATTATCTCGCCTAATTGTCTTTGATCGCCTCATTATTGCTTCAGCCTAAGAGAGTTACTACTTATCAAATATTCAATAAATTAGATAAAGATACATCTGACCATTAGTGGTCAAACTACTATTATAGTTAATGTCTCTTGGTCACTGTCCTGCACAGTCGAATACACACACGTACATATATATATGTATGTGTTAATTGAAAACACCAATTGGAAAATTAAGTATATAGGTACAACGAATGTGTAAAGGCTGGATTTATATCGCATAATACCACATTTAAAATGACAATTCCCACGTCATAAAAATAATTGTTTCCTTTTTTGTCCACTAAAAAAATCGTCTCGTACTAACCTTTAGTACAAAGAAAATATACTAATAATACTAATAATAAAAATAGTTACAGTAATACTTATTAACAAAAAAAAAAATACTACAAAATCGTAAATTAGCCAATACAATGTATATATAAAAAATATATATATATGTATATACCAAAAAAAAAAAATATATATATACAAGAATAAATTATAGCCATAATTCTACGGAGTGAAACGAGTCTAAAATAAATAAAAAAAAAACAAATAAAAATCGAAATGTAAATTCTCCTTTTTTTTAATAAAAATAAATATATGTAATATGAAATATAAAATGAAATATGTTATAACATATGTATATTGTATCTTTTAGAGCTCTTTTTTTTTGTAAGCATTTTTTATTTAATTTCAATTTTTCTATTGACAGCTTATGGATAAGTGAATTGTATTATTTATTGTTAAGCATCTAAACGTATGTACGTATACGAGTTGTGTTAAGTGAGAAAATATAACTAATACTATTACGAATGAAAATTATTCTACTATCTGGTGTTAAAATTGATCAGCATGGAGTAGATTAATCGCTAAGTTGGCCGAGTAGGAACGTAGAGGTAATGTGGTGAAGCTTTCGATTTTGGGACATTTTAGAAATAAGAAAAAAATAAAGCATCATAAAATGTCATGGTCGGCTGAAATACGTCGAATGTGGTGGGCTGCCTTGAAGGACCAGGACACCTTAGTCCTCACCGTAAAATCTCGCGAAACATATTAAATTGATATAAAGTTGCTCTTGACTAAATCCACCTATTCTTGCGATGCCCCCATTTCTTAATTACTTTATCTAGCTTCTAATTTTTATTCTGGCACGATTTTCAAATATCAACGACGAGCGGAAGAAAACAGAGAACCGACCCCACCGGCGAGCTAATGCCGTGCCAACTGCCTGCGTGCCACTTCCTCAAAGCGAAAAACAAGGTCGTTACAGATATGACCGCGAAATAATAAAATCCCAATGGGTAAGGATGAAAGTTAGTGCTAGAAAAGCTGCTGCTGGTGTGAAAAGGGCGTCCGTTGCAACTGGTAACTGTGTTGTTATTCCTGAGTTAAGTGCAGAAGACAATCTAGTTCAGGGTATGATATCACACGAATTTGAAAAAGATGTAATTTTAATAGATTGCAACAGCACTGAAATTCTTGAGTGTGAGATGGAACATAGTCCGAATGTCATCGATAAAGATATCATTGAATTGGATAAATCGCCTTCAACTTCTCAACTATTCTTCGCTAATGCAGTCTCGGAAAAGAAAATAGATAGTATATCACCCACTGCTAATCCTTTAAAATCCATAAATAACACTAAAAATATAAAGAATTCTCCCATTTCAAAAATTCACCGTCTCCGAGGCTTTTCAACAACAAATGTTACTTTAGAAAGACAACGGCAAATTGCAAAAGAAACATTGCACTCTGAAGAAATCCACAAACTTCAAAAACAACAACTCGAAGCAGAAATTGAACACAAGAAATTACTCTACAGCCTTGAATTACAGCGACTTCAGAAACAAATGGATAACGATGCAGAATTGCATAATTTAAAAATACAAATTTTAAAAAATAATAGTAAAAATCAAATAAGTTATTTATAAAAATATTTTATTTATTTATATTTCGTTTTTGAAATCTTTTATATCTTTTAAATAGCATTAACTTATTTTAGTTTGAGTTTATAACTCTTTTTTTTAATGTTGTTTTTTTTTTTTGTTGTTGAAAAGCCTCGGAGACGGTGAATTTTTGAAATGGGAGAATTCTTTATATTTTTAGTGTTATTTATGGATTTTAAAGGAGTAGCAGTGGGTGATATACTATCTATTTTCTTTTCCGAGACTGCATTAGCGAAGAATAGTTGAGAAGTTGAAGGCGATTTATCCAATTCAATTATATCTTTATCGATGACATTCGGACTATGTTCCATCTCACACTCAAGGATTTCAGTGCTGTTGCAATCTATTAAAATTACATCTTTTTCAAATTCGTGTGATATCATACCCTTATTTTAGTTTGAGTTTATAACTCTTTTTTTTAATGTTTATTTTAGAAAACTTTTGAAATGTAAAATAGTATCTATGGATGCATACACATGAGTGTATATGTATATAACAAATAATTCCTACAAAGTGCAAATTATATGAATTTTACGTTTTAAATTAATTTTTATGTTTTTAGTTTTTGTAATAAGCGTTGTTTACTTTTTAAGTACAAAACTAATTTATTAGATATTAAGAAATTTTTCTTCTAAGTTCTGTTGTTACTGAAGGTATGTGAACGAAATAAAAATGCTTTTAGCCTACAATTTTGTTTTTAAACAATATATTATGAAGTACTAAGGATTTTTGAGGTGTTTGACAAATTTATGTTATTTACTGAATAACAAAAGCATAAACATAACAAGTAACAGTGCTATATTCGGCCGTGCAGAATCTTATATACCCTTCACAACGTGTAGTCATGCAATAACAATCTATATATATAAAAGAGTAACGTGACTGACTGACTGACTGATTCATCATCGCACAGCCCAAACGCTAAGAGCTAGAGACATAAAATTTGGACAATCGGTTCCTCTTTCGACGTATAGCTCCACTAAGAAGGGTTTTTTGGAAATTCGTACTTTAAGGGGGTAAAAAAGGGTAAAAACGGGTAAAATCGGTAATCTTATATCTGCTAAACTAAAAATGATACAAATTAAATTGAAAAAGTATTGTAATTTGCACAAAAAAGAAGCTGACAGGTGTCTGGCCTTTTTTGGAATTTTCAACCCCTAAGGGGAAAAAACGGGTAAAAACTATAATTTGGTACTTTTTTGGTACCCTATGTAACTTCCAAACGCATAAAGCTAGGAAAAAAATTTAAACTGTATTAAGTAATCCGCGAAAAAATATTAATAATGATTCGGCACTTTTTTCAAATTCATATGTATAAGGGGTAAAAATTGTCCCTTTTTTTTGTACTTTTTTTAAAATAAACTTTTCTTATATTATTCAATGGGACAAAATTTGATAATTATTATTTCCTAATAGAATATGGACAACTATTTAGGTGAAATTTTTGGAAACTTTTCGGGGGACAAAAAAGGTACCAAAAAGGGGGAAATTCCGAAAAATGTATGTAATTCATAATGAGACGGTCAAGTTTCACAAAATTTTTAATTGGGATTTCACTAGACAAAAAAAATTATGTAATTTAGTAAAAATTGAAACACATTCATAACAGGGTAGAAAAGGGAAAAATCGGGAAGATTTTGGTACTTTTTAGAACATAATTATTTTATGCAAAAACGAGTAGATTTACTGACTTTAAATCATGTCTATTAAAACATTTTGTTACATAGATATTGGAACATTTTAAACTTGGAATTTGGAACTTGGACCAAAAATGTACTTTTTCGCTTTTCTATGGTACTTTTTGTATTTTGTACGTTTATAGAGGTAGAATTGTAAAATAAAGGATTATTGATACAAGGTAAGACTAAAAATTTTATGGGCGACCAAAAAGGTACTTTTTTGAATTTTTATGGTACTTTTTATATATTCTACGTTTGCGAAGCTAGAATTTTAAAATTAGTGGTAATTGATAAAAGGTGAGACCGAAAATCTTATGGTCGACCAAAAAGGTACTTTTTTGAATTTGAATGGTACTTTTTGTATTTTCTACGTTTATGAAGGTAGGATTGTACAATCAAGGACTATTGATTTCAGATGAGACCAAAAATGTTATGGGCGACCAAAAAGGTACTTTTTTGAATTTTTATGGTACTTTTTGTGTTTTCAACGTTTACGAAGCTAGAATTTTAAAATTAGTGGCTATTGATACAAAGTGAGACTAAAAATGTTATGGTCGACCAAAAAGGTACTTTCTTGAATTTTTATGGTACTTTTGGTGTTTTCTACGTTTATGAAGGTAGGATTGTACAATCAAGGACTATTGATTCCAGGTGTGACTAAAAATGTTATGGGCGACCAAAAAGGTACTTTTTTGAATTTGTATGGTACTTTTTGTATTTTCAACGTTTGTGAAGGTAGAATTTTGAAATCAGTGACAATTAATACAAGGTGAGACTAAAAATGTTATGGTCGACCAAAAAGGTACTTTTTTGAATTTTTATGGTACTTTTTGTATTTTCTACGTTTATAGAGGTAGAATTGTAAAATAAAGGATTATTGATACAAGGTAAGACTAAAAATTTTGTAGGCGACCAAAAAGGTACTTTTTTGAATTTTTATGGTACTTTTTCTATATTCAACGTTTGCGAAGCTAGAATTTTAAAATTAGTGGCTATTGATACAAGGTGAGACCGAAAATATTATGGTCGACCAAGAAGGTACTTTTTTGAATTTTTATGGTACTTTTTGCATTTTCTACGTTTATAAAGGTAGGATTATACAATCAAGGACTATTGATTCTTGGTGAGACAAAAAATGTTATGGGCGACCAAAAAGGTACTTTTTTGAATTTGTATGGTACTTTTTGTATTTTCAACGTTTGCGAAGGTAGAATTTTAAAATAAGTGGCTATTGATTCCAGGTGAAACTGAAAATGTTATGGGCGACCACAAAGGTACTTTTTTGAATTTTTATGGTACTTATTGTATTTTTAATGTTTGCGAAGCAAGAATTTCGAAATTAGTGACTATTGATACAAGGTAAGGCTAAATATGTTATGGGCGATCAAAAGGGTAATTTTCTGCATTATAATGGGACTTTTAATATTTCCTACGTTTAAAAAGTTAAAATTGTGAAATAAAGGATTATTTATTTAAGTTTAGAATTAAAATGATATTAAAGACACAAAAAAAGCCTTTTCGCATTTTTATTGTACTCTTTGTATTTTTACGTTTGTAAACATAGATTCTTAAAATTTGTGTTTTTTGATCCGCGGTCTAAGTCCTAATATTATGGACGACCAAAATTACTTTTTCTCTTTTTATATATTTTGTATACATAGAATTCTGACTGTAGGTAATAATAAGCCAAGTGGAAGTTTTGGTGAAGAAAAAACGGTTACTTTTATTATTTTAGGGTAATTTTTGCCAATTGTGAATCTTAATTTTTGAAACTCAGTAGCATTGATCTTGCTTTTAGTTACGAAATATATGGCCGATATATCCTTACTCTACTTTTTATATTTCTAAGTAAATTTAATCAAAGATACATATTTTCATAAATTGAACCAAAAATATTTAATAATTATAAATAGAACTTGAGTATTCAATAAATAGTAAGAACTGCGCTAACGAAGTAGCGGGTTGAATGCTAGTCTCATATAAAATACGTGCATACGTACACGTTAGAATAAATGTGGCATCGAATCCCAGCTGAGCCAAAAAAATTTTTTTTATTTCATCTATATATATAAAAGTGAAACTCTGCGTGTGTTTTTTTTTTTTTTTTTTGCTTTCGAGCCGGTGGTGTGGAATCTTCATAGATACTAGTGGCCCGTGCCACAAGCATGTACGATTCGCCGTAGCGCCTACGTACTAAACCACACCCCCTCGATCATCAACGGATATCCCCACGGGACTGCCGCTAGGTATTACTTCGCGGGGGCCGTTGGCATTTACGCCTCCTCCTCGTCGGACCGTCTAGCCCTTTCCAGCCTTCTTAGGTCCTTAATTATCCGGGAGCACACTCCACTTAAGACCTCCCAGTTTTCCACGTCCTGACACATATGCCGAAGAAACTCCGATGGATTCGTCATACCCGAAGTCCACCCCATGTATCTAGGGCATCGGAATACGACATGTTCCGCATTTTCCGCCTCTTCTGGGCATTCTGGGCAGGTTTGGGAATTTTCATGGCCAACCCTGTGCAGATATTGCCTAAAAGCGCCATGGTTTGTCATATACTGTGTCAAGTAGAAGTTCACATCCCCAGCCTTCCTATCCATCCATACCGCAATATTAGGGATGAGTTTATATGTCCATCGCCCTTTAGTCGATGTATCCCACCTTCTCTGCCATTCTCTGATTGAAAACGATCTTTCCTCTCTCTTAACTGCAGCTAAATTTATTACTGCCTGGCCTGTCGTTCGCCTATTGTAGATTCTCTGGATCTCCGCCGCCAGTATGTCTATTGGAATCATTGCCGCTATGACACAAGCCGCGTCGTCCGATACCGTCTTAAAGGCACTTATTGTCCTGAGCGCGCATAGTCTATGAACCGAGGACATTTTTCTTCTATACTCCTTTATCTTCAGAGCCTGTGCCCAAACAGGGGCTGCGTAAAGCAATGTGGAATTGGTAACCGTAGCCAAAAGCCTCCTTCTTGGACCCTTTGGTCCTCCAATATTAGGTAGTATTCTAGCAATACTCCTTTGAATCATTGCGGCCTTCGCGCACGCGTATTCAATATGAGGCCCGAATTTAAGTCTGTTATCCATCATGACCCCAAGATATTTGATTGCCGGTTTAGAACATATCTCCTGGTTTCCCACCTTCACCTTCATAAATTCCACTTTTTTCCTACTTGTAATAAGTACTGCTTCAGTCTTCTGTTCTGCCAGGTTGAGATTCGCCGAATCTAGCCATCTCTGGATCCTCACAATTGCATCGTTTATAGCCGATTCTAATTCCACAATATGTTTCGCTACACTGACAATCACTATGTCATCCGCGAACCCGATTATCCTTGTCGAGCTCGGTTGTTGTGTTCTAAGAACTCCGTCATACATGATATTCCATAGTAGTGGACCAAGAACCGATCCCTGTGGAACACCTGAACTAACATCATACATCCGTGGCCCATCGTCCGTTGCGTAGATCAGTTTCCTATTCGAAAAGTAACTATTCACTATTCTAATCAGGTACTTCGGTGTGTTCAGTCTCTCTAGAGCTGCCATTATGAAATCCCAACTGGCAGAGTTAAACGCGTTTCTAATGTCAAGCGTGACAACACCACAGTATTCTTTTGTCCCCCATCTCCAACGTTCTCCTGCTATTGCGCCCGCAGCTGTATCTACTACCCTTTTTATGGCGTCAATCGTGGAGCTAGATTTCCTGAATCCGAATTGTGTCTCGGAGAGTCCATTCTCTCTCTCGACGATGTCCATGAGTCTGTTGTAGATCACCTTTTCCAGTGCTTTGCCCAGTGTATCAAGAAGGCAGATAGGGCGATAAGATGAAGGGTCGCCAGCTGGTTTGTTCCCTTTCGGAAGCAAAACTAGTCTCTGTCTCTTCCATTGGTCCGGGAAAATACCCTCACTAAGGCAACTTTGCATAATTCTCCTGAACAAGCATGGTCGTCGCTGTATTGCGGCTTTAATGGCTTTGTTGGGAACTCCGTCCGGGCCAGGTGCCCGGTTATCCCCAATTTCCCTACCTATCTTGAGAATCTCTTCCTCCGTGACAGGGGGAATATTGCAGTCCGTGAATCTGCTGTCGACGGATACCCAATTGTTCTCCCGCTGTGGAAACAGGTGCGATACAATGCCCAGTAGGAGTGTTGGGCATGTTATCTGGGGAGCCGCTTGGCATTTAAGCTTCTTCATTACCACCTTATATGCCGTACCCCAAAGGTTTGCATCTGCCTCCTCGCAGAGGAGCTTGAAGCTTTCTCCTTTGCTCTTCTTAATTGCAGTTTTGAGTTTCTTCCTATGTTCCCTGAATTCCTCAATCCTCTGAGTGTGGTAGCTTTTCCCTCTTGATCGCTGTGCCTTGCGCCTCGATCTAAGGCATTCCAATCTGAGGCTTCGTATCTCCTCATTCCACCAATAGCATGGAGAACCAAATCTGTTCGGCTTACGTTGTGGCATTGACGCATCGCAAGCTCTTTCTATTAACCGGCATAGTTGCACTGACGCTATCTGCACTGGACCTTCCTCGATCTCCTCGTCCATTATTGAATCATTGAATGTTTCCACGTCGAAACGTGAATCCTTCCACTTTGGACCCGTTGTAGGCTTAGTATGTCGCCCACGGCCACTGCATCCTGAGATTACGAACATTACCGCCTGGTGATCACTGTAAGTGAAATCTTCGCTAACCCACCACTTCGTCCTTAGAGTTAGCGAGCTGCTGACAAACGTAATGTCGATGATAGAGCTCCGACCGGCTTTCCTGAAGGTCTGGCTCCTTCCATTGTTAGCCACGTCTACATCCAGGGGTGCAAATGCCTCCAGGAGGCTCCGTCCTCTTCTGTTTGTCGATTGACTGCCCCATTCCGTCGCCCATGCATTGAAGTCACCAGCTATTACAAGTGGGGACTTCCCAACTGCATCATTCACAAGTTCCTGCAACATAGATTCATATTCTTCATGGGACCAACTCGGTGGAGCATAACAGCTGTAGAAGAATATGCCCTTTATCCTTGCTCGAGTAAAGCCTTTTCTTTTATCTCCAATGTTCTGAAAGGCATGTTTGCCACATGCCCATATTGCAGCTTTCGAACTTTGGTCGCTTGTCCAAACATTGCTACTTCTTACTCCATATGGCTCGCTTATTATCGCAACATCTATTTGCTTTTCTCTTACTGATTGTGACAGTAGGTCGTTTGCCAATTCGCAATGGTTGAGGTTTATCTGCATGATCCTTAGCTCCATATTTATTTCCTAGTTTCGAGAGCTCTCCTGAATACCGGACATCTACTGCTTCCAGCAATGTGGGCTGAGTCGCCTGTGTTACTGTTCTTGCAGAACATGCATACGGGATTTTCCTCACATGTCTTAGCCATGTGCCCTTCCTTACCGCATCTCCTGCACATCTTCGATCTATCCATAGCATTTCCGCACTTGACCGCCAAATGCCCGAATTCGAGGCATCTAAAACATTTTAGGAGGCTGTTTTCCTCCCTTATACGCCATATTGCCCAATTTGTAGCGACTTTCCCCATTTTCAGAAGCATTTCGGCTCTGTCTACTGGCAAACTAATTTTGGCGATCTGTGTTCCACCGTATGCACTTCTAAGTCTAAGCATCTCTACCGGGTCAGAGTCTCTTAGCTTTAGTTGCGCCCTAATTGTCCTAACTACCTCCTCCTTCGTCGTTACTTCATCGATATCTCTGATCTCTGTAACTTTTCTCGGTTTCAGACTCCTTACAGACGCCTGGCCATTTAAACTCTGACCGATCGCCTCCTTATACTCGTCTGTCCGCTCGCCCGTATTTCGCAGTTGGAGTAATAGGTTACCATTATTGGTTCTCCTAATCCTGGATACTGCCTGACCTAGTTCGTTGAGACTCGGATCGGCCTTCACTTTACGCAGGATGTCGGCGTAGGAACTATTCCCTACAGCCTCTATTACAATCGCGTCGGGTTTCGTCCTTACCCTATTGCGATTCCCGTTTGACTTCTTTGTCTTCGCCTTAGACTTTACCACTTTCCAACCATCATTCTCCTGTATATTGGCGGTTTCCTCCGGTTTTGCTTCCTCGCATTTCTTGCCTTCGTAGACTTTCTTTGCCATAGGTTCCTTTGGTGCTCCCTCCGGTTTCCCCTCTGGTTTCCTCTTGGGCTCTTTTCTCCTTAACCATGGCGAGGTTTGAGAGGATTTTGAGCTTCTGATGACCTCTTTCGCCTTTTCGTCATGGTTTTCTATCGCCGATAGCTCGTACAAGGCCTTAATGCTCTCTATAGCATCCCGCATAGGTTGATGAATCGAACGCCTTTTCCCATCTTCCAGCATGTCCACTAAATTCCGGATGCAGACGCCGAGTCTACAGAATGCTGTGGTTTCCATATTCGGGTTTACTGCCGTCTCATTGGCTCCAGTCTTCTCGTGCTGAGGTGATCTGCGCATTTTCGAATTTCGGGCAAAGGGGTTGACTGTTACCAAATGGTCACCCTTGCCGCCATCTAGTCCCCTTCCACTAGAACCGCTATCATTTATGCTTGTAGCATTATCTGCCAATCCAGCCAAGCCTACCGGAATAGCATTGCAGTCGCTTGATATCGACGCCCGGGAGCCTGCTTGCCCACCCCTCGCGGCCGCCGACACTGGGGTATTAGTCCCCTGTGTAGTAACTTCATTAATTTTATTTAACCTTTCCATCTTTGTTTTATTATTCGGGGATCCTACCCCTAGCGTTTTTCGCCTCCCGCCAGGACACAAAGAACAGCCGCTCCTAACATGGAGACAGACGCTGACCAGGAAGCCGCCCAATGTGGGTCAGACGCTCCTGGATTTGAATAACCTACCATCCAGTCATAGTGCTAGATTTTGATCACCCCCAGGTATTTTATTTCCCTGGTACCCTTCACGCCCTGAAAAGGGCATGACGAGCGCTCCCAATTCGCCGAATGGGAGGGTCCCGATGGAGGATCTAGCAAACCCCACACGGGAAACTCTGTGTGTGTGTGTGTGTGTGTGTGTGTGTTAGCTATAGACTCTGAAACTGTAAAACCGATCGGGCTCAAACTTTAGTAAGTTGTTGTACACATACCGGGGAGTGTTTATGGATGAAAAAAAGTGGGCGGGGCCACGCCCATAAAAAATTAGTTATCAGTTTTAGCTACTTGCACTTGACCGATTTTTGTGAAACTTTGTACACATATCGAGCTGTCATGACTAAATAATTTCGTGATAAGAAAAGTGGGCGGGGCCACGCCCCTAAAAAGTTTTAACTTTGAGGTACTTGCACAGGACCGATTTTTCTGAAACCTTGCACACATATTAAGCTGTCGTGACTTTATAACTTCGTGATTAAAAAAGTGGGCGGGGCCACGCCCATAAAAAAAGGCTATAATTTTGAGGTACTTGCATCAGACCGATTTTTCTGAAACTTTGCACACATATTGAGCTGTCATGACTAAATAATTTCAAGATTAGAAAAGTGGGCAGTGCCACGCCCATAAAAAAAGGTATCATTTTGAGGTACTTGCACTGGACCGATTATTCTGAAACTTTGCACACATATTGAGCTATTATGACTTTACAATTTCGTGATTAGAAAAGTGGGCAAGGCCACGCCCATAAAAACAATTTTAATTTTGGGATACTTGCACTGGTCCGATTCTTCTGAAACTTTGCACACATATTGAGCTGTTATGACTTTACAATTTCGTGACTAAAAAAGTGCGAAATGCCACGCCCATAAAAAATTATAATTTTTAGGTTTTTGCACTTAATATTCAATTAAAATTCAGAATGCATTTCGATTCATTAAGGGGCGTAGCAACGCGCGCCGGGTTTGGCTAGTTTAATATATTATTTATATTTTTTTTTAAAAATTTTTTTAAATTTTATTTAAAATTTTTTTTTTAGTTTTTTTTATTATTTTTTTCTTATTTTTAATATTTTTTTTTTTGTAATTTTTTTTGTTTGGTATGTTTTTTACATGTATGTATGTATGTATGTTGTTGTTGTAATTGTGAAAAAAATGAGGTGGTCGTGTTTTTTTGCTCATATCTCAGAAAGCTATTGGGCGATTGCGCTGAATTTAAATAGCGATTCATTCCTGGATATTTCCAAGAGATTGATACCAAATACAGATCTGAGGAACATACAGTTGCTTCTAAAAGTTGATTTCAACCAACACACGGACAGAGGGGCAGACGGTCAGGGCTTAATCGACTCCTCTATTCATAAGCTTTCAGAAAATATGAAAATGAAAATTGTAGAAATTACAAACGGAATGACAAATCTATATATACCCTTGTGCACCACAGGTGAAGGGTATAAAAATAGTTACAGTAATACTTATTAACAAAAAAAAATACTACAAAATCGTAAATTAGCCAATACAATATATATATAAACAAGTAACAGTGCTATATTCGGCCGTGTCGAATCTTATATACCCTTCACAACGTGTAGTCATGCACTAACAATTGTTTGTATCACCATTCATCTCATATCAAATACGTACATATGTATATACTGGTTAGAATAAATGTGGCATCGAATCCCAGCTAAACTAAAAAAAATTTATTTTATATAATATATTATTTATATTTTGTTATTATTTTTTTTATATATTTTTTTTAATTTTTTTAAAAAATTTTTTTGAAAAAATTTTTTAAAATTTTTTTTAAATTATTTTAAAATTTTTTTTTTATAATTTTTTTTATTATTTTTTTTTTTATTTTTAATATTTTTTCTTTTTGTAATTTTTTCTAATATTTTTACATATATTTATGTATGTATGTATGTTGTTGTTGTAATTGTGTAAAAAAACGAGGTGGTTGTGGTTTTTTGCTCATATCTCAGAAAGTTATTGGGCGATTGTGCTGAATTTCAATAGCGATTCATTCCTGAATATTTCCAAGAGATTGATACCATATAGAGATCTGAGGAACATATAGTTGCTTCTAAAAGTTGATTTCAACCAACACACGGACAGACGGGCAGACGGACAGACGGTCAGGGCTTAATCGACTCCTCTATTCGGTCGGAAATGAAAATTGTAGAAATTACAAACGGAATGACAAAGCTATATATACCCTTGTGCACCACAGGTGAAGGGTATAAAAATAGTTACAGTAATACTTATTAACAAAAAAAAAAATACTACAAAATCGTAAATTAGCCAATACAATGTATATATAAAAAATATATATATATGTATATACCAAAAAAAAAAAAATATATATATATACAAGAATAAATTATAGCCATAATTCTACGGAGTGAAACGAGTCTAAAATAAATAAAAAAAAAAAACAAATAAAAATCGAAATGTCAATTCTCCTTTTTTTTTAATAAAAATAAATATATGAAATATGTTATAACATATGTATATTGTATCTTATAGAGCTCTTTTTTATACCCTTCACACAGTGAAAAAGGGTATATATAGGTTTGTCATTCCGTGTGAAATTTCTACAATTTTGATTTCCGACCCCATAAAGTATATATTTTCTGAAAGCTTATAAATAGGGGAGGCGATTAAGCCCTGTCAGTCTGTCCGTCTGACCGTCTGTCCGTGTGTATGTTGAAATCAACTTTTTGAAGCCCCCCGACATCGCTTGGACTCGGGTGAGGTATTAAAATATCAGAAATATTCGGGAGTAGATCGGTATTGAAAATCAGAAACATCGGTACATAAACAACTGAGATATGAGCAAAAACCCACGACCACCTCGATTTTTTTTTCACAAAAACAGCATTACAACAACAACATACATACATACAAACGTGTATACTGGTTAGAGAAAACGTGGGATCGAATCCCAGCTGAGGCAAAAAAAAAATTTTTTTATTTTTTTATATTTTTTTTTTATTTTTTTTTTATTTTTTATTTAATATATTATTTATATTTTTATTATTATTTTTTTTTTATTTTTTTTTCCAAATATTTTTTTTTTGTTTTATATTTATTATATATATTTTAATTATTTAAAAAATTTTTTTTTTTAAATTTTTTTTTAAAATTTTTTTTTTAAATTTTTTTTTTTATTTTTTTTTAATTTTTTTTTTTAACATATATACGTAAATTTATAATTTTCCAATGGGATGTTTTTATATATGTATGTTTTTTATATGTATGTACGTATATCATATGGAATGGTGATACAAACTACTGTTATTGCATGATTACACGTTGTAAAGGGTATATAAGATTCGGCACGGCCGAATATAGCACTTTTACTTGTTTTTGTAAGCATTTTTTATTTAATTTCAATTTTTCTATTGACAGCTTATGGATAAGTGAATTGTATTATTTATTGTTAAGTATCTAAACGTATGTACGTATACGAGTTGTGTTAAGTGAGAAAATATAACTAATACTATTACGAATGAAAATTATTCTACTATCTGGTGTTAAAATTGATCAGCATGGAGTAGATTAATCGCTAAGTTGGCCGAGTAGGAACGTAGAGGTAATGTGGTGAAGCTTTCGATTTTGGGACATTTTAGAAATAAGAAAAAAATAAAGCATCATAAAATGTCATGGTCGGCTGAAATACGTCGAATGGGGTGGGCTGCCTTGAAGGACCAGGACACCTTAGTCCTCACCGTAAAATCTCGCGAAACATATTAAATTGATATAAAGTTGCTCTTGACTAAATCCACCTATTCTTGCGATGCCCCCATTTCTTAATTACTTTATCTAGCTTCTAATTTTTATTCTGGCACGATTTTCAAATATCAACGACGAGCGGAAGAAAACAGAGAACCGACCCCACCGGCGAGCTAATGCCGTGCCAACTGCCTGCGTGCCACTTCCTCAAAGCGAAAAACAAGGTCGTTACAGATATGACCGCGAAATAATAAAACTAAAATCCCAATGGGTAAGGATGAAAGTTAGTGCTAGAAAAGCTGCTGCTGGTGTGAAAAGGGCGTCCGTTGCAACTGGTAACTGTGTTGTTATTCCCGAGTTAAGTGCAGAAGACAATCTAGTTCAGGGTATGATATCACATGAATTTGAAAAAGATGTAATTTTAATAGATTGCAACAGCACTGAAATTCTTGAGTGTGAGATGGAACATAGTCCGAATGTCATCGATAAAGATATCATTGAATTGGATAAATCGCCTTCAACTTCTCAACTATTCTTCGCTAATGCAGTCTCGGAAAAGAAAATAGATAGTATATCACCCACTGCTAATCCTTTAAAATCCATAAATAACACTAAAAATATAAAGAATTCTCCCATTTCAAAAATTCACCGTCTCCGAGGCTTTTCAACAACAAATGTTACTTTAGAAAGACAACGGCAAATTGCAAAAGAAACATTGCACTCTGAAGAAATCCACAAACTTCAAAAACAACAACTCGAAGCAGAAATTGAACACAAGAAATTACTCTACAGCCTTGAATTACAGCGACTTCAGAAACAAATGGATAACGATGCAGAATTGCATAATTTAAAAATACAAATTTTAAAAAATAATAGCAAAAATCAAATAAGTTATTTATAAAAATATTTTATTTATTTATATTTCGTTTTTGAAATCTTTTATATCTTTTAAATAGCATTAACTTATTTTAGTTTGAGTTTATAACCCTTTTTTTAATGTTTACTTTTTAGAAAACTTTTGAAATGTAAAATAGTATCTATGGATGCATACACATGAGTGTATATGTATATAACAAATAATTCCTACAAAGTGCAAATTATATGAATTTTACGTTTTAAATTAATTTTTATGTTTTTAGTTTTTGTAATAAGCGTTGTTTACTTTTTAAGTACAAAACTAATTTATTAGATATTAAGAAATTTTTCTTCTAAGTTCTGTTGTTACTGAAGGTATGTGAACGAAATAAAAATGCTTTTAGCCTACAATTTTGTTTTTAAACAATATATTATGAAGTACTAAGGATTTTTGAGGTGTTTGACAAATTTATGTTATTTACTGAATAACAAAAGCATAAACATAACAAGTAACAGTGCTATATTCGGCCGTGCCGAATCTTATATACCCTTCACAACGTGTAGTCATGCAATAACAATCTCATATAAAATACGTGCATACGTACACGTTAGAATAAATATGGCATCGAGTCCCAGCTGAGCCAAAAAAATTTTATTTTATTTAATATATTATTTATATTTTCTTATTTTTTTTTATATTTTTTTAAAAATTTTTTTTAGAAAAATTTTTAAAAAATTTTTTTAAATTTTTTTTTAAATTTTTTTTTAGTTTTTTTTATTATTTTTTTCTTATTTTTAATATTTTTTTTTTTTGTAATTTTTTTTGTTTGGTATGTTTTTTACATGTATGTATGTATGTATGTTGTTGTTGTAATTGTGAAAAAAAACGAGGTGGTCGTGCTTTTTTGCTCATATCTCAGAAAGCTATTGGGCGATTGCGCTGAATTTCAATAGCGATTCATTCCTGGATATTTCCAAGAGATTGATACCATATACAGATCTGAGGAACATACAGTTGCTTCTAAAAGTTGATTTCAACCAACACACGGATAGACGGACAGACGGTCAGGGCTAAACCGACTCCTCTATTCATAAGCTTTCAGAAAATATATACTTTATGGGGTCGGAAATGAAAATTGTAGAAATTACAAACGGAATGACAAAGCTATATATACCCTTGTGCACCACAGGTGAAGGGTATAATAATCAAGGCATATCCATAAGGTTTTTTTTTGAAAAAATTTTTAAAATTTTTTTTATATTATTTTAAATTTTTTTTTTTGTAATTTTTTTTATTATTTTTTTTTTTATTTTTAATATTTTTTCTTTTTGTAATTTTTTCTTTTTTTGTATGGTTTTTACATATATTTATGTATGTATGTTGTTGTTGTAATTGTGTAAAAAAACGAGGTGGTCGTGGTTTTTCGCTCATATCTCAGAAAGTTATTGGGCGATTGTGCTGAATTTCAATAGCGATTCATTCCTGAATATTTCCAAGAGATTGATACCATATAGAGATCTGAGGAACATATAGTTGCTTCTAAAAGTTGATTTCAACCAACACACGGACAGACGGATAGACGGACAGACGGTCAGGGCTTAATCGACTCCTCTATTCATAAGCTTTCAGAAAATATATACTTTATGGGGCCGGAAATGAAAATTGTAGAAATTACAAACGGAATGACAAAGCTATATATACCCTTGTGCACCACAGGTAAAAGGTATAAAAACAACAGGCGCACAGAGGAGTATTTGACCTGAAAAGCTGGCCAAAAAGGCAAAACTGAATTTTAAGAAATCTTAAGAACTAAGTACGCAGCTCGACAGACAACAATATTTTACATTATATTGTAAATTTTGAAGACTTTTAGTTGCGATTTGTAGCTCTGAGACCCTGCTAAAGTCAGAAAAGCGAGGAAAATTATATGAGATTTAAATGTTTTTTTCGGCTTCTGGATGTTTGTATGATATTTTTTTTGTGGCCAAACGAATAAAGGCTAAACAGTAATTTTTTTTTTTTTTTGCTGAAAGGTTTGATCATAAGTTATTTAAAAAAGAAAAAAAATTTCAAATATGTTGAATATTCATGTTGAAACAATTCGTTCAAAAGCTAAAAACAAAAAAAAATTATATGCTTTTTTTTGCAAAAAAAGAAAAAAAAGAGGTTTTTGAAAGTGAGGTTAGCATCTCTACGAATTATGTTTGATATCACAATAAAATTTGAAATCTCTAATTTTAGAAGCAAGAAAAAAAGTTTGCGCCATTATTTTTGACGATTTTTTTAAATTTTCATATTTGTTCTATTTTTGTTCATTAGGCACTTTTTCTTATACATTTATATCGTCATAAACTTTTATGTATTTCGAATTATTGATTTAAACTTTTATTCACATCACTTTTAACACTTCACAATGTTAATACCTGCCTATAATTATATATTTTAAAAATTCTTTAGTATCCCATAATAGTTATAAGGGAATGTCCCTCACATCCTAATATAGGATATTTTTATATACCTGCTCTGCAAAACATTATATGTTACAAAAAATATATACCGTACCTAATAAGAATAATTATTGAAAGCATTTATCACAAAAATAAGTTTACAAAAAATAAATATAGGTACATGAAAAATACATGAGCACCCTGATATCAGGCTACCATCTAATTGTCAGAAGAAGCTGCCGAGGCCAGAAATAAGCGCTTACGATTATATCGTACGAATTATTCGAGGAAATTCAGCAGAAGCGATACAAATCGAGATGTCTTGAATAGGTTATTTCTGAGCAGTAAACCCTTTTATAAGCTGCAGTACGCAAAGAGAACAGATTAATAAAAAAATCTTTTTCATCAGAAACCATCACACTTCTTCTTCCTGACACCGATGATGCAGCTAATAAGGATATACATACGACATAATAATTATTACAAATTTTTATTAGTTTAACTTTTCTATATATTAAGTATTAAATAATATAAAATAAATATAATAAAGCCTTTTTTCATAAAAAAATACTGTTTCATAAGAGCTATACAATTTTCAAAATTTTTTTTAAGAATTAGACCGTAAATCATAATATGTATACATTTGCATACAGTCTGTTAAGAATGAGTTTAAACCTTTAAAATCAACAATTGTTAATTTAGTTTTACTATTTATACCGACTTTTATTCCTTAGGAATGTGGCTTTTGGAAAAATCTTAAAAATTTAAACTTTTTGGTTCTTTAATTTTTTTTATTGCATTTTTAAAACCAAAATTTTGACGAATTTTACAGTTTATTTAGTTTAAGCAGAATTTTTCGGTGCATCTTCTGATCGTCCTGCTATTAAAATCGGAGAACCCGTTTACAAGTTATGACAAAATATATTAGGCAACCAAACGATTTAGGGAGTAAAATATGCTACGCCTTTAAAATCAAATCCTTACGTACTAAAGAAAAAAGGAAAACAGATTAGAATTAAGGGCATCAAAATCCACATAGTCCATGTACTTTTATTTCTAGGAGACAAAAAAATTTTTTCTGAGCAGTGTACTTTTGTTGCGCAGTGTAATTTTTTCAAAATCTGCCATTAGATTTCTTATATCATACTACACCTAAAACTATCAAAAAACCAGAACTTTGAATTCAAAAAACAAGTTTAATAGTTTTGGCCAGCTTTTTAGGCCAAATACTCCTCTGTGAGGCGTATTGTTTGTGTATTCTTGCCTGCAAATGTCAAAGAACGTCAAATAAAGAAATGTCAAACAAATTTTTTTGTAATATTCAGACAGATAATAGTAATAGAATTCAAGAAAGACTGCATTGAAATCAGCATTGGACTTCAATTTGTACATTTTAAAATTGTACTTTTGCAACTTGCTGTGATTTCTGTTTTGTACACCCGTTTTTTTGTGATGTTTTAAGAGCTTGTGAAAGTTTGATGAAAAAAAGGATTTGTTAAAAATAAAGTACACAAAAATTTTAAGTTAATTAAATTTTGCAACTTTCTACATTGAGTACAGAGTGTAGTAACAATGGAAAGATCAAATCTCGAAAGGCAACTAAAGCCAAAAATAGTGCAAAAGTGATTTCTCGTTTATTTGTGCTGGAATTAGTATTAACAGATAAAGTTTGGAGTATACTACTCAAATTTGCGAATGTAGTATAATCATTATTATTTAACCGGCCTTAAAACAATTTTGTAATTAAAGATATAATGTATTTTTTAAACTAATTATGTATTTGTTTTGTATTTTTTTTTTAATAAAATGCATAATAATTGTTGTAGTTTTACATCAAATAAAGTGTCTTCTTTATTTTAAAGATATGTTTTTCTTCTTAACACTAGTTTAAAATTTATGAAATTTTACAGTGAATTTGGATTAATTTTTAACAGCCATAATAATAACAACGTAGCCTTTTGTAGCTGAAATGGACTAGTTACAACATGGTCCTACATAATGCAGTCATGGAAAATACTAAGTTTTTATAATAATAATTGCATATAGATAGTATTGCCATGAAATCTTGTATGTTCTTATAGGTGCTCCATTGAGTTGCTTGATGTAATGAAACGCTGGATACGATTGGTGCTACAGGGGTTTATGTGCCACAGACGATTCGGTAGTACAGCTGAAATTTATACGAATTAGAAATGAAGCCACAGCAAACCTAAAAAATGTTTGCACTTACTTAGCCTTTAAAATAATTACAATTTTATTTTTAGCATTTTTTTTGAAACCCAAAAGTCTTTGCTTAGTTTTTACGACTTTCATACGCTTATTTAAATGCCGAATCCGAAAATAAATACGGCATTTGAAAAAAAAACTCTTTTATTTTCTCCGGAAGATCGATAAACGTACTTTCCATGATCAGACTTTGACGAAGGTTGCGACAGTTGGATATTTCTAACCTGTTACATGGTAGAACACTGTTTCCAACTTTTTTATTTTAAAGAGAAATTCTGTAGTGGGTTTCTTAAGGGAACCTTGTGACACCTGATCGACCCATGTGTACGAATTTGTATGACATTCGTACTCTTTAAGGTGAAGCTTTCGAATCATATATCCAGATATATATTCTAGAGCATCTTCTTGAAAAATACCAATGTCATTTAAATCCGACTCATTTAGGTCTGTAAGTAGTTCTTCGCTTTGAAGTTCTGGTAATGGTAAGATTTCCATGTCTTCCATCTTTTCATGCTCTTTTCTACTTAGTGACGCATGTTGGAGTTCAATGTTGTTGCCATTATTAGGATTGAGCCATTCAGTGGTATCATTTTCCACATTGCCGGTGCCGTTAAGGTACTCTGTATTTTGTGCTTAAATAAAAAACATACAAATCAATAAATATCAAGAAAAACTTACCTAATATGTATTTATTTATCCTGTATTTAAATTCTTGTGGTGAGGGGTGGTCGTCTAAACCTCCCTTACTCCTAATTGCACCGAAAAAATGCTCCAGCACATCCTGGTTTAAACGTCCGGTTAATATACATATACTCCACATTATATTTTGTTAAATATTCGTAGAGCATTCTTAACGATTTGTTTATTATTAAAATTCCCTTTTGAAAAAGCTCTAAGGTTTTTTTAGACGGAAGAATTGGTACGGACAAACTTGGTCCATACGATCTAAATTGTTTTGCTGATTTTCTAAGGCTTTTCCATAAGGTTCCCTGAAAAAAAACAATGTTTTAAAATTATGGTGTTTTTCCCCTTTCACTTACAGTAGCACTATAGTCATAAATAAAATAATTTACCTTGCCAGGTTTTCCAAACGTATTTATCGATGAATTGAGTATATCAACCCAGTCATTAACTAACTGGAAGAATTCAGCTGTTTCTATGGGTAGGTAAATGTCCATTCCTAGTTGGTAACATCGTTTGATAGCGTTGGCTGTAGTATTTGAAAACAGCTGCGCTGCTAATTTTACCCTTTGTCTTCCTGAAATGTTTTAATTTAAGTACATATGTACATATATGTATTTATACAATAGTTTTCAAAATATTTTTCGTACATACCTGCACCTTTGACTGAAAGGTGTTCATCGGTTAGCTTATATGTAATTGAGCTATCAGTTTTATTTGTGTGCTTTATAACATCTACAATTGTTCGGGAAGTTAATAACTTGCTACATATACCAAGCCAGTGTCTACGAAATTATTACGAAGTAGTTTAAGTAGATGTGGGACATCGGCAAACACAAAAATTTTTTCTTCTAAATTTATCGGATTTGAAATCCATGGCTTAACTAAGAGAATATTGTTGTTAAATAAATAATATTATATTAACAAAATATAAATATTTAATGTAAACTTTAGCAATGAATATTAAAAAATATATATTTAATCTTAACGAATGTTTTCATGATTGCAATTTTAAACGTTATGAAATTATATTAATAACTTGTAATAAATAAAAATGTTAGTTATATATGTATATATTAATATTTTATAATTACCCAATATTTTTAAGGACACAAATTCCTTAATTCTGAAGCTATGGATCAATGTTGTCAATTTGCATAGGTAATGTGGTATGTATAGTGTGGATTAAAACTGAAATGTTGTGCATATTACTTACTAGCTGTTACACCCAAGTCATTCCACAACTTGCGATTTGTTGGGCCCAGCAGCATGCAAACATATACATAGCACTTGAGATATCGCTCCATCTCCATTAAATTTTACCGGGAGACATCAACTTTCTTGTTTGGCCTTCACTAAATATTTTGTTTATTGATGTAACGGCCTTATTGGCTACAAGAAGCTTGTTGTGAAAAGTTTCGATTTCTTTTTCCAACTTTTTTATTTGTAGCAAATAATTGTCTGCAACCGCTTCAAAAACTATAAGGCTTAAATTACATAAATTATAAAAATTTATTAAATAGATCTGTATTTAACTTATATATCTTACCATGTTTCGGTTTCCTGATCTATGGACTGTTTCTTCATAAAAAAAGTATTTTCTGCTGCCGTTTCAAAAAATACTTGCCTAAAATTACATAATTTATTTAAAAAAATTATCTCAAAATAATGTTCCTTACTCTGTCTGTGTCTCTTGATTTTTATACTGTTTTTCAATAAAGAAAGTGTTTCCATTAAGAACACTAGTTGTTGGATTGGCAACTATTACTGCACTGGATTCATTTTTATAATATTCGTGCCCAAAATGTAGCAATCTGTTTAAATAACAAGTTAAATGTAATTTTCTGCTAAGCCGAATCTAACATTTTTATGTACATATGTATGTACTTTTAACTAAGTTTGATATACATTCTATATGTATATCAACTTTAATAACTAAAAACTTTATATGTATACTTACTGCGGAAAAGACGATTGGTTCAAAACATCAAAATCTTGACAAAACGTTTGATATGGTTGAATTATAACCATACTTTCATCTATAGACGGTTCAATATCAGAAATATCTTGAGATATTGGGGAAAGAACAGGCTTAGCATTAGGCATTAAATACTGTTTCTGGCCCGCCGTTATTATTTGTGACGATGGAAAATGGTCAATACAAACACGACTGTTTGGCGTAAATTTTAGCTTACATATTTTATCCCATTTTGCTCTTGTTTTTTCATCCTTGGGTACGTAAAAAACCTTCCATTTCCCGGCAGAGCTTTTTTTTCATATGAGACATCTACGCATTATTTTTTTTAATTATTGCAAAAATTGTAAACTTTAAATATTAAAATTTTGTTTTCTTTTTTTTATTTCTTTTTTATTTAATTAACTTCAAGAAAAAATCTTTATTTCACCTTTTCTGGCCTTTTAAATTTATTTTATCAAATTTCGTAAAAGCGTTATTTTTTTTAAATTTTAATAAATTATAACTGTCAATTATTTAAAGTAAACAAACAATAAGAAATATTAACAAAGTCTGACGGCTGCAGGCAAGATACTAAAAAAAAAAACAATTAGCTGATTGGATACGAGTACCTTATGGATATGCCTTGATAATAATAAAAAAAAAATATGTATGCTATGATGGTATTTATTTAAAAAAAAGGCATTTATGAAGGCTGTCCTATATGCTTTTCCAGAATTTATTCCGTTGGTAGCTTGGTTTAAATCCAAATTAAAGCTTTGTGATTCTGGACGACTGGGAGAATTCGGTTGTTCTTCTAAAACTGTGAAAATGTAACAAACATATAAAATTAATTTGATTACTAAAGGAATACTGAAACATATATTAATATTAAAACATACATGTAGAGTTTCGTTCTTTAGCAATATTGTGTAGCACTGCAACTGCAACTACTATATTTTTTGCAGTATTGAGGTCAACTCGAACCTTTTCAAATATAGAGCGGAACTTTGATTTAAGCTGTCCATTTAAACACTCTACTTTACTACGCGTTGCTATATGGCTTTTATTATACCTGTTAAGTAATAATTCATGGATAATAAGATAATTTGTATATATGTATATTAAGAAACTTTACTTTTCTTCTTTAGGCTTACTGGAGTTAGTAAAATCGTAGATAAAGGGTAACCCGCATCTCCAACTAAGACTTCATTGTGTTCACTTTTGCTAAGTTCCAACTTTGATTTTAGCTTGCACTCAGATTAAATCCTAGAGTCGTGTTTGGAGACTCTAGATCTTGCAACTATATCAACTATTTTGCAATCTGCATCGCATCGTGTACATTTTTAATAAACAAACGGTGAACTAATCAATGATATTTCTATAAACACTGACGCTGTAAAGGAACTGATGTACACTTGCCTGCACAATTAAAGAAAAAAAAACCTTTCCGGTTGAGGTAATACCCAGCCATTTCCCGACCGACATTTTTTGCGGGACATTTTATATGCACATACGTACAGTCAATGGCTCCAATTACTGTGAAAGTAATAAAGCAATTTTTTTACATATTTTTTTTATTATTGAAATGTTTGTAAACTACATTCTGGAATTACTTACCGATGCCACTTTGATGGGCATTCCTTCCTAAAAACCGCAAAGTTGTTAGAACTTGTAGCCTTTGTGGAATGGGTAGCCCTCGGTTGTTTTTTGGTTCCGAAATACTTAACAAGTCTATTAAAAAATAGGTTGTTATTTTGTCAAACCTGTAACGCGAATAAAACTCATCATCATCCAGATCAAAAGGATTACATCTCCTTTTATATTTTTTAAATTTTTTTATAGAGCGCTTCACTCAAGTCATCAATAATTGCAAAGTCTCTGTCCAAACGTTGTAAATTTAACATTTTAACTTTTTGCACAGACTTTTTCTTGATGCAGTCCAGGAAAATAAAATTTCACTTTTCCTTTAAATTCTATTAATGACACCAAAAAGAAAAAAATCCTTCTTCTACCAAATGATTAAATTATTATTTATTTTACGATAAACAGCTGTTGTCGGTGTTAAGTAAGTTAAAAACAACTTTTGCTGGTTTTAACTTTAGAGTATGCTTTTCGGTTTAAAGTATGCTTTTCATCGTTTATGTTAGGCAAAATTGTTAATTCTAAAAAAAGTCAACTTTAAAAACTTAAAGTATACTTTATTTATGTCTATGATTATGGGCCAATATTTTTCCCTGAAATTTGCTAAAATCTATGCATTTGGAAAGGAGTTATAGTTTCTAATGCTACTTCTTTATCTCACACTCGCCGTATCACGAGTGGTGTTCCACAGGGATCAGTAATTGGTCCGCTGCTCTGCATGATTTATATAAATGACCTCATACTTGAGTTCAACGGGGTTTCTTGTTTACCCTTTGCGGACGATGTGCAATTTGTTTGTTATTTAGATGCTCAGTTTGTGGATGTGCTGGAGGTAGGGTGTCATAACATTGATCTGGCAACGCATTCTATTATTTTGGATTTTTGTATTCGGTACGTACGAGTTAGTTCTCTTCTTATAATTGTTAAGATTTATCATGCTTTTTATTTAACAAACCACAACAAATTTGGCGATGAAGTAAAATTAAAATAATAAAATAAATACATACGTTCATCATGGATGCTGAGCAGTTTAATCAGTTTTTACAGCTACAACAAAGTTTGCTTGCACAAATGCAGCGAATGATGGAACGTCATGATTAACACGTCATACGGTACAAAACAATTCTGTAAGCGCGACATTGTTGCCTAACTTCGAGACGTTTGACTTATCCAAAGAAACCTACTTAAATTATATACAAAGGTTTAAAAATTACGTAAAAATTAACAACAAAGAATACTGTGCAAAACTTTTGTTGAACTCCATCGGTGCAAAAAACTTCAACTTGGTTGCGGCATTGGCTTATACAGAACTACTTATTACGATTGCCTACGATGAATTGTTGGCTCTTTTAGAAGGTCATTTATCGCCGAAAAGAATGAGTTGGTGGCACAACACCAACGAATGTGAACTTTTGTCCCTATGTGCATGCGGGGCATCGATAGCAGATATATTTTTACGCGCTCAATTGATTATAGCATATCCAACAACAAGTTGCGAGAACAACTACTATAGTCAAAATCAACAAAATTTGGTGAAATTGTATCAAAAGCAATAGCCCTGGAGGCCTGATGTCAGAGAAATTAGATTGAAAACATCGGAAACGTCAGTAGTCAATAAGGTTTCAATTCGCAACCACACGAAAAATTCACAAAAATAAAACTACGGTCAATTATCGGAAGTTGGGTATAGAAAGGGTTGTGCTTGAGGTGCGGATGAAATAACCATTTTTCAAAGGAGTGTCAGTCAGATAGGAAAAAACTTAAATGTACGGGCTGCAGAAAACAAGAGCATGTCGTGAAGGTATGTATTTCTACACTACAGAAAAAAGTGTCAACTGGTCAACGTCACCAGGATGAAGTTCAACAAACCATGTGCAAAATGTGAAACATGAGGATTATGGCGTATACAAGATAGTTAATGTATATCGGTATAATCCCGAGCAGATAAGAGATACAGAACGGTATTATGCTGAAATTAATACCGAAGATAGAAACGTGAAATTCGAAGTGGATTCTGGTTCAGGATATACATTCCTGCCCAGGAGCCGATTTAAGCAATTAAAATTGAACACACCTCTTCTCCCAACGAAAATTGTCTTCCGTTCGTACACCCAAACAACATTTGTACCGGATGGTAAAATTGTAGTACGTGCAAAATACAATAATGCTGAAAGAACTGATGAGATATACATCGTACGAGATTTCTGTTCTACATTGTTAGGTCGTTCTTAAATCAGGCGGCTGGGAATTGATTTAAATAATTTAGACAAATACGGCAAATAACACAAATGTAAGTACGCTAGTGAGTGAAATTGATAGTATTGTTGAAGAATTCAATGATGTTTTCGAACAGAAAATAGGGTACTCCCCACTATAAGATTTCATTAAAAATGCGTGAGAACGTTTCCCCAAGTTAAACCAAAGAGCGGCTAATTCCGTATTCATTGATGCAACTTGTCGATATAGAGTTGGATGAAATAGAAAAATTTGGCATAATTTCAAAAAAACAAGTAGTGACTGGGCCTCCCCACTGGTCGTAATACCTAAGGCTGTGGGTATTAGGCTTTGTGTGGATTACAAAATAGGAGTAAATGAACGTCTTGTAGATTCACATCATCAAGTTAGAGAATTTTTTGTAGACTTGACCTTTAAAAGGCTTATTTGCACATACCTGTTGATGAAAAGTCTGCAATCGTGCAGACAATATCAACTCATCGAGGTACGTACAGGATGAATCGTTTATCTTTGGCATTAAAACGGCCCCATCAGAATTCAATAGAATCATCGATCAAATTCTTCGTGAAGTACCAAAAACAGAATCGTATTTTAACGATAAAATTGTCCATGAAGGTACAATGAAAAAGTACAGATACAACCCAAAAGCAAAATGCTCATTTTTTTCTAGAAAGTATAGAATATTTAAGCCATGTGATAGAATAAAGAAATCACGTTCGAAGATTTCCGCAATATTGAACATGCCTACCCCTAAGAATGGGGATGATGTAATCAATAACTATATCTTTAAGGCAGCTTGTGAAAAAAGACTCCAGATTCAAATTGACTACCTAGTGCGAAAAGTCTTTTAGTATCCTAAAAAATGAATTGGCAAGTGAACGTGTTTTAATGTCATACAACCCGAGCCTGGAAGTTCAAGTTCAATTTGCATGCGATGCAAATCCAACGGGTATTGCTGGTATATTGTCGCACGTTGTCAATGGTCATGAAAGCCCAATTTCCTACGCATCAAGGGCATTGACGCCAGCTGAGCAATATTACTCACAGCTTGATAGAGAAGCACTGGCAATCGTTTTTTCAGTACAACATTTTCACGAATATTTATTCGCTCGGCAGTTTAAGCTTATAACTGATAACCAGCCAATCATGAGGATTTTCCACCAAACAGCAAAATTTCCAAAAATGACATGTTCACGTTTACAGCACTATGCTGCGTTTTTTGTCAGGATTCAACTACCAGATATATTGCAAAAAAGGAGTTAAAAATGCCAATGCAGATTGTTTATCACGGGCACCAGATAATTTTAAAATTCCCCAAAAAAGTACAATGGGTCACGAGGTGCATCTTATATGCCGTGCGAGCATCAACCAAATCGGTAATGGAGTCGAGTCCGAGTATATCATAGACAGCGACGTTTTATTTAGAGGACAAAGAGTCATAATTCCCACAACTCTACAGCCACACGTTTTACAAGAACTTCATACAATGCACCTTGGTATGACTAAAATGAAGCAACTTGCAGCAGAATGGAAATTGGCAACGAATAGATATTGATTAAGCTGGTCCATTCCAAGGCTACTATTTTCTAGTAGTAATAGACGCAAAGTCAAAGTTGGCCGAAGTAGGAATCTGTAAATCTGCAACAACATCGTTTTTAACATTAAAAATTATTTTTTCAAGAAATGAATTTCTTAACGTATTGGTGTCCGATAATGCATCGATTTTCACAAGCCAAGAGTTTATAGTATTCTGCAAAAATAGTGGAATTTTTCAAAAATTTATCGCTCCAGGCCACCCTGCTAATAACAGGTTAGCCGAAAGGAACGTGCAGACCTTGAAACAAAAATTAACCACAATTGAGAATGAATCAATGTCAATTCAAGAGTAAGTTCAGGAGATACTCTTCAGATATCGTGCCACATCATTAATAAATAACAAAACACCCTCGGAACAATATTTAGCAGAACAATATTCAGCAAAGCTCAAACTCCCACAAGTATGGCCAGACAGTTAGTTGATAGGGAGAGGGTGCAAGCTCTTTACTACACGAACAACAAGGCAATTTGGAAGTTCGGTACAATTACAAAAAATCTTGGCAGGAAGACCTTTAAAAAAGTTGGTAACGCTCAAGGCGAATTCATACAGGTGAAATTATCAGCACATGATGATGGGGAAACACAATGTCTAACTTTGTTGAATTCTCCTTGATTCTATTTATTAATGCAGGAATGGAAAATTAGATTTTGGATTCCGAATTAAACATTTAACTTAATTGTGCTTTTTTGATAATAAATTTACAAACTTTATGTATTTATAATTGTTTTTCTTGCACCATTTAAAATGTGCTTCACAAACACATATCCTTTTTTTTAATAAAATTTTATTGAATTAAACATATAAAAACAACTATTATATCTCTGTTATACGAATTGGCCTTGACAAAAAAAGTCCCCTAAAAAGTTGCTTTCCTTTGCATATACCTGTATGAATATGCCTTGGTAACGCTTATAAAATGTATATATAAAAAAAACAGTCAGCTGATTGGATACGAGTACCTTATAGATATGCCTTGTTTTATACCAAATCAACAATCTATTACAAAATCTACGGCAAGTGTTCAAACTTCTATACCAAATCAAGATTCTATAACAATTTCATACAACAAAGTGCAACAACAACTACAGGAAGTGTACACTCTTCAACAACAAACCAACAACCCCTTTCAACATCAATAGAAAGTGTATAATCTTCAACAGCAAAGACCACAACAGTGTCATCATTTTTAATTGAGATAACGATTTATATTTTAAAACAATTGTTAAGATTTATCGTGCGTTTTATTTTACAAACCAGGGGTAAGTTACACATTACACAATCTAATAATGGGTTCTGTGTCAATCCAGTAAAAACTAAACTTATGGGGTTTGGATTTAATACTGATAGTAATAGCGTAGCGATTAACGGCATTTCTCTAGAATTTATAAGTAAAAAGAAATGTTTAGGCTTTATTATTGACAACCTTCTAAATTTTTCTCCACACATTGATTTTCTTTCTTCTAATAACACTTTATTCTTTAAATTTAGTAAGAAGACAAATTGCAACAGACCTATTAATGCCGCATATTTTATACGGTATTGAAATATTCAGCCTTATTACGGTTCTCGTATTCGAGCTGCAAAAATGTCGATTTTACATTATGGTACTATGTAAGTCGAATACCTTTAAACAATATCTATTTCTGGGAGATCCATTTTATAATAAACACAAATACTATGTAAGATTGCACAAACGTTTGTAATTTTCGCTGCTACATTTGGTGGGTAGTGCAACAGTCTTGCACCTAATATGCAGCGAAACCTATTTTTAAGTACGCCTATTGTGCGCTCTACAACATTTCTGGTTTTAGAATGTATATGGTTAAATCGGCTCTCGGGAGTACCCTCTCCTGCTGATCTTAACGGTGTAATTAAGAACGGCTCCAGTGGATAGCCTGCATCGCCTTGACAAAAATATGCATAACTTCTTTTTTTCAAATTTTTTTACTAAATTATAGTGGTCTCACCTAATAACCATGTGTTTTTATCGCTATTATTATGATTAGTTCTTAAAAAGTGCTTTAATTCACTTGCATTCCATATCAATGAATCGTAAGCTCATCCTGGATAGTGAGAGGCTATATATCTGATTGCAGCTTATGATCACAAACCTGTAATAAATTTTGTAAACTTATTTCTTCTTGAACATAATTTAATTAAATGTTATACATACCACAGTTGCATTTAGACTGTAGAAACCTTTTCTGTTGTAGTACTTAAAACGTTCCAGAGTTCTTGGTGCTAAAATTTTAATAAGTGTGCCATCGATGCATCCTATGACCCCGGGGAAACCAGTTGTGTTATTAAAATGCTCCTAAATTTCAAACTTTTCATTTTCGCTCACATTAAAAGAAATCCAGTTCTTGCGTAGTTCGCTATATATTGCATTTATATACTCTTTAAATGCTTTGCTAACAGATGACTGGGAAAGACCTACATTGTAGTCATTACCAGCTCCTTTCTGGTAACTTCCTTCCGCAAGTATGCGCATTGTTGCTGCCAGTTTTAGTATATTTGGCACCGCCGAAGTTCTTTTATATTCTTCCAATTTAGGTTCAATCATGTCCAAATCATATTTAAAAGCCGATTTGTTTAATCGAAAATAGCAAACGAATCTAAAAATGAATGTTATTAAACTTTAAAATTTGTTCAAAACGTCTACTTACTTTGAATTTGGCATTGAAAATATATTAGATGAATTTCTTATTCCCCTTCGCTAAGTATTCATCTCTGCCACTGTATACTCATCTTCTTCATCAGAGGATGAAAATAAGGCAAAACTCAACATTTTAAACTTTTTTTTATATCAAAATGATGGAAAATATCACATAATAATTAACAAGCTTTTTAATTTTTTTTGGTGCCAATTTTTTTTATTATTATTATTTTTGACAGCTCACAACAGACTGCTTCATAATATTTAACTATTTTTAATATTTTGTGTCACTCTCTTGTTTTTATTCTGTTACAAATTCCTTGCAGTCGAAAATTTTACATAGTACCACAAAGAATAAAATTCGAGAACCAATACGACAATAGTCGAAGTACACTTTCGAGAACCGTAATAAGGCTAATTATCAGGAACTGGGGCTTATATAATGGGAAAATGTATATTGATATTTAATAGAATTATTCGATACGTCTATAATTTGGGAATAAGAGATCTTCTTTACATACTTTACATTTTCTGAAATCTTCATTTAATAATTTTGAAAGTATTAGGCTGCTATTATTCTTTTATAAACCTATTCTAAGAGGTTGTCCTGATTACATAACTGATCAATTAACCTTCTCTCGTTCAATTAGAAATCCGCAAATAATTTTTCTAATTTGATACTTAAACGCTTTTGCGAAATCGTTTCAAGTTCGGTTATCGAGAATTTGGAATGCTTTGCCGAAAAATTTGAGAATATTTTCTTACACGATTCCTAAATTCAAATCTCTTTTACTGGATATGCACAATCTCATATGCTAACGAATCGTTAAACACTTTCTTTTTTCTAATAAAACCTTGAAGATTAATTAAAATAAAGTTATTTTTGTATGTAACACTTATTGATTGATCTTATAAGTATTATACTTATACACATATTTTTATGTTTGTAATATTAAAATTCTTTTTTCCTTTTCTTATTTTTTTAATGTATATTATAATTTATTGTATATATTATTTATTGTCAACATTGAAACATTTCTTTGTAAAATAAGTAGCTTTTATTACCCAAATTTGGCCTATAGGCTTGGTTATGTAAATGAAGAATTCATTACAAAAATAAAAATTTACGAAAATTTATACCGCACACGGCAAAATTAGATGTACAATTCCAAAATTTTGCGACCATTGCTTTTTTGGTCAAAGGCTTTGTTCTAACGAAAAATAAATGTGACACGCCCACTTTTACAACCACCTCCCATATAACGCTGTATCTCAAATTTATATAATTTCCCTATGAATAAAGATTTTGGAATAATAAAGGACTATATTGAAATATCTAAGTTTCATTCATTAGCAGAAACAACTTCGACACGCCTACTATAAAGTTTACTTTTCACGTTATCTACTGTTAATGAAATTAGAAAGCTCATAAAACCGAAAAAATTAGAGGTATGATGATGAAATTTGCTACATATATGCTTCTAGTCAATGTCATTGTTATGCCAGAAAATTAAGGTGACACGCCCACCTTACTGCCTACCTCCCATATAACAGTTTATCTTAAATTCATAAAATTTTTCTATGGACAAAGTTTTTGAAAAATAAAGGACTATATTGAAATATCTCAGTTTTATTTATTAGCAGAAACTATATTGATACGCCTACTTTGGCGCCCACTTTCATTGAAAGACTAAATTTAAGAAAACATTTAACTAGAATATGGAAGTTATACAAAGAAAATGATACATATTTTAGTATAAGGAGATTATTCCATAGCGATTACTGTTAATAACAAAATAATGGGTCCGATTATTGATTCCGTTCCGCGGCTGCGGACAAGATTTTTGGCGGAAGCAAATTTTGCAGTTATTCATTCCGCAGCTATGGTATCCTTCCGTTGTTGCGGTATCAACTCTACAGTTACGGTATTGCAATATTATTTATTCCGCAATGTAGATCTTTTCCTCCATTTTGCTACGCTCAATTTTTGTGACGGGCAATTAACGGAAAGATCAAAAATTTAAGAAACTGTTTTTAAATTGTGAAATTAATTTCTTTGAATATTTTTTACTATTTTTATGGGAGCAAACCAGAAAAATATACGAACAAAATGCAAATAGAAGCAATGGTAGATTTAGTGAAAAAAAATCAAGATATTACTTTTGGCTTTAGCCAGCGCTTGACGCTAACCCTTAATGGTTGCGGACCGCCTTTAAAAGATTCCGGTGGTTGGGAAAAAATAAATAGCGTAATTGTATTTGTGAATATTTTTATAATGTGATCATAACTTGGTCTTACATTATAGGTATGGACAGATTACAAAAGTGGTGTAAAGAAAATTAACCAAGAATAAACAGCTTTTAACTGGAACGGGTGGGGGTCCATATAAAGGAATTCCGCCAGCTGACACAGAAGAAGAGGTTAGCGTTCTTTTAAACTTAAATACGGCGGCTTATCGCATAGCAAATAAAACAATTTCGGTGTTTCGAAAATGTACGATACGTCAAGTGTTACAGAAATAAGTCTGCCATTCGAACCAAATATATGTCCTAAAAAACAGATTTGCCACTTGATGAAAATGCGGTTACAATGGACATAGTGTTCAAGATTAGTGTGAATTCCTGCCACATTGGCCGAACTTCACAGTGCTCCTAACACAGGGTGAATACAATGCGTCTACCAGCGCCCCCATGGTTGACATTTCGTCAAAGACGAATTGCCAGTGAGATCAGCAAGGGATCTATTATGAGGTTCCATATAAATGGACCACAGATAGATCCCTGCGGACAACCATGGGTAACGTCCCTCCAAACTGTGTCGCTGGCACCTACTACGCAAGTTCTCCTGCCACTAAAATAGCTCCTCCAGAGCGCCACCTCACGACAGCCTACCTCCTCCAGCCTACGAAATACACTACCCCAGGACAGATAATCAAAAGCACCTTTAAAATCCACAAATATGCCTAGGACATATTTGGCCGATGAGACAGCAACCGCATCCTTCACAAAGGCCCAAGCATCCTCAACACTTCTACCTTCCCTAAAACCAAACTGGTAATCGGAAAGACTAACGCCATTGCACTCCTTCAATCGTTCCACCATTATTCTTTCCAGTACTTTTGCAAATACTGGAAGGAGACTGATGCCCCTATAGAGCGAGGATCACCCTTTGGGGGGACTTCAGGAGAACAACAACGCGAGCGATTTTCCAATCCACCGGGAAATAGCCCTCGCCAATACACTTCCCAAAGACCGCCTCCAGATGTTCCGGTATGGCCTTCCAAATGCATTTACACATCTGTCCAGTTATACCATCAATACCTTGCGACTTTCTGCATTTGACACTACACATGCTATTCAAAACCTCCGAAGTTTCCAATATCGGAGGTGAAGTTGTCACTGACAAGTCAGGGGCAACAGCATCCTCCGATTCTGGAAAGAAGGTCCTCAACAGCTCGTCAGTACATTCCCTCCAGGATGATAACAAAGTGTCACCAACCTGAAGTGAAGTTTCTTCCGGCACCTTCCTCCTACCCCTGCAGATACGGTAAACCCACGGGTCGTCCCTGTTATCCAGCACAAAACTACGCCACTCCTCCTCCTTAACTCTAACAATCAAAGCTTTGTACGTCCTAAGACCAGCAGAAAAGTCAGCTTTTCGCTGTGTTAGATCATCTGCGCCGGTACGCCTGGCACTTTGAAAACACCTTCTCAGACGCCTGACGGCCCTTCGCGAGTCATCTAACTCACGGGACCACCACTTCACCTTACTTGGCCTAGTACGACGACATCGGCCAAGCAATGTGTCATTGGTAGAACACATCCACTGATCTATCTTGCTGATCTGCTCATCTATCGTCAAGGTCCTAAACACAACAATCGGCACAGACCCAGCAGCCTCCCCAACGACACCCGAGTAGAAGTTCCAATCGACTTCACGATCCCTCCACGCACGCGGACGCACCGGTTCGATAGCACGGTGCCTAAACCGAACACTAACCTCAATGGGGTTGTGATCGCTCACACCCCAGGTGTCGCAGACACTCCAGCCAAGCTCGAAGACGCCCACCGCCGCCGCATTCGCCACTGTCACATCGAGTTCACTGGCTCCCATAGGACCATCAAAAGTATACAGATCACTAGGCTCGTTAATAACCACAACTCCACTAGTAACCATCCACTCGCTGAGCATGACTCCTCGTATATAGTTTCGATGTCCAGAGTAACTCCTGGGCATCTTACTAAACCACATACGAGAGCATGCGTTGGCGTCTAGACCAAGGATTAACGGAACACTACCCGCAAGGAGTAGCACCAAATTCATGTAAAAAATGTACGGCCCCAAGGGAGCATCAAACCTGCAGTAGATGCTCGACAACATCAACCTACCAAAACTACCATCAACCGAAACACAAACACCAAACTCACTACAACTAACAACCGCACAGTCTATGTCCCTGTCATCAACTATAACCGCAGAGTTTCCCCCCTCGTCCGTAAAAACTCGCATACCCCCGGGCAATCCCCTGACACAGTCACTAGTCACATACGGCTCCTGCACAATGTTAAAAATGTTTAAATTTCCTTCGCCGGATATGAGAATAATTTTAATAAAAATCTTTATATTTGCGAAAATTATTTTTCAAGTTCATACGTTGGGGGAAAAAATTAAAAGCTGACGCCATTCCAACTGTAGATATTGATGAAATGGAGGAAGAATTGGAAGATTTTAACGCAGAGCTCAGGTCCTCCCCAAAAAATTTAGATTGTGAAAATATCGAAGCCCCTTTCTGCTCAAATTGCGAAAATCAAACTCTACTTGCAGATCACTACCGGAAAAAATATAGCAATCTCCTAAAAAAAACCAAAAAAATTTTAAAATCAAAGCGACCCACACAAAATACTAAAAAGTTAAATCGTAAAAATATAAAAAAGTCTCTTATTGAATCGATTGATTGTTTACAAAATATAAGCGCAGAAAGCAAAATTTTTTGTAAACTTTTGTTGAGCTCTCGGCCAAAGGAATATTCTGAAAATATAAGATATTTAGCTCAGAACATATTTTACAAATCTCAATCCACATACTTATTTCTAAGGGACAAATTAAATTTGAGTCTTCCTCACATTTCCACCTTCAATCGGTGGGCGCCGATTAAATTTCTTCAGCCCGGCTTAAAAAATAATGCTTTTGAATTCGTGAGGGAAAAATGCTCAAAGTTGGATGACAGATGTGCTAAGCATATGGTTTTAGTAATGGATGAAATGAGCATAAGAAAAAAGTTGAGGTATAATAGAAGTCTAGATTTAGTTGATGGATTTGAAAGGACTAATAGAATTGCCACTCATGTATGTGTTTTTATGATTAAATCTATGTTTTCTAATTTTTCAATCATTCTTAATTACTTTATTTCCTACAACGGCTTATCTGCGGATACTTTAAGTGAAACAGTTAAAGAAAATTAAAATATTTTAAAAAGCATGGGTATAAACGTTCATGCCCTTGTATGTGATCAAGGCTCGACCAACAGAAAATGTTTCTCCAACCTTAAAGTATCTGTGGAAAAGCCGTTTTTTGAAACTAATGATCAGAAAGTTTTTTGCATGTACAATTTCCCCCATTTAATTAAGTCTTTGCGGAATGGCTGGTTTAAATGTGACATAAAATCACCGGATGGAACGGTAAGCTTTCAAGTAATTAAGGAATTGTATGAAATGGAAGCAAGTTCAAAAACAACAAGTAAGAGCGCTATATTCGGCCGTGCCAAATCTTATATACCCTTCACAACGTGTAGTCATGCAATAACAGTAGTTTGTATCACCATTCATCCCATATGAAATACGTACATACATGTAAAAAACACACATATATAAAAACATCCCATTGTAAAATTTTAAATTTACATATGTATATTTAAAAAAAAAAAAATAAATAAAATAAAATTTTTAAAAAAATTAAAAAAAAAAATTTAAAAAAAATTAAAAAAAAAATAATTAAAATATATATAATAAATATAAAACAAAAAAAATTAAAAAAAATTTTTTTTGGCTCAGCTGGGATTCGATGCCACGTTTTCTCTAACCAGTATACACGTTTGTATGTATGTATGTTGTTGTTGTAATGTTGTTTTTGTGAAAAAAAAAATCGAGGTGGTCGTGGGTTTTTGCTCATATCTCCGTTGTTTATGTACCGATGTTTCTGATTTTCAATACCGTTCTACTCCCGAATATTTCTGATATATTAATACCTCACTCGGGTCCAAGCAATGTCGGGGGGCTTCAAAAAGTTGATTTCAACATACACACGGACAGACTGGCAGAGCTTAATCGACTCCCCTATTCATAAGCTTTCAGAAAATATATACTTTATGGGGTCGGAAATGAAAATTGTAGAAATTTCACACGGAATGACAAACCTATATATACCCTTTTTCACTGTGTCAAGGGCATAAAAATGTGCCCAAAATTGAAACGGCAACACATTTACCCTAACTGTTTTGAAAAAATGCGTGTAAAATTTGCAACACAAATTTTCAGCAGAACTGTTGCAGCTGCTATCAAAACTATTTCCGAAACCAGAAAATTTAAGATAAATTCCACCAAATTGGCCTTATCAACAGCTCAGTTTGTGGAAAAAATTGACAAGATTTTCGATTGTCTTAATAGTGGCTCCCTTTGCGGTGATAACTGCTACAGATCTGCAATTCAGCTTAGCAGTGAAGCATATAAATTTATTAAATTTTTTTTGCAATATTTAGAAAATGTGGAGTTTTTGGATAAAAAGAAGCGTGTTTTCTTTTTAAATGGAATGAAGCGCACTCTTAAATCAGTTCTTATGTTAACCGATGATATTTTAAAAGAAGGTGGTGATGTATATTTTTTAATGACAAAATCCCTTAATCAGGACAAATTAGAAAACACGTTTTCTGTATTGCGGCAGAAAGGGGGCAACAATAACAACCCGTCTGTAGCCGAATTGAATAATATTTTGACAAAAATAATGGTGACTAAAATAGTTCAGTCAAGCAGATTTATGTATTGAACATAAAGAACCAAGTTGCTATGAAATTAACAATGTTGATTTCGAGAGCCACATATATGCAGATTATTTTCTGGAAGATGTTTTTAAAAATTCTGTAGTTATAAATTTCGAAGTAGTTTCTATGAGATACTTTGTTGGATATGTAGCATTAAAAGTCATTCCAAAATTACATTGCCAAAAATGTTGTGACGAATTCAGAAAGACGGATGAAGTTGTAACAGCAACAATCGAGCTTTTTATACACTTTAAAAATTATCAGTCGCTTACAGATTTTGGAAGCTTAGCTGCTCCATCAGATAAACTAATGGATGCTAGCAAAAGACATATTTTAATATTTTATAAAATTTTTAAATCTGAGCCCCAAAAATTGGTATAAAATCTTTTATTATTGAGTCCTGTAAACGCTTGACTCCGCAGTGGTTTGCCGACGCTTGTTCTCAACACAGAATAGAAGTTTTGGACTTTCTACTATTAGTACTCCTCCGAAAGCATTGCTCTTGGTCTATAAAAAAACGAAGTTCCAAAGAAAAAAAAATAAAAAATTTAGCAAACGAATGATGTAATTTATTAAAGTATAATAACTTTGTTAATTTTACAAGGGTGGTTCACATCCTTATTGAACACTTTTTGATGGCAGAAATTAATGAAGTGGGAAAAATATATCAAAAATTATTTATTCTTAACAAAAATACATACATAGTTTGTTTTTATTTTAATTGTTTTATAAAAAAAACAACTTATTCATTTTCCAATATTATAATTTAATTTATTTTGAAATGCATAAACTTTTCAACATTCTGTTTGTTCTAAAAAAAATAATACATAATTCTCAACTCTAGTTTTATTGGCATTTTTTATATAAAGTTTTTTTTATTTGAAATACCTCAAGTGAAATTCAAATGCTTGAAAAAAACATTTTCACCTAAGTATAATAAATTTCATTGTATTAAAATTATCTCAAATCAATTAAAATGTACACGTACACTAAAATTTTCACTAAGAAGGGCAAATAAAATTCGATCACAATTGATGCAATCTCATTCGTACAACAACAATATATATATGCTTTTGCTACTGTAACACAGTCGAGCGTATTTGTTTTCAATATAATGTTTGCTCACATTTATTTGAATTTATTTGACCTCTTTTATAAATGTAAATTTATATATTCTCATATCATTGTTTGAAGAACATTAACACATCCATACATACATGCATAAACAACATACATACACGCGTACGTAGTTAAACGTCTGACTGACAAGAATTTGTTGATTGAATTTGTACAAGAAATGAAAATACAAAACATAAACAAACATACATATATGCAAACTGAAGTATTTACAAACACACGCAATTACGTATGAGAGCGAAACAATGTTATGCTCTTTACTTTTGCTTCTTGCCCTTTTGCCTTACCGACCGCGTCATTTTAAAAAATATTTCAATTTGGGCCTTCATGCGCATTCTATATGATTTATATTCATTGCTAATACTTAAGGCTGGGGCACAATGAATCCGTGGTCCGTCAAACTTCAACTTTTTCAACTGACATCAACGTATTGACGGAGAGGGGTTGGCGCAATCAGTACTTTGTGTTGACGGATCATAAGTCAAGTTAAATTGTTGACTGCTGCGACAAATCGAAAACAAACAGCGGCGGCTGAAGGCCGATAATATTTATATAATTTTTTTTTAACTTATCTTCACAATAACAAAAAATTAATAAAACAAAATAATATTTTTTTAAGAAAATGTCAATTTTGCTTTAAATTCATACAATCTATATATAAAATAAGAGTTTTTAACCGAAAACAACTGTATGCTTCTGTGGCGGCTTATGCATCACAAAAAAGTACGGCGGCTGCTGTAAAGCCGGTTGACTTCGCTTTTTGCGCACAACCATATGGTAGTTGTCAAAGTACTCGACGTACGTCAAAAGTTAAAAGTTGGTCAACTTTTGTACTTTGCGTTGACGGAGACGTACTGAATGTGACAACACTCATAAGAAAACATGTATTTTAACTTAGTTGCCAGTTGAAAAAGTTGAAGTTTGACGGACGACGGATTCATTGTGCCCCAGCCTTTATACGCACCGAAAACACACAATTAAGTTATCACACAACAACCGCGATTTAAAAAACACGTCTGTACTATTCAACAACTAAACTGCAAGTCGGTTACAATGGACAGTGGAAATAAAGAAACCAGCACACAGAGAAGTTCTTCCGTAAATATAACATGACGATCGCTTAAAAGGGCAAGAAAAGAGGACAAGCCAGCGCTGCTTAAAGAGCAGATTAATATACAGAAAAAGATAGCTTCCGATGTCGCATCTGCTTTAGAAGTAATAAAAGAACAAAATAAAGAAAACCATAAAGCTTTGAAAGATTTAAAGAGAAGAAGATATATACGCTTAGCGATGAAAAAAAGAAACAAACAAAAATCTTGGAACAACAGCTGGCAGAAGAAAATAGGCACTACTACGAAATGTAACAGTTATTAATGAAAAAGATTGCTCTCAAAGACAGAATTTTGAAACTTCAAATTGAGAAGCTGGACAAAGAGTTGCGGTGGGATCATTTACCTGCTTTTATAACACTGGTCTGTGAAATTTTATTTAGTATATACATACGCACATATATACATACATACTTACTACCTGAATTCCAAAAACAATTTAATTGTGATATTTTTTATTTTTGTTTACATATACATATTAGATCAATAAAATTGAATTACAAATTAAAAATTCTGTAGTATTTGATTTCTTATTTCATTTGCTTCCCCACTGAAATTATCTCCAACAGGATCGTTTATTGGATCTTCTTCAGATAATGGAAAATCAAGTTCCTTGTCTGTAATATTGTAATGTAGTCTAATGTTGTGAAATGCACAGCAAATATTTATGATTTTTGCAGACTTTTCGGGATCGTAATGTAATCCTCGCTCAGATTTGATCACTCCAATAGTTCTTTCTACTATAATTATTCCTTTAGAATGTGCGGTATTAAATTTAATTTTGTTGGGAGAGTTAACTGGCTCTCTGTAAGGTGTTAGTAGACATGGTTGTAAAGGATACTCCTTATCACCTGCAACAATTTTTAAATTTGTTTACACAACTTTGTTGCTGAGAAATTTTTAATTTACTTACCAAGACAATTTCTTCTATTGCTATGTTTTGATTAAAGGAATGTTATTGCAGCGTTCATTTCCCAAACTCCAGGATATTGTGAAGACACATACCGTATTTTCTGTTCGTGATTACATATCTGCATTAACACAATTATAAATAGATAATATATGTACAAGCTAAGTTAATAAAGATTTACTTACAATCATAACATTAATGCTGTAGTATCCTTTACGATTAAAAAAAGGTGTTTATTTACGACCCCTTTCTGAGTATGCAGATTCTAACTCAGACAAAATGTATTTAAACGCTACCTTGTTTAATCGAAAATTGTTTTGGAAGCTGTAAAATTAAGCAGAACTTTCATTTAGCAGGAGTCCGGCTCACATTTGTTTATTTCAACTTACTCTCTATCGTTCATCTGGAACACATCTCCATTCATAGCGTAAAACTCTTCTTTCCAATCGGATGTCCAAAGAATCACCGTCACTGCTATCCTCAAAAAAGGCAATTGTATCCATATTTAATTCAAAGCAAAATATTTAACACACGCATCTAAAATCACATCTAAGCCTTGTTGATTTTTTCACATCACTGACACAACATTGGCTTATAATCACTTAAAACATGGATGTAAATTAAGTTTGCGGAAAGAGAATACCGCAGGAATAAATAATTGCAATTTTCATATCGATCGATATTTATTTCCGTTCAAAACACAAATAAAGATTTAATGACATTTGTTGCTGTCTTCAGATCTAGTATTATCATCAGAGAGGAACATTAAGATTAAAAATAAAATAATAGATGTTTAATTGAGAAATATATTTTTAAGGAAATACTGATATAATAGAAAACGAGGTGAATTCTTCATTAACCGAAACTTGCTTTTAGGAAGAATTAAGTAGCGATGATGCTTTTTATAAGTTTGCCTTTAAATCTTTTTATACCCGCCACCAAAAAAATGGTGGGGGTATATTCTTTTTGTCATTCCGTTTGTAACACATCGATATATCCATTTTAGACCCCATAAAGTATATATATTCTGAATCAGGGTTTGATTTGATGACGATCTAGCTATGTCCGCCCGTCTGTTGAAAGCACGATAGAGGTCGCACTGAAAAAGCTAGGGGGCTCAAATTTTTTCAGAATCTTTCTTATAGACAAGGTTTGTTTGGTATTGAAAATGGGCTAAATCGGAATATGAGGAAGTGAGTTATAGTTCGTACTGCAAGAGTAGGTCGAAAAAACCGTGTCCTTCGAACATCGAATAAAATGGAATTGTGTCCAAACGCATTAATGTAGACTCATGAAACTTCGAATATATATTTCCTGAGCAAAAACAATATTTTTCCCCGTAAATTGCCTTAATCTATGCATTAGGAGAGGAGTTATAGATCAAAATGTACGAAAATTTATACCGCACAGTGTATTTTTCGGTATATTTAAAAACAAAACGTCATAAAAGCAACAAAATTGGATGTACGACCCTAAAATTTTGCACAAGTGGTTTTTTATTCAAATGCTTTGTTCTAACGGAAAATAAATATGACACGCCCACCTCCCATATAACGTCTTACCTCAAATTCATATAATTTCTCTATGAACAAAAATTTTAGAATAATAAAGGACTATATTGAAACATCTAAGTTGCATTCATTATTAAAAATAATTTCGACACGACTACTATTACGCCCACTTTTCACGTTATCCACTGTTAATGAAATTTAAAAGCTCATAGAACCGACAAAATTAGAGCTACGATGATGAAATTTGCTACATATATCCTTCTAGTCAATGTTATTGTTATGCCAGAAAATTTAGGTGACACGCTCAATTTAACGCCTACCTCCCATATAACGGTTTATCTTAAATTCATATAATTTCTCTATGAATAAAGATTTTGGAATAATAAAGGACTATAGTGAAACATCTAAGTATCATTCATTAGTAGAAACAACTTCAACACGCCTACTTTAACGCCCACTTTCATTGAAAGACTAAATTTAGGAAAACATTTTACTAGCATATCGAAGTTATACAAAGAAAGTGATATATATTTTAGTGTAAAGAGATTATTGCATAGCGATTACTGTTAATAACAAACAAATACATTTTGTGCTATAAATTGGGTTATTTCCCGCGAATTTGAGTTATTTAATCTTTAATCCCGGGATAATTTTTCAAGATCCCGGGAAGTAAAAAAGGTGGCTTTGATTCGAAAACAGATGTTTATAATGTTTACATTGAAATTGAATTATAATGACTTTATTTTTGATCTCATAGCTGAAGTTTCAGTATTTTTGTTTTTTTGTGCTCATATATGATCTATAATAATATTTTTTTCAATAAAAAATATTTTTACTCAATTTATATTTTAAACTCAAGTTTCTTCATTAATTTTTATAGTTTTGAAGTGTTTCTTTTACATTATAAACTATTTTATGCTTTTTCATAGAGTTTTTTTATTTATTAAAAACAAATTTATTTTTTATTTGTTTTGCTGCGGGATCCCGGGATATTAAAAAATAAATCTCGCATTTCCGGGAAACAAAAATTTTCGGGAAAAAATCCCAGGCTTTGAAAGAACGGATAATTGGTGGTAGGTATAAAAGATTGGGCACAGCCGTATATAGTGCTCTTGTTCTTTTTAGATTTCTTATATTAGATGTTATGATATATAATTACTAAGTTAAGCTGTCACAATTTTTTTTTTCAAAACCCAAAATTTTCGATATCTAATACAAATAAAAATTTTTCTTTTATTAAAGCATATTCTTTTTTTATGATTTTTAAATGACGTTATACTACATTTACACCTACACAAAATCTAGTACTTAAGGGATTTTGAGCGAAATCTACCAGATTTCCCATACAAATCGAAATCTACTTCGCCACTAGATTTTGGCAAAATCTGCTTTAAATCTAGTGCTACTTCGCGATGCAACTGTGGTTTTTATTAAATTGTACTAAAATATACTACGCTGCACACAGAAAAATTCAATTATAATATATAAGGTGGTTGCAATTGCACAAGTAATTTATTGTTTACATTGCTTTTATATGGAGTTTGAATTTTCGAGAAGCAAGACATAGAGAGCCTCTCAGACCAACTTGTAAATGAGTGTATTGTTTTGAAAACGAAATCTTGCAAAATGTCAAAAAACAGTGGTATAAACGGTTTAGATTTTAATAAAGATTTTAAATCAAATCTACTAGATTTCGCTTAGGTGTAAATGTAGTATTAACACATTGCTAGTTTTCCCCTTTAATTTTTTTTCTTTTATTTTATCTTTCGAATACCCTTTTATTTTTTATTTTTTGCTAGAGCATTTTAAGCGTTTTTAACCTATTTTTCAATAAATGATATTTTTGTATTTTCCATATTAATATATAGTCCGAATCAAAAAAAAAATTAAATATGTATGTAATATGTAAATGCCATAAAAAAAGTGTAGCTTCGGCTGTGTGGCACGTAGCGCCGTCCTGTTGCAACCAATTGTTGCCAAAATCCTCCTCTTCAATTTTTGCGAACAAAAATTCGTTCAACATGGCCCGATAACGATCGCCATTGACTACGGCCACTCCTTGCTCATTTTCGGAGAAAAATGGACCAATTATGCCTCTGGACGATAATCCGCACCAAACAGTGACTCGTTTTGGGTGTATCGGCTTTTCAATGTATACGTGCGGGTTTTCTGTGCTCCAAATGCGACAATTTTGCTTGTTTACATACCCGCCAAGATCAAAATGAGCTTAATTTGAAAGATTATGTTTTTGGCAAAATCGGCCAAAGTAATGTCGCAATATTTCACGGCGTTTTTCAAGCGTATACACAACCATATTCATTTAGCGGAAGGATAAAACTAATTACCTTTCAAATCAGACATGAGCTAAGTGTTACTATTCACGAAATAAGCATTAATTGAAAAAAAACCAACGTTAGATGGCGGACCCTGTATATTACAAATATCAATTTACGTATCAAATTTTATTAAGATAGCGTTAAGCGTTTTTAAGAAAAAGAATATATAACAGGACATTTAGTCCTTGGTGCGATTTAAATAAAAAATTTCACACACGTTGTTAGTTGTATGTGTATCAGCATGACCCCTTTTTGTAATTTTATAGACATTATTAAAGCTAAAATTGCATTTTTAAATTTCATGGCACATGGAAGGTAGTCGTGTCCATGGACCAATTTTAGTAAAAATTTATATTTTTATTATCTAAGCTATTTTATGCTAGTGTACCAAATTTCAAAAATATCTGATAAGTCCTGTTTTTGTCCATTATTTATATGGGAACGAAGCACAGTGCGTCGTGCTTCTTTTTCTTAATCTATGTTTTACATCCTTGTTGTGCTCTTTACAGATCTTAATTACTTCACCAAAATGACGGTTGTGTTTTTTTGAGTTTTTTACTCATCTAGTGCAAATCTGTCGTAGTTTTTTTACTTTTCTTGCAAAGCTGCTTTATATTTGAGGTTTCCTATACATTTTCATCGTTCACGGCTTCTAACTCATCCACTAGCAAACCTATTGAGTTTACTTTTTGTTTCTTGCAAGTCTGCATAATATTAAAGTTTGCAGGTGCGTTATCGTCGTCCACGACCATATCAAACACTTCTTCAGAATTTCGGTTTTCACATGTTTTTTGCAACCTAAACCTTTATTCTTCCTTAGTGATTTTTATATTATGATTTCGTGTGGAGTCTTTTGCTAGTTTTACTCCCATCGAATGCGTCCTCAGGTGATGGGTAGGGTGGCTTAGTGTGGGGTCTGAGCGGGACAAACGATACCAGGCGCTTGGGCGAAGGGTCCTAAAACTGGTTGTTCCGGTCCTCTAGGTTTTCGCGGACGAAATATATTGGGCAATACTTTTTAGGTCAAGGTGATTGGTAGCTGTGCTGACGATCTGTATGGCTACTTAGTGTATAAAGAAACTGGTCCCAAACAACTCTTCTCCAACGCTCGGGCACGTGTCGGTTGTAGTAAAAAATGCCTAGTCAGCAAAACCCCGTCACTTTGTTAGATTTTCGATTATTTACTGACCTACTCGTGGGAACAAAATTGATAAATAAGATGAAAACAAAAGAGACGGAAGTACTGGCGACGACAAAGGAAGGATATACAGTAGATGGAAACTTCACGTTTACCGCGACATTTTGAGATGGGGGACATACACGAACGCAACTGGAAGATCTTTTAGGATTGTTGAGAGACTCCACACAGTGGTTGGATGATCTCACTGGGTTTGGGCGAGGATCAGGATATCGTTGCAATATCCGGTCAAGGTTCGATCTCAGAGGTGGGCCTTCCAGACTATGACGTGTCTAATGGGCAAAGTAGTCTTCTGATAGTGACAAAAGACCGTGCGGTTGGAATAGTTCGGTAGGACGCAAAGGCAACTCTGACATGACTACTATTGGACAGTAATAGCCGAACAAAGGAGGACAAGGCAGAGTGGCACGAGGTTCTTCTTAGCTTATTTTATAAAAATTACTTAGGCCCGAAGCTGAGAAAAAAGCACTTGGTAAGAAAGAACAGACAGAGCGTCGCGAAGTTCGAGAAAACTTAAGGGCCTACTAGTGTAATCCTTGTTATTTTTTCCCAGAGATTTGTGTAGTGGCCTTGATAACTCTCAAGGGTTAAGTTGAGATCGCGGTGGGCACTGGCCGAATAGAGAAAGCATCGGACAATAGCATGCCAGTTGAGATGCTCAAGCCTTCGGGACGAGCTGTGGCAACTAGCAAGCTGGTGATTTTCTTAAGGAAAGGTGATGGCGGCGCTTCGACAAGTTCTTCTTTGAACCTCCCAAGATGAACAAGAAAGAGGTCTTATAGCAGGATCAGCGTTGAGGGATGGCATCTGATAAAAGGTAGGCTAATTACTGAATAGGATATTTTGGCTGTAAACCTGAGGATGTATGTGTATAATTGTAATAATTGTATTACTTTTAAAAAATTAAAACTTATAGTTCCTAGTTTTTGATAAAGAATAATAAAATTTATTTTCGAAAACCAAGGTGAATTGATAAGGTGGCCGTATAAAAACAGCTGATTCATTTTTTTTATTTGGTTAAGTATCTATTTGTCAAATGAATTCGCCTTTGTTTACGATTTTATATAATTTTATAGTTTGAAAATAAAATCGTTAAATACAAATTTAAAAAATTGTGTAATAAAAAACATTTTAAACTTAAAACGTGTTATACTAGAAAAACGTAAAATATAAAATTTGTGCGAAATGCCAAGCTGCGGGATTTGCAAGAAAAAAATTGCACCAGGAAATGGAACATTTTTTTGTGTTCCAAAAAATCAAAAAATGAGAGAAAAGTGGAGTAAAATTTGCAGGATGCAATTTACTCCAAATACTCGCATTTGTGTTGACCACTTTAAGTCAACACAAATTATAACGGTGGGTTGAAAACTGCATTTAATGCCTAATGCTGAGCCTATTCCGTCAGGGTATGTACATACATATGTATATTCAAATTATTATTGGTTATATTTTGTATTTAAAAAATTAAATTATTTATTCATAACCCATGTTTATAATAGTTCTGTAACTCCTACGTTGAATAACATTACTCCTGCTAAGGTTGTTCCCAACTTGCCAGTTGTTAATGAGGTGGATATTATTAAAATATCTCCTCCGTTGACTCAAGATATGCCCATGCTTTTCTCGTCGATAGATGAAGATTTTATAAATGTTAAAAGTGAACAGTTTTTGCTTAGGTATGTACATATTATCATTTATTCGTTTTTCTATTTTATTTTTAAAGCATATAATTATTTATTGCCTCTTTTAATAATAGTCAACCGAATCCCTCGTTAACTCAAAATGTACCTGTGCTTCTATCGAATTCAAATGATTCACTAAATGTTATAGGTGAAAAATGTATTCCTAGGTATGTAAATATGTTTATAACTTAGTAATTTTTTTTCGTTTATATGTATTTTTATTACTGATGCAAATAAGAAATATAAACCTTTTAACCACTTTATTATTTTAACGTGTTATAGCTTCCCCTATAAAAATAGTCGAAATGGTTAAATAATTCTATGGAAAAAATTTTTGATGAACTTTTTTAATTTATTAAATTTAAATAAAAGGGGGAATAAATTTTGATTTAATTCACAATAAAGTAAAGGTACCGGATTTTAAAGAAGAACAAACTGTTATTTTTATCTTGTACAATGTATATATGCAAATTTTGCTATCGTTTTAAATAATATATTTTTAATTTATGAATATAATCAAAATGTTTAAATCGATTTTCTTGATATATACATTATTTTTAATGTAGTATTTCTAGCTTTATGATGCAGTTGCATAGTGCTAAAACGCTTTTAGCTATTTTGTATCTTTTTTAGGACCATTATTACAACTTGCAGTTAGTTAAAGGTAGTATTTAAAAAAAAAATATTTTTTTAGTGGAAATATACATGAGAAGAGAAATTCACGAACAGTTTGTTTTTGAAAACTTTTACATGTTAAGATTTCTCTTAAACTAATCAATAATTTTTTGTTATTGTAGTGTAGGTATCTCTTAAATTTATATGAGATTAAATGTAACCAAGTATTAAATACGTACATGTTATTACCTAGATTGCTATATATTGGCGAAAAAATTAACAAGAATGTCTCAAATCCCAAACAATTTTCCAAACCACAAACTGACAACTTACTCAAAAACTCTTTTTTCATAATAAAACAATTAAAAACAAGCAAAGATCAAGAAACCCAGACAGAGTAAGGACAAACAATTTAAACATTACTTTTATTTTTAAAAATTGTGTAACTTTAGCCCAGTAATTTTTGAAGTGGTCGAAGAAAATTATTTAAGAACTAGAAAAAATCTAGAAAAAAAAATTATGGATTTAGAAAGCAAACTTTTTGAAGCAAAGATGGCCATAAATACTATGAATAGCATATTTAGTGAAGGCCAAATTCGAAAATTAAAGTCACCAGACAAAATAAAATGGTGGTGGCCCGATATTTCGAATGCAATTTGCCTACACACTGCCGGCCCAAGAGCCTATAATCACCTCTACAAAAAAGGGTTTCCGCTACCTCACGTTACCACTCTACAGCGCTGGTGTCAAAAGATAAATTTAAACGAGGGGTTATTGACAACCTCGATTGATTTTACACGACAAGCGACATATATGTCAATCAAAGAAAAGCTGTGCGTTTTGTCTTTTGATGAAATGAAGGTAGCGGAAGCCTTTGAGTACGACTTAGTTGCCGATAAAGTTAGAAAACCTGCAAATTTCGTTCAGGTAGCGATGGCTCGCGGTTTGATCAAATCGTGGAAACAACCAGTTTTTTACGATTTCGACTGTAAAATGGAAAAAAGCACCTTAGATAACATTATATCTGAGCTAAGTAAAGCTGCCTTTCCGGTTGTGGCAGTGGTGTATGATATAGGTCAAACAAATCGTAAATTGTGGAAGAATTTGGGTGTAACGACAGGTAAGAAATGCAGATCTCATTCCACACTTTACTTACACCACACACCATAGGCAACAGATGATTCGTAATTTTTGATCTGTGAATGGATCTAATAAGATGTGGAAATACTCGGTTTTATCTTTCACCTATCAAAAAGTGACTTAAAAAATTTGTCTTCTTAAAAAAAACCGGTAATCAAAATAAGATTAACTATTTTATTTACTATGCATTTGGTATGTAATAAAAATTGATAATGTTTAAGTAGATCAATTAAAAATCTAGCGGAAAGTATTAGGATTTTTATTTCATATCTGTATATTATTTTAAAATTATTCTTAAGAAGATCTCGTTAAAAAATTTTATTAAACGAGTATTAGATACAAATATTTAATATTTATAATTAAGGTTTTAATACTTATAGGGCTTTTACACGATGAGAGAGAAACAAAACAGAAACAAACAAACGCTGTTGCTTACTGCAAACTTTATTACTAATATAATTTTTTTTCTTAAACAAATATTTGCTTAGACAAACCATGGTTTCAACACCCTATTAATATGAATGAAAAAGTTTTTGTCTTCGCCGATGCTCCGCATCTACTGAAACTTATAAGAAACCATTTTTTAGATACCGGTTTAATGTGGAATGGAGACATTTTAACCTCCCGAACCATCGTTGATTTATTGAAGTACACGAATAAAAGTGATACTTCAATAACGTTTAAACTAAGCTATGAACATATTTCGGTCAAGGGTGCAGGTATGTTCATATGTGCGTAATATTTGCATTTACATGATTTTATAATAAATAAAAATCTCAGGAAGACAAAAAGTAAAATTAGCAGCGCAACTGTTTTCAAATTCCACAGCAAAAGCAATTATATGGTGTTATTGTTCGGGAAAAGAGCTACATAAACCCATAGAAACTGCCGACTTATTCAAATTAGTTAATGATTGGTTTGACGTGCGAAATTCCTCTGTCAATACTTTTGGAATACCTGTCAAAGTAAACTATTTTATTTAAAGTAAAAACCTTACTTCGAATACAATTTTTTTCCCTTAGGAACCGTATGGAAAATCTATTGAAAATCAGCAAGACAAGTTAGATCGAATGGATCAATTAATGTCTGAACCAATTGTGCCGGGTAAAAGAAAATTGGAGCTTTTTCAGAAAGGCATTTTAATTTCCAACAAGGCTCTTAGAATGCTTTATGAGTACTTGCAAGAAAAATATGAAATTGATTACGTTTTAACCAATCGACTTAATCAAGATGTCCTAGAGCACTTTTTTGGTGCAATAAGAAGTAAGGGTGGTTTAAATGATCATCCTTCACCTCAAGACTTTAAGTATAGGCTACGTAAATATATACTAGGTGATTTTTTAATACAGAACCGAAAGTTTTTTTTTACTAATATTTATATTTTAATTGTAGCACAAAATACTGAGTACTTAAGTGGAATGGGAAACGTAGAAAATGACTCCACAGAGTGGCTAAACTCAACTAATTTTACCGTTAATGAGACACAACATGAGTGTGCACATGAAGAAATTAAGAACACCGAAGTTTGTACAATTCAAAATGAGGGTCAGGAATCCCTGACAGACCTAGATGAATCGAATTTTGATGACATTGGTACCTTTCAGGAGGATGCTTTAGAGTATATGTCTGGATATATGATTAGAAAGCTCAACCTTGAGGAATACGAATGTCATGAAAATTCGTATACATGGGCCGATCAGGTGTCACAAGGTTCGCTTAAAAAACCAAATAAAGAATTCCTTGGAAAAATAAAAAAATTAGAAGCAGTGTTCTACCGTGTAAACGGATTGGAAATATCGCACTGTAGCAATCTTCGTGAACACCTGGTCAAAGAGAGCGTAGCTATAGACTTGTCGGAGAAGGTGAAAGATTTATTTTTTAAATGCCGTATTTATTTTCGGGTGCGGCATTTAAATAAGCATTTAAGAGTCCAAAAAACCAAGCAAAGGCTTTTTGGATTCAAAAAAATGCTCAAAATAAATTTGTAATATATCGTTTGGTAAGTATAACGAATAATAATAATCTTACTTTTTATAAATTAGTCTACATTTTTATTACATACATATATTTATATAGAACCAGCTCATCAATAACTGTAGGACCAATAAGTTTGTGATACTTAAACGTTTGTGGCACCAATAAGACTGTGGTATTAATAATTCAGTTTCATCAGTAAGTTTGTGGCATTATAAAGTTTTAAAATCTTAAAGTAAGTTTTAATAATATTTTTAAAAATTTTTCTTTTTTTTATTATACATATATAGTTACCTTTTTTTTTTTTTTTTTTTTTTTATTAACTCATAATTTATTTATTGGATCTTTCTATATTAAGAAAATGACAATAAGTATTAAAATCTTAAATTAACTAATTTCTGGGTATTTTGCCATTGCAATAGAGACTCCAATTTTTATTGCATAGTGGTCATCATTGTAACGAAACCGCGAGGGCCAATGTGTCGATCCTCCTGAGTCGAGTATGTCCATTATAATACAGCAGATTCTGTGCGAGATGATTTGGATGAGTTTCCAGTTTTCGTACATATTTTGAGCAGAAGGTTTTTATTTCGTCGCGAACAAATGGAATATTAAGGTCCTTGTGAATATTCGCGTTACTAACGTACCACGGGTCTCCAGTAATAAGTCGCAATATTTTGTTTTGCCGTCTTTGTAATTTCTCTATATTAGAAGCAGAAGCTGTTCCCCATAGTTGGTCCATATTGGCTTAATGATAGCTTTGTAAAGTAGAACCTTGTAGTTTAGGTTGAGAGCAGAATGAGAACAAAGAAGCCACTGAAGTTGTAGTGTTTTAAGTTTGAGCTGCATAGATTTGGATTCGATATGTTAAGACCAGGTAAGGCGTCGATCAAGGTGTATGCCAAGATATTTTATATGATTTGGCTCTGGGATAGCGGTGTTATTTATCTTCAGGTTAGGACAGTTTCCCTTTCTTAAGGTGAAAGTGACATGAGCGCACTTTGCTGGGTTTACTTTTATTTTCCATTCGTTGAGCCATTTTTCGAGTTCTTTAATATGATCCTACAGGCAATTAGAAGCAATTACTGGATTTTTATCTATGCTTATAAATGCTGTGTCATCTGCAAAAGTTGACGTGTGTATTAAGTTATTAGTGGGCATATCTGATGTATAAATTATATACATGAGAGGACCAAGTATACTGCCTTGGGGAACTCCTGCTGCAATTTTTCTTGTGTCCGAGATATAGTCTTATACTTTACTACAAATGAACGATCCAATAAATAATTTCGCAGTAGTTTGTGGGTATTTTGGGGTAACAAAGAACCTATTTTATGTAGAAGCCCATCATGCCAGACCTTGTCAAAGGCTTGAGAAATGTCTATGAAAAGTGATGAGCAATAGTGTTTGTCCTCAAAAGCCTGTCTGATAAGATTAACTATGCGATGAACTTGTTCTATTGTGCCATGATTTTTTCGGAATCCAAATTGATGAACGGGAATGATGTGGTGGTCGTTTAAATATGGGGTCAACGCATTTAAAAATATTTTCTCAAGCACTTTGATAAAATTGAGAGTAAGCTTATCGGGCGATAAGATGACACTTGGCTAGCGTCTTTACCTGGCTTAGGTATCATAGTAATTTCTGATATTTTCCATGATTTAGGGTAGAAACCGGTTCTTAAGATGGAATTGAATATAAATAAAATCAGCTTAAGGGCAGATGTTGGTAGTTCACGTATCATTTTTCCTGAAATTTTGTCTATGCCAGGGGATTTATTTGTTTTCAGTTTTTTGACCGCTGAAGTTAGGGACGAGAAACGAATTTTCATTGGGGAAACAACACGAACTTCAATATCTGGTAAAGTTGTGCATGAGCTGGAAATATTAGGGGTAAATACTTTTTGAGATGATCAGCAAAAACTTCAGCTTTGTCTTTATGGGACCTAGCCCAATTACCATCGCTAAGCCGAATTGCAGGTTCGCATCTAATTGAGTTTTTCAGTCTTTTGGTGGCCTTCCAAAGACTATAATCCGTGAATTTAGTTGCGTCTAAACCTTCTAAATATGCTTTTAGAGCTGATTGTTTACTCTCCAAAAGAGCACTATGAAGGGTTCTTTGACTGTGATTTAGTTGTATTTTCAAGGTTGGCGAGCGGTGTAGTTGCCATTGTCTTCTTAGATTTCTCTTTTCCTTTATAAGGTTTTGAATGGTTGTTGAAAATTTATTCTTAGTGCCGTTATAGCACTTAAATGGTGTAGCTACTTTAGCTCCAGTTAATAACGTTTCCGAGAATACGTTTATAGCATCTTGTATTTCATTTTCGGATTTCAGTGAAATATTTTGAGGTATGTGAGAGCTTACATACTTTCTATATTTTAGCCAGTTAGTATGTCTATTAGGAAAACAAACAGGTTTTTCTATGTTTTGCCAGCTGCGCATTAGTATAACAGTTGGAGAGTGGTCAGAGGACAGGTCAAATAAAGGGACTGCCGTCAGTTGATCACGTTTAATGTTTTTTATGACTGCAAAATCAATTAAATCAGGAGTCTTTTGTAGGTCTGTAGGCAAATAAGTGGGCTGTCCACCAGATATAACGTCAAGTTTTAGGGATGAGATAGCTTTTAATAGCTGTCTGCACTTCGGAGTAATGAGTCTCGAGCCCCAGAATGTGTGTTAAGCGTTGTAATCTCCTGCCGCTATAAATTTGTCGCCTAGCGTTTTGTAGAAGGTAATGAATTGGTCATCTGTTATTTTGTGTCTCGGGGGACAGTATACAGAAGATATAGTTAAGTTTAGGTCCAGAAGGCGTATTGATGAGGCTTAAATGTGATCTGTTTTATATTCCGGCATTGTGGGTTACCTAATTTCTGGTTTCAACATAAATATTAAATATAGTTACCTAATTGCTGGTTTCAACATAAATCTTACTAATATAATAAATGTGAATGTTTGTATGTTTGGATATTTGTTACTCAATCACGCAAAAACAGTTGAATGAAACCAAATGAAATTCGGCACATAGATAGATAACAACCTAGATTAACACATAGGCTACTTTTTATCAAGAAAATAACGCAAAGTCGTTGGCAAACTCATCATGACACATCCTAAACGGGTTGTTTGTGTTGTAAATATTTTTATTTTTGTTGTTAATACTATGTCTACATTTTATCCCGATAACTACGCAGACGAAGTCGCGGGCACAAGCTAGTATTAAATATATCGAAGTAGTTCTCAAAAACAATTTGTACATAACAAAATTGAGATTTTTATTCATACATACATATGTATGTACATGTATTTATATACGAAAAGCAATTCCTAAACCTTCGCGTAGCAATTACGACAAAACTCACAGAAGGAAAAGAATTCAATTTGGTCCAGTGATTTATTTCTTCAATTTAATAAAACATTTATTTATAAAAATATTAACATATTTATATATATCTAAATACATTATATAAATTAATCTATATATATAAAAATCAATGTGTGTTTGTATGTTTGTTTGTGCTTTATAGACGGCTAAACGGCTGGACCGATTTCCTTGAAATTTTCTGTATGTCTGGAAGGAACTATAGGCTATACTTTCGTTTGAAATTGTAAGTGGGCGGGGTGCCACGCCCTATTAAAGAATAAGTATTAAATATTATATATCACGAAAGTTAATGCAGGTAGAGTCTTCAAATTAAGTACGGTAAGCTTTGACATCCACACGAACATTTGGGTAAAAAATGGGCGGACTTGGAATAGTAGGCGTGGCCACATGAATTGAATACTAAAATTCGTATATTTGGAAAACGAAATCGATTAGAGTAGTAAAATTTCGCAAGAGCAACTTTGACATCCAAATAAACATTTCTGGAAAAAATGGGTACATTGGCAATAGTGGGCGTGGCACCTGCCATATGAATTAAATACTAAAATTTGTATATCTGGAAAACGATATCGATTAGAGTACTAAAATTTTGCAAGAGGAACTTTGACATTCAAATAAACATTTCTGAAAAAAATGGGTACATTGGCAATAGTGGGCGTGGCACCTGCCATATGAATTAAATACTAAAATTTGTATATCTGGAAAACGATATCGATTAGAGTACCAATATTCTACAAGAGCAACTTTGACACCCAAATGAACATTTTTGGAAAAAAAGGGTACATTAGATATAGTGGGCGTGGCACCTGCCATATGAATTAAATACTAAAATTTTTATATCTGGAAAACGATATCGATTAGAGTACTAAAATTTTGCAAAAGCAATTTTGACATCCAAATAAACATTTTTGGAAAAAATGGGTGCATTATCAGTAGTGGGCGTGGCACCCACCATATGAATTAAATACTAAAATTCGTATATCTGGAAAACGATATCGATTAGAGTACTAAAATTTTGCAAGGGCAACTTTGACATCCAAATAAACATTTTTGGAAAAAATGGGTACATTACCAATAGTGGGCGTGGCACCAACATATGAATTAAATACTAAAATTTGTATATCTGGAAAACGATATCGATTAGAGTACTAAAATTGTGCAAGGGCAACTTTGACATACAAATAAACATTTTTGTAAAAAATGGGTACATTAGCAATAGTGGGCGTGGCACCTGCCATATAAATTAAATACTAAAATTTGTATATCTGGAAAACGAAATCGATTAAAGTACTAAAATTCTACAAGAGCAAATTTGACACCCAAATGAATATTTAGGCAAGAAATGGGTGCATTATCAGTAATGGGCGTGGCACCAACATATGAATTATATACTAAAATTCGTATATTTGGAAAACGAAATCGATTAGAGTAGTAAAATTTTGCAAGAGCAACTTTGACATGCAAATAAACATTTCTGTAAAAAATGGGTACATTAGCAGTAGTGGGCATGGCACCTGCCATATGAATTAAATACTAAAATTTGTATATCTGGAAAACGATATCGATTAGAGTACTAAAATTTTGTAAGAGCAACTTTGACATGCAAATAAACATTTCTGTAAAAAATGGGTACATTAGCAGTAGTGGGCATGGCACCTGCCATATGAATTAAATACTAAAATTTGTATATCTGGAAAACGATATCGATTAGAGTACTAAAATTTTACCAGTGCAACTTTGACACCTAAATAAACATTTCTGGAATAAAATGGGTACATTAGAAATAGTGGGCGTGGCAGCTCTCATAGCAATTGAATACTAAAATTCGTATATTCGGGAAGCGATAATAGTTAGAGTACCCAAATTTTTGCACGAAAAGCTTTGACATCTATATGACTATTTTGTTAAGAAACGAATGCTTTAGTGATAGTGGGCGTGGCACTTTTCATATGAATTAAATACAAAAAATCGTATACAAAGGAAGCGATAATAGTTAAAGTACCCAAATTTTTCAAGAGACAATTTTATGTCTATATGATTATTTGAATAAGAAATGTTTGATTTAGTAATAGTAGGCGTGACACTTGCCAGATCTGTGATCCCCGCAAACGTTTTTAAATTTTATCACCTGTAATTTTTTCGGTATAAGAAATTGTTTGCCCTGAAAAAAAATTTGTTACCTAATATTCCAAAAATATAAATTTGTAACCCATTAAGTTTTGCAACGTAGGTGATTAATTTTTTTACCTGTGATCGGTTCCAAAAATCATTTTTAAAGATTTATTATCTGTAATTACCAAATCTGTGATTCCCGGAAACGTTTTTACATTTTATTACCTGTAATTTTTTCGGTATAAGAAATTGTTTGACCTGAAATAAAATTTGTTACCCAATATTCCAAAAATATAAATTTGTAACCCATTAAATTTTACAACGCAGGTGAATAATTTTTTGACCTGTGATCGGTTCAAAAAATCATTTTTAAAGATTTATTATCCGTAATTACCAAATCTGTGATCCCCGCAAACGTTTTTACATTTTATTACCTGTAATTTTTTCGGTATAAGAAATTATTTGACCTGAAATAAAATTTGTTACCTAATATTCCAAAAATATAAATTTGTAACCCATTAAATTTTGCAACGCAAGTGAATAATTTTTTTACCTGTGATCGGTTCAAAAAATCATTTTTAAACATTTATTTTCCGTAATTTTTTGTTAAAGAAAATTTTCTGACCTGGTAAGAAATTTCTTACCTAAGATTTAAAAAATTATAAATTTGACGTACATTCAATTTTATAATTTAATTGAATCTTTGATTCTGAACAAGTTACAAGTTTTTTTTTTTGTGAACATATACTGTAAAAAATTACAAGTAAAATGCCTCCAAAAAAAAACATCCCTTTCTAAACGCACCAAATCTGCAGAATCATTGCAATCGCAAAGAGAAAATTAAACTTCAGAAGAGCGTGAAGATCGCCTTAGAACTGAAAGAAGTCGAGCTTCAACCTCTAGAGCTGCGGAAACATATGAACAGCATAACGAACGTCTTCAAAGAGAAAGATCACGATCATCAACATGAAGAGCTTCTGAAACACGATCTGAACGCGAAACACGCTTGGAAGGTCTTCGACATCATGCTGTAACAGCACGAGCTAACGAGACACCGTCACAACGGGAAGGGCGTCTTCAAAGTCAGCAAAGTCGTACCTCAATATCACGAGCTACAGAAACATTGTTAGGACGCGTAGAACGCCTAGAAGGTATTCGACATCATGCTGAAACAGTACGAGCTAACGAGACACCGTCACAACGGGAAGGGCGTCTTCAAAGTCAGCAAAGTCGTACCTCAACATCACGAGCTACAGAAACATTCTTAGAACGCGTAGAACGCCTAGAACGTATTCGACATCATGCTGAAGCAGTACGAGATAATGAGACACCGTCACAACGGGAAGGGCGTCTTCAAAGTCAGCAAAGTCATACCACAACATCCCGAGCCACTGAAACACCTTTACAACACGAAGAACGCCTTGAAGGTCTTCGACATCATGCTGTAGCAGTTCGATCTAACGAGACATCGTTGGAACGTGAAGTACGTATTCAAACTCAGCGAAATCGTACAAGATCATCACGAGCCACAGAAACTTTTTTACAGCGTGAGGAACGCCTTGAAGATATTCGACGTCACGCCACAACAGTACGAGCCACCGAGACACCGTTGGAAGGTGAAGAACGTTTAGAAGCTCAGCGGATTCGAACCTTATCAAGGAGAGCAACAGAGAGGATAGAACAATTGAACTTACGCCGTGAACAAAATCGAAATCGAATGGTTAGTCATCGGAATGCATTTCACACATATGCACGTATTGCATTTAATTACAGGACTGATATTGATTATGCCGAAGACCCATTAGTGGCAATAGGTGGCATGAATAAAGTTTGCCAATATTGTAGTGCACTCAAATACAAAAATGAAACACCTGGAATGTGTTGTGCAAACGGTAAAGTTGTTTTGCCTGAATTGCTTCCTCCACCAGAACCTTTACACTCATTGATTTCAGGTAAGACATTCATGGTCTAATTCATAAACGACTTTGAAATTTATCATAGGTTTACAAATCAAATGTTATAAGTATTAAAATGTTGCTTTATAAACCTTTGATAAATTTAAAAGATGTTTATAAATTAGGCCTTAGATATATATAAATCTATCATATAACCAAAATATTAAATTCAATTTTTAGGAACGAATGTGGATTCACAACATTTTCTTAGTAAAATAAGGAAATATAATTCGTCTTTCCAAATGACATCGTTTGGTGCTACCAAAGTAATTCGACACAATTTTATGACCACGTTTCGTGTTCAAGGTCAAATTTACCATAAAATAGGGTCATTGTTGCCAGTTCCAAATGAAGATCCTAAGTTCTTACAAATTTATTTCATAGGAGAAGCGGATAACAATGACCAAGTGCAACACCGACAGCATTATAACCCTGACACAAAACAATGGATAGTGGCCGAATTACAAGTGATGTTTCATGAACACAACGAATTAGTAAGGATCTTTAAGCAAGCCAAAGATGACCCACGATTGAGGTCAGATGACCATATTATCGCTATTCATGCTGATAAAACACCATCTGGACAACACAAAGGACGATACAATGCACCTACAATGGATGACGTAGCGATTTTAATGGTAGGTGATCCAGTGGTACCACGAGATATAATTATTCGCCGCCGTAACGAAAGGATCAACAGGATAGCTGAAACTCATCGTTCGTATGATGCACTTCAGTATCCAATTATTTTTCCATTTGGTGAAGATGGATATCACTTTGAATTACGGCAAATTAATCCAGAAACAAGTAAGTTCAGATTTTTAAAATCTAATTTTATACTTTTTTTTATTTTGGCCTTTTTTACTTTCAGATGAATCAACAAGGAAAAAAATGAGTGCAATGGATTTCTATGCATATCGAATAATGATACGTCAGAACTCCGTTAATCACATTCTAAATTGCCGCGAATTATTTCACCAGTATATTGTCGATATGTACGCGAAAATTGAAACGGAACGTCTATTATACATACGACTTAACCAAGCAAAATTACGAGTGGATAACTATATTCATCTTCGGGATGCATTAAATAGCCATAATGACATCAATCCCACTGAAATTGGCCAAGCTATTATTCTTCCAGCAACATTTACTGGCAGCTCACGTCATATGCAGGAGTACTGTCAAGATGCAATGACATATGTTCGATCATATGGACGGCCAGATTTGTTGATTACATTTACCTGTAATCCAAAGTGGGATGAAATACTATCTGAATTGTCCACTGGTCAAACACCAATACATCGGCACGATATAACAGCACGCGTGTTTAAACAAAAATTAAAATTCCTTATGGATTTTATTGTAAAATTTCATGTATTTGGAGAAACACGGTGCTGGATGTATTCCGTCGAGTGGCAGAAACGTGGATTGCCACATGCCCATATTCTCATTTGGTTGGTTGAAAAAATTACACCAGATCTTATTGATGATATAATTTCTGCAGAGATACCCGATCCAAATGTTGATCCAAGCCTGTACGAAATTGTTATCAAAAATATGATTCATGGTCCATGTTGAACCATTAATGCGAATTCTCCATGCATGGTGGATGGAAAATGCACAAAGAAATATCCACGGCAATTGATTCAAGAAACAATCTCGGGAAACGATGGCTACCCACTTTATCGTCGACGGTCTGTGGATAATAGTGGACGATCAATTTCAATTAAGGTACGTGGAAATGATGTTCATGTTGATAATCGGTGGATAGTACCTTACTGTCCATTGCTTTCAAGAACATTTAAAGCGCATATTAATGTAGAGTATTGTCATTCAGTAAAGTCTATCAAATACATCTGCAAATATGTTACTAAAGGGTCAGATATGGCTGTATTTTCATTACAAAATCCAAACGATGAAATTACGCAATATCAAATGGCCAGGTACATCAGTAGCAATGAAGCAGTATGGCGAATTTTGGGATTTACAATTCATGAACGCCATCCAACTGTTGTTCATTTATCAGTGCACTTGGAAAATGGACAACGTGTTTACTTTACAGAAAGAAATGCGCGGGAGAGAGCAACAGCACCCTCAGCTACAACATTAACATCTTTTTTTAATCTTTGCAGAAATAATTTGTTTGCTAAAACATTGTTGTATTCCGAAATTCCAAGGTATTATACGTGGAACGCGTCATCAAAGAATTTTCAACGTCGTAAGCAAGGGAAACCTGTTGAAGGATGGCCAAATTTATATTCAACCGATGCATTGGGCAGGGTGTATACCGTCCATCCTCAAAATGCAGAATGCTTCTATTTAAGAATGCTTCTTATTAATGTTCGGGGGCCAATATCTTTCGAGAACTTGCGTACTGTTGATGGGGAAGTATGTGCAACAAATCGTGAGGCCTGTCAGAAACTGCAGTTATTAGAGAACGATTGTCATTGGGAAACAACGCTTGAAGATGCTTCAGTAATAAACCATCCATGGAAAATACGATCGCTATTTTCGATAATATTGGTATCGTACTCACCTTCTAATCCAAAAGATCTTTGGCACAAATTTAAAACATATATGGCTAAAGATATTTTACACAGAGAGAGAGTTATCACCAATAATGCAACGCTTGAACTAAATGAAACTATGTACAATGAGGTATTAATTTTACTGGAAGACAAATGTTTGGAGATAAAGAGTGTGACACTTATTAAAGTAGGAATGATAGCCCCAATCAGATCAGGAAACCATGCAAACGATCAGGAACTACGACGTGAGAGAGACTATGATCACCAAAATTTGGAAAATTTACTAGAAGTAAATTTACCACATTTGCAACAAGAGCAGAGTATTGTATACAATACTATAATGGCAGCAATAACAAACAAACATGGAGGCCTCTATTTTATTGACGCACCTGGAGGAACTGGAAAAACGTTTTTGATTTCATTAATATTAGCAAAAGTTCGTTCGGAAAAAAATATTGCATTAGCTATTGCATCATCCGGTATTGCAGCAACACTCTTAGACGGTGGTAGAACAGCACATTCTGCACTTAAATTACCCTTAAAGCCTCAATTTTCCGAAGACTACACATGCAACATAAAGAAAAATTCTTCAATGGGTAAAGTACTGCAACAATGTGAAATCATAGTGTGGGATGAGTGCACAATGGCACATAAGAAATCTTTGGAAGCCCTTAATCGTACCTTACAGGATTTAAGAGGCAATAATAGAATTTTTGGAGGTGCCTTAGTTTTGCTGGCTGGCGATTTCCGCCAAACACTTCCTGTTATGCCGGGATCAACACCAGCTGATGAGCTAAATGCGTGTCTGAAATCATCACACCTTTGGCAATATGTTCACAGTTTAAAACTTACGACTAATATGCGTATTCAGTTGCAACGTGATGCTTCAGCTACAACTTTTTCCAAACAATTACTTGATTTAGGTAACGGGAGAATTCCAATGGATCCTACAACGAAATATATAAGTTTTCCATCTGACTTTTGCAGGATGACACAATCTATAGAAGAGTTAATAAATTGTGTTTTTCCCAACATCGGACAAAATTTTAAAAACAATGAATGGTTATGTGAACGTGCGCTATTGGCAGCCAAAAATATTGACGTTAATTCCATCAACAGCAAAATTTTGAACAAAATCGATGGTGACCTGAAAACTTATAAATCGATAGACACAGTAACAAATATTGAGGATGTCGTGAATTATCCAGTTGAATTTTTAAATTTGCTAGATTTACCGGGTTTTCCACCAAATGATTTACGGTTGAAAATTGGTGTTCCCATAATTTTACTCAGGAACATTGATCCGCCTCGACTTTGTAATGGTACTCGACTTACAGTAAAAAAATTAATGAACAATTTAATCGAGGCGACCATTATTACTGGAAAGTTTAAGGGAACTGATGTATTGTTGTCACGTATTCCCATGACAACATCGGAAATGCCATTCGATTTTAAGCGCATGCAGTTTCCTATTCGCCTAGCATTTGCAATGACCATAAACAAAGCTTAAGGTCAGTCCCTGCAAGTTTGTGGTCTTCACCTAGAAAATCCATGTTTCTCACATGGACAGCTTTACGTTGCATGTTCGCGAGTTGGAAAACCCGCAGATCTCTCTGTGTATGCACCAGGTGGAAAAACCAAAAACATCGTTTATCCTAAGGCATTAGAATAAGAATTAATTAATAGTAAAAATTTTTTATATTATAAACATTTCTATTTTATTGCAGTAATGTTAGCAACTAAGTAAATTAATTTATTATTTTTAAATTGTTGATGTAGACTAATGGTCTTATTAATAAACGATTTTAAAATTTATCAAAGGTTTATGAATCAAATTCTATACGAAAATTTTGCATTATAAACATTTGATAAATTTAAAAGTCGTTTATGAATAAGGCCGTAAATATATTGCATATCACACAATATTAGAGTAATACTAATCTGTAAGAAAAATTTTAGATTTTAATTGCAAAATAAATATATTTTTGAACTATAAAATTTTTATTTCATTACGATGGGGGTGGCGAAGCACACCGGGTATTAGCTAGTATTATATAAAATTAACAAAAACAAAAGTGAATGTTACTTAATTATGTCTTAGATGTAACCAGTAAAATGTAATGATTTTCCTGATAAATAGCTGTTTATTTAATTAAAAAATTTCTGGATCCAATCAAATAACAATAATATGTTATATGTTTTTTTTTTTTTTGCGTAGAGAAAATCTTACATTATATACTTACGTATTAAAAAACGTTTCATTAAATACTTAATTATTTTCCATAAATAATAGTCTCTCTTATTTGGGCAAATATTTGCCATAAGTGACCTTAGTTTAATACCGTTTTTTCGCTAAATTTTTAAGAAAACCTACATAAAATTAAAAAAACAGTCTAAACAAATAATTTTTTTAATCTTTAATTTATTTAAAATATAATTATACATATAGGTACAATATACATATATTATTATTTAATTACATTGTAAAAAATTTGTTATGATATTTACAATTAATAAAACAAAATAAAAAACTACATAATTATGTTATACAATATTATACGTGTATTTGTTTAATTATCAATAGTATTTTTCGCGTATTTGGTCATTCTTTCGTTTAGATTTTAGTTAAAATGCTAGGCATTAACAACATTACACATAACAAGAAACTGTGTGTTAAAAAACTGATGCTTCCTGTTTATGTGAAAGTTTTCATAGGAAAATGTTAGCAGATACGAGTAGTTTGTTTTTTGTTATAAATAACGCTGCAAATGTATAGCACGATATGTTATTACTTAATCGGCTAATACTGCCTTACAAAGACATTTTTTCAACACTTCAGCCAATTCAAGTGGATCTTTTAACAAAATCAATACTAACACATTTTTACTTACTCTTAAACACCTAAATCACCATACAGTCCGATTATTAACTATATATTTTGTGGATAAGCACGATTATTTTGCAACATTTAGTTTTTTTTTGTAGACTGGTATTTCTTCAGATGTTGATATATCGAGCACCGATAATATAGCGTCAGAAGACGTTGTTTGCAATATCTATTAATAAGAAAAAATAGGCAATTATACATTTGATAACAAGAAGTTACATCTACTTCCAAAACAAAACCTACAAATTTTTGACGACGTATTCTGAGGGTTGCATTAAGGAAGACGTATCTTACTCCAAAGTATCAAGTGTTTAGAAAAATAGATAAAATAACATTGTTTTAACTTAACTGGATGGTAGAAAACATTAAAATCAACAAATTTTGCCAACTTGTATCTTGTCTAAAAAAGAAGTCAATTAATAATTTTCTTAAAAACTACACTGCTTTTTACTAACCTGGTGTTTGTTTGTTTTTAAACCTGTGCCTTTTGGGTTGCCAGTTGATGCTTATAAATTTCCAGGACAAAAATTTAATTTTAAACACAAAAAAAATAATAAACAATGATAAATTTTCTTTTTATTTACAAGGCAAATAGTTTTTTGTTGTCAAAAGTAAACAAAGACGAATTTCAATTCGCTTTGATATTGACATTTTACGTACTTCAAAACACTAACAAAATGCCTGTTGTTTTTTTTTATTGTATTTGTTGTAGTTATGCAGTCACCTGATTGATTCGCCTTGTCGAAAACCTTAAAATAAAAATCAAAAGTAATTAGATTTAAAAATTTTGTTTGTGAACAAGTTGTCCTCAACAGTAGCCCCCTCTAAGTAAATCGTACTTTTTTTGCTGATTTTAAAACCTCCAATTTCTTTTTGGTATTTTGAAAATTTGGTATGCAATTAATCTCATTGGTTACAAAAACTGGTTTAATTCGCTCAATTGAAACATTATCTTCTTTTCCTTTTATATTAAGCGTAAAATATTTTTCATGTCTTTTAATAACTTCATATGGACCTATATATTTTGGTTGGAATGATTTTTTAATTCAAAACGAACTTGCAATCGTTCATATTTTTGAAACTAAAAATTGTATTTGGAAATTTGGTTGAGGGTTTTGGTTTTAAGGTATGAATGACTTGATTTAATGAGTGAATAACTGTCGATTCTGACTGCATATTTAATAATCTGGGCTCTAAAAATTCACCAGGAAGAGAGATATTTTCGCCGTATAAAAATTCTGCTGCTGAAGCTTGTAAGTCTTCTTTATAAGATGCACGTAACCCTAATAATACGATAGGTAAATTCTTTGTCCATTGCAGGTTATCATGACATGTTATTGATGTTTTAAGAGTTCTGTGAAACCTCTCTACCATTCCATTAGATTGTGGGTGATAGGCTGTGGTATGCTGAATCTTTGTGCCAATAGATGTTAACAAATCATTAAATATTTTTGAAGTAAATTGTCTGCCACGATCACAAACTATCGTATTTGGACAGCCAATTGATATCCAATTATTTACAAATGCAGAAGTAACATATTCCGCTGTACAATCGTATAAAGGAATAGCTTCAGGCCATCTAGAAAATCGATCGATTATTGTTAACATGTAAGTATATCCCTCGGATTGTGGTAATGGACCAACTAAGTCCATATGTATAACCATAAATCTTTGTAAAGTAATTGGAAAGTTACCTGGATTGCTTTTGTTATGTTTAGTAATTTTTGTTTTTTGACAAGATTTGCATGAGTTGTTCCATAATTTGCAATCTTTGTACATTTGTGGCCAGACAAAACGTTGCGATATTAGCTTTCGTGTTGAGTTAATACCTGGATGTGAAAGATTATGAATCATATCAAAAACTAATCTTCTAAATTCTTGAGGTAAATATGGCCGAATTTTATTTCTTGAAACATCGCAATATATTTCTACATTACTACCAGGTAATTGGTATAATTAAAGTTGAAGACTTGTTGTAGAATTCAAAATATTTTTTATTTCCTGATCATTACGTTGCGATTCAGAAAGTTTTTTGTAGTTTATTGCTAATATATCCTCTATCCGGGATAAAGCATCAGCAACATTGTTGTATGAGCCGGAAATGTGAACAATTTGTGTAGTAAATTGTCCTATAAAATCCAAATGTCTTCGTTGCCTAGGTGTGGCTTTTAAAGGATTTTGATCGAAAGCAAATGTTAATGGTTTATGATCGGTGAAAAAAGAGGTTGAAAATTACCGCTTATTTCTTGTTCTAAAACAGCTCCAACAGCAAAATCTGAGGCATCCACTTTTAAAGATAGTGGAACATCTTTAACAGGATGGACTAACATTGTTGCATTAGAAATGTGAGTTTTGCAATTTTAAATGCTTCGTCAGATATTGGATTCCACTTAATTAAACGTTTATCCTTCTTAAACGAACACTTTAGATACTCGTTTAGCACTGCATGATGTTCAGCTGCATGAGGTCTAAACCTCCGGTAGAAAGTAATCATGCACAAAAAACGTCGAAGTTCTTGAATAGTTTTGGGTTTTGGATAGTTAAATATTACGTTAGATTTCGATTTCGTCGGCTCACTTCCTTCTGCTGTGATATGGAATCCTAGAAAATCTATTTCCTTAACACTAAATTCACACTCCGCTGGATTAATAATAATTCCGTAATCTTTAAAACATTTAAAAAGAGTATGTAGATGTTCTACATGTTGTTCTTCTGTATATGAGGCAATCAGTACGTCATCGATATACACGAAGACAAAATCTAAATCTCGGCATATTTCATCCATCAATCTTTGAAAACTTTGTGCAGCATTTCTCAATCCAAATGGCATTTTAAGAAATTCATACAGGCCAAACGGCGTAATAAGAGCTGTTTTCGGAATATCGTCTGGATTCATAGGTATTTGATGGTATGCTCGTACCAGGTCGATTTTGGAGAATATCGTCCGACCATACAAACAGTAAACGTAATCCGTAATTAGTGGAATGGGATATCGATCAGGAATAGTTATTTTATTCAACTGACGGTAGTCCCCGCAAGGTCGCCAATCTCCGTTCCTTTTGGGAACCATATGTAGTGCATTAGACTACATGCTTTTTGATGAACGTATTATTTTATTTTCAAGCATAAATTTAAATTCCCTTTTTGCTATATCTAGTCTTTTACAATCTAACGGTCTTACCTTTGATTTGACTGGTGGACCTGATGTTTAAATGTGATGATATACATGGTTTGATTTTGAATTTATTGACGTTGATATATTATGTATTTCTGGAAATTCTTCTAGTAATTTTTGGTAAACTGTTTGATCTTTCAGGATTGTTGAAATACCAAGTTTAGGAGCTTTTCTGATCGAGCCATGAGAAGAAATCAAAGTGTTACCGTCAACAAGAAGACGATTTTTTAAATCTGGCAAGAGATGAAAATGTGTTAGGAAGTCTGAACCAATAATTGGTTTGAATACATCAGCTATAACAAATAGCCATGTGAACGATTTACGTAGACCAAGATCTAGTTGAAGGACTTTAGTCCCAAATGTTTTAATTCGCGTGCCATTAGCTGCAAAAAGTTGTACTTTTGACAATTTGTTATTTGCTTTATGTTTGGTTTTAAGAATAACCTGTATCTATTAAATAAACCCATTTAGTAGACTTATCATTGATGAATAGGCGACTTGATATATTAGTTGTTCCGGTGGCCGCAACATCCGAAACATTATTTATTTATTTTTTTTTTTAATTTACATGGTGCTTTACATTTTGTTGCTTTTGAGCCAAACTTATAATGGAACCAACAATAATCTTTATTTTGTTTTGTTGCGTGAGAAATTTCGTTGACGACTCCTACCTCGATGAAGTTCTTCAAATTTATTGTGTTAGCTCTGTAAAAAAATTATTTTGTGGTATGGAAATCGATGAAATGTGAGCCGGACGGGACATGTCAATAATCTTATCTGCTTGCTCGGCAAGTTTAGATATGTCTTGTTGTTCACTAATAGCAAGAATTGACCTCACATTCTCTGGAAGTTTTTCCAAGAATAGTGACTTAATAATATTATCCCCAACTTGACCACGACCTAAGTTCTGCATCGTTCCTAAAAAATGAGAGGGTTGTTGATCACCAAGCATTTGCCCACTAAGTAACCTTTTAAGTTTTTTTTCATCAGATTCACTAAATAGGATAATAATCCTCGACTTAAGCGTTTCATATCTATTTCCAGCAGGGGCTGTTTCTAGAATGTCACTTACTAAGTCTAATGTACCTCTATAAATATTTGCATCCAAGTGTCGAAATTTTGTTTCATCTGATGTGATTCTCGCAATTAGGAAAATTTATTCTATTTGAAGAAACCATACACGTGGATTTTTTGGCCAAAACGGAGGAAATTTCTGGAGATTGCTTGATGCCGCAGAAATTTCTAAAGGTGGACATGAATGGCTTAATGTACCGCCTATTATTTGATCCAAATTATTGTTGTTGTTTTCTTGGGATATATTAGTCATTTGTGGTTTGTTAGTAAGAGACATCCTAAAATTATCACGTCGGGGTTACCAATTGCAATAATTGCATTACTTTTAAAAAATTAAAACTTATAGTTCCTAGTTTTTGATAAAGAATAATAAAATTTATTTTCGAAAATCTTAAAATAAAAATCAAAAGTAATTAGATTTAAAAATTGTGTTTGTGAACAAGTTGTCCTCAACATATGCTTCAATGGTGCGACCGGTCAAAGCAGCTTCAGCCGAACTATACACATGTAGGGGGAATATCGAAGCAGACTAGTATTATCACGGGTCCCTTTTCGACCCCTTCGCTCCTCAGTGATTTCGAGTACAACGATCAGTATACCTTCAGTCACTGAGTCCCGCGCCACAAGTGGCGTTTTCTCTGCACTAGGAACCCGATTTCACACTGTCGACAATCCTCATCGCACAGTCCTTCGTAATCGCCAGCACATCCCTTAGACTAAGGTCCCCCATCGCACTCACACTTAATGTGTGCTTGCCTGTGATCCTTAATCTTCCGCTCGCCAACGCCGGGCACTCGCATACTACATGCGCTGCTGTTTCGGCATCCTCCAGGCACATTCTACAAATATCATCATCCACGATCTGCATCCTCTTCAGATGATATTTGAAGTTCCCATGTCCCGTAATCAATCAAAGATCTTCGCCCGCACTAACCCATTGCCCAGAGCAGTTTTGGGTTCCGGTCCGCAGAATGCAGCCTCAGACCCCTTCTTCGCAAGTTCGTCAGCAGCCTCATTCCCAGCTATGCCCACCTGTCCCTTAACTCACATTAGCGTTACCTCATTTGTAGAGGCACACCTATTCAGCTTTAGAACACACTCAAGCACCAAAGAGGAGTTCACATCTATCCATTCCCAGTCTATCAAAAGAGATCTTATCAAAAGCGCCCTCTATGTCCATAAATACGGACAAAGCCAGATCACCATTGAAAACCTCCCTCTCAGCAACCCTCACCATTTGGTGCAGGGCAGTCTCAGTAGACCTTCCAGCCCTGGAAGCGTGCTGACTCCCACTCAATGGTCTATCCATCAGCGTGTTCTCCTCCAGGAAGTCAACCAACATCTTTTCCATTGCTTTCAATAGAAAGGATGTAAGACTGATTGGCCTGAACGACTTAGCCTCCGTATAATCCCTGTTTCCCGGTTTTGGAAGAAAAACCACCGTGGTCTCCCTCCATGCCATTGGAATATACCCTTTCGAAACACAGGCAACAAATTTTTCCCTAATCACCACAAGTAGAGTGTTCATACCCAACTGTAGTCATGCAGGAAATATCCCATCCATCCCAGCCACCTTAAGTGGGGCAAAAGACAAAATTGCACTTATAACCCCATTAAAAGTTACTATCCTATAGCATCCCTTCGCCTTACCTCACTGGCTCCCCTGTTAACGGGAACCCATGAGTCATTCGAAATGAAACTTCCAGGAAAATGTACCTCCATCAGCGACTGTAATGTCCCCTCCATCGTCTCCGTCATGCCGCCATCGCTCTTGCGAATAAGCCCCATTCTGGAGACAGGGTCTCTATACACCATCCTCTGCAGTCTCCCCACTTCAGATGTATCCATCACGCCGGAGCAGAATTCCCTCCACGTACTTCGTTTCGAAGACGTATAGTTCTCTTCAGCTCCTTCTTTTTCGCCTTATACTCGTCCCATAAACTAGGAATCCCCCCCTTATGTAACGATTAAAGGCCCTTCTCGTGTCCGACTTCATAGATTCCAATTCACTACTCCAACATGGAGTAGAATCCTTTTCATCCATTACCGTGAGAGGACACGCATTCTCGAAGGCAAGTCCGACAATAGAGTTTACCCTCTCCATCGTCCGCTCAATATCCTCCGTGTTCCAGAGTGCCCGGTGTGGAACACTCCCCGAAAGTCCCGAGAGGCACTCCTCGTACTTAGTGCGATCCGTATCCCTCGGCACCCTGATACGCCTACCGTATAGAATCTCAAACTGGATAGCCCTGTGGTCATACATGGTCAATCTGTCCACCACTCTCCAATTCCCAACTCTATTCATCATTCCGACAGAGCATAAGATGATGTCGATTACCTCCGCCCTACTTGCATCCACGAAGGTGGGCTCGACACCCCTGTTCAGGACCAGCAGGTCATAACACTCCACAAACTCCAGCAATTTCCGTCCCCTGTGGTTATCATCTATACTGCCCCATACAGTACTGTGTGAGTTAGCATCGCAGCCCATGACAAGAGGCATACCCCTCAACCTACAGAACTCCACCAGATTCCTAACCTCCCCCGAAGGATGGGAGTCCAGTGTGTCATAGGGTAGGTAAGCCGACGCCACCAGAAGCGATCCCGAACCCGCGCCTATCGTTACCACCCTAAGATCCGGCGAACAGAGGTGCGTCATCGTCACAGCACACACACCGTGACGCACCAGGATACATGTCCTTAACCTCCCCCCCGTGTGTGAGTGAAGCAGACTGGCGGTCTGACCAGACAGGCATATGATGTTTTCCCTAACAATCCATGGTTCTTGTAGCAAGGCTGTATCCAACCCATCCTCCACAAAACATCGCATCATCACCGCCGAAGCCGCTCTGCTATGATGCAGATTATGTTAATATACACTCAGAGCTTCCCGGTATGGCCGAACCACGTTACAAAACGTCTCGGATCATTTTCTTCTACTGTTGAGCGTTTAGAGCGAGATACATACCTAAGAGAAGTTAGAGAAATTTTTATGTCTAGGACTTGTAAAGCGGGACACTTGAAGTCAAAGGGTTTTAACTATCAGCCTATCAAATTTTTTTGTTCGAGACGTTATATTAGTCCATCTATATCTGAGGGGTTTTTATAAAGCTCGGCATCATCAGTGGGTCTTAGCATGCTTATCTCAAGGATGAATCTTTTGAAAGCGAACTCCAAGAAGTGGTAAGTTTTACAGAACAGGTAATATACCCTAGCGGCGTTTTTGGATGTGGAGGAAGCCTTTAACAATATAAATATAGAGGAAATTATAGTGCATATTTATAAGCTGGGGAATTTTCTAGTTAGATGGATATCCTCGATGCTGCTGGATGCGGGTCAGACGGTGCCAGGCACTTAGGTTAGGGCCCCAAAACTGGATTGCTCCGATCCCGTACAATATACATAGCCTTAGAATCCTCTGGGTTCTCGTGGACCAAATAAACTGTGGGACACTTTTAAGGTCAAGGTGGTTGGAAGCAGTTGGTAGCGTACGCCGTCACTGCGAGCGATCGTTGAACCTTTACGATCCTACTCGTAGGAACAAAATTGAAGGAAACATAGAAAAAACACAAAAAGAACAACAACATATTGAATCGAATCAGGGTATTGATGCTGCTCTTACGGACGGTTTTATGGACCAGGAAGGGCAGATACGGACACAGATCCAATTGGACGATCTCCTGGGAATATCAGGAGATTCATTTTAGGGTAGCAACACTCGGAAATTTGGTGATTTAACATTGAGTTCGGAAGAGGATTTAGATATCACTATGATATCTGATCCTACCTCGAGCTCAGTGGTGGATCCTCCAACGTCTGAGAGGGCTGACTTTAAGGGTAACCCCTAAGATCAGGAGATCGGGTGGCCAACATAGTTCGGCAAGACGCAGTGGAAACATCCGTAGAGTTACCACGGGACGGTAAAAGCCGAACGAAGGAGAAAGCGAGGATTGGTACGAGATCCTCTTGAATAAAATGGCGAAGAGGGACCTAAAACTGTTCACTGCCAGAGAGAGGCATTTGGTGAGGACGCATAGGCAGTGTCGCGAAGTTCGAAGGAACTTACGGGCCTACCAGTGTTGTCCTCGGCATCTCCCTCTCCACGGTCCCAGCGGTGAACGTCCCTGTTGTGGTCACTGATGGAAATCGAAAAGCCCCAGGCATTAGCTTGCCGGAAAAAATGCTCAAGCCTTTGGAGCAAGCTGTTAACGCTGGCAAGCCATTGTCTGTATTGAAGAAGAGGGTTGGTGATGCTTCACCTGGATCACTTGGAAACCTCCCCAAAAAGGAGATAACCAAGAGAGCACGATCTGGCGATGATAAGCTCTTCATTTCGAAAAAAAACCTAAAAGGTCTTTGAGCCAGGAAGGCATTCTGGCAGCCGTCATTGACCGGGCTGGCCCTGATGGCAGGATCAGCATGGATGGATGGCAACTGTTAGAAGGCAGGCTTATTGACCGGATAGCAGCCTTTCGGGTCAAGCCTAAGGACGTTTCCTTCAATGGAGCGGACTGGTCAAAGGGCGTTAAGAACGTCAACTGCGGCAATAAGAACTCATTCGAGTTTCTAAAAACCTCAGTTGAAGACTGTAGCAACCTTTTTCCAGAGGCTAGTCTTGAAGTAATACGGGCTTCTGAGCTTTCACTGAGGCCAATAGTGACAGTGTGGATTCCAGACAGTGTGGATGACAGTGTGGATTCCAGCTGTTTCACCACAGAGAAGCAGCTTTGGCAGAACTGATAGACCACCTTGCCAAATTCCAAGAGGATGTGGCCCTAATCCGAGATCCTTGGATCAACAAAAATAAGGTTCACGGATGATAAGGTTAGAACATGCATAGTTGCTGAGAAAAATTTGAAATTTTGTTTTAATTTCCTCTTTTAACACAGGTGCCATAACTGTCATTGGGAGAGAGGCCAAAGGTCAACCAGATATAACACTGGCCTTAGTATATATGCCTTATGAGACTGCAGATCCACCAGGCATTGACGTTTGAAGGCTAGTCGAGTACGCAAGAAGGAGGAAGTTTGATGTCGTACTTGGATGTCACGCCAACGCACATCACAGTCAGTGGGGAAGTTGTGACATAAATGAAAGAGGTGAGAAAACTTTTGATTTCATAACTACTAACAACCTCTATATTTGTAATAAGGGCAGTATGCCGAATTCAGAACTATAATAGAGAGGCAGTTATAGATATAACTCTGACAAATAGGGGTAATGATTTTGTAAGGGGATGGAAGGTTGCGAGTGAATACTCGTTTTCAGACCACAGCAGGATCAATTTTGAATTGGACTATACCACTAGTAGGGAACCCTATAGGAACCCGCGCAGAACGAATTGGGCGACTTTTAGGGAGTCTACTATGTATGGCATAGGGGATATATTAATGGGGGTGTAAGCACTCTGATATAGATTCGTTGGTGGGGAAACTCACTGACACTCTTATGGGGAGTTACGGGGCGGCATGTACATTAGCCTTTTCAGGGAAAAAGGAACAGCCGAAATGTTGGGCCAGGGAACTGGGTGCTCAAAGGTCTAGAAAGAGATTTAATAGGGCGAAAGCCAGTAGGAAGGCTGACTATTGGGAGAGCTATAAAGTGTGCTTCAATAAGTATAAAGTGGAACTCAAGAGGGCCAAAAGGGCATCATGGACGAGGTTTTGCGAGTCCATAGAGTCTGTAAATGAGCTATCAAGGTTCAGGAAAATATTATCCAAAGACCCTATGGTACCTGGTTATATTCAGAGAACGGATGACTCGTGGACTGTCTTGCTCGGAGACCTTAGATCTACTTATGGAGACACACTTTCCCGGCTGTGTGAATGTGAGGGACGCTCATTCGACAGAGGTCAAACAGGGATCGATCGATAGGGAACGGGAGATAGTTGAGGAGATGATAACGACGGATAGAGTAGCATGGGCGGTTAATACGTTTGAGGCCTATAAATCCCCGGGTCCGGATTAAATTATCCCTGCCATGCTTCAAAACGTCTCGGATCATTTTCTTTTACTGTTGATGAGAGTGTCTCCTGAGGAGATACATACCTAGGAGGTGGAAAGAGGTTAGGGTTATTTTTATACCCAAGGCTGGTAAGGACACTCGAAGCGAAGACGTTAGAGAGACTGGTCGATCTACATCTGAGGGGTTTTATTGATCCCTACATCATCCGTGGAGCTGAACATGCTTATGTTGTGGGTAGATCTATTGAGAGTGCACTGCATGATGTGGTAGGTTTTATAGAACGTAGCTTTCATGATAGGAAATATACGCTAGCGAAGTTTTTGGATGTGGAGGGTGCCTTTAACAATGTTAGCATAGAGGCAATTAGAGCGCTTTGTATGGGCTGGGAGTCAGGAATTTTCTGGTTAGTTGGATAACCTCGATGTTGGGGAGTAGGGTAATAAATTCTAACTTAGGAGATTTCATCAGCAGAAGGGGAGTGATCAGAGGGACACCACACCACTGTATGGTGGGAGGTATTGGAGAAGGGTTGTTATAGGAAGCTCCTTACAAAGGTCCAGAGATGTGCTTCACTCGGTATCACTGGTGCTATGATAAGCACACCTCAGGGGTCTTTGGACACTATTCTCGGCACTATACCTATAGAGTTTTGGGTGAAGGGAATGGCGGCAAGGAACTTGATTAGGCTAGGTGAGTCAGGATTGGGTAGGATACTTAACATGGGCCACATTAGAATTTTATGGGAAACTGGTCTCCAGGATTGTGTTCAATGATAGACTACAAGGTCACAGAGATCAGTTTTGTTAGGACTGCTCCGCTGATAATTCCGGATAGGGATTGTTGGGTAGGATCCGACAGACTATTTTAGGGGTGTGCAGTCTCTACGGATGGATCGAAGATGGATATAGGCACAGGGGCAGGTGTCTATATTATGGGAGAGAACATCAGGAGGTCTTACAAGCTTTCTGATAACTGTAGTGTGTTCCAAGCGGAGATACTGGCTATCTATAGGGCGACGGATCTTATATTGGAACATGTTCCAAGGAGTAGTGAGGTTACTCTATACGTTGACAGTCAGGCGGAGCTCAAAGCCTTGAAGGAACATTATGTCAAATCTAGGCTAGTTGAGAAGTGTAGGAGGGCACTAAATAGGATCATGAACCTCTTCGAAGTTAGACTGTGTTAAGTACCAGGGCACAATGGCAATGAAATTGCTGACGAGCTTGCGCGCGGTAAATCGTCACTGCTTTCGACGAGCGAAGAGGACATGGTGAGGCCTCCATTAGGGTACTATTTTGGGCGTATCAGGACGTGGGTATATGACAGGACCAATATGGCGTAGAGGGACAGAAGTTACTACAGAGTGTCAAGGACTTAATGGCCCAAGTTGAACTCAGCGGACTCTACGGTACTTCTGGGCCTGGATAGGGTATGTCTGAGGGCCACTATTGGAGTTTTAACAGGGCACTGTCTTGTGAGGACTAGGATAAGTATATGGAATCGCGGCACTCCGGATTATTGTAGGATGTGTGAAGATGAGGAGCTGGAAACTGTGGAACACATTGTCTGTCACTGTCCAAGGCTACAGAATCACAGGTTAAAGTGGTTAGGTAAATGATTCCACGATGAGTTGGGTGATGTTTCGAAATGCAAGCTGGGAAATATTATCGGATTCATCGTTGGGTCGGGTGGTTGGTGAACATGCAATGGGGCTCTTAGAGAATCTGGTTTTCTTTCTTTCTTTTATTCTATTTCCTACTAACTTATTATTATTATTTTTTTCATCTATATATTCAAGAAAAATTATTGTTACTTCCGGGGTACCTCAAGGAAGTCACCTCGTTCCAATATTGTTTTTACTTTTCATTAATGATATGCCTGAAGCAATAACACATTGCAATATATTGATGTATGCTGATGATGTTAAATTATTCTTGAGTATTGTACAGCCATCTGATCATCTTCATTTACAAAATGATTTGGATAACTTTTGCAAATGGTGTCAACATAATTTAATGGAATTAATATTAAAGAAATGTAAGCATATGCAGTTTTCGCGAATACGCCTTACTGCGTATTCCTACGTTCTTGATAATTGTAAATTGGAGTCGGTTGGATTGTTTATGGATTTGGGATTTTTGTTAGACGCAAAACTTAGTTTTGTTCAGCATATAACGATGACTGTCAACAAAGCTCGTAGCATCTTGGCTTTCATAAAAAGATGGTCGAAAGAATTCAACGATCCCCTTGTAACTAAACGGCTATATACGTCGCTCGTGAGACCAATTTTAGAATATGGTTCGATTATATGGGACCCATTATATAATGTACATTGTGAACGTATAGAGTCTATTCAAAAACAATTTCTTATTTTCTGTTTAAGAAATACCTATAGAGGCTATGTGGACCTTCCATCATACTCAATAAGATTAGCTGAGGTTAACCTACCAACTTTAAAAAGCCGGAGAATAATGCTAAATATTTCTTTTATGGTTAATCTTATTAATGGTGACGTCAGCTCTGATTTTCTGCTAAGTAACTTAACTTTTAATGTTCCTTAACGTTCACTGCGATCGTTTATCCCACTTTATGTCAAAACATTTCGTACAAACTTTGCTATGTCGGACCCGTTTAGAAGATTATGCTGTTGTTTTAATGAAATGTATAATTTTATAGACTTTTCTTTAAGTATTAATATTATTAAACAAAATGTTATTTTTTATTTAAATAATTAATTTTTTATAATTGATTTTAAAATTTTTAATGTATTTTTTTCTTGATTTACTTATTTTATAATATAGTCTGTAAGGAAATATTCCATAGACTTAAATTCAAATAAATAAATAAATAAATGGTCATGTTATTTTGGCATTTATTTAAATAAGATTTTTTTGGTGCTTAAAAAAAAAAAAAAAAAAAAAAAAAGAGTAACGTGACTGACTGATTCATCATCGCACAGCCCAAACGCAAAAAGCTAGAGACATGAAATTTGGACAATCGGTTCCTCTTTCAATGTATAGCTCCACTAAGAAGGGGGTAAAAACGGGTAAAATCGGTAATCTTATATCTGCTAAACTAAAAATGATACAAATTAAATTGAAAAAGTATTGTAATTTGCACAAAAAATAAGCTGACAGGTGTCTGGCCTTTTTTGAAATTTTTCAACCCCTAAGGGGAAAAAACGGGTAAAAACTAAAATTTGGTACTTTTTTGGTACCCTATGTAACTTCCAAACGCATAAAGCTAGGAAAAAAATTTAAACTGTATTAAGTAATCCGCGAAAAAATATTAATAGGAATTCGGCACTTTTTTCAAAATCATATGTATAAGGGGTAAAAATTGTCCCTTTTTTTGGTACTTTTTTTAAAATAAACTTTTCTTATGTTATTCAATGGGACAAAATTTGACAATTATTACTTCCTAATAAAATATAGGTGAATAATAGATGAAATTTTTGGAAACTTTTCTGTGGACAAAAAAGGTACCAAAAAGGGGAAAATTCCGGCAAATGTATGTAATTCCTAATTAGACGGCCAATTTTCACAAAATTTTTAATTGGGATTTCACTAGTAATTAAAAACTATGTAATTTAGTAAAAATTGAAACACAGTCATAACAGGGTAGAAAAGGGAAAAATCGGGAAGAGTTTGGTACTTTTTAGAACATAATTACTTTTATGCAAAAAAGATTATATTTTGTGGTACTTTTGGTATTTTCTACGTTTATGAAGGTAGGATTGTACAATCAAGGACTATTGATTCCAGGTGAGCCTAAAAATGTTATGGGCGACCAAAAAGGTACTTTTTTGAATTTTTATGGTACTTTTTGTATTTTCTACGTTTGCGAAGCTAGAATTTTAAAATTAGTGGCTATTGATACAAGGTGAGACTGAAAATGTTATGGTCGACCAAAAAGGTACTTTTTTGAATTTTTATGGTACTTTTTGTATTTGCTACGTTTATGTTATGGGCGACCAAAAAGGTACTTTTTGTATTTTCTATGTTTGCGAAGCTAGAATTTTAAAATTAGTGGCTATTGATACAAGGTGAGACTGAAAATGTTATGGTCGACCAAAAAGGTACTTTTTTGAATTTTTATGGTACTTTTTGTATTTTCTACGTTTATAAAGATAGGATTATACAATCAAGTACTATTGATTCTAGGTGAGACAAAAAATTTTATGGGCGATGAAAAAGGTACGTTTTTGAATTTTTATGGTACTTTTTGTATTTTCAACGTTTGGGAAGCTAGAATTTTAAAATTAGTGGCTATTGATACAAGGTGAGACCGAAGATGTTATGGTCGACCAAAAAGGTATTTTTTTGAATTTTTATGGTACTTTTTGTATTTTCTACGTTTATTAAGGTAGGATTGTACAATCAAGGACTATTGATTTCAGGTGAGACCAAAAATGTTATGGGCGACCAAAAAGGTACTTTTTTGAATTTTTATGGTACTTTTTGTATTTTCTACGTTTATGAAGGTAGGATTGTACAATCAAGGACTATTAATTTCAGGTGAGACCAAAAAGTTACTTTTTTGAATTTTTATGGTACTTTTTGTATTTTCAACGTTTGCGAAGCTAGAATTTTGAAATTAGTGGCTATTGATACAAGGTGAGACTGAAAATGTTATGGTCGACCAAAAAGGTACTTTTTTGAATTTTTATGGTACTTTCTGTATTTGCTACGTTTATGAAGGTAGGATTGTACAATTAAGGACTATTGATTCCAGGTGAGATTAAATATGTTATAGGCGATCAAAAAGGTACTTTTTATACCCTTCACACAGTGAAAAAGGGTATATATAGGTTTGTCATTCCGTGTGAAATTTCTACAATTTTGATTTCCGACCCCATAAAGTATATATTTTCTGAAAGCTTATGAATAGGGGAGTCGAGTAAGCGCTGTCAGTCTGTCCGTCTGTCCGTCTGTCCGTGTGTATGTTGAAATCAACTTTTTGAAGCCCCCCGACATCGCTTGGACTCGGGTGAGGTATTAAAATATCAGAAATATTCGGGAGTAGATCGCTATTGAAAATCAGAAATATCGGTACAAAAACAACTGAGATATGAGCAAAAACCCACGACCACCTCGATTTTTTTTTTCACAAAAGCAACATTACAACAACAACATACATACAAACGTGTATACTGGTTAGAAAAAACGTGGCATCGAATCCCAGCTGAGCCAAAAAAATTTTTTTTTAAATTTTTTTTTTTTATTTTTTTTTATTTTTTTTTTTATTTTTTATATAATATATTATTTATATTTTTATTATTTTTTTTTTAATTTTTTTTTTTTAATTTTTTTTTTTATTTTTTTTGTTTTATATATATTATATACATAATAATTTTTTAAAAAATTTTTTTTTTTAAAAAAAATTTTTTTTTTTAATTTTTTTTTAAATTTTTTTTTTTAAATTTTTTTTAAATTTTTTTTTTTTTTTTTTTTTTTTAACATTCATACGTGAATTTATAATTTTACAATGGGACGTTTTTATATATGTATGTTTTTATATGTATGTACGTATTTCATATGGGATAAATGGTGACACAAACCACTGTTATTGCATGAATTCACGTTGTGAAGGGTATATAAGATTCGGCACGGCCGAATATAGCGCTTTTACTTGTTTGAATTTCTATGGTACTTCTTGTATTTTCAACGTTTGCAAAGCTAGAATTTTGAAATTAGTGGCTATTGATACAAGGTGAGACTGAAAATATTATGGTCGACCAAAAAGGTACTTTTTTGAATTTTTATGGTACTTTTTGTATTTTCTACTTTTATGAAGGTAAGATTGTACAATTAAGGACTATTGATTCCAGGTGAGATTAAATATGTTATAGGCGATCAAAAAGGTACTTTTTTGAATTTCTATGGTACTTCTTGTATTTTCAACGTTTGCGAAGCTAGAATTTTGAAATTAGTGGCTATTGATACAAGGTGAGACTGAAAATGTTATGGTCGACCAAAAATTTACTTTTTTGAATTTTTATGGTACTTTTTGTATTTGCTACGTTTATGAAGGTAGGATTGTACAATCAAGGACTATTGATTCCAGGTAAGACTAAAAATGTTATGGGCGACCAAAAAGGGACTTCTTTTAATTTTTATGGTACTTTTTGTATTAAATTATGAAATTAAGGATTGTTGATTCAATTTTTGATTGATTGATTGATTTCATTTTTATTGTAATCTTTGTCTTTTTACGTTTGTAAACATAGATTGTTAAAATTAGTGTTTTTTGATCCGAGGTCTAACTTCTAATATTATGGACGACCAAAAATAATTTTTCTCATTTTTTTTTATTTTGTATACATGGAATTTTGAATGTCGGTAATAATAAACCAAGTGGATGTTTTAGTGAAGAAAAAAATTTTACTTTTATTAGGTTTGTTCGACGTACGTTACCGCGGGAACCCGCGGGCTCCCAATTTCACCGAAAAGCGTTTCTTGTGTTGAAAATTGGGTAAAAATGAGAAAATTGGTAAAAATGAGAACGTTCATGAGAGAGCAATTTGTGTTTCTCTTTTTACCAGACTTTACCCGTACTTTTTTTTGCGTGTAAAATGGGAAAACTGTCAGATCACTAAATCAGCTGTTTTCAAATTGTAAAAATATAAAAGGTTGAAAAGATTTTTTATTTTTGTAAACAATGGAATATACTTTTTCTGAGAATATAAATAGAGTTTTTGTAATTTGAATAATTTTAATAAAAAACATATGCATTTCACTCTAGTGTTTGTTTGGACATACTTTAACAAACATTAAACTTAAAAACTAAAAATTTGTTGACAATTTTTTTTTAGCAATAGCAGAGGTCCAAGCTGTTGGTAGAAAAACGGCGTGGTGGCGGCTAAGTGCAAAAATTACCGGCGGTAGATTGGAGCTGGTTTAAGAAATTATTAAAATAAAAAAACCGAAAATAAGTGTTTTAACGAAATAAGTAGGTTTTGCGTTAATCATATTGTGCAGTCATATCTTTACGATTACAAAAACTTAGCATTCCACTATTTTTTATAACAAGAGTATTGATCCAGGATATATATTAGTAAAACTCAATATATTAAAATTTAATGTGAATCATTTTAATTTTGGCTTAAGTTTATTTATTCTTTTATTTAATTTTATAATAAACCTAATAATGATTAAACTATTTTAACGTTATCATACAGAAACTTCTGTTTTTTTATAATAGAAAATTAAATTGATTTCGTATTACCATATATGCACGAATGAAAGCGAGTTGAAAAAACAACGATATATTTTAATATGTTTTTCTTGAAATTTTTAGTGCAGCCGTAATATATATACTCTATTGTTTGATTGCGGACATAACAGAGTTATTTTAAATCTTTTTCATTAAAACTTAGTGCTAAGTCCCCTTTTACAATAGAGAAACTGAAAAGCAGACATTCGAAATTTGGTAGCAACGGGTGGAAGTGCATAGTACACATTTATTTCTCTTTAATTTTTTTATATATTTTTTCATATTTCATATTATTATACCCTTCACACAGTGAAAAAGGGTATATATAGGTTTGTCATTCCGTGTGAAATTTCTACAATTTTCATTTCCGACCCCATAAAGTATATATTTTCTGAAAGCTTATGAATAGGGGAGTCCATTAAGCCCTGTCAGTCTGTCCGTCTGACCGTCTGTCCGTGTGTATGTTGAAATCAACTTTTTGAAGCCCCCCGACATAGGTTGGACCCGGGTAAGGTATTAAAATATCAGAAATATTCGGGAGTAGAACGGTATTGAAAATCAGAAACATCGGTACATAAACAACTGAGATATTAGCAAAAACCCACGACCACCTCGATTTTTTTTCACAAAAACAACATTACAACAACAACATACATACATACAAACGTGTATACTGGTTTTTTAATTTTTTTTAAAAAAATTTATTTTTTATTTAATATATTATTTATATTTTTATTATTATTTTTTTTTTTATTTTTTTTTTAATTTTTTTTTTATTTTTTGTTTGTTTTATATATGGATATTATATATATAATAATTATACCCTTCACACAGTGAAAAAGGGTATATATAGGTTTGTCATTCCGTGTGAAATTTCTACAATTTTCATTTCCGACCCCATAAAGTATATATTTTCTGAAAGCTTATGAATAGGGAAGTCGATTAAGCTCTGTCAGTCTGTCCGTCTGTCCGTGTGTATGTTGAAATCAACTTTTTGAAGCCCCCCGACATCACTTGGACCCGGGTGAGGTATTAAAATATCAGAAATATTCGGGAGTATATCGCTATTGAAAATCAGAAACATCGGTACATAAACAACTGAGATATGAGCAAAAACCCACGACCACCTCGATTTTTTTTTCACAAAAACAACATTACAACAACAACATACATACATACAAACTTGTATATTGGCTAAAGTAAACGTGGGATCGAATCCCAGCTGAGCCAAAAAAAAAATTTTTTTATATTTAAAAAATTTTTTTTTTAATTTTTTTTTTATTTTTTTTTTATTTTTTATTTAATATATTATTTATATTTTTATTATTTTTTTTTTTAATTTTTTTTTTATATTTTTTTTTGTTTTATATTAATTATATATATTTTAATTACTTTTTTAAAATTTTTTTTTTTAATTTTTTTTTTAATTTTTTTTTAAATTTTTTTTTTAAATTTTTTTTTTTTAATTTTTTTTTTATTTTTTTTTTTAACATACATACGTAAATTTATAATTTTACAATGGGATGTTTTTTATATATGTATATTTTTTATATGTATGTACGTATTTCATATGAGATGAATGGTGATACAAACTACTGTTATTGCATGACTACACGTTGTGAAGGGTATATAAGATTCGGCACGGCCGAATATAGCGCTCTTACTTGTTTTTTTTTTTAATTTTTTTTTTTAATTTTTTTTTAAATTTTTTTTTTTTTCGTTTTTTTAACATACATACGTGTACGTATTTCATATGGGATGAATGGTGATACAAGCAACTGTTATTGCATGACTACACGTTGTGAAGGGTATATAAGATTCGGCATGGCCGAATATAGCACTCTTACTTGTTTTTTTATCTCATCATCTCTTTAGCAGTTCGTTATACGATCGAAACACCATACGACAGCGAAAAAAATTAGAAAAATAAATTTCTTAATTGTAAAAATTTTAGGAAGTTTTAAAAGAGAATGAGAAAAATATATGCCTCTCAATTCTAGTTTGTAAAAAGCATTTAACGCCATCAGTCGAGATAGCCTGATGCGGTTCATCCGAACAAAATAATTTGGCGACGGCGGTAAGCCGGCTGGAGGCATAACCTGGATCTCTAAACAACAGCCGTACAATTTTGACGTTTTTTTTTCGGGCTTGAAATGTGGTTTTTTGCGTTCCAGCAAATTTTGGTAAATTTATCGTTTTCTGAGAGAATTTTTTGTTTACTCTCATTTTACCGGACTTTACCCGGATTTATTTATTTTATTTATTTATTTTTATTTCTTTTCGATGTCCCATACACAAGACTTTAAGTCTTATATTGCAGTATGGAACTGAGCATATGCAAATAATTACAAAATAGGTGTAATTTTTAACATAAATTGTAAGTAATTTTAAATAAAAAATTAAGAAAAGCAAAATATAGAAATTAACCAAATTTAATAACAAAGTGTTAATAAAATTTAATAAAATAAGACAAAACAATAATAAAATAAGATAAAACAATATACAAGCAAAATTTATATATGTATGTATTTTAACGTGAGAAATGACCAAAAATAAATTTTCTGAATTGTCGTGCGTTACTAATGGTTTGTGATCTATAGGGGATTCCGTTCCAGAGACTGATAGCATTAATAAAGAAATGGTATTTAGAAATCAGCGCTCGATGACTAAATGCTAGAATTCTTTTGCCTCTATCAAGTGTTGAAAAATTTAAACGTTCATGGAGATGTTCAGGCTGATGTGTATATATAATTTTATGCATAAACAGTAAACAACGCACTCTTAAATAATCATCAAAACTAATACCGTAAAGCAAAGTTACGTCGAACAAACCTATTATTTTTAGGGTAATTTTGCAAATTATGAATCTTAATTTTTAAAACTCAGTAGCAGTGATCTTGCTTTCAGTTTGGAAATATATGCCCGATTTATCCTTACTTTACTTTTTATTTTTCTAAGTAAATTCAATTAGAGATAAAAATTTTCATAAATTGAACAAAAAGTATTTAATAACTAAATATAGAACTTCAATAAATAGTAAGAACTGCGCTAACGAAGTAGAGGGTTAAATCCTAGTGTATTATATCTTTGGCAACCCTCTCTCTCTCTATCTTTACTATATAAAGGGTAACGCAATGGACCTTATTGGTCTCCGAGTGTGGGTGTAGGAGGCAGATACTACTTTCTGCATCCCCCTTTCCTACCTACCTACCTAAAGTAGCGACCAGGAAGACACAACAATTGAGGCAATTTAAGAGTAAAGGTAAAAAGATCATGGCATACGCTGATGACGTAGTGATGGAGTTTTCGTGAATGGATCGTAGATGGATTTAGGCATAGGGCAGATGTCTATATCATGGGGGAGAACATCAGGCTTTCTGATAATTGTAGGGTGTTCCATGCAGATACTGGCTATCTATTGTTAAATCTCTTTGAATGCTATAAATATATATTTTATGATCTTTGTGTTACAGTCGTTTTACATAATACTAAAAAAAATTACAACTTTTATGTTTACACATAAAAAAAAAATTTAAAAAATTAATAATTATCAATACGTAAATTGATCGGTAAACCTAAAGTGCCGCTGATATATAGGTGTCGGATGCATTCCTTTCCTTTTAATGGTAATATATAGTAGTTTCAAATTTAACATGAGTAACCCAAAAAGTGGCTGATGATGAAATCATAATCGGATTAATTTTCCAGTATTTCGAAATGCTTACAATTTAATTTAAAAATGATTTTAATAAAATTTGTTAACTTTTACAAGAAAACTATTAAAATAAATTAAAACAAGTAAGAGCGCTATTTTCGGCCGTGCCGAATCTTATATACCCTTCACAACGTGTAGTCATGCAATAACAGTAGTTTGTATCACCATTCATCCCATATGCGTCCGTAAATACATAATTTTGTAACAGGTATAAGGTAATGAATTTGTAATAAAGAAATTATTGTTAATATTGAATTCGAATAAGCATCATCCCTTTTTTATTGTCGCGCTTTTTACGGACGCAGGTTCCCAACGTTTTTATGAATCATTGCCAAGGAACATTTCAGTAGCATATAGATAACAATTCGAAAATAAACAGAATTGCTCTATATAGCTGCCGGTGAAGAAAAAGCTCTTCATCGTACATTTTGGCGCCCAACGTGGGGCTTCCAATGTACCAAGTCAAATTATATTTTTATCGTATGTATGCAACAACAAAATACAATGCATTCTTGTTGACAACAACACAACACTAGTTTAAAATATTTAAGTGAGAAACAAATACATAACTAACGGTTGATTGCTAAAATAAGTTACAGTGGTTAGTGTATACAAAATTTATGACAAATTACAGTGGTAACAGTGGGCCAAAAATATGTTTTAAATTAAATACAATTTATATTAAGAATAAAAGCAAATTACAGAAAAACAAAATTATACAGTTTAGTATAGATATATTATACGGTGACCTAACATTCCGGCCCCATTGAAAGGACACTTTCAAGAAAATGGTAGCAAAGCCAGTCTATGGATAGGACGACGTATAACTCCCTTTGTTGTTTTTATGTCGACAACTCTAACACGATCGTCTCTGCCACGTATAATATTGACGATTTTTCCCATGAGCCACCGCTGTGGGGGTAGGTTATCTTCTTGAATAAGAACCAATGAACCATTAGCAATATTGGTGTTTGAGCGAATCCATTTGTTTCGAGTTTGTAGTTCATTTATATAATCATGCATCCACTTCTTCCAAAAGCTTTGTTTAATAGCGCTTATTCTAGCCCAAAAATCAAGATTATTTATTTCTTTGGAAAGGACATCACGTTCAGAAAATGGCCTGGTGTAAGCGCTTCAAAGTCACTGGGGTCAGTAGATAGAGGTGAAATCGGTCTTGAGTTTAAAATAGCTTCTATCTCGACCATTGCTGTTGCCAGTTCCTCATATGTCAGCCTTGTGTTGTACAACGTCTTGGCTAAGTGACCTTTGGCTGACTTGACGGCCGCCTCCCACAATCCGCCAAAATGTGGTGCCCTAGGGGGAATAAAACGGAAATTAATAAATTGGTTTGAGCAATAATTTATAATAACATTTGTGTTTTTAGGCTCAAAAAGGAACGATTTTAATTGTGCCAACTTAGAATTAGCACCAACAAAATTGGTGGCATTATCACAGAAAATATCTGTGGGCAGGCCTCTTCGACCAATCATTCTTTTTAGAGCTGCAATAAAGGCATCAGTTGATAGGTCCGAAACGACTTCAATATGGACTGCTTTGGTTGCGAGACAGACAAAAACGGCTATGTAGGTTTTGTATGGAACTTTTCCTCTGATTCTGAGGTAAGTGTTGACTGGACCACAAAAATCAACTGCACATCTGGCAAACGGCCTTGCAGGATTTAATCGCTCTATAGGCAAGTTTCCCATCATTTGTTGTAACAACCTTGGGCGATAGCGAATGCATTGTGGACATGAATGCACAATGCGACGACATAAATTTCTTGCGTTTATTACCCAAAATCTCTGACGAATTAGCGAAATCAGAGCTTTTGGGCCAGCATGGTAGTTACTGATGTGTAGATGTCGCACATAATAGTGAACAAAAAAGTTTTTGCTTGGCAAAATTATTGGGTGCTTTTGACCTTCAGCGATTGCAGCAAATTCCAAACGGCCGCCAACTTTGAGCAAATAAAAGCCATTCGATGAATCCAGAAAGGGGTTTAGACACTTTAAGGCACCTTGGGGAACTTTTTTCTTTAAAGCTCGATTTATATCATCTTGAAAATATTGTTTCTGGATATTAAAAACTATTCGAAGTTGGGCGTTTTCTAATTCTTGAGGCTGCAAAGAGTCAGAATTAATAATATTAGTTCTTGGTAATTGAGCAAAACGAAGCATCCAGGCAACAATACGAATAATTTTTAGATATGAGCTATATTTTTCCATAGATCTTGAATTTCTGAAACTCTGTTGCCAACGAAAACGGATAATGTAGAAGAATGTTGTTTCAACCAGTGAAGAACTATTTGAGAATCTGACCATAAAATTACATCTTTATGAGGTATCGAAAAAAGATTTTTAATTTTAGAGTATAATTTTGCCAATAGTTGCGCCCCACATAATTCGAGTTTCGGTAATGATTTCCTTTTTGTAGGGGCAACTCTAGATTTTGACGTAAAAAGCCGAACAGAAACATATCCTGAGCAAGTTCTAACACGCAAGTAAAAACAGCATCCATAAGCTCGAATTGATGAGTCACAAAAGCCATGAAGTTGTACTGAATAATATTCAGCAGCGAGACAAAAACGAGGAATTTCAAGCGACGTTAAGTTTTTAAGATCAGATACGAAATATTCCCAAGCGGAATGTAGTTCTTGAGGTATAGACTCGTCCCAGCCAATTTTAAGAATCCACAGTTCTTGCATGACGATTTTAGCTTTTATAATAAGCGGAGCCAAAAGTCCTAAGGGATCAAAAAGTGAAGACGAGAGCGACAAAATTGTTCGTTTGGTAATTTTTCCATCAATTTTAACTTTAGGCGAAAACGAAAATACAAAAACATCTTTTTGTTGATCCCAAGTAATACCAAGGGCGCTAGTTATCGCAGAGTCTTCAATATTCAAGTCTTTTATTGTTTTATCATTTTGAAAATCTCTATGATTTGAATGCCACTTATCTAATTGAAAACCACCTCGCATTAGAATTTCGTTTACTTCCTTTTTTATTTGAGCCAATTCTTCTAGTGTGTCTGCGCCACCTAAAAGGTCATCAACATAAAATGAGGACTTTATGGTTTCTGCACCAATCTTGAATTGAGCTACGTATTGATCTGCGAGATAATGCAGACTTTTAATGGCTAAATAAGGTGCTGCTGACATTCCGTAGGTGACTGTATTCAGCTGATATATACGAACTTCTTATTCTTCAGAATTCCTCCACAAAATATATTGATATTTTCGATCATAAGGGTCAATAAGGATTTGACGGTACATTTTTACTATATCAGCTGTAATGGCGAATCGATGAAGGCGAAAACGAAGCAAGATTTTGTAAAGTTCATCTTGAATTGTTGGACCTACCATAAGAATGTCATTGAGTGATTTCTGAGACGACGAGGGACATGAAGCATCAAAAACGACTCTTAGCTTTGTCGAGGTGCTATTGGGCTTGAAAACGCAATGGTGGGGAATGAAATAATGAGGCTCATTTAAGCGAGGACTACAAATTAAACTCATATGACCACAACTTTCATACTCCTTCATAAAAGCGACATATTGTGATTTAAGACTGCTGTCACGAGCAAATCGTCTCTCTTGAGACATTAATCTTCTATAGGCCATATTTCGAGAGAGACCTAAAGTGTCAGAAGAATCTTTAAAGGGTAATTTAACAACAATCCTACCAGAAGATTCACGATAGACAGTATCATTGAAAGATGCTTCACAATCAGATTGTTCTGGGGTTAAATTGTTTGTGTTACATTTAATTTCTTCGATTTCCCATAGACGTTGTAACTTAAGATCAACTTCTTCTTCTATCGACAGCATACAAGAAGAACGAGTATTGGATTGATTTGAGGAATAACGACCTGCTACAATCCATCCGAAAAGTGTTTTGTGTAACTTGGGCAAATTAGGACCAAGCTTGATTTGACCAACTGACAAAATATCGAAGAATGTTTCAGTACCAATAAGTAAGTTGATACGCTTAGTTTTAAAGAACTGCTCATCTGCAAGCTGAGTATTTGGAGGCAAGTTCCATTTTGAGACGTCTAATTCAGAATCAGGTTGATAAGAAATATGTTGTGTAACACAGAACGAGAGCGATGCTTCGAAATCTGTAAATCGAGATTTTACATTAGTAGACGACTTATATTTACTTTTGCTACGAGTATTGCCAATGCTAATAACTTCAGTTGTTTGTTTCTTTCGAGGCAAATGAAGTTTTTGTGAGAACTCACCAGTAATGAAATTCAATTGAGAGCAAGAATCTAATAAGGCGCGTCCCAATTGATAAGAACCAGTAGAGTCACGAACGAGAACCATGGCAGTAGCAAGCAACACTTGTTCTGGCGAAGATTTTTCCATGTGAGTATGGACCGAGGATGGAGATTCAATCAAGGCAGGACAAGAAATTGGTGGTTCAGCAGCCGAGGACGAGGGCCTGGAAGCTGGCTGAGACTGGTGAAGCAAACTATGATGCAAACGAGAACAAAATTTGCACTTGAATGTTGAGGAACAGTTGTTTACTTGATGCCCATTTGACAAACAATTAAGACAAAGTGCTAAGCGTTTAACATTTTCAAAGCGTTGGCTGATATCCATGTCTTTAAAGCAAGAACACCGATGTATAGTGTGATCAGTTTTTGAACAAAGTGCGCATAGACGTTTTGAAACCGAAAATGTGTAACCAGGATTAGAATTTTTATGCTTGGACTTACCCACTTGATTATGTTCGGGTTTACGAGTTGTTTGTGTATGTGTGCTGTCAACCGATTCTAAAAACTGGCATCGTCTTTCAAGAACCTTGGAACAATCATCCCATGATGGCAGTTTGGTAAAGTCCAAAGAATCTTTCCACTTTCTTCTGGTTTCATCATCAATCTTTTCCATTACCACATGAATAAGCATCGAATTTGCAATATCAGTATGAGAACCAAGAGACAATAGAGAGCTATAAAGAGCAGAAACATTATCGACAAGGCTACGTAATTGTGTACAATTGTTCTTGGCCATTGCGGGAAGTTCAAAAAGAGTAGCAATATTTTCCATAAAAATTAGTGAGCTATTGTCGAACCGCGTTTTTAACCTTTCCAGAGCCTTTGGGTAGTTTTCATTAGTAATTTGGAAAGCCTTGACTGTTTCAAGAGCCTGCCCTTGTAGACAGTTGAGCAAATGGTTAAATTTTTCAATATTTGAAAGGCCGAATTCACGATCAATAACTTGGTTAAATGACGTTATACAATTTTTGTACTCACTGTACTTACCACTAAATGTGGGCAATTTGAGCTGAGGCTAAAGTAAACGTGGGATCGAATCCCAGCTGAGCCAAAAAAAAAATTTTTTTATATTTAAAAAATTTTTTTTTTAATTTTTTTTTTATTTTTTTTTTATTTTTTATTTAATATATTATTTATATTTTTATTATTTTTTTTTTTAATTTTTTTTTTATATTTTTTTTTGTTTTATATTAATTATATATATTTTAATTACTTTTTTAAAATTTTTTTTTTTAATTTTTTTTTTAATTTTTTTTAAAATTTTTTTTTTAAATTTTTTTTTTTTAATTTTTTTTTTATTTTTTTTTTTAACATACATACGTAAATTTATAATTTTACAATGGGATGTTTTTTATATATGTATATTTTTTATATGTATGTACGTATTTCATATGAGATGAATGGTGATACAAACTACTGTTATTGCATGACTACACGTTGTGAAGGGTATATAAGATTCGGCACGGCCGAATATAGCGCTCTTACTTGTTTTTTTTTTTAATTTTTTTTTTTAATTTTTTTTTAAATTTTTTTTTTTTTCGTTTTTTTAACATACATACGTGTACGTATTTCATATGGGATGAATGGTGATACAAGCAACTGTTATTGCATGACTACACGTTGTGAAGGGTATATAAGATTCGGCATGGCCGAATATAGCACTCTTACTTGTTTTTTTATCTCATCATCTCTTTAGCAGTTCGTTATACGATCGAAACACCATACGACAGCGAAAAAAATTAGAAAAATAAATTTCTTAATTGTAAAAATTTTAGGAAGTTTTAAAAGAGAATGAGAAAAATATATGCCTCTCAATTCTAGTTTGTAAAAAGCATTTAACGCCATCAGTCGAGATAGCCTGATGCGGTTCATCCGAACAAAATAATTTGGCGACGGCGGTAAGCCGGCTGGAGGCATAACCTGGATCTCTAAACAACAGCCGTACAATTTTGACGTTTTTTTTTCGGGCTTGAAATGTGGTTTTTTGCGTTCCAGCAAATTTTGGTAAATTTATCGTTTTCTGAGAGAATTTTTTGTTTACTCTCATTTTACCGGACTTTACCCGGATTTATTTATTTTATTTATTTATTTTTATTTCTTTTCGATGTCCCATACACAAGACTTTAAGTCTTATATTGCAGTATGGAACTGAGCATATGCAAATAATTACAAAATAGGTGTAATTTTTAACATAAATTGTAAGTAATTTTAAATAAAAAATTAAGAAAAGCAAAATATAGAAATTAACCAAATTTAATAACAAAGTGTTAATAAAATTTAATAAAATAAGACAAAACAATAATAAAATAAGATAAAACAATATACAAGCAAAATTTATATATGTATGTATTTTAACGTGAGAAATGACCAAAAATAAATTTTCTGAATTGTCGTGCGTTACTAATGGTTTGTGATCTATAGGGGATTCCGTTCCAGAGACTGATAGCATTAATAAAGAAATGGTATTTAGAAATCAGCGCTCGATGACTAAATGCTAGAATTCTTTTGCCTCTATCAAGTGTTGAAAAATTTAAACGTTCATGGAGATGTTCAGGCTGATGTGTATATATAATTTTATGCATAAACAGTAAACAACGCACTCTTAAATAATCATCAAAACTAATACCGTAAAGCAAAGTTACGTCGAACAAACCTATTATTTTTAGGGTAATTTTGCAAATTATGAATCTTAATTTTTAAAACTCAGTAGCAGTGATCTTGCTTTCAGTTTGGAAATATATGCCCGATTTATCCTTACTTTACTTTTTATTTTTCTAAGTAAATTCAATTAGAGATAAAAATTTTCATAAATTGAACAAAAAGTATTTAATAACTAAATATAGAACTTCAATAAATAGTAAGAACTGCGCTAACGAAGTAGAGGGTTAAATCCTAGTGTATTATATCTTTGGCAACCCTCTCTCTCTCTATCTTTACTATATAAAGGGTAACGCAATGGACCTTATTGGTCTCCGAGTGTGGGTGTAGGAGGCAGATACTACTTTCTGCATCCCCCTTTCCTACCTACCTACCTAAAGTAGCGACCAGGAAGACACAACAATTGAGGCAATTTAAGAGTAAAGGTAAAAAGATCATGGCATACGCTGATGACGTAGTGATGGAGTTTTCGTGAATGGATCGTAGATGGATTTAGGCATAGGGCAGATGTCTATATCATGGGGGAGAACATCAGGCTTTCTGATAATTGTAGGGTGTTCCATGCAGATACTGGCTATCTATTGTTAAATCTCTTTGAATGCTATAAATATATATTTTATGATCTTTGTGTTACAGTCGTTTTACATAATACTAAAAAAAATTACAACTTTTATGTTTACACATAAAAAAAAAATTTAAAAAATTAATAATTATCAATACGTAAATTGATCGGTAAACCTAAAGTGCCGCTGATATATAGGTGTCGGATGCATTCCTTTCCTTTTAATGGTAATATATAGTAGTTTCAAATTTAACATGAGTAACCCAAAAAGTGGCTGATGATGAAATCATAATCGGATTAATTTTCCAGTATTTCGAAATGCTTACAATTTAATTTAAAAATGATTTTAATAAAATTTGTTAACTTTTACAAGAAAACTATTAAAATAAATTAAAACAAGTAAGAGCGCTATTTTCGGCCGTGCCGAATCTTATATACCCTTCACAACGTGTAGTCATGCAATAACAGTAGTTTGTATCACCATTCATCCCATATGCGTCCGTAAATACATAATTTTGTAACAGGTATAAGGTAATGAATTTGTAATAAAGAAATTATTGTTAATATTGAATTCGAATAAGCATCATCCCTTTTTTATTGTCGCGCTTTTTACGGACGCAGGTTCCCAACGTTTTTATGAATCATTGCCATGGAACATTTCAGTAGCATATAGATAACAATTCGAAAATAAACAGAATTGCTCTATATAGCTGCCGGTGAAGAAAAAGCTCTTCATCGTACATTTTGGCGCCCAACGTGGGGCTTCCAATGTACCAAGTCAAATTATATTTTTATCGTATGTATGCAACAACAAAATACAATGCATTCTTGTTGACAACAACACAACACTAGTTTAAAATATTTAAGTGAGAAACAAATACATAACTAACGGTTGATTGCTAAAATAAGTTACAGTGGTTAGTGTATACAAAATTTATGACAAATTACAGTGGTAACAGTGGGCCAAAAATATGTTTTAAATTAAATACAATTTATATTAAGAATAAAAGCAAATTACAGAAAAACAAAATTATACAGTTTAGTATAGATATATTATACGGTGACCTAACATTCCGGCCCCATTGAAAGGACACTTTCAAGAAAATGGTAGCAAAGCCAGTCTATGGATAGGACGACGTATAACTCCCTTTGTTGTTTTTATGTCGACAACTCTAACACGATCGTCTCTGCCACGTATAATATTGACGATTTTTCCCATGAGCCACCGCTGTGGGGGTAGGTTATCTTCTTGAATAAGAACCAATGAACCATTAGCAATATTGGTGTTTGAGCGAATCCATTTGTTTCGAGTTTGTAGTTCATTTATATAATCATGCATCCACTTCTTCCAAAAGCTTTGTTTAATAGCGCTTATTCTAGCCCAAAAATCAAGATTATTTATTTCTTTGGAAAGGACATCACGTTCAGAAAATGGCCTGGTGTAAGCGCTTCAAAGTCACTGGGGTCAGTAGATAGAGGTGAAATCGGTCTTGAGTTTAAAATAGCTTCTATCTCGACCATTGCTGTTGCCAGTTCCTCATATGTCAGCCTTGTGTTGTACAACGTCTTGGCTAAGTGACCTTTGGCTGACTTGACGGCCGCCTCCCACAATCCGCCAAAATGTGGTGCCCTAGGGGGAATAAAACGGAAATTAATAAATTGGTTTGAGCAATAATTTATAATAACATTTGTGTTTTTAGGCTCAAAAAGGAACGATTTTAATTGTGCCAACTTAGAATTAGCACCAACAAAATTGGTGGCATTATCACAGAAAATATCTGTGGGCAGGCCTCTTCGACCAATCATTCTTTTTAGAGCTGCAATAAAGGCATCAGTTGATAGGTCCGAAACGACTTCAATATGGACTGCTTTGGTTGCGAGACAGACAAAAACGGCTATGTAGGTTTTGTATGGAACTTTTCCTCTGATTCTGAGGTAAGTGTTGACTGGACCACAAAAATCAACTGCACATCTGGCAAACGGCCTTGCAGGATTTAATCGCTCTATAGGCAAGTTTCCCATCATTTGTTGTAACAACCTTGGGCGATAGCGAATGCATTGTGGACATGAATGCACAATGCGACGACATAAATTTCTTGCGTTTATTACCCAAAATCTCTGACGAATTAGCGAAATCAGAGCTTTTGGGCCAGCATGGTAGTTACTGATGTGTAGATGTCGCACATAATAGTGAACAAAAAAGTTTTTGCTTGGCAAAATTATTGGGTGCTTTTGACCTTCAGCGATTGCAGCAAATTCCAAACGGCCGCCAACTTTGAGCAAATAAAAGCCATTCGATGAATCCAGAAAGGGGTTTAGACACTTTAAGGCACCTTGGGGAACTTTTTTCTTTAAAGCTCGATTTATATCATCTTGAAAATATTGTTTCTGGATATTAAAAACTATTCGAAGTTGGGCGTTTTCTAATTCTTGAGGCTGCAAAGAGTCAGAATTAATAATATTAGTTCTTGGTAATTGAGCAAAACGAAGCATCCAGGCAACAATACGAATAATTTTTAGATATGAGCTATATTTTTCCATAGATCTTGAATTTCTGAAACTCTGTTGCCAACGAAAACGGATAATGTAGAAGAATGTTGTTTCAACCAGTGAAGAACTATTTGAGAATCTGACCATAAAATTACATCTTTATGAGGTATCGAAAAAAGATTTTTAATTTTAGAGTATAATTTTGCCAATAGTTGCGCCCCACATAATTCGAGTTTCGGTAATGATTTCCTTTTTGTAGGGGCAACTCTAGATTTTGACGTAAAAAGCCGAACAGAAACATATCCTGAGCAAGTTCTAACACGCAAGTAAAAACAGCATCCATAAGCTCGAATTGATGAGTCACAAAAGCCATGAAGTTGTACTGAATAATATTCAGCAGCGAGACAAAAACGAGGAATTTCAAGCGACGTTAAGTTTTTAAGATCAGATACGAAATATTCCCAAGCGGAATGTAGTTCTTGAGGTATAGACTCGTCCCAGCCAATTTTAAGAATCCACAGTTCTTGCATGACGATTTTAGCTTTTATAATAAGCGGAGCCAAAAGTCCTAAGGGATCAAAAAGTGAAGACGAGAGCGACAAAATTGTTCGTTTGGTAATTTTTCCATCAATTTTAACTTTAGGCGAAAACGAAAATACAAAAACATCTTTTTGTTGATCCCAAGTAATACCAAGGGCGCTAGTTATCGCAGAGTCTTCAATATTCAAGTCTTTTATTGTTTTATCATTTTGAAAATCTCTATGATTTGAATGCCACTTATCTAATTGAAAACCACCTCGCATTAGAATTTCGTTTACTTCCTTTTTTATTTGAGCCAATTCTTCTAGTGTGTCTGCGCCACCTAAAAGGTCATCAACATAAAATGAGGACTTTATGGTTTCTGCACCAATCTTGAATTGAGCTACGTATTGATCTGCGAGATAATGCAGACTTTTAATGGCTAAATAAGGTGCTGCTGACATTCCGTAGGTGACTGTATTCAGCTGATATATACGAACTTCTTATTCTTCAGAATTCCTCCACAAAATATATTGATATTTTCGATCATAAGGGTCAATAAGGATTTGACGGTACATTTTTACTATATCAGCTGTAATGGCGAATCGATGAAGGCGAAAACGAAGCAAGATTTTGTAAAGTTCATCTTGAATTGTTGGACCTACCATAAGAATGTCATTGAGTGATTTCTGAGACGACGAGGGACATGAAGCATCAAAAACGACTCTTAGCTTTGTCGAGGTGCTATTGGGCTTGAAAACGCAATGGTGGGGAATGAAATAATGAGGCTCATTTAAGCGAGGACTACAAATTAAACTCATATGACCACAACTTTCATACTCCTTCATAAAAGCGACATATTGTGATTTAAGACTGCTGTCACGAGCAAATCGTCTCTCTTGAGACATTAATCTTCTATAGGCCATATTTCGAGAGAGACCTAAAGTGTCAGAAGAATCTTTAAAGGGTAATTTAACAACAATCCTACCAGAAGATTCACGATAGACAGTATCATTGAAAGATGCTTCACAATCAGATTGTTCTGGGGTTAAATTGTTTGTGTTACATTTAATTTCTTCGATTTCCCATAGACGTTGTAACTTAAGATCAACTTCTTCTTCTATCGACAGCATACAAGAAGAACGAGTATTGGATTGATTTGAGGAATAACGACCTGCTACAATCCATCCGAAAAGTGTTTTGTGTAACTTGGGCAAATTAGGACCAAGCTTGATTTGACCAACTGACAAAATATCGAAGAATGTTTCAGTACCAATAAGTAAGTTGATACGCTTAGTTTTAAAGAACTGCTCATCTGCAAGCTGAGTATTTGGAGGCAAGTTCCATTTTGAGACGTCTAATTCAGAATCAGGTTGATAAGAAATATGTTGTGTAACACAGAACGAGAGCGATGCTTCGAAATCTGTAAATCGAGATTTTACATTAGTAGACGACTTATATTTACTTTTGCTACGAGTATTGCCAATGCTAATAACTTCAGTTGTTTGTTTCTTTCGAGGCAAATGAAGTTTTTGTGAGAACTCACCAGTAATGAAATTCAATTGAGAGCAAGAATCTAATAAGGCGCGTCCCAATTGATAAGAACCAGTAGAGTCACGAACGAGAACCATGGCAGTAGCAAGCAACACTTGTTCTGGCGAAGATTTTTCCATGTGAGTATGGACCGAGGATGGAGATTCAATCAAGGCAGGACAAGAAATTGGTGGTTCAGCAGCCGAGGACGAGGGCCTGGAAGCTGGCTGAGACTGGTGAAGCAAACTATGATGCAAACGAGAACAAAATTTGCACTTGAATGTTGAGGAACAGTTGTTTACTTGATGCCCATTTGACAAACAATTAAGACAAAGTGCTAAGCGTTTAACATTTTCAAAGCGTTGGCTGATATCCATGTCTTTAAAGCAAGAACACCGATGTATAGTGTGATCAGTTTTTGAACAAAGTGCGCATAGACGTTTTGAAACCGAAAATGTGTAACCAGGATTAGAATTTTTATGCTTGGACTTACCCACTTGATTATGTTCGGGTTTACGAGTTGTTTGTGTATGTGTGCTGTCAACCGATTCTAAAAACTGGCATCGTCTTTCAAGAACCTTGGAACAATCATCCCATGATGGCAGTTTGGTAAAGTCCAAAGAATCTTTCCACTTTCTTCTGGTTTCATCATCAATCTTTTCCATTACCACATGAATAAGCATCGAATTTGCAATATCAGTATGAGAACCAAGAGACAATAGAGAGCTATAAAGAGCAGAAACATTATCGACAAGGCTACGTAATTGTGTACAATTGTTCTTGGCCATTGCGGGAAGTTCAAAAAGAGTAGCAATATTTTCCATAAAAATTAGTGAGCTATTGTCGAACCGCGTTTTTAACCTTTCCAGAGCCTTTGGGTAGTTTTCATTAGTAATTTGGAAAGCCTTGACTGTTTCAAGAGCCTGCCCTTGTAGACAGTTGAGCAAATGGTTAAATTTTTCAATATTTGAAAGGCCGAATTCACGATCAATAACTTGGTTAAATGACGTTATACAATTTTTGTACTCACTGTACTTACCACTAAATGTGGGCAATTTGAGCTGAGGAAGTTTATGACTGGCAACAGGGAAACAAATAGTTGAATCGGATACCGTTGTGTTATGTATATCCTCACCAAGCTGAGACTGTATATTTAATTTTGCTGCGATATACAAATCTTAAATTTCGGGCCTACCATTATCATCCGGGTCATATTTTTCAATTTGGGTTTGATACGTCAATATCTGCTTAAAGTATGACTCCAAAATCCCCAAACGGCACTTGAGTTCAGCTGACGAAAGTGTCTTACCTTCACCCCTTCCATTGGCTTGGATTTGATTTTTAATACGGGAAATACTTTTCTTTGTATTAGCCCGTTGCTGTTTAACTTCCTCCAACGTCATAGCTATTTTTTTTCAAATTTGAAGAACTAGTGTTGGACACGGTATGAACGACAAACAATTTTGGCGAAGAAAATAAAAAGCGAGCTTGGTTTATTTAAATATTTTTTTTTTTTTTACTTTTTTTTTTAATATTTAGAACAACAAAATTTTGGTATACAGAAATTTTCTCACTATTTACTGAAACCAAATAGAAGCACAAGCCAGTTAATGTACATGTACAAATTGTGAATAAAGTTTAGTGTCACTTTATAATTTTGTTTTTAAAACCTTTTTTTTTGGTTGCACTTGATGAGCTCAACAGTTTTTATTTGTTTATGTGTTAATTTCTTTTAATACAAGCTTTGCCAAAATAATTGTACAAAATGCTTTTGATGCACCACACTTTTTGAGTTTTTAAGTTTTTTATCTGCTCCAAACAATTATTTAGATTTTTTTTTAATAATAATGTCTAATTTTTTTAAATGTTTTTTCACTTCACGACACGACCGTACACTTTATTTGGTAAAAAAATGTACTTCCACGAAAGTCTTTGAAGTTTACACGGACCGCACAACAACAAATTTTTGAAACACGTTAGAAAAATCACTTGCCCCCTTATTCGAATTCAATATTAACAATAATTTCTTTATTACAAATTCATTACCTTATACCTGTTACAAAATTATGTATTTACGAAGGGCCACACTGTTGTTGTTGTTTTATTTGTTTCTCACTTCCAATGTACCAAGTCAAATTATATTTTTATCGTATGTATGCAACAACAAAATACAATGCATTCTTGTTGACAACAACACAACACTAGTTTAAAATATTTAAGTGAGAAACAAATACATAACTAACGGTTGATTGCTAAAATAAGTTACAGTGGTTAGTGTATACAAAATTTATGACAAATTACAGTGGTAACAGTGGGCCAAAAATATGTTTTAAATTAAATACAATTTATATTAAGAATAAAAGCAAATTACAGAAAAACAAAATTATACAGTTTAGTATAGATATATTATACGGTGACCTAACAGTGGTCGTGGGTTTTTGCTCATATCTCAGTTGTTTATGTACCGATGTTTCTGATTTTCAATACCGATCTACTCCCGAATATTTCTGATATTTTAGTATCTTACACACGGACAGACTGACAGGGCTTAATCGACTCCCCTATTCATAAGCTTTCAGAAAATATATACTTTATGGGGTCGGAAATGAAAATTGTAGAAATTTCACACGGAATGACAAACCTATATATACCCTTTTTCACTGTGTGAAGGGTATAATAACATCCCATTGTAAAAAAATTAATTTACGTATATAGTTTAATTAAAACAAGTAAGAGCACTATATTCGGCTGTGCCGAATCTTTTATACCCACCACCAATTTTGTGTACATTTAAAGCACAATATTTATTATTTTGTTAATCGCTATAGAATAATCTCTTTATAATAAAATATTGTTGCGATTTTACGTAAAACAGAAAAAAAAAAATAAAATTCAAACTTTTAAAAATCCCCAATTATTAGTAGTAAAATAAAAACTTTAATCCTTTTCACATCACATACTGAAAACCCTAACTTGTATTTATAGTTCTACATCCTACATACATATACATCACAGGAGAATTCTATATAGTGAGAGTTAATGAGCAACTTGCAAATTTTTGTACTTGGGTTTTGGTTTTATAATTTTTGTTTGTTTTTAGCTGCCAGTTAAATTGAGTCAAATGAATCGGTTTTAAAATAATGTTAATCCCGTTGAAATTAGTTTGTACACAAGGGCAAGTATGTAACTAAAATAAAGAAATACGCTTTTTCTATCATTCATTTATTAATATAAAGCCGAAAAGATCAGTTGTCTACCTATTTACATAGATCAGTGGAAATATTAAGTGGATAGAAAAATTAAAAATTAAAACCAAATTAAATTAAAGTGAAAAGCTTCAAAAGTTAAATTTAAATCTCACCACTCTTGAAACTTATTAACAGGAAAGGTAAATGTAATTATTAATTTAAATAAGCATTTGAAAAAAAAATGTTCCATATATTCTCCTAGAAATTTGGTGAAAGTCACCACATGGTTCCAATTCATTCTCCCTAACCTTTCAATGAAAATTACCGGATTTAGTGTATATTGCAAATCAAGAAGGGACACTAAACTTACAACCCAACGTTTCTTTACAAAATTACTTGAAGGTGTTCATAAAGTGATATCATCATTACCCTACTTGATGAAGAAAGTTCTGTCAGGGTAACGAATCCATGTGATCCTGGCCTCGTAGCCAGAAATCATACTAAAGGCTAACTAAAACGAAATATGACGTAACTATTTAAATATTAAAAATTTTTCTTAAAACATTTAAAAGAAAAAAACTAATGTGTCTTATAAACTTATTTCTTATTTAACCTATATATAATAATTTTCGTTTATTTTGCTTTAACGTAATATCGTGAATTAAAACTTAAATATATACAAAAAGTGAATATTAAATTAAATTGAAAATTATATATGGTATAAAATTGAAAATGGGTAAAGACCTTTATCCTAAATAAATTAATTAAAATCTGAAATAAAAAAAAAAATTAAAACAAAAACATTAATTTATATCCTCAAAGTTAGTCCATAGTTTTCAACTTATTTAATTTTCTACATTAACAATGACACACTATTAATAATTTATATTTTCTTGTAAAAAAAAAAAAAATTTAAATTGAATTAAATTAAATTAAATTTCATAAATTACAAAAAGCAAAAAATGTAGAAGAGTAGAAAAAGAAATTAAATTTATATCTAGTTTTTTTTAAAAAAAAAAAGATAAAAAAAAAAACAAAAAAAAATCTTGTTCGATAACCCTAACATTTTATTCTTTATTTTTTTTGTTTTGTATAAATATGTATCTTAAGTAGAGAGTAATACAACTATTTTTTAAATATAAGATTCTTTCCAAATATAGAAATTTTCGTTCCATTCCTGTGCTGGGCCCAACTAAGGAACTGAGCAGCTGTTAAACAACAACACGATTTCTGTAAGTTACCTTTTTCGTTAATTATCAATGATAATTTATTATTCTCTGCTTTGATATTATAAATCATATTTCTTCAATTCATTCGTTCCAAATTATCAATAATATAAAAACAAATAATGTAAATTTCTTCTTCGGTATTTCCTTTCTCACTTACATATATTCGCGGTTGTAAAATTTTACTTCTCAATGTGAGAATTGATCTCTTCTTTTGTTTTTGTTTTGTTTTATGAATTACTTTAATAAACAATAGTATTTTTATTTTTATTTTTTTTCTCTTACATTCTTTACAAACGTTTATATACATATATATATGTACATATATAGATATATAATTTTTTTATACTATTTAATTTTTTTTCCAGTTTCTATTTTAAGTACTCATATTTAGTTTATAAATAAAAATGTTACGTTTGAGATTGTTAAGAATGAATCTTTAAATTTTTTGTGTTATTTTCTTGGGAATGACAGGTTTTGGAGATCATAATGTAGGGTAATGTAAGTCTGATTATAAAAAAAGGGACAATCAGGAAAATGACATGGTACTTTGATTGTCATTGGCGTATTTATTTTCGTGAAGGGAGGGAACAATTGTACCTCGATGACATTACATCTTGTCATATATATTACTCTGTTGCATATATTAATACAAGTATATTTTATTCTACTTCTGGTTTCTGTACGTGGCATGAAAGTAGAATTTTATATGTTTACGCGCCTAGAAATTCGGGTCAAAAATCACACAACCAGTATTCCAACAGCTAGCTGGGAAAACAATACCTTTCATGTCCTTTGACTACGTTTCTTTAGGGATTATTTTGGCTTTCATATAAAATTAAGTTTGTTTTGTTTTATAATCTAGGCGGCGCGTAACATATATGGCGCCCAACGTAAATGCTGCCCGATTTATGGACAGTTTATTACAATTGTATGTAATAGAGAAAAATGAGTTTAAAACACTAATTGGGTTAAAAATTTTATTACTTGCATTGTAACTGTTTAGATTTGTATAAGACCTAGTAATAAAATATAATCGACATTTTAAATCTAGAAGCGATACACTAAATTTTTGCTTGTAATAGTTTCAACCAGATATTATTATTAGGTTCTTTAAAAGTCCAAAATTTTGGAAGAAGATTTCGGATTTTGAAGCGTTAAAGTTCCTTTATATAGCTGTGAACTGCACTGCGATGGAAGCTTATAAAAAGTTGCGGAATTTCATTATATTCTCAGCCAAACATCTAAGTGTTTTGACGATATATTAGCCATTTAATTTAAAAATTTTCTTTGTACTTCTAGATTTCTTCATTACGTTTATATGAATTTGTCATTCCCAAGAAAAGAAACAATATATGATATTTTATTTAATAAATTATAAAATTTTTGCGTTAGTCTATATATGTATACATATACACATATATACATATATACATATAGACATACATATATAAACAAACAAAAAAAAAATAAATTTAATTCCATTACCCTCTTGATTTTCATCTGATTTAATTTAACATTATCAAAAATAAAAAGAAAAAAAAAATTTTTTTTCTATATTACTCATAAAATTTTATATTGGTGTATGAAGTTGGTTCGTTATGAACACACGCTCCCAGGGCAACAATTCTAGAGGTCGTGGTAAAAGTTCCTCCTCTTCAGGGAATAATATTTCTATTGAAATACAGGATCGCCCAAACACTTCTAGACCCCGTATTGTGCATTCGCGTGTGGTGAAAAATTCACAAAAAACGTTACAAAAAGCAACACAACAAGTGCCCCGTACACAAAGTTGCACTAATTTACCTTTAGATATAGAAATTCAAAATATTCCTAGAATGAGCGATCCAAATTTACTACTACCAGGTATCGCTCCTACAGAAGCACAAAATTCTGGTAACAATCCTATTGTTGACAGGACTAATAATCAATCTGGTGATAATGGTCCTAATCATAGCACAACTACTCCTTTTGAAACATTAATCTCTATTATGGAACAATCTATGCAAAATACCCGAGAAGAATTTCAAAGAGAACTTTCTTCTATTAGGGACAGTATTTCTGAATTAGGTAGTGCGAGCGGTACTAGCTTTCATAGACTGAATAATAATCCTTCTAATAGAGACCATACTAACGGTCATAATTCGAGTTTTAACAGGCCTTTAGAAATAAACTCCGTATTCAACGATTCAAATATAAAATTGGAAAAATGGAAAATTTCCTTTGACGGTACAGGATCGGTGTCAGATTTTCTGTTTAAGGTAGAGACGTTAAGTAGACGTACAAGATGTTCGTTCGAACATCTTTTGTCTAATTTTCACGTTCTTTTGGAAGGAAAGGCTGAACAGTGGTACTGGCTGTTCATGAAACATAATGAAACTGTAACATATCCAGTGATTCGCCAGGCACTTACTAAAGAATTTGGTTATATCGAATCTGAGCACGATATTATCTTAAAAATTTCCTTGCGTAAGCAACAATTTAAAGAAACCTACGACGATTTTCATACAACATTAGTCTCCATGAATTCTAGACTACAAAATCCGTTACCAGATTTGACCATGATTGACATTATTAAGCGAAATTTACAATCTAATTTACGATTTCTTTTATTCAGTTCGGAAGCTAGAACACTTAACGACTTTAGAGACGTTGCTCGCAAAGCTGAAAGAGTTCTTCGAGATAGTAAATCTACAACATCAAACCTTAGCCAAACGCGGAACGTCAGTGAACTTGAAGTTTCGAGCAATGATACTAACTATGCCGAGTTATCTGATCCACAACTAGATGCTTTGCATATTGCCCAAAATAGTGTTAGACATGACTATTCAAATATAAAGTGCTGGAATTGCCTATCACATGGACATTCTTATATTTACTGCGGCAAGGAAATTACCGAACGTTTTTGTTTTAAGTGCGGTAAAAAAGGAGTGCTAACTCCTTCATGTCCAAATAGGCACTTTTTTCAGGAAAACAGGAAAACGGGCGAAATGGCTACCGGGGACTTTCGTCCATTCCCAAAAACCCCGAGTTCAAATTAGAACATATTTTGGTAAATTCAGGTAATATTTCGAGTCATTATAAAGACATAAATAGTTTTCATTTATCTAAACCCACTGCTAATTTTAAAGATGTATCCACACAAACTGAATCAAGCGTCAGTTTCACAAATAAAAATTTTTGTAATAATTTATCACGTAAAAAGCCTTACACGTTTAATAGGAAGCTATCGTATAAAATAATTAAATGCCGACAACGTTTTAAAATTCGAAAATATTTTCGAAAATTATTAGAGTCTTCTATCATACATGATATGGATGACCGCCCCTTTGTCAAAGTATTAGTTCATGATGACTCATTAGTAGGTCTACTTGATTCAGGAGCTAATGTCTCTGTCTTAGGGCATAATTGTTTAAAATTTTTGCAGCGCAATAATATTGAACACACCACTATTAAATTGTCTTTAGCAGTAGCTAATGGAGAAAAACAAAATGTAATAGGATTCTGCACTATACCTGTATGTTTCAAAAATGTCACAAAGGATATTTTGTTTTACTTAGTTCCTTCACTTAGCCAAGATGCTTATTTTAGCACAAATTTTTGGCGTGAGTTTGCAATTGCTCCAGATATTATTCCTTCCGTGTCCTCATTGCAAATCAATTCTTCAGCAAACGCCCATGAAAAAACAAAATTCCATGAACTTTCACCAGAGCAAAAACTTGTGTTAGAAAAAACTATATTAGAGTTTCCGTCATTTGAGAAACAAGGATTAGGTTGTACGGACCTGTTAGAGCACAAGATAGATACGGGTAATGCAACTCCTATCAAATGTAGACACTACCCATTATCACCTCCTCGCCAAGAAGAAGCATACAGGGAAATCGACCGTCTGTTACGTATGGGAGTAATCGAAGAATCTAACTCGCCTTGGTGTTCACCAGTGGTATTAGTTCGAAAACCAGGCAAAGTTCGCCTTTGTATAGACTCGCGAAAGTTGAATGCCGTTACGAAAAAATATTCGTACCCTCTCCCCCATATAAATGGGTTACTTAGTAGACTAAAAGACACCTTTTTTATCACAGGCTTAGATTTAAAAGACGCATTCTTACAAATTCGATTGACGCAGGACTCAAAGGAAAAAACTGCTTTTGTGGTTCCGGGTAAGCCTCTTTTTCATTTTAAGTATATGCCATTTGGTTTGTGCAATGGTCCCCAAACTATGAGCCGGCTAATGGATAAAGTCATACCCTCTCGTTTGCGTGAAAATGTATTTATCTATTTGGATGACCTGCTTTTATGTAGCCCGGATTTTAACTCTCATATGGCCCTTCTAAATGAGGTAGCTAACTGCCTTAGAGCTGCAAAGCTTACAATAAACATTGAGAAAAGTAAATTTTGCCAACGGGAGATCCGTTATTTAGGATATATTGTGGGAAACGGGACATTAAAAGTAGATCCCGATAAAGTAGAGGCAATAGCCAACTTTAGCATACCGAAAACACCGAAGCAAGTTCGTTGATTTATTGGAATGGCAAATTGGTATCGGGGGTTTATCAATAACTTTGCAGACCTTGCTGGACCCCTTACAGATTGTTTGAAAAAAACGAATAAACCATTTTCTTTGAGCGAAAACGCAGTTTTATCTTTCGAAAAGTTAAAAACTGCATTATCTTCTGCACCAGTATTGGCCCAACCAAAATTTGATCGCGAATTTATTATTCAGTGCGATGCTTCAAAGATTGGAGTTGGTGGCGTTTTGTGTCAATGTGATGATGACGGTAATGAACATCCGATCGCCTTCGTTTCGCAGAAACTCAATAAATCTCAGAGAAACTACACAGTGACAGAGCTCGAATGCATGGCCGCGGTCGTTTGTGTAAACAGGTTTAGACCTTATATTGAAGGATTGCCTTTTAAAATAATCACTGACCATTCGTCATTAAAATGGTTAATGTCTCAAAAAGATTTAAGCGGCAGATTAGCACGATGGAGCCTAAAGTTGCAAAGATTTGATTTCCGAATTGACCATAGAAAAGGCTCTTTGAATGTTGTACCAGATTGCCTATCACGTATGGAGGTAGAACAAATATCCCGATCAGATTTTCCTATGGAAATTGATCTAAACTCACCAGAATTTGAAAACGTAGAATATTGTACTCTTAGAAAATCAGTTTCTGAGAAAGGTAAATTATTACCTGACTTAATTATTTCTAACAACCTGGTTTATAAACGAGTTAACTTTTCGAAAAAGTCTGAGAACGAAGACGAAAATTTATGGCGGCTATGGGTCCCAAGTTCGTTATCTAAAATTATAATTAGAGCTGCACATGACTCAATTTTCGCTTGCCATGGCGGAATTAGCAAAACATTAGCCAGAATTAGACAAAAGTATTTTTGGCCTTCATTGGTAACTGATGTTAAAAGTTATGTGAAAGATTGCGAAAAATGTAAACTAATGAAATCTTCAAACCAAATTACAAAACCGCTTATGGGTGAACAATTTCTTACTAATAGACCTTTCGAAAGGCTCTATTGTGATTTCTTGGGTCCGTATCCTGTCACAAAAGTAAAAAACTCTATTATTTTCATCTGTTTAGATCACTTAACAAAGTTTGTATTTTTAAAAGCTCTAAAATCGGCAACATCGGCTAGTGTAATCTTATACTTGCAAACTGAGATTTTTCCAACCTTTGGTGTACCCAGATATATACACAGCGATAATGCTAAACAGTTTGTGTCCCATGAAATGATAGAATTTTATAAGCTGTATGAGATTAATCATATTAGAACTGGATTTTATGCTCCCCATTCAAATGCATCAGAGCGGGCAAATCGCGAAATCATTACAAAAATAAGATGTTTTTTAGAGAATCATAAAGACCATAGCCACTGGGACCGGTACATACCCCAAATATTATCCATACTTAGAAGTGATTATCACTCCTCTATAAAATGTAGCCCATATTATGCCACATTTGGGCAGAATATGATACAGCACGGTTCAGCCTATAAAATTTTGGAAAAATTAAAATGTTTGGCTGGTGAAGATGTGCAAATTTCCTCGAACGTAGACAAGTTACAAAAGTTAAGAGCTAAAATTCGGGAAAATTTAACCAAAGCTCACGAACGAGCTACAAAAACATATAATTTACGATCCCGTAAAAAACAAGAAAAGCAAATCGTTTTTAGAAAAAACCATTCACTAAGTAACATGTCAAAAGCTATAAACAAAAAGTTTATGCCAAAATACATAAAATGCAAAATACGTAAGAAAATTGGTAATAACCTCTATGATATAGAAGATCTTAAAGGGGTTTATATTGGCAGGTATCAGACATCAGATCTTAAACCGTAAACTTTTACCCGGCTTATCGTGGGTCGTGCCACACGTTACTGTTATTTTTACTTCCACATGTGAATGGCTATCAGGCAGTTTTGTATACATACTTGATATATATATAGAAAATCGCTCCTGTTTGTCATTCGATATTGAATCTCGGGACAAAGCAGGTTTGTTGCGATTTTACGTAAAACAGAAAAAAAAAAATAAAATTCAAACTTTTAAAAATCCCCAATTATTAGTAGTAAAATAAAAACTTTAATCCTTTTCACATCACATACTGAAAACCCTAACTTGTATTTATAGTTCTACATCCTACATACATATACATCACAGGAGAATTCTATATAGTGAGAGTTAATGAGCAACTTGCAAATTTTTGTACTTGGGTTTTGGTTTTATAATTTTTGTTTGTTTTTAGCTGCCAGTTAAATTGAGTCAAATGAATCGGTTTTAAAAGAATGTTAATCCCGTTGAAATTAGTTTGTACACAAGGGCAAGTATGTAACTAAAATAAAGAAATACGCTTTTTCTATCATTCATTTATTAATATAAAGCCGAAAAGATCAGTTGTCTACCTATTTACATAGATCAGTGGAAATATTAAGTGGATAGAAAAATTAAAAATTAAAACCAAATTAAATTAAAGTGAAAAGCTTCAAAAGTTAAATTTAAATCTCACCACTCTTGAAACTTATTAACAGGAAAGGTAAATGTAATTATTAATTTAAATAAGCATTTGAAAAAAAAATGTTCCATATATTCTCCTAGAAATTTGGTGAAAGTCACCACATGGTTCCAATTCATTCTCCCTAACCTTTCAATGAAAATTACCGGATTTAGTGTATATTGCAAATCAAGAAGGGACACTAAACTTACAACCCAACGTTTCTTTACAAAATTACTTGAAGGTGTTCATAAAGTGATATCATCATTACCCTACTTGATGAAGAAAGTTCTGTCAGGGTAACGAATCCATGTGATCCTGGCCTCGTAGCCAGAAATCATACTAAAGGCTAACTAAAACGAAATATGACGTAACTATTTAAATATTAAAAATTTTTCTTAAAACATTTAAAAGAAAAAAACTAATGTGTCTTATAAACTTATTTCTTATTTAACCTATATATAATAATTTTCGTTTATTTTGCTTTAACGTAATATCGTGAATTAAAACTTAAATATATACAAAAAGTGAATATTAAATTAAATTGAAAATTATATATGGTATAAAATTGAAAATGGGTAAAGACCTTTATCCTAAATAAATTAATTAAAATCTGAAATAAAAAAAAAAAATTAAAACAAAAACATTAATTTATATCCTCAAAGTTAGTCCATAGTTTTCAACTTATTTAATTTTCTACATTAACAATGACACACTATTAATAATTTATATTTTCTTGTAAAAAAAAAAAAAATTTAAATTGAATTAAATTAAATTAAATTTCATAAATTACAAAAAGCAAAAAATGTAGAAGAGTAGAAAAAGAAATTAAATTTATATCTAGTTTTTTTAAAAAAAAAAAAGATAAAAAAAAAAAACAAAAAAAAATCTTGTTCGATAACCCTAACATTTTATTCTTTATTTTTTTTGTTTTGTATAAATATGTATCTTAAGTAGAGAGTAATACAACTATTTTTTAAATATAAGATTCTTTCCAAATATAGAAATTTTCGTTCCATTCCTGTGCTGGGCCCAACTAAGGAACTGAGCAGCTGTTAAACAACAACACGATTTCTGTAAGTTACCTTTTTCGTTAATTATCAATGATAATTTATTATTCTCTGCTTTGATATTATAAATCATATTTCTTCAATTCATTCGTTCCAAATTATCAATAATATAAAAACAAATAATGTAAATTTCTTCTTCGGTATTTCCTTTCTCACTTACATATATTCGCGGTTGTAAAATTTTACTTCTCAATGTGAGAATTGATCTCTTCTTTTGTTTTTGTTTTGTTTTATGAATTACTTTAATAAACAATAGTATTTTTATTTTTATTTTTTTTCTCTTACATTCTTTACAAACGTTTATATACGTATATATATGTACATATATAGATATATAATTTTTTTATACTATTTAATTTTTTTTCCAGTTTCTATTTTAAGTACTCATATTTAGTTTATAAATAAAAATGTTACGTTTGAGATTGTTAAGAATGAATCTTTAAATTTTTTGTGTTATTTTCTTGGGAATGACAGGTTTTGGAGATCATAATGTAGGGTAATGTTAGTCTGATTATAAAAAAAGGGACAATCAGGAAAATAACATGGTACTTTGATTGTCATTGGCGTATTTATTTTCGTGAAGGGAGGGTTGTACCTCGATGACATTACATCTTGTCATATATATTACTCTGTTGCATATATTAATACAAGTATATTTTATTCTACTTCTGGTTTCTGTACGTGGCATGAAAGTAGAATTTTATATGTTTACGCGCCTAGAAATTCGGGTCAAGAATCACACAACCAGTATTCCAACAGCTAGCTGGGAAAACAATACCTTTCATGTCCTTTGACTACGTTTCTTTAGGGATTATTTTGGCTTTCATATAAAATTAAGTTTGTTTTGTTTTATAATCTAGGCGGCGCGTAACAATATGTATCACTTTCTTTGTAGAGGGTGGTTAAATTTTAAGGGCCCATGTTTAAGATGAACCACATCTAAACTTCAAATTTTTTTTTTGTATTTCATTTGACATTTCTCAATCTCAGACTAACTCAATTTGAACCGTGGAAAGATACGCAATCGAGCAACGCTTTTAAATATTAAAGATTTTTATAAAAATGGGCGTTTAAATCAAAATGCATTTTGTGCACTTCGTAATTCTTTTGGTCAACATAATCGTTCGAATTCGTCCACAATCGTGAGAATTGTAACAAAAATTTAAATGTCTGCAAAGCAGGTCTGTATGAAATGTGAAAACATCTGTGAATGCCATCTTAGTTCGTTGAATGGGAAACATTGCTGTTTTTCACGATAACGTGGCAAAAGAGCAAGCAACCTTGACTCATCATCGTGCCCAACAATCGAGCATCAACAGTGTCATTGAAAATTTGGACTATCGGATCGTGGTGTGCCGCCTAGGTTGGGGGGCCATTTGGCCGATATTTTGTTCCATACATAATTGAAGCATACAAATATTATCATTATAAAAATAAATGATAATAATTTCATAATAATTTTATTCAAAATCAACATAGTCCCTTAAAATAAAACCACCCATTATAACTTCGGTATGCTAGTAAAATGTTTTCGTAAATTTAGTCTTTTAATGAAAGTGGCCGTTAAAATACGCGTGTCAATAAAGTTTCTGCTAATAAACATAACTTAGATATTTCAATATAGTCCTTTAGTATTCCAAAAAATTTATTCATAGAGAATTTACATGAATTTAAGAGGAAGAAACTGAATTTAAGGTTAAATTTTAAGGGCCACAGGGTGATTTAAAATATACATTCTCTGCATTTTTCTAAAACGGGAAATTTATTAGTAAGATTTTGATTTTTAAACTTCTATAACATTTTGCTTTTAAAAGATTTTCAAACGAAATAAGTTTTGTATAATTTTAAAATTTGTTAGCCATTAGTACATGAAAATAAATTGTTTATAATGTTTAGAGATAATTTTTTTTGACTTAGGTCAAAATTTTCCTAAATTCCCATTTTTAATAGAGCATAACTTCAGGAGAACATAAGCATAAGTTGTTAGCATGCCATCTAGTAGTTGCTAGTAGATTCATCTATCTTATCATCTTTATCTTATATTTAGCTACAGTACAATAAATGGCGCAGTGTAACATGAATAAATGCTAATATATATGACCAATATATTCTTGTGTGCGCGGCACATCTATTTTCCGTTATAACGAAGACTTTGACCAAAAAGCCATGTTTGCAAAATTTCAGAATCGTACATATAGTTTTGTCAGTTTTATTACGTTTTAAATTCGAAATATACACTGTGCGGTATAAATTTTCGTACATTTTTATCTATAACTCTTTTCCTAATTCATAGATTTAAGCGATTTTCAGGGAAAAATATTCTTTTGACTCGATAAATATATATTCGAAGTTTCATGACTACGTTTTTGCGTCTGGACACAATTCAAAAGTGAAAGTGGGCGTTATAGTAGGCGTGTCAAAGTTGTTTTTGCTTATGAGTACAACTTAGGTGTTTCAATATAGTCCTTTATTATTCCAAAATCTTTATTAATAGAGAAATTATATGAATTTTAGGTAAAACGTTATATGGGAGGTGGGCGTAAAAGTGGGCGTGGTACCTTAATTTTTTGGCATAGTAATGAAATTGCCTAGGGGGATAGACGTAGCAAAATTTATCATCATACCTCTAATTTTGTCGGTTTTATGAGCTTTTAAATTTCATTAACGGTAGATAACGTGAAAAGTGGACGTTATAGTAAGCGTGTCAAAGTTATTTTTGCGAATGAGTACAATTGAGGTGTTTCAAGATAGGCCTTTATTATTCCAAAATCTTTATTAATAGAGAAATTATATGAATTTTAGTTAAAACGTTATATGGGAGGTGGACGTAAAAGTGGGCGTGGCACATTGATTTGCCGTTACAAGAAAGCGTGTCACCAAAAAGCAAAGTGTGCAAAATTTCAGAGTCGTACATCCAATTTTGTTGCTTTTATGACGTTTTTGTTTTTAAATATACCGAAAAATACACTGTGCGGTATAAATTTTCGTACATTTTGATCGATAACTCCTCTCCTAATGCATAGATTTAGACAATTTTCGGGGAAAAATATTGCCTTTACCCAGGAAATATATATTCGAAGTTTCATGAGTCTACGTTAAGGCGTTTGGACACAATTCCATTTTATTCGATGTTCGAAGGACACGGTTTTTTCGACCTACTCTTGCTTTTCGAGCTATAACTCTCTTCCTAATATTCCGATTTAGCCCATTTTCAATACCAAACAAACCTTGTCTATAAGAAAGATTCTGGCAAAATTTGAGCCCCCTAGCTTTTTCGGTGCGACCTCTATCGTGCTTTTAACAGACGGACATAGCTAGATCGTCATAAAATCAAACCACGATTTAGAATATATATACTTTATGGGGTCTAAAATGGATATTTCGATTTGTTACAAACGGAATGACAAAATGAATATACCCCCACCATTTTTTTGGTGGCGGGTATAAAAGAGAAAAAGTAAAGAGTAATAGAGCATACATTATTGAAATTTAAAATATATAATTGGGTGATTCACAAGGTGTCTTATCATGTCATATTGTCCTAAAATTTTACAATGGTTTAAAAATGTTGTTGCTTTTCAAACAAAGTGTCTTATAATAATAGAACTTTGTACGCTATGTTTATTGTGATGTCGTATTTAATAAGCAGAGACCTGTGCTAAACGGCTAAGCCAAGCCGCAACGGTTTTTGTAAGCTGTCGCCGTTCATTGTATAATTTTATCGGGCCGATATCCAAATTTGAGCGCAGTTGCTAATTTTTGATAACAAATCACTGGTGGCGTCAAATAAGATCGGCTAAGGACTCTGCTGTTTTTGTATTAGGGATGGGCAAATTGTAAAATCTATCGATATTTATTATATCGATATTTTATTTTACTATCGATATTTATTAATTTAAAATATCGATATATCGACTGAAACATATTTGCCTAGTTATTGTTGAAATGATTTACATTTGAAAATTAAATACACCCACTTATGTACATACAAACAAAAATAGATGTATATTAGGCTTCGTAGTAACTTTTTATTCCAATTTTTATAATAAATAAACTAGATATTTTAATATATATTAATAGTATAAATGCTTGCTCTTATGAGTGAGCTTATGAAAACGAAAATTGGAAAAAAAAATTACCATTAAGGATAAGATCAGTTATATGACTAGATCAAACATAAAAACAAAAAATAAACCAAAAATTCATTAGACAATCTTAAGTTTTAAAGTCAACAATTGATGTATTGTTTACACCAAATCTATAAAATAAATTCTGAAAAAATATTTACGATTAAGGATGAGATCAATTATATGTCTAGATCAAACAAAAAAACACAAAATAGACCAAAACTTAAACAGAAAATCTTAAGTTTAAAGTTAACAATTGAGGTATTGTTTACATCAAATCTATAAAACGAGTTCTGAAAAAAATAAAATGTTATCACATGAGAAACAACAACCTCAATTTAAAATATTTACATGTATATATGTTTACTCGAACCAGTAATCATCAGATAGGGACATCAGAAGCACTATTTGTCTTATATGCTCTCCTGTCAATCTGCTTCTATTATCTGGTACTGATAAATTAACAGCTGAAGCAACTCTTTCGGATGATATTGAAGAAGTCTTTGCTGCTGTACCTTCTTTTGGAAAACTTTTAAAAATTTCGGCTCCGATATTAGTAAATAAATATCGATGTATCGATATTGAGGTATTTAAAATATCGGTGATTAATATCGAAATTTTTTAAACTAAATATCGATATATTGATATATCGATATATTTTGCCCAACAAAATTTAATTTATTTACTTGAGTTTGCCATTACAAAATCTAAAATATACTTTTCGCACAAACTGGCTATTATTTTGTTTTTTTTGCTTGTTTTTGGCATAAAGAAAGAAAATATTTATTTTTATAATTGCTTTACATCAGCTGATTTAAATTAAAAATAACACACTTAATTATGAGGGGTTGTTCACAATAGTCTTAATTTTTCATGCTATTATAATAGGACATATGACTTTATGACACTACTGTGAATCCCCCAAATATGTATTAATGTATACTAGGTACTCAATGGGAAAAATACATAAAAATAGATATGTATTTAGTTTAGTTTTTTTTCATAGTGCATCGTATTTTGCTAGTCATGATATTTCATATACTACTCATATTGACCATGGAACATTGAAATGTTAAAAAAAAAAAAAATTCAGCAAACGATTTAATGGTATCGAACTGCGTACCACCAGCTTCATAGTTCAGTGGTGTACCCACTACACTACCATCCTATGAATATTTTTACAACTTAAATATGCAAAAGTACTTGCAACCTATATGAGGTGCATCTATATATATAAAAGTGAAACTCTGTGTGTGTGTGTGTGTGTGTTAGCTATAGACTCCGAAACTGTAAAACCGATCGGACTCAAACTTTGGCAAGTTGTTGTACACAAACCAGGGAGTGTTTATGGGTGGAAAAAAGTGGGCGGGGCCACGCCCATAAAAATTAGTTATCAGTTTTAGCTACTTGCACATGACCGATTTTTCTGAAACTTTGCACACATATCGAGCTGTCATGACTAAATAATTTCGTAATAAAAAAAGTGGGCGGGGCCACGCCCCTAAAAAAGTTTTAATTTTGAGGTACTTGCACTGGACCGATTTTTCTGAAACTTTGCACATATACTAAGCTGTCATAACCATATAATTTCGTGATTAGAAAAGTGGGCAGGGCCACGCCCATAAAAAAAGGTTATCATTTTGAGGTACTTGCACCGGACCGATTTTTCTGAAACTTTTCACACATATCGAGCTGTCATGACTAAATAATTTCGTGATTAGAAAAGTGGGTAGTGCCACGCCCATAAAAAAAAGGTATCATTTTGAGGTACTTGCACTGGACCGATTATTCTGAAACTTTGCACACATATTGAGCTGTTATGACTTTACAATTTCGTGATTAGAAAAGTGGGCAGGGCCACGCGCATAAAAAAATATAATATTGAGGTACTTGCACTGGTCCAATTCTTCTGAAACTTTGCGGACATATTGAGCTGGTATGACTTTACAATTTCGTGATTAAAAAAGTGGGCAATGCCACGCCCATAAAAAAAATTATAATTTTTAGGTTTTTGCACTTGATATTCAATTAAAATTCAGAACGCATTTCGATTCATTAAGGGGCGTAGCAACGCGCGCCGGGTTTGGCTAGTAAAAAATAAAAAACATATACATACATACATACATACTATTTAAGTATTAGCAATATGTATGAATGAATATTCGTATGTAGGTTTTTTACACACACACACACTACGTTGAATCAAAGTTATAGCTGTTATCTCTAGCAGCGAAAGTCGTGGTGACATTTTGTTTTCTTTAAATATTGTGAGCAGAGTTACCAGAGGAAGATTGAAAAATATTGTGAGCAGAGTTACCAGAGGAAGATTGAAAAAAGCTATTATTTTCCTTAAGAGTTATTACATTCAGCATAAGGTATTGCATTTAAAATTATTTCTTAATGGAAATTAATAACTGTAATTTATATGGACATTTGTATGAATGTATCTAGGTATTTATGTGAAAAAAAAAATTAATTTTTACACAACAACGAATTTGAAGTTTATTGATGTAACCGCTAATATCCCAACGGCATGTAATTTCTTGCATTTGTTTGCAAGTTTAATTAATAAAATTAAGAATAATTAAAGGTGTAGTCATGCAATAACAATAGTTTGTATCACCATTCATCTCATTTGAAATACGTACATACTTAAAAAACATACATATATAAAAATAACAGTTTAATTAAAAAAAAAGAAGTAAAGAGTAATAGAGCATACATTATTGAAATTTAAAATATATAATATGTATTAATGTATACTAGGTACTTAATGGGAAAAATACATAAAAATAGATATATGTATTAAATATGTATTAATGTATGTATACTAGGTACTCAATGGGAAAAATATATAAAAATAGATATGTATTTAGTTTAGTTTTTTTTTTTCATAGTGCATCGTATTTTGCTAGTCATAATATTTCATATACTACTCATATTGACCATGGAACATTGAAATGTTAAAAAAAAAATTCAGCAAACAACACTTTAATGGTATCGAACTGCGTACCACCAGCTTCATAGTTCAGTGGTGTACCCACTACACTACCATCCTATGAATATTCTTACAACTTAAATATGCAAAAGTACTTGCAACCTATATGAGGTGCATAAAAAATAAAAAAAATATACATACATACATACTATTTAAGTATTCAGTCATCGATTATCACTCGTCGAGTACAGACGTAATTTTCTGACTACGCTTTCATTGGTTTTTTATTTGTGGGATAACGGTATATAGTTATTTTGATTTTTTCTTTGACTCTATTTCGTTTGCGGGTTTTTTATTTTGTCGTTGTATTGCAAGCCGGAAAAAACAGTTATCTATAGTAAATAGAAAGAAAAAAAATTAAAATGGCCCCCGGGCCGCCGATAATTTCATCAAATAGGTTTGCCTTTCTAGGTGACTTTTTTGATCAACCTCAGCTTCCAACACCCAAGTCTACTACATCATTTAGCGATCCAAAATATCTAACTATATCATCTAAAAACAATGAATTAAGGAAACTTAGTCCTTTTATTATTCAACGGGGATTAAATGCAATTTCAACACTAATTGATTCTATTAGTCAACTAAGAGATGGTAATCTTCTGATTTTAGTGCGTAATCAAGTCATTGCTAACAAATTTTTAAAATCTAAAACATTATTAAACTTATGTGAAATTAACGTCCAACTTCATGAAAGCTTGAATTATATTAAGGGTGTCGTGTATGCTCCATGCTTAATAGATGTACCTGAAGATGAAATTGTTAACGAACTTAAATCTCAAGGTGTAGTTTCAGTTTATAAATACACAACCAAGAATGATAATGGTGTTAACCAATGTAATGGAAATATGGTTCTCACATTTAACTTATATAATTTACCAAAAGTTATTGATGTAGCCTGGTATAAGGTCAAGGTCAAAACCTATTTCCCTAATCCAATGCGCTGTCGCAACTGCCAAATTTTAGGACATACCAAAAACAAGTGTTCCAACCAGGCGTCTTGTGAAAAATGTAACCTACCACCTCATGACCCAGATAAATGCACTCGATTGCAATGTGCCAATTGTCAAGACGAACACGCGTCCTCAGATAGAAACTGCCCCCGTTATATTCAACAAAAGGAAATTATTAAAATCAAAACATTGGAGAAATGTTCTTTTGGCGCGGCCAAAAGGAAATATGAAATTAACCTAAAAATTAACGGTCAATCAAATGAACGACAAGCATACTCTGTAATTGTAAAGGATCCAAAGAACTTAGACAATGAATCCAACAAGGTACAACAAAAACGAATTGCAACATCGCCAAACAAAACAACTGAAAAATTACCTCGCCGTAATTCTTATGGCTCATCGTCAAATGACATGGACCTTAACCCAACAACTTCATTATTAACTACGAAAAAAATTAAAAAAACATCAAAAAATATTAAATCGTTAAAAACTAATCCCATTAAAATATCTTCTCAACCAGAAAAAAATTATGCTGCTACCACGAAATCCTTAAAATCTAACCAAACCAACCTACCATCAACTCAATCAATGGAACAAATCGCTGATCCTATAAATCAAACAAAGTCAACATTCGAAACTTCTAAAACACACAATTTAAACATTGGAAATGATAGTTTTACTGATCTGTCATCTTCCCCACTAGAAAAAATAACTCAAGATCTTATTGACAAACAACAATACTTCATACCATCGTCCGAAAGGATGGATAGCTCTGATGGCTAATTACAGGTACTCAATATGGCACTGTGCTCTACATCATCTAACCAAAGTAAATTAAATTTTACTTTTCTGTTACGATTTAATATGGCTGATTTTCGCATATTACAATGGAACATTAAAGGTTTCATGAACAATATAAATGAATTGCAGCTTTTAATAAAAGAGCACAATCCATCCTTTATATCTATTCAAGAAACACATTGCCCACATAATTTTAAACCCATTACTCCTAAAGGCTACTCTGCCTACTTTTATAATTCTCCTCTCAATACTACATCTAAACAAGGTGTTGCAATAATGATAAAGAATAATATCCCCCATAAAATAATTCAGAATAACTCAACACTGCAGTCGCTGGTTATAGAGATCCAACTTAATATAACATTTTCAATAATTTCAATATACATTCCACCAAGTCAACCTTTTTCCAGTCAGGAACTTATACAACTATTTGACTTCATAACAATTCCAAAACTCGTCATTGGAGATTTTAATGCATGGAACGTTGCCTGGGGATCTCAAAACAATAACCACAAAGGTTATACTTTGGAAAGCGCAATCTTATCATCAAATTTATATATTTTAAACGATGGGCGACCGACTCATTTCTCCACACACGGTTCACTCACTCATATCGATGTCTCCTTATGCTCTCAAACATTGTTACGTTCAACAACATGGAATATACTAGATGAATTGTATAACAGTGACCACTTTCCTATAACTATAAAAATTTGTTTAAGGAATAACACAGAAATAACTATAACCGCAAATTCCTTATGAATTTAGCAGATTGGAAAATGTACTCTAACAATGTTGTCGATGAATTAAATAAAAGACCCCAATCGATTAACATAAATAAAGAAGCATCATTGATTACGAAGGCTATGAGAACTGCAGCCAATGTCTCAATACCACAATCGTCTTTAAAAAGTAAAACTAATGTTCCATGGTGGAATAAGGAGCTTTCTTTATTACGTAAAGAAAAAATTGATAGTTGGAAAATTTTTAAAAAATCACCCACCTCAACAAATCTAATAAAATATAGAAAGAACAACGCGACATTTCGTAAAGAAATGAAGAAGCAAAAATTAAGAAGCTATGAGAATTTTACCAGCAGTATTAACCGTGATTCGTCAATAGGGGATATTTGGAACAAGATTAATAGACTATCAAACAACAACAGTAATAAACAGATAATGGCCATTAAGTCCATCGATGAAGTCATAACTGACCCATATAATATTGCTGAATCCTTCGCTAATGAGTGGTCAAAATACTCAACCGATGAAAATTTCTCACAACAATACAATAGTTTAAAAAGGAATTCCTTTCTTATTACCCCCAGTGAAATATTAAACTTCAATACGTCTCAGCTGGAGAAGGATATCTCCCTCAATGAACTTTCTCATTGTTTAAAAAAGGTAAGAGGATTAACACCAGGCTATGATAGAATATCGTACGAAATGATTAAGCAAATTAACCTAAACTCAAAAAAAAGACTACTTGCACTTTATAATAATATATTGGATAAGAACATAATACCGTTTGAGTGGAAATCAGCAACCATTATCCCCATACCGAAAACAAAAGGCAACTTACTTGACATAAAATCACACCGCCCTATCTCTTTACTTTCCTGTCTAAGCAAAGTACTAGAGAAAATTATTGCTAACCGCCTGTCATGGTTTACCGAAAAATGTTGCCTAATTGCAAAAAATCAAGTTGCCTTTAAATCTGGTAGAGGATGCTCTGACGCCCTTCTTCACATAGATTTGTTCGTAACAAAAGCCCTTTCAGCTCGTAACCACGTCTCTATTCTTTCAATTGATTTCGAGAAAGCATTCGACAGAGTCGGTGCACACGTGATTCTTGACGTTTTAAACAAATGGAAAGTTGGAAAAAAAATTTTCAATTACGTTAAATCCTACTTATCAAATCGTAGAATTCGTGTAAGGGTTAATGGTACTTACTCTTCAGCATATGAATTACACAATGGTATTCCGCAAGGCTCGCCTTTGTCGGTAATCCTTTTTTCTATCGCATTTAATGAAATTAGTCAAATAATTAACAAATTTAAGTATATAGATCATTGTATTTATGCTGATGACCTTTACATTTTCTGCAAAAAGAACAACAATGCTGAATGCAACACACTCCTACAAAACGTACTAGATGAAGTTAAAAATTGGTCCACGGTTTCTGGTGCCAAAATTTCTATCAACAAGTCTAACAAATTTCACATTTGTAGGAAAAGAATTTGTGATGTAAACTCCCATAACTTGCACATCGAGAACACTATTGTTAATAATGTGGAACAATTGAAAATTTTTGGTGTTATATTTACAAAGAATTATCTATGGAAAAATCATTACTTATACCTGAAGAAATCGTTAATTCCGAGAACTAATATAATTGGTTTTCTGTCAGGAAAAAAAAGCTGTATTCATATAAACACCTTAACATACCTTACTAAGACATTAATACTAAATAAAATTGACTACGCTCTTTTTATAACTGGAAATACCTCAAAGTCAAATATAAAACTTATAAAAGGCTTATACCACCAGGCAGTTAGATCCAGTATTTATGCTTTTCGAACCACACCAATAAGAAACCTTTTAGCAGAATCCGGTTTACCGTCATTGGAAGATCGGATTTACGAAGCTAAATTAAAACTTATTCCTAAAATAATATTTCCTAATAACTCTGTTATTGATGTTGACGTCAAAAATCAATTTACCGCTAAAAGGTTCTATCGTATAACATCTGCCATAACTGAATCTGTTCGTCTTGCAATTCTTCTAAACCTAAGTATACCTAATAAACCTGCCGATCACCACTATCCTCCTTGGTTTTTTGAAAATGAAATGTGTGACATTTCTATATCTAAATTTAATAAACACAACTTTTCCAATGACATCTTTACTCAACTTTACCTGGAAAAGGAAGATATTCTAACTAGAGATGGTTGGAACTTTTTCTTTACTGATGGCTCAAAACAGACAACAGGAACTTCATCCTATGCAATTGTTGATAGAAATGGTTTAATCATTTGTTTAAAACTTCTCACAGAATTCACTTCTATTTTCACAGCTGAGGCAAATGCTATACTAAAAGCTATTTTAATTGCTGTAAAGAGAAAGCAAAAAACTATCATCTGCACTGATAGTTTATCAGTGTCCAAGGCCATCTGTAATTCCGTCGCAAAAATGGAATATAGTCAATCACATTCGTGATCTTTTGATTTGTTATCCTGATCAAGTAAAAGTCTTGTGGATACCTGGACATTCCAATATTTTAGGCAACGTTAAAGCGGACGAAGCCGCAAAATTTGCTACTAATGCCCCTATTATACTAGAAGATCAAAACGAAAAGACGGACATCAAATGTTTAATAAGAAATCATATTCACCAAAGGAAAATTTCAGTATGGGCAGGTTATCACCATCCTCATTATAAAGAACTAAATATCAACTGTAGCCACCCGACTTACCCTACTAAAATTACTAAACAACAAATCAAATTTTTTTCACGTTTACGATTAGGACATACATATGCAACACACAATCACCTTATTAATCCGGAATCAACCTCGGTCTGCCCTAAATGCGGATTAAACATGTCTGTTGAACATGTTCTAGTACTCTGCAGTTATTTTATTGATATTAGAACTTCTATTTTTGGTTCCTAAAACCTGAGGGAACTTCTAAAAAATCCTACTCACAATAATATTTTAAAAATCTATGATTTTATAAAACGAACTGGATTCATTATTTAAGTTTTATTTAATTTTGTTTTTTGGTCAAAAATTTTATTTTTATAGTTAAAGAAAAAAAAATCACATAAATAAGAAACTAGACCTAATATTTATTTTTTATTTTATATTGTTAACTTATAGCCGATAGCCCTAGCAGCTAGTGCTTCTAATTTGTATTAGATATGTAATTTATTATAGATCTAATAAATAATAATAATAATATTTAAGTATTAGCAATATGTATGAATGAATATTCGTATGTAGGTTTTTTACACACACACACACTACGTTGAATCAAAGTTATAGCTGTTGTTAGGCTGTTATCTCTAGCATTTAATGATTTTATCCGCTCAAAAACGTACCATTGTAAAATTATTAATTGAGTTTATGTGTATGTATTAAAAAAAAAATAAAAAAATTGAAATAAAAAATTTTTTTTTTTTTTTGTCTCAACTGGGATTCGAACCTACGTTCATCCAGTGTGTGTTGTTGTAAAAAAAAAAAATACGAGGTGGTCGTGGTTTTTTGCTCATATCTCAGTTGTTTATGTACAATTTTTCTGATTTTCAATACCGATTTGCTCCCGAATATTTCTAATATTTTAATACCTCACGCGGGTCTTAGTGGTGTCGGGGGCCTCCAAAAAGTTGATTTCAACATACACACGGACAGACTGACAGACCTTAATCGACTCCCCTATTCATAAGCTTTCAGAATATATATACTTTATGGGGTCGGAAATGAATATTGTAGAAATTTCACACGGAATGACAAACCTATATATACCCTTTTTCACTGTGTGAAGGGTATAAATATACTTAAATTAAAAGACTTTGATTGTATTTATTAGAAAGCTGTATTTATCATTCTATATATGGTATATTTTAGTTATATAAGTTTTTATAAATGTATAAAACACTGAACTACAATACAAATATTTATAATAAAAAATCTTACAACATAACTTGTTTTTTTTTTATTAAATTCATAAACAAACTTGTATTTATCTATATGTCCGTAATGTGATGATAAAACATTTATCAATGTCGGTGTACGCTTTATCTTTATTAATGTATGAAAAATTATGAATGATGTATTATTACAATCTATATATATAAATTCTGAAAAATGTTAGTTATGTTTATATTTAAAATATATTTAATGGAGTTTGAGCATTTTAAAATATGTGTTTAATGTATAATGAACTTAAAAATATATAGAAATAAGGTTTGTAGATAATATAAAATATTTTATGATTATACATTGGAAAAACACAAACATTTACCAATAATGTTGTTTGTATACAATTCATATTACATAAACACATCCATTATAATTAATGTTATTTGAATAAAATTAAAAAGGGAATCATCTTTAATCGTCAGAGGTTTTTAATAATATATTTCTTATATTTAAAACTTTATAAATGCCATTCCTTTACAGAAGTCTTAAGGTTTATTATTTTTATTATATGCTTTACTTTGATTCATCTTTTTCCTTATTTTCCTCAGATATCTCCTTTTCGTTTGTCTAAAAAGAAAGAAGAAATATAATAAAAGTTTATTCAATTACGTAAATATGTAATTCTAAAGGCAATAAAGTATAGTGATAAAATTTTACGCCCACTTTAACGTTAATTTCCATACAGATTTTTCAGAAATTCATACAATTTCTCTATAGAGAAAACTTTTAGAAGAATAGTGATTTCTGTTTTTCTGTTTTTAATATCTACATTGAAATCTTTTTAATACTATACCTAAGTGAAGTGTGCTTTAATAAATAAAGTCGGAGGGGTCGAAGATTGGTGAACCGAAATAGAGGTAAATACCTTCGTCTACAAGACCACAACTCAGTTTTTTAGGCTGAGGTTATGGCAATTACGGAAAGTATTAAATGGATAAAGGAAACTAATAAAGAGGACCCGATTCGTATCTTTACGTATAGCCAGTCAGTAATCCAGACACTAATGAACGAAAAAGTTAGATCTCAAAACGTCCTGCAATGCAAGAGCGAAATAAACCCGCCCGCAAATTGCGAACGTCTAGAGATAATATGGATACCAGGCCATAAAGGCTTAATTGGAAACGAGATGGCCGATAAAATATTCAAAATGGAAACATTTTTAAGTGCCGTAACTTTGAAAAATGCTAAACCCTTTCAACGATTCAAAAATATGAACTTAAAGTTTGGGCGATGGAGGAACATGGTAGAAAATAACAAAACACTGAGGTCAGGACATTGGCAAACATACTGTGGGGTAACCAAAATCTTGAGAAATTGAACGAAATTCTAAAACTGAATAGACCTGAACTCTTTGGAGACTAACTAGAGTATTAATAGATCACGCGGAGTTGAGAACTCATCTAACTCGCATGAGATTGTCGGAGGAAACGACATGTAGAGCATGCGAGGAAGAGATCGAGACCTTGGAATTCAACCTTTGTCATTGGTCTGCGTTTGGCAGTATAAGACGCAAATATTTTGACATAGATACTATTCCGAACTTGGAATACCTAAGGAACTTGAACTGGAGATCCAAAAGGAATTACTTTAAGGGGACTGTGTTCTCGATTTTTATCGAGTAAATGTGGTTTTTATTAGGGAAATTTGGTTTTCACACAACACCCCAATTGGCTATACGTGTATACCTGTCATGGGTTAAGTTTTTTAGTGCACGTCTTTTTCAACCTGACCTAATAAATAAAGTGCTCTTAATTTTTTTAAAAAATTTCAAGTACTATATTTGCAACAAACATGAAATTCGAGGAACTTAAAGTAGAGCAGCTCAAGAAAGAATTGAGTAAACTATCCTTACCGATTACAGGTTAGAATGCAGAACGCAAGAGGCTGATAGAGGAATTTATACGTCGTAGTATTAACAACAACACCGCCACGCACACAGTGTTTTACACACACAATTCTACGTTTGCAAAAACTGTTCATACGCACTTATACAGGGAACTGCGAAATTGCTTTCTAAGCCGCAGATATATAAGATGCGAAATATCGAATTTTCTACAGCAATGAAAAGAAATGAAGTAAGCGATTTAAGGGAACGAAAGCTTTTAGAAGTACACTTATAGCGAAACGTTAAGGACTTTATTGGAAGACATGCCCAATGTACGTTGACGACATAATTGTTATGCGCAAAAATTTTGACGATCACCTGAAAGAAGAAGTTCTTAAACAAATATCATTGACTGGACTCATAATAAACGCAAAGAAATGTGCATTGTTTCAAAAAGAAGTCAAATAGTTGGGGCACCTCGTTGTAGAAATGGTATATTTAAATTTTTCTAAACATTTTCTCTTTTTCATTTAAATTTTTTGACAAAAAAATTGTAAACAGATACAAACATATGTACATAGAAAAAAAAAACAGATTTTTATCCATTTTGTTTCTTTTTTTCTTTAGTGTTTTTTGCAGTTCCTAATGAATTCTCATATACAACTGATCATTAAACAAGAAGGTTGTATTTTTGTACAAATTAGTAGTTTTTGTTTTTACTTAAAGGAATTTTGCTTTTTTTCCGGTAGATGACTTCACATTTTAGAATCTGTCATTCTAGTGATTGTTTAATACGTAACAAGGCATATCCATAAGGTACTCGTATCCAATCAGCTGACTGTTTTTTTTATATAAATTTTAAAAGCGTTACCAAGGCATATTCATACAGGTATATGCAACGGCAAATTGATACAACAAAGCAAAATTTTAGGGGATTTTTTCCTTCAATACCAGTTTGTATAACAAGGATGGAAAAGTTGTTTTTCTATGTTTTATTCAATAAAATTTTATTAAAAAAAGGATATGTGATTGTGAAGCACATTATAAGTGGTGCAAGCACAATAAATATACATAAATTTGGTAAATTTATTATCATAAAAAGCACAATTAAGTTAAATGTTTAATTCGGAATCCAACATCTAATCTTCCATTCCTGCATTAATAAATAGAATAAAGGAGAATTCACCAAATTTAGACATTATGTTTCCCCATCATCATGTGCTGATAAGTGCACCTGTATGAATTCGCCTTAGCGTTACCAACTTTTTTTAAAAGTCATGCCTGCAGTTGTCAAACTTAATTTTTTAAATTTTATTGTACAATAAATAATTCGCAGATTCAGTTGAATTAAAGCGTGTTAAAAAATACAAAACCGTGAATTAAAAGTTTTCGCTAAAAAGTTTTTTAAAAGTTGTTCAAATTTGAGAAGAAAATAAAAAAAAATGTTTGACATATGCCGGCATATATACAAAAACAAAATACATGTGTTTTTTATTGTTGTGTTTGTTGCCGCGATGCATATACCTTATGGATATGCCTTGATACGTAATAAGTAAGAAGAAACAAAAATTGACATATGAAAGTAAAAGCAAATGAAAACCTTCAAAATAGATAAATCCAAATTTATTTGAATGTGAGACATGCTTTCTTTCAACATTGCTAACAGGCTTTCCTACCTAACAGGCTATAAATCTAATTTAACTAATGATGTTCAGTCCATTTTAGCTTACCTTGTCTTTTTCCATTTCTTTTTCATTTTTGTCGGAATCGTATTCCTGCTCTTTTGATTTTTCTAACTCTCCATCCTTTCCTTCTTTACCTTCCTTGTTTTCTGGCCTATAATATAAAAAATAAATAAAAAGTTATTAGGTTAATTAAAAGTATGCTCATATTTCAAATTAATATGACAAGTGACTTTGAACACCTTCTGACAAGGCATATTTATTCATCAGGTACTCTTGATTCGTCAGCTGATTTTTTTTCAACACTTATTTTAAATTTCAGCTGTCAAAATGCATAAATAAAAAACAATTTTTTCTCTTTTATAATTTATTTTAAATGTCAAACTTCATATATAAAAAATATAAAGAAAAAATTTTCTCTGAACTGCAATTACCTGATGAATAAATATGCCTTGCCTTCTGTTAAAAAATTTAACAAACATATTTAATCAACGTTGTTTTTTTATGCCATTTTGGATATTTTTTAATAATATTGCTAAAACTATATAACGAAAAATTGTTGTAATAAAAGTTTTAATGTCAACTGACTAATTTATTTTTTCATATATAAACATATTAATACAAAGCATACTTATTTCAATACATATATTATTACATTTCAAATATAAAGTATAATATTATGCAAGCATTTTCATTCATTATCAACACCCTTCCTGAATGACAAATTTTAAACAATTTATACTCTAGACTTTTGTAAATAATAAAATAATATAATCTCAAGTATTCTTTAACTTAAAACAATAATTTAAATAAGACCAAATTTTTTACTAAAATATTCAATTTTCTGTGGAGTAACGGCCTTGGTAAACACGTCAGCAACCATTTCATTTGTACCTAGATATTCTAGAAAAATATCCTTTTCATCTAGTTTTTGACGAATAAACTTGGCTTTTATATCCACATGCTTTGTTCTTGATGAATAATTGTGGTTAAGAGCAACTTGCAAAGCACCCTTGATATCACAATACAACAGCATACTTAACCAAATCGATTCTTGAATTGCAGCTGTTAGTGACATAAACTCGGCTTCCGTTGAAAACAAAGCTACTGTTTTTTGTTTTTTTGTTGACCACGAAATGGCTCCAGATTGAAATATAAAAACGTATCCAGTTGTAGATTTGCGATCATCAACGTCTCCAGCCCAGTCAGCATCACAGTACCCTCTCATGTCATCTTGAATTTGTTTTTTGTATACAATACCTTTGTGTAAAGATCCCTTTAAATACCGCATTACACGTTTGACTGCTTCCCAATGTGGTTTACCAGGATTTTTACTAAAACGACTCAACAAATTAACAGCATAACATACATCCGGTCTTGAAATTTGCGCCGCAAACAACAAACATCCAATCGCCTGCTGATATGGAATATTTGACATCTGATGTTTGCCTTCTTCATCGTTAAAACACATGTTGGCTGTTAGTTTCTGATTGTAATCCATTGGAGTTGAGGTCGGATTGCAATCACTCATTCCAAATCTTGCCAAAACATCTGTGATATACCGCGATTGATCAATTTTGATTCTATTTTTGCTTCTGGAAATGTTCATGCCCAGCACTGTTGATGCTTCTCCTAAGTCTTTCATTTTGAATTTCTTAGCAAGTTTGTTTTTCAAAATTTTAACATCAAGTAAATTGTTTGAAAATATCAAAATGTCATCAACATAAATTGCCACGTATAACATTTGACCATTACGTATTCTGTGGTAAACACATTGATCCACTTCACCTCTTGTAAGACCTATTTTAATTAATTCCTGGTTGATGGTTTCATTCCAAACACGGCCTGACTGTTTTAGGCCGTAAATTGATTTGTTCAGCTTGCAAACCCTTCCTGAACCATCTTTGAACATTTCGGGTTGCTGCATATATATTGTTTCTTGTAATGTACCATTTAAATATGCACTTACTGCGTCCATTTGATGTATGTGTAAATCGTGTTTTACTGCCAATGCTAACAAATATCGTATGGTGTCATATCTCACAACAGGAGCAAACGTTTCATTAAAATCTATTCCTTCACGTTGAGAAAATCTTTTGGACACCAGTCTGGCTTTCAATTTAATAGCATTTCCTTGTTCATCTCTTTTGGTTTTAAACACCCACTTTGACTTGATTGCTTTCTGACCTGCTGGCAATTCAGTCAGTATCCACGTTTTATTCTCCATTAATGAATCAATTTCTGCATTCATGGCTGCCTTCCATTCGACTGAGTTATTTGATGACATTGCATCCATCACATTAGTCGGATCATTTGAAACATACTGCATTGCACAAAAGTTATGTGATTGTTGATTTTTGTTAGCTATACGACCAGAACGATGGATATTTTCTATTACAGGAACATTTTGCCTCTCGTCTGAACTTGGAGACCATTCACTTTCCTCATTTTCAACTGGGGAGGGCAAAGGTGATGACCATTCGTAGGAATCACTATATTCTCTTTCTTCTGAGTCACTTGCTTGTTGAACGAAATTGTTGTTTGTGGAATCAAGTGGAAATGTGAATTCATTTTCTTTATTATAATAAAAGTTTTAATGTCAACTTCATTTCTTGCAACAAAAACTTTGTTTTCTTTTCTTTGTGCTTCACTGTTTATGCAATACAAATCATTAAATACCGTTGCCGAAATAACAAGAGAGTTGTTTCCATCAAAAATTTTACATGTTTCGCCTTCAAAAACAACTTTTTTACCCTCTTTAGTCATTTGCCTAACGGAAAGAAGATTCGCACATAAATCGGGCACATACTCAACATTCTTTACAGTAAATTTCTTTTCTTCTCCACTAATAATTGTTAGGTCGATGTCGCCTGCACATTCAACAAGAAGTTTGTCTTCATTTGCGACAAGAACTGTTTTATTTTTTATTTTGCGTGTGTTGTACATAAAGTTATTCTTGTTCACCATGTGATTACTAGCTCCACTATCCACATACCAACGCAAGGAATTGTTGACATTCGTTGAAACATTCATACACGTGCTTGTCGCAATAAGCGTTGATGAATTTTCTTTCTTTTCCTTTTTATACCCGCCACCAAAAAAATGGTGGGGGTATATTCATTTTGTCATTCCGTTTGTAACACATCGAAATATCCATTTTAGACCCCATAAAGTATATATATTCTGAATCAGGGTTCGATTTGATGACGATCTAGCTATGTCCGTCCGTCTGTCCGTCTGTTGAAAGCACGATAGAGGTCGCACCGAAAAAGCTAGGGGGCTCAAATTTTGCCAGAATCTTTCTTATAGACAAGGTTTGTTTGGTATTGAAAAAGGGCTAAATCGGATTATTAGGAAGAGAGTTATAGCTCGAAAAGCAAGAGTAGGTCGAAAAAACAGTGTCCTTCGAACATCGAATCAAATGGAATTGTGTCCAAACGCATTAACGTAGACTCATGAAACTTCGAATATATATTTCCTGCGTAAAAACAATATCTTTCCCTGAAAATTATCCAAATCTATGCATTAGGAGAGGAGTTATCGATCAAAATGTACGAAAATTTATACCGCGCAGTGTATTTTTCGGTGCATTTAAAAACAAAAACGTCATAAAAGCAACAAAATTAGATGTACGACTCTGAAATTTTGCACACTTTGCTTTTTGGTGAAACGCTTTTTTGTAACGGAAAACCGATGTGCCACGCCCACTTTTACGCCCACCTCCCGTATAACGTTTTACATAAAATTCATATAATTTCTCTATTAATAAAGATTTTGGAATAATAAAGGGCTATATTGAAACACCTAAGTTTTACTCATTCGCAAAAATAACTTTGACACGCCTACTATAACGCCCACTTTTCACGTTATCTACCGTTAATGAAATTTAGAAGCTCATAAAACTGCCAAAATTAGAGGTATGATGATCAAATTTGCTGCATATATCCTTCTAATCAATGTAATTTTTGTGCCAAAAAGTTTAGGTGACGCGCCCACTTGAACGCCTACCTCCCATATAACGGTTTATCTTAAATTCATGTAGTTTCTCTATTGACAAAGTTTTTGGGAAAATAAAGGACTATATTGAAGTATCTAAGTTGTATTTATTAGCAGAAACTTTATTGACACGCCTACTTTAATGCCTGCTTTCATTGAAAGACTACATTTACAAAAGCATTTTAGTAGCATATCGAACTTATAAATTATAATATTTGTATGGTTCAATTATGTATTTAACAAAATATCGGCCAAATGGCCCCCTCCCATCCTTGGCGCCACTCGTCTATCTGATGGTCCAAATTTTCAATGACAATGTTGATGCTCAATTGTTGGGCATGATGATGAGGCGAGGTTGACTGCTCTTTTGCCACACTATCGCAAAAACCAGCAGTGGTTCCCATTCAACGAAGTAAGAAGGCATTCACAGATTTTCTGACATTTTATACAGACCTGTTTTGCAGAAATTTAAATATTTTTTACAATTCTCCCGATTGTGGACGAATTTGAACGATTATGTTGATCTAAAGAATTACAAGGTGCAAAAAATGCATTTTGATTTGAACGCCCATTTTTATAAAAACCTGAATAACTTTAAATCGTTGCTCATTTGCGTATCTTTCCACGGATCAAATTTAGTCGGTTTAAGATTGAGAAATGTCAAATGAAATGCAGAAAACAAATTTAAGGTCTAGGTGTAGTTCACCTTCAACATGGGCCCTTAAAATTGAACCACCCTCTACAAAGAAAGTGATACATATTTTGTTATAAAGAGATTATTTCATAATGATTAACAAAATAATAAATATTGTGCTTTAAATGTACACAAAATTGGTGGTGGGTATAAAAGATTCGGCACAGCCGAATATAGTGCTCTTACTTGTTTTATTTGACTTCCGGTCACTTTTGAAATTGTTTATTTTGTTTTGACAGTTTTTAGAGATGTGACCAAATTATTTACAACTGTAGCACTGAATTGTTTTTTTATTTTTAAATTTTTTCGTATACAACACAGCTTCTTTTTCGGAATCTTGATTATCAAACTTGGTATCTTGAAGAAGTAAATTCTTTACCATATCCACAGATAGTTTCTCTTTTGAATTTTCGACTGCCATCACAAGTGGCTTAAAATCATCAGACAGACCTGCCAACATTAGTGACGCAGTAAGCTCGTCATCTATATAAAGGCCAGCGTTTTTCACTTTCAAGGCAATAATTACCAGTTCATTAACGTACTCCTGAACTGAGCTATAATTTTTGAATTTGATATTGACTAACTGCTTTAGCAATTCAACTTTACGTGTTAAGCCAGTATCCTCATAAGCTCTTACTAAAGCATCCCAAGCTTCTTTTGCTGTTTTAGCTGTAGCAATATGTCCATAATTAGACGACTCCACCATTAAAGTTATTTCAGCCAAGGCACGTTCATTCAAGTTTGCATCAGCATCATTTATCAAGCCGTCTTGCACAACTTTCCAACAACCTTTAATGACAAGGCAAGATTTTGCCTGTCTCTTCCACACATCGAAATTCTCACGTCCTCTTAGACGTTCTAACGAATAACCTCCTGGAAGACTTGCCATATTTACCAAAACACTTTCGCGAAAACGTATTCAAAATACACAATTAAAAATAAGAGCGCGTTTCTGGGCCCATAACCTGTTGTAATAAAATTTTTAATGTCAACTAATTACTAATTGACTAATTTATTTTTTCATATATAAACATATTAATACAAAGCATACTTATTTCAATACATATTTTATTACATTTCAAATATAAAGTATAATATAATGCAAGCATTTTCATTCATTATCAACAAAAATAAATTTTTTGTAACTTTTTAATAGAACTTTCATTTGCTAAATCATTCATATAATATACTTTTTATTTACAATACATATAAATTTGGAAAATAAAATCTGATATATCGTGTGCTTTGCTTTTGTCTTTTTAGATATTTTTTTCTTAATTTGTTTACAAAATTGTTTTAACACTGTATACAAGATAAAAGAAAACCAAAGAGCTTTTGTCTGAAAGACAGAACTGGACACCTGCGATGAAAGTCTAAAAGCCGGGAAGCCGATACGCCTACCATTAAAATTAACCGCAGTCTATAACTTTTTTATATATGTTTTGACTATTTTAAATTATGTCGCAAGAACATTCAGGTCTGTACATTTTTCTTAACTTTTATTTAATAAATGAAAGATGTTTGGTTTCAACAGGACGGTTTCTGTTGGCCGTCGTTTAAAGATAAGTGTACAACAGACAAATCAAGACAATTGAGCCAGTGGTACATATTTTAGTATAAAGAGATTATTCCATAGCGATTACTGTTAATAACAAAATAATAAATTTTGTGCTATAAAAGTACATAAAATTGATGGTGGGTATAAAAAATTCGGCACAACCGAATATAGTGCTATAACTCGTTCTTTAGATATTTTTTCGTCCTTCTAAACAAAAAGAAAAAAACGCGTATCAAGATTCTAATCCAATCAAGTTATGGATTTTTTACCGCCTTCTCGTAAAATAGACCACAGTAGGCCAGTACAAAAAAGTAAGAACAGCTTCAAAATAATTGGAACCTTAATTGTCATTTTCATTATAACATTAAAACGAAAAGCTATTTAAAACAATAAACAAGCAAATTTATAACTGGCACAAGATTAAAGACAGTTATTGCATTTTTTCTTGCTATTACAATTACTTTTTAATTTTGTCAGCAGTTGTTGCCATTTATTTTTTACGTTGAGTTTGCGTTTTCATTTAACTACAAACAAGTAAGAGTGCCATTTTCGGCCGTGCCGAATGTTATTTACACTTCACAACGTGTAGTCATGCAATAACAATTTTTGTATCACCATTCATCTCATATGAAATACATATAAAACTTTGCCACCCCAAATTTTAGTATTTAATTCATATGGCAGGTGCCACGCCCACTATTGTTAATGCACCTACTTCTTGCCTAAATGTTCATTTGGGTCTCAAAGTTGCTCTTGCAAAATTTTACTACTCTAATCGATATCGTTTTCCAGATATACAAATTTTAATATTTAATTCATATGGTAGGTGCCACGCCCACTATTGATAATGCACCCATTTCTTGCCTAACTGTTCATTTGGGTGTCAAAGTTACTCTTGCAAAATTTTACTACTCTAATCGATATCGTTTTGCAAATATACGAATTTTAGTATTAAATTCATGTGGCCACGCCTACTATTGCAAGTCCGCCCATTTTTTACCCAAATGTTCGTGTGGAAGTCAAAGTTTACCGTACTTAATTTGAAGACTCTAGCTGCATTAACTTTCGTGATATATAATATTTAATATTTATTCTTTAATAGGGCGTGGAACCCCACCCACTTACAATTTCAAACCAAAGTATAGCCTATAGTTCCTTCCAGACATACAGAAAGATTCTGTGAAAATTTCAAGGAAATAGGTCTAGCCGTTTAAGTTTAACCGTCTATAAAGCACAAGCAAACATACAAACATATAAACATACAAACATACAAACACACATTGATTTTTATATATATAGATATATATATAAAAACATCCCATTGTTAAAAATAAAAAAATAATAAAAATATAAATAATAAATATAAAATACATAAAAAAATTAAAAAAAAAATTAAAAATAAAAATAAATGAAAGAAAGAAATTTAAAAACAAATATAAAAAAATAATAAAATTATAAATAATATATAAAAAAAATTTTTTTTTTTGGCTCAGCTGGGATTCGATGTCACGTTTACTCTAACCAGTATACCACGTTTGTATGTATGTATGTATGTATGTTGTTGTTGTGAAGAAAAAAAAACGAGGTGGCCGTGGTTTGTTTGCTCTTATCTAAGTTGTTTATGTACCGATGTTTCTGTTTTTCAATACCGATCTACTCCCGATTTCTGATATTTTAATACCTCACCCGGGTCCAGGCGATGTCAGTGGGCTTCAAAAAGTTGATTTCAACATACAGACGAACAGACTGTTAGAGCTTAACCCCCTATTCATCAGCTTTTAGAAAATATATACATTATGGGGTCGGAAATGAAAATTGTAGAAATTTCACACGGAAGGGTATACAAAAAATAAAAAAAGTAACAATAAATATATAAATAATATATAAAATAAAAAAAATAATTTGTTTGCTCAGATGGGATTCTATGCCACGTTCACTCTGACTAGTATACCACGTTTGAATGTAAGTATGTATGTGTTGTATGTTGTTGTCGTGAAAAAAACGAGGTGGTCATGGTTTTTTCCTCATATATAGTTGTTTATGTACCGATATTTTTGATTTACAATATCGATCTGCTCCCGAATATTTCCAATATTTTAATACTTCGCGCGGGTTCATGCGATGTTGGGGAGCTTCAATTTGATTTCAACATACACACGGACAGACTGACAGAGCTTAATCGACTTCCCTATTCATAAGCTTTCCGAAAATATATACTTTATGGGGTCGGAAATGAAAATTGTAGAAACTAAACCTACATATATACCTATATATACCATTTTTTACTGTGTGAAGGGTATAAAAACTTATAAGGCTTTTGTGTTCCAATACTTACTTTTTTTATTAAAACAAGTATTCGGCTGTGCCAAATTTTTGATATCCACCAACAATTTTTTGTACTTTAATAGCACAAAATTAATTATTTTGTTATTAACAGTAACTGCTATGGAATAATCTCTTTAATCATCATACATCTAATTCTGTCGGTTTTATAAGCTTTTTAATTTTATTAACAGTAAGATATGTGAGAAGTGGGCGTTAAAGTAGGCATGCTAAAGTAGTTTCTGCTAATAAATTTAACTTAGATATTTCAACATATTCCTTTATTCTTTCAAAATTAGCTTAGTCGATTAGTTTAGAAACAATCGTATTTTATTAGATGTAGGAAGGACACTATTTTTTTACCTTCTGTTGCATTACGAGCTATAACTCTCTGCCTAATATACCGATTTAGCCCAATTTCAATACAAACAAACCTTGTGAATAGGAAAGATTATGGTAAAATTTGGTTTCCCTAACTTTTTCGGTTTGAACTCTATCGTGCTTTCAACAGATGGACGGACAAAGCTAGATCATCCTAAAATAAAGCCTGGACTCAGAAAATATTTACTTTATGGGGTCTAAAATGGATATTTCGATATTTTACAAACAAATTACAAAATTAATATACCCACACACCATTGTTTTGGTGGTAGGTATAAAAATATAAGATTGCTTATATTTAAAGAACTGTTTGATTGATTTTTCCTAATGAATAATTTATACAGAACAAGACAGTTAAATACAGTACTATTCTCTATACTACAGAACGGATGGTCGCCGTAGCTATACACTTAGTAGAGGCAAAAAAAGATTAGGGCCTTTTGTCGTCGCAACTTAGTAGTACAAATTAATTATAAACCGTGGTTACAAAAACTGTTTGCGAATTTACTTTAAAAATATTTCACAGAGTAACAATTCAGCTCCAGTACAAAAATGTTTTATAAATGAGTTCCGAAGAGAAGAAAAAGATAAATTTAATAGAAAGCGATAGTTTAATTTTTAATTTAAGTTATATTGTAAAGAAACGTTTTTGACGTATATTTTTTTAAATTTACTTACCCTGGTTTTTGAATATGTGCGTTTAGATCCAATTTCGTGCATATTTCATCCCAGTCGGGAAAACACCTGTCCTTCATACGAGATACGTGTCCCACCAAATTTGGACACTTTTCAGTCATGAAATCTCTAAGAGCATATGGGACTTCCTTGGATAAAAAGTGCAACTGTGACAGAACAGCAAATGAGACAACATCCAATGTCGTAGGCTCATCTCCGAAAAAAAATGGTTTACAATCCAACATTTCACTAAGTACCTTTAAATCATTTTTGCCAAATTCTTCTATTTCCTCTGCACTGTGTACACCAATCCCGTGAGCCTTTATTTTTTTTGTTCCCTGAAATCGTTACGTTATAAAAATTAAAAAAATACAATTATAAAATAGAAAAAATTTAAAAGCGCATATAATCAAACGGTAGAGAATCGCCTATCAAATAATCCTGCTGTTTACTTTGTTACCTCAATATAAAAAGGCCCTAATTTGCCATTTTTTAAATTGAGTTTTTTGCCTATTTCTATAGGTGATACTCTAATATACCACTGTGAAAAAAAATTTAACGGAATTGAACTGCTTTTTGTATCCATAATATACGAATTGATCTTAACAAAAAATAACCCCAAAAAAGTTGATTTGTTGTATTAATTTGCGGTTGCATATACCTGTACCTGCATGAATATGCCTTGAGCCCTTCTTGATACAATTTTATAAAAAAAAGAAATTAAAGAATTTTATAGCATTAAATTTAACTAAAAACTGCATTTAAAGAAAATCGATACTGCAACACAATGGGCCAATTCAAAGTGGTTGCATATCAGTCGTATTTGTACTATTTCATATTATTTTATGCATGCTTAAAATTTTTGTTAGTAATTTCCATACAAAAAAAATAATATGACTTTACACATTTGTTTCCTATGTATAAGAAATTGTTTATGTTATACTTTTAACCACACTGTCTCTCAGAGAGAATTTCTTCGCTTCTCACCTCTCAGAGAGAATATTTTCTATTTTCTTCTTTCTTGTATACATAAAATTTTTAACAGCGTCATCTGTTTGTCTTCTTTCTTGTATTAAATACATAATTTGTTAACAAAAGGTGTTCAAAGTCACTAGTCATATTAATATGAATTATATGACATAGTACAATATGAGAGTCTACTTTGAATTGGCCCAATAATTTTTATTAAGTTTTTTCCTTCTCCTGAAAAATAAGGAAAACGTTAGTTGGGGGCTTTCTATATAAAGGAAACGATATACTTAACGAGTTTTTTAATATTGCAGTTTAATTATTTATTAATTTATTAATTGTTCTAAATTTCTTTGTAATTAGAAAATATTTTTTAAATACGTCGATACGATAAAGCAGAATAAAGTTAACAAAATTCATTTTATTTAACCCTTAAATGCGTGCAGTTGCCATTCGGCAATATACACTTTAAAACACTAGCGGAACTCACTCTTTGATGCAAACTACCCTTGCAGACCGTGCAAGTCTAGCAAACAATTTAACTTGTGCACGACTACAAAAACAAATTCTATTAAATTGCAATTTGCATCACTTGAGCAAATATGCACAACTAAAAATCTGTGCAAAGGAATGTCACACAAATTTGCACAACAGATACACAATTTTTTTACTCTCAGGATCTAAAATCTCCACAAATTCAATTTCATACATGGCATTTTTTACCAAAAAAATTGTGATATTATATTTTTCCGTTGATTTAGGTATTGTAATTTATTTAAAATTAATTAATTTTTTTTCGGAAAATATTAAAACACAGAATCTTACTTATTAATTTAATTTCTTAAATACCTAAAAAATCAGCTCGTTGTCATAAATTTGCAACTCACACGAAAAATGCACTCACGCTTGGTAGCAAAAAATTAGTGCATATTTGCACTAATTGCAAAAATGCTACCAAGAGTGAATTCCGCTACTATAATTAATGCAGTGACAAGAAAATTACTACTAAACTCGTATCGTTTTGACATGAATACATAATACTTTAATGATTTAGTAAATTCATTTGTGTTTTTCCCCATTATGAGATCTTATTAAATAATTGCGTTATTGTTACATAACGGCTTAATATGCTGTTTTAATTAAGACCAGCATAACATTTACTACCACAGGACATTCGTCAAGTCCAAATAGCACTCTTCAGAGTAGGTAGAACAGGCAGCTGTTGTGCAGCTCAATTGCGTCTATTGTATTGATGTTAGTGAAGATAAATATGCCGAGTTAAATACGTTTTTAGTGATAGAAAAAAATATCGCATGCGATAAAAAAGTTTTTAATACGTAAAATTAACAAATTTGTACTTATTTTTAAAATTTTCTGTGTGTTTAAACATAAAAAATCGATATTCGTAGTACAAATGCACAATACAATAAACTTTTAGTAAAATTTCTTTTTTTTATATTTTTTGTTCTCAAGCAAATTGTTTATACAAGGATTTAGTTAGTACAACCATATATTACTATCTCAATAAATTAAACCTAGTGGAAATTGAAGGTAACTACCTATGATATCAAACCACATTAAAACTTTTTCCCCATTGTATTTGTAAATATTTTTATAAAGTTTTTAAAGTTTGACTTAGTGCAAATATGTAATATATGAGCTCTTGGAGGGATGTGGTCAGTATGACCATATCTTTCCATCTCAATAAATTAAACCTAGTGGAAATTGAAGGTAACTACCAATGATATCAAAACACATTTAGACTTTTTCCCCATTGTATTTGTAAATATTTTTATAAAGTTTTTAAAATTTGACTTAGTGCAAATTTGTAATATATGAGGTCTTGGAGGGATGTGGTCAGTATGACCATATCTTACCATCTCAATAAATTAAACCTAGTGGAAATTGAAGGTAACTAAGCAAAAACCTGACTCTCGTGAATTCTTCATGTGGTGGAGTTTGTCGTAGTATAGTGGATTTTGTAGTTTTAGGAGCGGATGCGTGGCCAGTGAAAAGGTTGGAACCTGCCAGAGCTATCGCCACGAACAGTCTACCCGGAAACCTCACTGGGCCAAAACGGTTCTAACATAAATGGTTTTTATGACATTTCTCAATCGACTCCCTAATCGTAAGCTTCTAAAAGAATATACTTTATGCGGTCGGAAATGAATATTGTAGAAATTACAAAGCTATGTACACCCTTGGCAAGGGTATACCCTAAAGGGTATAAAAGTAACATTGAAAAAAATTTTTATTTAATATACCTTTGAAAGATTCAATAACATAAAAATTAGTTTTTTTTGTATTTAGAGAAGACATGAACCAGCTCACATCTTATGACCAGTAGATTCAGGAATATATATTTATATACACTATGTCAGGATTCAATCCTGTATTCGGAAAAAAATGGAAAATTCAATGCACATATATGCGATTTTCAAGTAAAAAAAATGCAACTTATTTAGAAAAGATATGAATCAGGTCACTTTTACAGTGGGATTCTCTCATGACCAGTAAATTTTTGACCGATACCAAAAAAGGAACGTAATTCATCTGCATAGTCCACTCCTTCCAAGAAGATATTATAATCTTAAACAGTTGTCGACAGTCGAAATATTCTCTTGGAGTAATGTTCTGATTAGGCTCAAAATTATTCTTTTAATACTTGAGAACTCTGTCAGAACTTCAGAGACAGCTTCTACTTCAGCAATACCACGAGTTTCGAATACTTCATCATCATTGTTTATCACCTTTTCTTAAAGCTAACTAAGCTCGTCGTCACTGTCCACAAAATATCCAGCATCACTATTTTAAAAGTTTCTACCATAGTCTTCTTGAATTTCTTCTAAAATGACCATAATGTTATTAGCATCAAGGTATTCTGGACACATTTTTTTTTTTTTTTTGAAGATGCAAACCTATCTAGGATATAGTTACTCAAATCACTTGCGTTAGCTGATCATGGTACTTACCAGTCCACAGTAAAAAATAAATACAAGTAACAAAATACTTATTAAGCAGTTCTGCATTCCGAGTGAAATTTAATTACTCGGAATTGCAATTGTAGTGTTATTTTTAATAACAAAAATGTCAACAATTCCGGATGATTTAATTTCGCTCGAAATGCAGAACACAGGCGTATATTAAGCAATATAAGAAATTTAAATACTTGAAATATGCACGTCGTAACCGGGCAATATGCAGAAGTTTTTTCATCATTCACAAGGAATAAACTTTGGAGTGTTGCCTGACGACTTCGATAAGCTGTGACTTTCACACCGGGTGCCAACAAATAGTTTGATTTCAAAATGGAAACCAGCTCTTCCGATTTATGCTGTGTTAATTCCAACTTGGCAACAATTGAATCAAGCTTATTTTGATTTATTAAAATTGGCTCATTGGATACTGATAGCTCATATGGGGGATTATCACGTGCATGATATGTCGGAGCAGTCGTAGAAGAGAAAATATCTGGGCTAGAAGCTTTTGGCACAGGAATGTGGTCCGAATGAGGCAATGGTGTTGCGGCACTTGCAACACCAACGTAATTATACGATTTTCTTATCCTTTTTGCGGCTCCTTTATTCGCACATGCATAGCAATTCAATGGATTGTGACCTTCGCCAGGATTAGTCCAAGTCATTGGGATACCGAATGGCATACTTTCACGTCTTCTATTTTTCCAATCCATTAGACGGTTGTAGCAGCTTTTACACACTATATTTGGTACCCAATTTTCGTTCACTATAACATTTTGGTTGAAGTACATCTCGTATGTTTGAACAAAATCAGTACTGAAATTTCCCCTTTTTTTATGTGTTGAGACATATTGACCACAGCAGTAGCAAAAGCTATTTATATCTGGCTTGCACAGTTCCATATTCTGTTCTCTTTTGTTCACTTTTAAAAAACTGGAGAAAAATCACTTTTACTGATCGCGTTCGTCGGCACTTGTTGAATGACAAAAATCACAGAACCAGTGTGAGAAAGAGAAGAAGTATAATGACAATGCATGTTTTATGTGAACATTACAGAACCAGTGTTGCCACATCAATATTTCTCTTTTAGTACAGTAGAAAAATATGAGAGAGTTCGGCTTGTGAGTGTCAATGTTTTCTCCAAAAAATGTTCTGCATATCTGGAGCGAATTTTTTAAATTCATACATTTACCTAATTGTTAATAAATTAGAAACGCGTGCATCGATTTTCATGATCTATGCCTTTTTTGCTCATGAGTTATGTGACTTTACGCGAAAGTAATTAAATTTGGCACTTTTTTCCATTTTGGATTTTTTATGAATTTTAAAAAAAAAATATTTAAATTTTTAGGCAAAAAATATATTTTTTCTCCACAAATTTATTTTTCCGGCAAAACTGTTGATTATAAAGAAAAACGTTATATAAACGGATTAAAGAAATTGTAATTCTTAATTTTTCTAAATTTGTTTCATCAAAATCGGACAAGTGGTTCTCGAGTTATGTTAAACTACGTTTTTGCCAAAATGTTACAACTAAGCGAAAAAACATCAAGATAAGTATAAAATTTAAAATGTCATAAAAAAAACTGACACATACGAACGCCAAACCCTTTGAGGGTTTTACTATACTGACCTAGTACCATCACCCTGACTTGGAATTTCTCACCCCCCAGACAATAATCCCAAAAATGTTCCACAGTGTAATTTACTGTATTCTACTGGTCAAGCCCTTTCATTTGATACCAATATTGAGGGGTTTCTAGAACTTACATTTAAAAATACCAGATTTGACCCATTTATAAATTTAATGTTCGCATTTTGTAGTGGCGGCCAACATGAGTTTTAATTTTTTTATAGTGCTTATATTGCGTTAGTCAAGTCCTTTCAGATGATACCAATATTGACGCTTTCGGTTGTCTAGAAGCTGAAAAAAATTGATTTTCGTTTGTAAATTTTTGGAATTTATATTTTTCCAAAAAAATTTTTCCTATAACTTTACCGATAAAAGCCCGATTTATCAAAAATTTTTCACGAATATCTCTCTAGGCATATTATATCTACAAATAGTAACAAAGGTACCTATAAATTATCATATGGCTGAAAAATTTTAATTTTGGTGGTAAAAATATGGGAAAAAAACAGAGGCAATCGCGTTTATTTGCTCATATCTCAGAAAGTTATAGGGCGATTTTGCTGAATTTCAATAGCGACTCATTCCCGGATATTTCCAAAAGATTGATACCATACACAGGTCTGAGGAACATGTGGTTGCTTCTAAAAGTTTATTTCAACCAACACACGGACAGACGGTCAGGGCTTAATCGACTCCTCTATTCATAAGCTTTCAGAAAATATATACTTTATGGGGTCGGAAATGAAAATTGTAGAAATTACAAACGGAATGACAAAGCTTTATATAGCCTTGTGCACCACAGGTGAAGGGTATAAAAAAAAATTTTGGCGCAGCTCAGTATACCACGTTTGTATTAAAGACGTGCACAGATACAACTGTTTACATCAGGTTGTGTGTTTTTCAGCTTTGAGTGCATATTGAAAAGTATTTTCGTGTTTTTGTTACAAGTTGGTATTGGTGTTCTCTCCAGTTGAATATGGTGTGAGTTGGTAAAATGAGAGTAAGAGTAACAAATTTGTTTTTCTATGTTTCGCTGAAACAAATATCAACAAATATTGATGGTTCACTATAAGTACTTTTGTTATTTTTCTTATTCTGGCTGTATGTAATTGATGAAACAAATTTAACTTTAACAAATGTAATTGTATCGTTACTATTAACGTAGTGTTTGTTTAATAGGTAGATAAATATACGTTTTTAAATGATGGAATATTTTTCTACAAAAAACGTAATTAAGTATATACGTACTTACATATATTAAAATTTAGGAGAATAAGTAAAGAATTAAATTTAGTTTTCTTTTACGAGAGAAATAAAAATGATTTTTCGTGTATATTTTCAATTCAAAAATTCAAATAAACACATCAAAATTCTGGTATTTTCAAAAATCAAAAGTACATTTGATTCGAGAATTTTCTATTTGCCATGTATATTTTATAAGAAAAAAAACAAGCAAATTGTAACCCTAATTCTTCGGAAAAAAATATATAAAAAGCAACAAATTTCCCAGGAAAAACCCCATATTAAAAATCGAATACTAAGGTGTTATACAGGTAGTTGTGACATGATTTTTGATGTATATTCTCAATTCAAAAAATCAACTAGGTATTCACATCGAAAGTCTGGTATTTCCAAAAATAAAAAGTACATTTGATTCAAGAATTTGCTGTAAGCATGTATGTAGGTATATATGATGTATATTTTATTAAAAAAAACACTACAAATTTTAACCCTGATTCTTAAAAAAAATATTTTTTTTTACAAATTTACAAGGAAAACCCGAATATTAAAAAAAGGTAGGTACACTTATACAGGTAGTGGTAACGCCTAGCTGACGAAAAAAACTCAATTGTCAAGCCATAAAAAAACGAAAAAGTTTTATTTATGTTCTCGTTCTTATTATGGAGCATTTATTAAAAAAATATTTCAAATTTTCTTTTGAAATTAATTTCGTGTTCACACAGCAAGACTCGGATTTTAAATTTTTATTTCTCTAGCAAAATTCCTAGCGAATGAAGATAATTGCATATACATAAATCATTGTACCCTTTTCCATTCTCAAGTAGCAGTACTTCAATTGCAATAGAATAAGAAAATCAATAATACTGCCAGCAGCAAATAAAACAAGTAACAGTGCTATATTCGGCCGTGCCGAATCTTATATACCCTTCACAACGTGTAGTCATGCAATAACAATTGTTTGTATCACCATTCATCTCATATCAAATACGTACATATGTATATACTGGTTAGAATATACTTATGTGGCATCGAATCCCAGCTGAGCCAAAAAAAAATTTATTTTATTTTATTTAATATATTATTTATATTTTATTATTTTTTTTAAATTTTTTTAAAAAATTTTTTTAGAAAAATTTTTAATTGTGAAAAAAAACGAGGTGGTCGTGGTTTTTTGCTCATATCTCAGAAAGTTATGGGGCGATTGTGCTGAATTTCAATAGCGATTCATTCCTGAATATTTCCAAGAGATTGATACCATGTACAGATCTGAGGAACATATAGTTGCTTCTAAAAGTTGATTTCAACCAACACACGGACAGACGGGCAGACGGTCAGGGCTTAATCGACTCCTCTATTCATAAGCTTTCAGAAAATATATACTTTATGGGGTCGGAAATGAAAATTGTAGAAATTACAAACGGAATGACAAAGCTATATATACCCTTGTGCACCACAGGTGAAGGGTATAAAAAAAATATTTAAGATTGCTGCTAAAAATTGCATAGCACAAGCAAAACAATATATTCACAGCAAAACAAATGCATGTTTGAAATACTAGTTAAAAGAAGTTTGTCTAAGTGCTAATACAGCAGTAGTAGCAGCAATCTGACTTGAAATGAGAAAAAAATTTTGCGTAGTATTTTTCACTTGTGGTCTTCATATTTAATTAACTGTTTTATTTGTTTCATTGATGCGTATGTCTCTTTAGTATTTGTGCTTAGTGCTATCGGAATAGGACTTTTTAAATTAGTGACATGTAGCAAAACTGCAACTTTTGGAAGAATCAATGAATAAGCGCCAATCTTCAGGATTATATTCATTTTGGGTTGTTAAAACCAAGCCGCGGATATCAGTACAATACGCGATAGAATTATTCTCAATAGATTTAAAAAAAAATCGTAAATCGTTTATGGCGATTGATAGCCCGTATATTGGTACGCCTGGTGCTACAATATTAGCTCGTTTTAACTCTTCTGTCAAGAGAATGCTCTGTCTTTGAGATAATTTTAGACGCCGTACCATTATATCCAGACGATCTTGCGTGATTTCATTGTAACTGCTTGGAACCGTGATGAATGACGGTTGATACATTTAAGTAGCTGGTCCACCCGCTTTAACATAATGAATTATTGAAGGAATATGTTCTGTTGGTATTTGGCTATCCGGAACAGGAATTTCATCAGAATGTGGCAGCGGAAATCGAGCATATTCTGTTTCAGTATAAGATATATGTAATTTTTCTTCTGTTCATACCCGCTGCATAATTTATGCACGCATAACACTCATCTTCAACATGAACTATGGAATCTCTCCAAATCATTGGAACACCAAATGGCATGGCGTCTCCATTTTCCCCCCACTTATTTAAATGGTAAATGCAGTATGCACACACTGTTGATGGTGTCCAACTCTTACAATATATAACACTTAAAAAATATATGATTTATACAAGGTACTTGTTTCAATAGTGATTTTACGGAGGCTTGGCATATTTTTATATTTCCCACACACATAACAAAAGTAATTAAACTTTTTATACGTCTCCATCTTAGATATTTCAATATAACTGATTTGACACAAGACTGTCAAAGGCTTCAAACTTCACTAATCACTTTCGCAAGCACTTTCCATATGACAGTGTACTGTAATTTTTTTTAATCAAAGTACCTTCATGACCATATTTTGTAAAAAAAAAACCAGGACGAATAATATTTCTACCTGTTCCAGGTATAACACCAATTTATGTGGTTTTGTAAGCACAATAAAATACGAAGATGTAAGCATTTATGACTTTATTTCTTAATCTAAGAATTTTTAAATCGATAACTCCACTTCTTAGGGGAGCTCCCATACAAATATTGCGTTTTATGAAATTCTTAAATTAATTAAAATTTTTTGACTTTTGAGAATAAAATCAAAAGTTGATCACAGATTTTAATTATTTATAGCTTGTTTTATTTGCAGCTTTGTTTTTTATATGTCTGCAAAAAATTAGAAGCCTAGCTGCATTTTTTTAATTTTTTATAAATTTTTAAAAAACAAAAATTTCGAAATTTTGATAAAACAATTAATATCAAAAAAAAAAAAAATATGTTTCTAAAACGACTGTGGATATTAGAAACAAATTTTACTTTTTTTAAAGAAAATTTTATTGCGGAATTTCGGTTTTTCAATAAGCCAAAGCGTTTTTGAGTTACGCGAACATAAGTTGTGCAACCTCCTCAATTTTTGAAATAACGGTATATCTCGAAAACCAGAGCCAATCTTAAAAAACCGTGGGCACCACTGGATTCAGCGTAGCCGAATTATGTTAAAACGCCAGATGTCCGGCTTGTCTGTTTTTTCAACTAGCATAGTGTTATTATTAATTTTTAAATCTAATACCACAACAAATTTTCTAATTTTTGTGTAATTCACTGTTCTTCATATAAATGCTCTTTTTTAATTGTTGTACCAACAGTTATAAGAAAATATTTGTGGTACAATTGTTATTTCAGCACAAGAAAACAAATACATTTCACACTTAATGCAAAACAATAACCCTGAAGGAAATAAAATAATCAGTTTATAAAAAACACTAACTATAAACTAACTATTCTGCAAATGACTACAAATTGGTTTAAATATCATGCAGATATCAACCAAACATATTGCATAGAAGTACAAGTAAGAAATAAAAAAAATTAGTAAATTAAAAAATAGTGATTTTGCATGCAGAAAATATTTAGGACACCACAAAAAAAATTTTCATGAAGAAAAAAGTCCATTTGAAAAATTAAACTTAGGAATGGTTAGTCAGGTGCCACTCGATCCGATGCATCTCGTTGACCTAGGAGTAATGAGAAAGTTTCTTATTCGGATTATTACAAATAAATGTATTTTTAAAATAACTGAAGATACTAAAAATAACATTTCTGATCATTTAAATGGCCTTAAAAAAAATATTCCTAAGGATTTTTCTCGCTCTCCCAGAGGATTAGATGAAATATTTCATTGGAAGGCATATGAGTTCAGGCAGTTCTTACTGAATACAGGAATTGTTGTTCTTAAAGATCGAGTGCATGAAGATTTGTACTACGAATTTTTGCTACTTCACTGTGCTTGTAGATTGCTTTCATGTCCTAAAACATACCAAAGAAATTCACAAAACGCCCAAATTCTACTTGAACTTTTTGTTGAAAATTTTCCGAAAATTTTCGGGCAGAATAGCGTGACTTACAATATACATGGTTTGTTGCATCTGAGCGAATGTGTTCAAAGATTTGGTCCACTAAGAAACTTCTCAGGATATCCGTTTGAAAACTACCTTCAAACTTTGAAGAAATATGTCAAAAAACCATCGAAAATTTTGCAACAAATATCTAAAAATTTGAAATTTGAAAATATGATTGTTAAAGAGAAGGAAGAAATGTTCAATCAAAAACGTAATGAAATACTTAGTCTTACAACAAAGCAATACTTTTTTTCCAAAAAGGCTCCTGATAATTTATGTGCCATTCACCCATTTATTCCTATTTTAATAACAGGTTTTATTGAGACTGGGGTAGGGTTTATTGTAGGAAAAAAATTTAAATCAATCGAAAGCTATTTCAGTGAGCCATTTGATTCGTTTTCAATTTTGGGAACGTGTGTTGTTGATCCGAGCTGCCTGGGCGATGCAGAAATATTTGAACAAAACAAAATTGAATGTAAGCTTATTGGTTTAAATAGTGGGAATAAAATTGTTTTGCTTCCATTATTGCACGGGTGCTATTAAAATGAAATAATTAACAAAAATATAAATATACATATATATATGTATATAAATATAAATAAATTATTAAAATATCGAAAACTAAAAAAACGTAAAAATTAAAGCAATAAAAATCTATTTATATACTAGCAATTATGAAGCGCATTAATTTGAGAACTATTGGTAAGTATCTTGCAAAATCGTAAAAATATACTAATCACTTATATCGTATTTTAATAGAAAACGAAAAAGAAAATGATGAGAAAGCGCCTTGCCAATGTTCAGTTGAAGTTTTGAAGCAATTCGATGCGAAATTTTCAGAAATGACAGGTAGGATGAAAATATTTATTATTTACAAAAATATTAAAAAATATCATATAAAAATTCACATATATTTCTAGTCGGAATTAAGGAGCTCAAAGAGATAATTCAAACCCAAAATGAAACTATAATGGCAGCATTGTCTGCCCAAAAAGTAGTGACCGAAAGCCTTGTCCGTCAGGAAAAAAACAATGTGGCAATTAAGAATGTTTTTCCAATAAAAACCCTTCAGGAGTTGAAAGCGTTCAATGACGTTTTAATTGATGAAAATAAACAAATTTATGTGAGTTCTTATTTTTCTCTAATTTTACCATTTTCCAAATTTTCGTGGCTTTTTTCCAGACTAATGCAATGAAAATTTCCCTCAAAGGGAAATTGCCAAAAACGTTAACGACAATTCTGTCTATGCAACTGATTCTCGCGATAAATATTGATGGCACTCATGGCAAAAAGCGCTTGAAGGATTATGAAAAAGTTTTTGATGCATTGACGGATGCGGTTCGGCCTCTCTGTGATGACCCAGACAAAGAAATACGTAATGCCTTAGCTGTTATTAAAAAACGTCATTTTCATAACGTTTGTGTTGAAAAAAAAAGAAACTAAATAATTTTAATACTTAATATAATATTATCTATAAGCATTACAAACTTTCATATGTCCTATATGTATACATATATCATCTTATTTGTTTTCATTACTTATATATATGTATGTATTTCTTCTTACTTGTTACAGCCATGAAATTTTTTAAAAGATGCCTTATTTTATATATAATTAATTCTGTATATATGTATGTAAATATATATATATATATATATATATATATATATATATATATATATATATATATATATATATATTTGAAAAAAGGAATTAAAATTAAACTGTTTTTTTTTTTGAAAAAGTGGTTTTTAAATTATTTAGAACAGACCGACTATTACATTAACTAACTACAAATCGGTTGGAAAATAAGTATTTAGTAGTCAATTAAATAATCATGCATAGATAACCAATTGACTACTGCCTATGACATGCCCATGTTAAAATAGTGAGTCGGCGACAAGGAAAAAAGTCACTTAAAACACTAGATGTGGTTACTAAAAAACCAGTTTGAAGTTACTTACAAATGTGTTTGATTTCCTACAGGGAAACAACAATAATTGTTTATAAGAGTAGTTTGAGTAAGCAATAGAGAAACCATACAATATCTGTTACACTCATTCTCTCATTTATACCAAAAATAACAAGTATGCACCATGGTATATTTGTTTTTGCAATACTTTCAGTTCTACTCATGCATGTCTTTAGTTTGTATGTATGCATGTATGTATGCATGTATATATGCATGGATGTATGCATGTATATATGTATGCATGTATGCATGTATGTATGTATGTATGTATCTGTTGTTGTTATGAGCAAAAAAACGAAGTGGTCGTGGTTTTTTGATCATATCTCAGTTGTTTATGTACCGATATTTCTGATTTTCAATAACGATCTACTCCCGAATATTTCTAATGTTTTAATACCTCAACCGGGCCCAGGCGATGTCGGGGGCTTCAAAAAGTTGATTTCAACATACACACGGACAGTCTGACAGAGCTCAACACGTTGAGTGCCGTCATACAAAATAAAAATATATTAGTAAAGTGCCAATATATAATAACAGGGGTAAATTAATATTTTAGTGATACAAAATTAATTGGCGAAAATCGTTTTTTGTATATGTGTGTTATTTGTACCGTTTTGTACATACATACATCTCTATCTAAGGTACAGTCCCTACTAGCATAAAATGGATGTAAATTCCTTTTATGGGAAGCGTCAAAGAACTGATGACATTAAAGACGATAATAATGATTTTGAACCGTCCAGCTCTTTGCCTGGACTGTTTAATCAGACTCATTAGATGCTTTTTTACTTATTGAATATGAAGTTCGTTTTTTTATTATATGCAAGCTAAAAGTGAAATTATATATTATTTTCTTATTTTATTTATTAAATTTTGAATTATTGAAGTTGTTACGTTGTAATAAAATTATAATTTTTTGTTCCTATCTAATTCATGTAAAATAAAAGATACGGTGAAAATCCTCAAAACTAAAAAAAATGATTTCTTCTGGGTGCCATAATATAATACTTATTCGTATTACTGTAGTGTCGCAGAAAATATATTGAATTGAATTCACAAGTAACTGTGCACCGCCGCACAGTGGCGCCTTTTGACTTTTTTCGTTGCAAAAATCAAAACTTTTGAAATAATTAAGATATTTTAAAGATTTAAAAAGATATTGACAGAGGACACTTAAGGCTTCAAAATAATGTTTACAAAGTACTGCTAGAGGTACAGGGTGCTCCAAAAATAGGATAATTTTTCCAGTTAAATATTAATATGTTTTTTTAAATATAAGTTTTTTATTTGTATCGCAAAAACACATTTTTATATACTTTTAATATTTAAATCTAAATAAATTTATATTAAGTAACTAGTTTAACCCGGTGCGCTTTACAATGCACATTGTTCAAATCCGAAAGTTTAGAAAAAAGCAATCTAATATAACATGTTAAACCAATATTAAATTTTTTTGTTTCTATTGCAGAAACATATTTTCAAATTATTTTTAATATTTATGCTATAGATATAATGTTATTTAGTTTATATTTTACTTAGCTAGAATAATTGGTTTTTATGAGTTAGTTCTCTTTAAAATAGTTATCAACATTGGGAGCGTTATCTAATAGATTTAACATATCGGGGCTATAATTATATTCTTCCAAATCCTTTTGAGATTTTACATGTCTTCGTGATGAAATTAGTGGGTCTGAAGCGGCCGCCAACATATTAAAAAGGTCCGCATTCTGTCTAATCCGTGAAATTTTGCAAGTATTCGTGTATCTAAATTTTTTGTAGTCTTTGTTTTTGCATTCCTGGGCTTCTTCTGACAACTCTCCAATCGGTAAGCATTGATATTCAATTAAACTTTTACCATGAGCCAAAATCTTATGAACCGTAAGAGTAAGTTTCTTCTCAGGGTACATTTGAGCTAAAAGTTGGGCAGTTTTTGATGCATAATCATCAAACTTTGGGCCATTTACCATTTCTCTAGAGTTTATAACATTTAGGATAACTGCCAACCTTTTTATAATATTATTATCGACCCCAGTAATTCGGGCTGTTACCTCATCATTTTCAAAAAATGCTATAGACATATTACCATCGCTAGTATTTCCATACCCCTGCTTTGGGCAGTCTACTTTCAGCCCAAGCTTCTTATGAAATTAATTTTGTATAATTTTTTTTCGAGCAGATAGTTTTTCTTTTTGTGTTGCGTTCATATCAAAACATTCATTTTCACGCGAAATTGTATACGCTAGTTTTAAAATAAACTCCATGCACCTAATTCTGGCATGTAATGGAGAAATTCCATATTCATAATTTTGCTCATTACTTGAGTCATAAAAATTTTGAAAGTCTTTCTGTGACTTTTTGCAAATTGCACACTTTAAAGTTGACGAGGTATCTGTTATTACATTTAAGACTTTACCATCAATCATTGTAAGAAAAAATGTATAATCAATCGAAACACTTTTTCCATTCTTTATTTCAACAACAGAAGGCTTTAGTTCCGAAATTTGCTTTTTTATATCGTTTACTGTGGATTTGATTATTTCTGAAGACTCCTTTTCATATTGAAAAAATATCGGACGACAAAAATGAACTGATGATGGGCGAGGATTTTTCCAATGCTCAGCGCTTTCACTTCTCAGTCGTAAAGGAACTACAGAAGCCATAAACATATTTGTATCTGTAATAGTTGTGTCATTTGTCGATATTGTTTGTTTGTAAGCACTTTGACCGGATGATCCATCACATCCCCACTTATTTATCAATGTAAGCATATCTGGAAGTGATACTGCTTTCTCCTCAGGCAAACTTTGAATAAGGCGTTTGGCTGTATGATCCATTAAGTCTTGCAGTTTTACCTCAGGTAAAATATGAAGCGGCCTTAGCTGCCACAAGATTAATGGCAATAGATGAGTGGCTTATAAGAGAACATAAGACCAGATACCAAAGAATAACGGATATCTTACCGATGGGAAATATTACAGAATTAACATGTGATAAAATCCCGATGAGATATGAGAATATTAACTGCATCACCATTATACCGGAAGAGAGAGAATGGGATGAGATAATCAGGATGGGAAACACCCACGGAATCGATCTTTACACAGACGGTTCAAAGATTGGTGACCAAACTGGAATGGGCTTATACGACATAAGCCGAAATAGAGGCAAATACTTCCGTCTACCAGATCACAACACTATTTTTCAGGCTGAGATCATGGCGATTACGGAAGGAATTAAATGGATAAAGGAAACGAATAGCGAAACTCCGATTCGTATCTTTACGGATAGCCAATCAGTGATTAAGACATTGAGAAAGGAGAAAGTTGAATCCCGGAACGTTTTGCAATGCAAGAGTGAGATAAACTCATATGCAAATTGTGAACATCTGGAGATAATATGGATACCAAGCCATCACGGGCTGATCGGAAACGAGAAAGCCGACAAATTATCCAAAATGGGAGCTCTTTTGAGTACTATAACTTTGGAGAACGCCAAACCCCTTAAACGATTTAAGGATGAACTTAAACGTTGGGCAATGGAAGAACATGTCAGAAAATGGCAAAACACTGATGTCGGTAAGGTGACAAGAACACTCTGGGGTGACCCAAATCTTGGGAAGTCAAAGGAGATTCTGAGACTAAGTAGACCTACACTTGGGAAATTAACCGGTGTAATTACAGGTCATACGGAGTTGAGAACTCATCTAGCTCGCATGGGATTATCTGAGGAGACGACATGTAGAGCTTGCGAGGAAGAGGATGAGACCCTGGTACACTACCTCTGTCATTGTCCTGCGTTTGGGCATATTAGGCGCGAAAATTTTACAGTGGATAATATGCCGAACTTGGAATACCTGGGGAACTCGAACTGGAGATCCATAAGGCGTTACATTGAGGGGACTGGTTTCTTGGACTAGTCCGTTATTTATGGGAAATTATGTTAATGGTTTTTTGTTTGGGAATTCCGTTTTCCACATGGAGCGCACAACATGCCAACTGGGCATAGGTGTATACCTGTCATGGGTTTGGGCTTTTATACCCCTCCTTTTCAACCTAACCTAACCTAACCTTTACCTCTACCGATACTTCAGTAACCTTTACATTAGGTGGCACTGCTTCTTTTTTGGCAGATGTAATTTTTTTGTATCCAGAAAGAATATTCACATTATGATTCTTTAAAGAGCTTCGTAAAATAGAATATTTTCCTTTGACAATCCCAATTCCATAAACAAAACTAAGGCTTCTTCTACATTATACTTCGTGGGTAAAGCATTTGGTGGAGTAGGAATACTCCCTTTGATTCTCTGCAGTCGATCTGGGCTTGCAAGTACCACAGCTTTTGTAATGTCGCACCTTGATTTATCTTTATCTTTTGCAAACTTAAGACATAATGCTTCTGAAAGATGCGATTTAGATATATCTTTTGTGGCATTTTTAAGTTTACGTTTTCTTGTGTACTCAGAACACTCGTTTATAGTTTTTGCTGGTCAGAAGTATGTGGTTCTTCGATGTTTTCAAAAGTTGTAACTCCATTTAGCCAGTCTGGGTTGTTTTTCATAAAGGCATTTATCGTACGGTGTGAGGTAAGCCATTTTTTTTAATTGTTAGAAAAACGAAGTGAATTTTGCTATGAACATCCATTTCGGGGTATCCTGGTAAATCGTGTAGTTTTTCCACAATAGCCAATTTAAATGCATTTTCATTAACTGAGTTTGTGAATAACTCCAACAATTCTAAATTGGTAAATGACATTATCGCGCTTTAAAATAAAATTGTACAAGTTCTGTTATTGATCACTAGTTTTAGAAAGTAAAAACCTTACTGGCTGCATTATACAATTGCGGTTTAATATATACCCAAAAATTAAAAAAAAGGGTTTCAACTACCTAATTTGAGCAAAAAAAAAATTAACTGGAATATATGTATACCTTATATTTTATTCAGTATAAAAAAGTTTTAAAACTACCTGCCTACTTTTATATACCTGCAGTTTATATTTTATTCTGTATAAAAAAGTTTTAAAACTACCTGCCTACTTTTACAACAGGTGTTAAAAAAATTTCAATAGTTATGCCTACCTGATTGGCACAGATTTAATAAAAAAATATCCCTGAAGATGCTGGAAAATACCAGCGAAACGTCGGATGAAATAATGGTTTTTTTATGTATATTAATATACATTTTGACCTTGTAAGCCTAAGAAATAATTCAAAAAATATATATAAACCAAATAAAAAAAAAAAAAAAATAGGTCGGTAAATCAATATTAAGAGCAAAATATTGTTTATTATTTAACAAGAAGCAATAAAAATATGTAATAAGTTACTTTATTTTACACTAAAATTGCTGCAGTGAAAAAAAATTTTCTCGTTTTCGCTATGAGGTTGTAACAGTTTTCTTCTTATTTCACCTACAGCGGCAACCTACGGCATCTAAACTAAGTTAAATTATTTCAAGTATTATGTAGCAAATATGCTCAGAAAATATGGGCGAGACCATTTTTGACCATTTTTAGATATGCTCTATTTTATTTGTAAAAATGACCTAAATATAGGGTGTCTGAAAAGCGGCTACTGCCGAAAAAGTAGGGCATCTGCTGAACATTTTACTACTTATTTTAATTAAAAACAAACATACCTTTAAAAAAATACCAAAAAAGTAGTAATCAAACGGTAATGTTTCTGAAACTTTAATTCTAAAGTGCATTTATTTTTCCAAGATCACCTTTTTTTTTGCTTTTTAAAAAATTGTCGACTTTGAGCAGCTCCACAAACTATAATTTTTATGCAATTAAGGAAAATGTTTTTGAATTGTGATCAGTAAGTAGTTCTTTATACGATGTTTTCATTCATTTCACAAAATTTTGTAATGAAATTTTGTATTTTTTGCCACGGGTTTTAGGAAAAGGCGCTACTGTGCGCCGGCGGTACAAATGGCACTCTAATAAAAGTAAAGTGTGTACCGCCGGCGGTGCACACGGCACTCAACGTGTTAATCGACTCCCCTATTCATAAGCTTTTAGAAAATATATACTTTATGGGGTCGGAAATGAAAATTGTAGAAATTTCACACGGAATGACAAACCTATATATACCCCTTTTCACTGTGTGAAGGGTATAAAAATATATATGTATGTTTTTTTTTCCTTTTTCACTTTTCTAAAAGTATTTAGGTTTGCGTACATAAACTTACCTTTCTTCCAAATGTTATTTTAAAGAAGAAATTTAGTATTGAATTTGGTAATCGTAAACCCAAAGCATGTTGTAAATTTACTTTGTATCCTTTTAATACGTTATCGGGGTATTTTGCACGCCAATAAAATATGATCCAAATCAAGTGATTTTCTAACATCGCAATCATTGCATACGAGACATTTCGTTGTTCTGTAGTCAATCCAATGTCAAGATCCTTATTATGTTTTACAGAAAGTTCCTTAATTATTATAGCAGAATCTGCTATTTCCTCTCCATTAAGCTCAATAAATGGTAATTGCCCTTTTTTGGATCGGAAGCGCATCTTGTGATCAACATTCTAGAAAATATAAATAAAAAAATTATTTTAAAATTTTTTACTAATATTAGTATATATAATAAATGTGAATTTTTGGATATTTAGATGTTTGATTCTCTTTTATTTTTTTATTGGTCACGTAAGAACGGCTAAACGAAATTAATGCAATTTAGCATATAGATTAAAGTGTTGTATAAAAAATCTCCACTGATTATGTCTCTTTACGCCTTCGAACACAAACTAACTTACTAAAAGGTGAGCCATTTAAAAGTTTAAATTAAAAATGCAACAAAACAAAACCGTTTTAAAATGTTTGCCAAATTTTTTCTCTTGTTGTGAAGTACAATTGTTTCGCTGCCGCGACTGGCATTACAGTACCCCATTTGATAGAACCAATTTTCGAGCACAATTTTGAATATATGGGATTGTATCTCGGCAATGGTGTTACGAATGTTGGGCTTCAAATGCTCAATTGTCTTTGGTTTCTCTTCATAACATTTATCTTTCACTTCGACCTACAGGATATAGTAAAACGATGTCAAATTGCAGCTTCTTGGCGAACAATTGAAATCACCATTTCGGCTAATTAAACGACCAACGTGCCATGTATGGCAAGTTGCATTATCCTGTTGAAACAAAACATACATTCACATCAATACCATGAAGAGCGGGCACAAAGAAATCTGTTATGATGGTACGATGCGATAGGTGTCTCCAATGACCGCAATGGTTACGGCCTCCTTATTCTAAATGATGCCTCCACTCCACAAACCACACCAGTCATGCGCAATGGGTGCATTGGCTTCTATAAGACCTCGTTTGGATTTTCTTAGCCCCAAGTACGGCAATTTTGCTTATTAACGTACAAACAAAAATGCGCTTCATCCGAAAATATGATTATTATATAATATGTATCACTTTCTTTGTATAACTTCGATATTCTAGTAAAATGTTTTGGTAATTTTAGCCTTTCAATGAAAATGGCCGTTAAAGTAGTCGTGTCAATAAAGTTTCTGCTAATAACAACTTATATATTTCAATATAATCCTTTATTCTTCAAAAATCTTTATTCATAGAAAAATTATATGAATTTGAGATAAAGCGCTCTATGGTAGGTGGGCGAAAAAGTGGGCTTGTAACCTTTATTTTCCATTAGTACAAAGCCTTTGACCAAAAAGCAATGGTTGCAAAATTTCAGAATCATTTATTACGTTTTAAATTTTGAACATACCGAAAAATACACTGCGTGGTATAAATTTTCATTCGTTTCGTTCCTTTCCTAATTCATAGATTTTGGCAATTTTTGAGGAGAAATATTTTTTTACTTAGGAAATATACATTTGAAATTTCATGACTCTACGTCAATGCGTTTGGATACAATTCCATTTTATTCGATGTTGGAAGGACACAGTTTTTTACCTACTCTTGCATTACGACCAATACCTCTCTTCCTAATATTCCGAATTAGCCCATTTTCAATACCAAACAAACCTTGTGTTTTCTGGCAAAATTTTACACCCCTAGCTTTTTTCGGTCTAACCTCTATCGTGCTTTCTACAGACGGGCGGAATTTGCTAGATCGTCATAAAATGAAACCCTAATTCAGAATATATATACTTTATAGGGTCTAAAATTGATATTTCGATGCGTTACAAACGGAATGACAAAATGAGTATACCCCACCATTTTTTTGTTGGCGGCTATAATAAAATATTGGTTTGGAATATAAAGGATGGTTTAATTTTAAGGGCCGATTTTGAATGTGAACTACACCTAGACGTCAAATTTTTTTCTGCATTTCATTTGACATCTATCAATTTGAATATAACTCAATTTGAACCATGGAAAGACACACAATCGAGCAACGCGTTAAAACTATTTAGGCTTATTATAAAAATTAGCGTTCAAATCAAAATGCATTTCGTGCACTTCGTGATTCTTTTGTTCAACAAATCGTTCAAACTCGTCCACAATCGGGAGAATTGTAAAAAGTATTTAAATTTCAGCAAAACAGGTCTGTATGAAATGTGAAAACATCTGTGAATGACATCTTAGTTCGTTGAATGGGAAACATTGCTGTTTTCGCAAAAGAGCAGTACACCTCAACTCATCATCGTGCCCAACGATTGAGTATCAACATTGTCATTGAAAATTTGGACCATCGGATGGAGATTTGCCACCGAGATCGCGGCCATACCAATATTATCATAATAAAAGGAAATGACAATAATTTCCTAAATAATTTGTGTTTTATTCAAAATCAACAACGGCCCTTAAAATTTAACCACCCTTTACAGAATAGATAGGGTAATAAAAAATATAATTTGGTTAAATAATGTATTTTAAATATTCAAATACATATTTTAAATCTACTGATGCACATTTTTTTAAATATTTTTAAATCTTTAACCTCTTAAGACTGTGGGTACACCTATGTGTAGAGTTGGGCACAAAACGTTACTCTAGTTAATTTTTGTAACAACCTTGGTCATTTTCGTTTTTGGTGGCTGGTATAAAAATTTTAGACCCCATAAAGTATATACATATGTATATTCTGAATAGGAGTTTAATTTTATAATAATCTAGCTATGTCCGACCGTCTTACAGTGGCGCCTTTTGACTTTTTTCGTTGCAAAAATCATAACTTTTGAAATAATTAAGATATTTTAAAGATTTAAAAAGATATTGGCAGAGGACACTTTAGGCTTCAAAATATGTTTACAAGATACTGCAGGAGGTAAAGGGTGCTTCAAAAATTGCGGTTAAAATAGGAAATTTTTTCCAGTTAAATGTTAACATGTTTTTTCAAATATGAGTTTTTTATTTGTATCGCAAATACACATTTTTATATACTTTTACGGCCTTATTCATAAAAAAAAGTTGGCATAAAGTTAGCATTAAGTTTATTCATAACACTCATGCCAAATTCTGGCTAAACACTTGTTAACGAGCTGCCAAACGTTTGCCAACTTGTGAAAGACAGCTTTTATGTGTTGTTGTTTGACATTACCAATATTTTTTACCTACCTTTTCATCCTGTTCCCAATTTACAGATCGCTTGCGTTGCTTTTCCATTTTAATAAAAATTATATTGTTAGTACAGTTAATTAGAGCAAACAATTGTCTTCCTTTTCAATATGGTCTATATGAGTGACCTCGAAGGGTTTGCCCAAATATGTCCAAAATCCCTCAGAGATTCAATGATTTTCTCATGTGCAAATTTCAAAAATTTTTTAAAAAATTCACAAATACAATTCAGAATTCTGAGTTATACAGTTAATTAGAGCAAACAATTGTTTTCCTTTTCAATATGGTCTATATGAGTGACCTCGAAGGGTTTGCCCAAATATGTCCAAAATCCCTCAGAGATTCAATGATTTTCTCATAGTGCAAATTTTAAAAATTTTTTAAAAAATTCACAAATACAATTCAGAATTTTGAGTTATACAGTTAATTAGAGCAAACAATTGTCCTCCTTTTCGATATGGTCTATATGAGTGACCTCGAAGGGTTTGCCCAAATATGTCCAAAATCCCTCAGAGATTCAATGATTTTCTCATAGTGCAAATTTCAAAAATTTTTAAAAAAATTCACAAATACAATTCAGAATTCTGAGTTATACAGTTAATTAGAGCAAACAATTGTCCTCCTTTTCCATATGGTCTATATGAGTGACCTCGAAGGGTTTGCCCAAATATGTCCAAAATCCCTCAGAGATTCAATGATTTTCTCATAGTGCAAATTTCAAAAATTTTTTAAAAAATTCACAAATACAATTCAGAATTCTGAGTTATACAGTTAATTAGAGCAAACAATTGTCTTCGTTTTCAATATGGTATATATGAGTGACCTCGAAGGGTTTGCCCAAATATGTCCAAAATCCCTCAGAGATTCAATGATTTTCTCATGTGCAAATTTCAAAAATTTTTTAAAAAATTCACAAATACAATTCAGAATTCTGAGTTATACAGTTAATTAGAGCAAACAATTGTCTTCCTTTTCAATATGGTCTATATGAGTGACCTCGAAGGGTTTGCCCAAATATGTCCAAAATCCCTCAGAGATTCAATGATTTTCTCATGTGCAAATTTCAAAAATTTTTTACAAAATTCACAAATACAATTCAGAATTCTGAGTTATACAGTTAATTAGAGCAAACAATTGTCTTCGTTTTCAATATGGTCTATATGAGTGACCTCGAAGGGTTTGCCCAAATATGTCCAAAATCCCTCAGAGATTCAATGATTTTCTCATGTGCAAATTTCAAAAATTTTTTAAAAAATTCACAAATACAATTCAGAATTCTGAGTTATACAGTTAATTAGAGCAAACAATTGTCTTCGTTTTCAATATGGTCTATATGAGTGACCTCGAAGGGTTTGCCCAAATATGTCCAAAATCCCTCAGAGATTCAATGATTTTCTCATGTGCAAATTTCAAAAATTTTTTACAGAATTCACAAATACAATTCAGAATTCTGAGTTATACAGTTAATTAGAGCAAACAATTGTCTTCCTTTTCAATATGGTCTATATGAGTGACCTCGAAGGGTTTGCCCAAATATGTCCAAAATCCCTCAGAGATTCAATGATTTTCTCATGTGCAAATTTCAAAAATTTTTTAAAAAATTCACAAATACAATTCAGAATTCTGAGTTATACAGTTAATTAGAGCAAACAATTGTCTTCGTTTTCAATATGGTCTATATGAGTGACCTCGAAGGGTTTGCCCAAATATGTCCAAAATCCCTCAGAGATTCAATGATTTTCTCATAGTGCAAATTTCAAAAATTTTTAAAAAAATTCACAAATACAATTCAGAATTCTGAGTTATACAGTTAATTATAGCAATTAATTGTCTTCCTTTTCCATATGGTCTATATGAGTGACCTCGAAGGGTTTGCCCAAATATGTCCAAAATCCCTCAGAGATTCAATGATTTTCTCATAGTGCAAATTTCAAAAATTTTTAAAAAAATTCACAAATACAATTCAGAATTGTGAGTTATACAGGTAATTAGAGCAAACAATTGTCCTCCTTTTCCATATGGTCTATATGAGTGACCTCGAAGGGTTTGCCCAAATAAGTCCAAAATCCCTCAGAGATTCAATGATTTTCTCATGTGCAAATTTCAAAAATTTTTTAAAAAATTCACAAATACAATTCAGAATTGTGAGTTATACAGGTAATTACAGCGAACAATTGTCTTCCTTTTCAATATGGTCTATATGAGTGACCTCGAAGGGTTTGCCCAAATATGTCCAAAATCCCTCAGAGATTCAATGATTTTCTCATAGTGCAAATTTTAAAAATTTTTAAAAAAATTCACAAATACAATTCAGAATTGTGAGTTATACAGGTAATTAGAGCAAACAATTGTCATCCTTTTCCATTTGGTCTATATGAGTGACCTCGAAGGGTTTGCCCAAATATGTCCAAAATCCCTCAGAGATTCAATGATTTTCTCATGTGCAAATTTTAAAAATTTTTTAAAAAATTCACAAATACAATTCAGAATTGTGAGTTATACAGGTAATTAGAGCAAACAATTGTCCTCCTTTTCCATATGGTCTATATGAGTGACCTCGAAGGGTTTGCCCAAATATGTCCAAAATCCCTCAGAGATTCAATGATTTTCTCATGTGCAAATTTCAAAAATTTTTAAAAAAATTCACAAATACAATTCAGAATTGTGAGTTATACAGGTAATTAGAGCAAACAATTGTCCTCCTTTTCCATATGGTCTATATGAGTGACCTCGAAGGGTTTGCCCAAATATGTCCAAAATCCCTCAGAGATTCAATGATTTTCTCATGTGCAAATTTCAAAAATTTTTTAAAAAATTCACAAATACAATTCAGAATTGTGAGTTATACAGGTAATTAGAGCAAACAATTGTCCTCCTTTTCCATATGGTCTATATGAGTGACCTCGAAGGGTTTGCCCAAATATGTCCAAAATCCCTCAGAGATTCAATGATTTTCTCATGTGCAAATTTTAAAAATTTTTAAAAAAATTCACAAATACAATTCAGAATTGTGAGTTATACAGGTAATTAGAGCAAACAATTGTCCTCCTTTTCCATATGGTCTATATGAGTGACCTCGAAGGGTTTGCCCAAATATGTCCAAAATCCCTCAGAGATTCAATGATTTTCTCATGTGCAAATTTCAAAAATTTTTTACAAAATTCACAAATACAATTCAGAATTCTGAGTTATACAGTTAATTAGAGCAAACAATTGTCTTCGTTTTCAATATGGTCTATATGAGTGACCTCGAAGGGTTTGCCCAAATATGTCCAAAATCCCTCAGAGATTCAATGATTTTCTCATGTGCAAATTGCAAAAATTTTTTAAAAAATTCACAAATACAATTCAGAATTCTGAGTTATACAGTTAATTAGAGCAAACAATTGTCTTCGTTTTCAATATGGTCTATATGAGTGACCTCGAAGGGTTTGCCCAAATATGTCCAAAATCCCTCAGAGATTCAATGATTTTCTCATGTGCAAATTTCAAAAATTTTTTACAAAATTCACAAATACAATTCAGAATTCTGAGTTATACAGTTAATTAGAGCAAACAATTGTCTTCCTTTTCAATATGGTCTATATGAGTGACCTCGAAGGGTTTGCCCAAATATGTCCAAAATCCCTCAGAGATTCAATGATTTTCTCATGTGCAAATTTCAAAAATTTTTTAAAAAATTCACAAATACAATTCAGAATTCTGAGTTATACAGTTAATTAGAGCAAACAATTGTCTTCGTTTTTAATATGGTCTATATGAGTGACCTCGAAGGGTTTGCCCAAATATGTCCAAAATCCCTCAGAGATTCAATGATTTTCTCATAGTGCAAATTTCAAAAATTTTTTAAAAAATTCACAAATACAATTCAGAATTCTGAGTTATACAGTTAATTAGAGCAAACAATTGTCTTCGTTTTCAATATGGTCTATATGAGTGACCTCGAAGGATTTGCCCAAATATGTCCAAAATCCCTCAGAGATTCAATGATTTTCTCATGTGCAAATTTCAAAAATTTTTTAAAAAATTCACAAATACAATTCAGAATTCTGAGTTATACAGTTAATTAGAGCAAGCAATTGTCTTCGTTTTCAATATGGTCTATATGAGTGACCTCGAAGGCTTTGCCCAAATATGTCCACAATCCCTCAGAGATTCAATGATTTTCTCATGTGCAAATTTCAAAAATTTTTTACAAAATTCACAAATACAATTCAGAATTCTGAGTTATACAGTTAATTAGAGCAAACAATTGTCTTCGTTTTCAATATGGTCTATATGAGTGACCTCGAAGGGTTTGCCCAAATATGTCCAAAATCCCTCAGAGATTCAATGATTTTCTCATGTGCAAATTTCAAAAATTTTTTAAAAAATTCACAAATACAATTCAGAATTCTGAGTTATACAGTTAATTAGAGCAAACAATTGTCTTCGTTTTCAATATGGTCTATATGAGTGACCTCGAAGGGTTTGCCCAAATATGTCCAAAATCCCTCAGAGATTCAATGATTTTCTCATGTGCAAATTTCAAAAATTTTTTACAAAATTCACAAATACAATTCAGAATTCTGAGTTATACAGTTAATTAGAGCAAACAATTGTCTTCCTTTTCAATATGGTCTATATGAGTGACCTCGAAGGGTTTGCCCAAATATGTCCAAAATCCCTCAGAGATTCAATGATTTTCTCATGTGCAAATTTCAAAAATTTTTTAAAAAATTCACAAATACAATTCAGAATTCTGAGTTATACAGTTAATTAGAGCAAACAATTGTCTTCGTTTTCAATATGGTCTATATGAGTGACCTCGAAGGGTTTGCCCAAATATGTCCAAAATCCCTCAGAGATTCAATGATTTTCTCATGTGCAAATTTCAAAAATTTTTTAAAAAATTCACAAATACAATTCAGAATTCTGAGTTATACAGTTAATTATAGCAATTAATTGTCTTCCTTTTCCATATGGTCTATATGAGTGACCTCGAAGGGTTTGCCCAAATATGTCCAAAATCCCTCAGAGATTCAATGATTTTCTCATAGTGCAAATTTTAAAAATTTTTAAAAAAATTCACAAATACAATTCAGAATTCTGAGTTATACAGGTAATTAGAGCAAACAATTGTCCTCCTTTTCCATATGGTCTATATGAGTGACCTCGAAGGGTTTGCCCAAATATGTCAAAAATCCCTCAGAGATTCAATGATTTTCTCATAGTGCAAATTTCAAAAATTTTTTAAAAAATTCACAAATACAATTCAGAATTCTGAGTTATACAGTTAATTATAGCAATTAATTGTCTTCCTTTTCCATATGGTCTATATGAGTGACCTCGAAGGGTTTGCCCAAATATGTCCAAAATCCCTCAGAGATTCAATGATTTTCTCATAGTGCAAATTTCAAAAATTTTTTAAAAAATTCACAAATACAATTCAGAATTCTGAGTTATACAGTTAATTATAGCAAATAATTGTCTTCCTTTTCCATATGGTCTATATGAGTGACCTCGAAGGGTTTGCCCAAATATGTCCAAAATCCCTCAGAGATTCAATGATTTTCTCATAGTGCAAATTTCAAAAAATTTTTAAAAAAATTCACAAATACAATTCAGAATTGTGAGTTATACAGGTAATTAGAGCAAACAATTGTCCTCCTTTTCCATATGGTCTATATGAGTGACCTCGAAGGGCTTGCCCAAATATGTCCAAAGTCCCTCAGAGATTCAATGATTTTCTCATAGTGCAAATTTCAAAAATTTTTTAAAAAATTCACAAATACAATTCAGAATTCTGAGTTATACAGTTAATTAGAGCAAACAATTGTCTTCCTTTTCCATATGGTCTATATGAGTGAGCTCGAAGGGTTTGCCCAAATATGTCCAAAATCCCTCAGAGATTCAATGATTTTCTCATAGTGCAAATTTCAAAATTTTTTTTAAAAAATTCACAAATACAATTCAGAATTCTGAGTTATACAGTTAATTAGAGCAAACAATTGTCTTCCTTTTCAATATGGTCTATATGAGTGACCTCGAAGGGTTTGCCCAAATATGTCCAAAATCCCTCAGAGATTCAATGATTTTCTCATAGTGCAAATTTTAAAATTTTTTTAAAAAATTCACAAATACAATTCAGAATTGTGAGTTATACAGGTAATTAGAGCAAACAATTGTCCTCCTTTCCCATATGGTCTATATGAGTGACCTCGAAGGGTTTGCCCAAATATGTCCAAAATCCCTCAGAGATTCAATGATTTTCTCATAGTGCAAATTTCAAAAATTTTTAAAAAAATTCACAAATACAATTCAGAATTGTGAGTTATACAGGTAATTAGAGCAAACAATTGTCCTCCTTTCCCATATGGTCTATATGCGTGACCTCGAAGGGTTTGCCCAAATATGTCCAAAATCCCTCAGAGATTCAATGATTTTCTCATAGTGCAAATTTTAAAAATTTTTAAAAAAATTCACAAATACAATTCAGAATTGTGAGTTATACAGGTAATTAGAGCAAACAATTGTCCTCCTTTCCCATATGGTCTATATGAGTGACCTCGAAGGGTTTGCCCAAATATGTCCAAAATCCCTCAGAGATTCAATGATTTTCTCATAGTGCAAATTTCAAAAATTTTTAAAAAAATTCACAAATACAATTCAGAATTGTAAGTTATACAGGTAATTAGAGCAAACAATTGTCCTCCTTTCCCATATGGTCTATATGAGTGACCTCGAAGGGTTTGCCCAAATATGTCCAAAATCCCTCAGAGATTCAATGATTTTCTCATAGTGCAAATTTCAAAAATTTTTAAAAAAATTCACAAATACAATTCAGAATTGTGAGTTATACAGGTAATTAGAGCAACTAATTGTCCTCCTTTCCCATATGGTCTATATGAGTGACCTCGAAGGGTTTGCCCAAATATGTCCAAAATCCCTCAGAGATTCAATGATTTTCTCATAGTGCAAATTTTAAAAATTTTTTAAAAAATTCACAAATACAATTCAGAATTGTGAGTTATACAGGTAATTAGAACAAACAATTGTCCTCCTTTTCCATATGGTCTATATGAGTGACCTCGAAGGGTTTGCCCAAATATGTCCAAAATCCCTCAGAGATTCAATGATTTTCTCATGTGCAAATTTCAAAAATTTTTAAAAAAATTCACAAATACAATTCAGAATTGTGAGTTATACAGGTAATTAGAACAAACAATTGTCCTCCTTTTCCATATGGTCTATATGAGTGACCTCGAAGGGTTTGCCCAAATATGTCCAAAATCCCTCAGAGATTCAATGATTTTCTCATGTGCAAATTTCAAAAATTTTTAAAAAAATTCACAAATACAATTCAGAATTGTGAGTTATACAGGTAATTAGAGCAAACAATTGTCCTCCTTTTCCATATGGTCTATATGAGTGACCTCGAAGGGTTTGCCCAAATATGTCCAAAATCCCTCAGAGATTCAATGATTTTCTCATGTGCAAATTTCAAAAATTTTTTTAAAAATTCACAAATACAATTCAGAATTGTGAGTTATACAGGTAATTAGAGCAAACAATTGTCTTCCTTTCCCATATGGTCTATATGAGTGACCTCGAAGGGTTTGCCCAAATATGTCAAAAATCCCTCAGAGATTCAATGATTTTCTCATGTGCAAATTTCAAAAATTTGTAAAAAAATTCACAAATACAATTCAGAATTGTGAGTTATACAGGTAATTAGAGCAAACAATTGTCCTCCTTTTCCATATGGTCTATATGAGTGACCTCGAAGGGTTTGCCCAAATATGTACAAAATCCCTCAGAGATTCAATGATTTCTCATAGTGCAAATTTTAAAAATTTTTAAAAAAATTCACAAATACAATTCAGAATTGTGAGTTATACAGGTAATTAGAGCAAACAATTGTCCTCCTTTTCCATATGGTCTATATGAGTGACCTCGAAGGGTTTGCCCAAATATGTCCAAAATCCCTCAGAGATTCAATGATTTTCTCATAGTGCAAATTTTAAAAATTTTTTAAAAAATTCACAAATACAATTCAGAATTGTGAGTTATACAGGTAATTAGAGCAAACAATTGTCCTCCTTTTCCATATGGTCTATATGAGTGACCTCGAAGGGTTTGCCCAAATATGTCCAAAATCCCTCAGAGATTCAATGATTTTCTCATAGTGCAAATTTTAAAAATTTTTAAAAAAATTCACAAATACAATTCAGAATTGTGAGTTATACAGGTAATTAGAGCAAACAATTGTCCTCCTTTTCCATATGGTCTATATGAGTGACCTCGAAGGGTTTGCCCAAATATGTCCAAAATCCCTCAGAGATTCAATGATTTTCTCATGTGCAAATTTCAAAAATTTTTAAAAAAATTCACAAATACAATTCAGAATTGTGAGTTATACAGGTAATTAGAGCAAACAATTGTCCTCCTTTTCCATATGGTCTATATGAGTGACCTCGAAGGGTTTGCCCAAATATGTCCAAAATCCCTCAGAGATTCAATGATTTTCTCATGTGCAAATTTCAAAAATTTTTTTAAAAATTCACAAATACAATTCAGAATTGTGAGTTATACAGGTAATTAGAGCAAACAATTGTCTTCCTTTCCCATATGGTCTATATGAGTGACCTCGAAGGGTTTGCCCAAATATGTCAAAAATCCCTCAGAGATTCAATGATTTTCTCATGTGCAAATTTCAAAAATTTGTAAAAAAATTCACAAATACAATTCAGAATTGTGAGTTATACAGGTAATTAGAGCAAACAATTGTCCTCCTTTTCCATATGGTCTATATGAGTGACCTCGAAGGGTTTTCCCAAATATGTCCAAAATCCCTCAGAGATTCAATGATTTTCTCATAGTGCAAATTTCAAAAATTTTTAAAAAAATTCACAAATACAATTCAGAATTGTGAGTTATACAGGTAATTAGAGCAAACAATTGTCCTCCTTTTCCATATGGTCTATATGAGTGACCTCGAAGGGTTTGCCCAAATATGTCCAAAATCCCTCAGAGATTCAATGATTTTCTCATAGTGCAAATTTCAAAAATTTTTTTAAAAATTCACAAATACAATTCAGAATTGTGAGTTATACAGGTAATTAGAGCAAACAATTGTCCTCCTTTCCCATATGGTCTATATGAGTGACCTCGAATGGTTTGCCCAAATATGTCCAAAATCCCTCAGAGATTCAATGATTTTCTCATAGTACAAATTTTAAAAATTTTTTAAAAAATTCACAAATACAATTCAGAATTGTGAGTTATACAGGTAATTAGAGCAAACAATTGTCCTCCTTTTCCATATGGTCTATATGAGTGACCTCGAAGGGTTTGCCCAAATATGTCCAAAATCCCTCAGAGATTCAATGATTTTCTCATAGTGCAAATTTTAAAAATTTTTTAAAAAATTCACAAATACAATTCAGAATTGTGAGTTATACAGGTAATTAGAGCAAACAATTGTCCTCCTTTCCCATATGGTCTATATGAGTGACCTCGAATGGTTTGCCCAAATATGTCCAAAATCCCTCAGAGATTCAATGATTTTCTCATAGTGCAAATTTTAAAAATTTTTAAAAAAATTCACAAATACAATTCTATATGTATGTATATACAAAAAAATTTATAAAAAAAATTATTTTTGTTATTAATTTTTTTATTATTTGATGTTTTTGAATAAAGAATATCTTATTTTTGTTTATAACATCGTTACGTTGAAACATATTTAACTTTTGAGTTAAATATGTCGTTACGTCATAACATATTTAACTTCTAAGTTAAATATGTTCTTACGTCAAAACATATTTAACTCGGCATATTTAACTTCACACACGTTTTTATGTAGAAAATAGAATTGGTTTTTATTATTGAAAATTTCGTTTCCACATAGAGCGCACAACATGTCAATTGGGCATACGTGTATACCTGTATTGTTTGAGCTTTTAGTGGCCCTATTTTTCAGCCTAACCTACTCACTTAAAAAAAGGTATTTATCACAATAAATTTTGTTTAACGTAATATACCTACTAGATACTTTTTAAAAATATTAATTACATATACAGTACTGGTCAAAACATTTGGAACTGGGATTGAATTTGAAATTTTCATTGATTTATTTTGTTCAAATAACAATAAGTTACTAAAATTTATTTTTTTTAATATCTACATACGTTGTTTTTGTCAAACAAATAAAAAAAAATTGACAACATTAAACTAAAACTACAAAAAAAAAATTAATGATATTGGGTGTATTCATTATGCAAGTGTTCAAAACTCTCAGTTCTCCAACTCTTTCGAAGCAATTTATACCAGCAAATTACAGGAAATAACGGTAACTGCAATCCTTTTTATACCCGCTACCAAAAAAATGGTGGGGGTGTATTCATTTTGTCATTCCGTTTGTAACACATCGAAATATCCATTTTAGACCCCATAAAGTATATATATTCTGAATCAGGGTTTGATTTGATGACGATCTAGCTATGTCCGTCTGTTGAAAGCACGATAGAGGTCGCACCGAAAAAGCTAGGGGCTCAAATTTTGCCAGAATCTTTCCTATAGACAAGGTTTGTTTGGTATTGAAAATGGGCTAAATCAGAATATTAGGAAGAGAGTTATAGCTCAAAAAGCAAGAGTAGGTCGAAAAAATCGTGTCCTTCGAACATAAAAAAATGGAATTGTGTCCAAACGCATTAACGTAGACTCATGAAACTTCGAATATATATTTCCTGAGTAAAAGCAATATATTTCCCCGAAAATTATCTAAATCTATGCATTAGGAGAGGAGTTATCGATCAAAATGTACGAAAATTTATACCGCACAGTGTATTTTTTAAAAACAAAAACGTCATAAAAGCAACAAAATTGGATGTACGACTCTGAAATTCTGCACACTTTGCTTTTTGGCGAGACGCTTTTTTGTAACGGAAAATCAATGTGCCACGCCCACTTTAACGCCTACCTCCCATATAACGGTTCATGTAATTTCTCTTTTTGACAAAGTTATTGGGATAATAAATGACTATATTGAAATATCTAAGTTGTATTTATTAGCAGAAACTTTATTGACACGCCTACTTTAACGCCCACTTTCATTGAAAGACTACATTTACAAAAGCATTTTAGTAGCATATCGAAGTTATAAAGGGTAGTTAAATTTTAAGGACCGATGTTGAATTTAAAAAACAACAAAAATTATTTAGGAAATTATTATTATTTCTTTTTGTAATGATAATATTTGTATGGTTCAATTATGTATTTAACAAAATATAGGCCAAATGGCCCCCCTATCCTTGGCGCCACTCCTCTATCTGATGGTCCAAATTTTCAATGTCAATGTTGATACTCAATTGTTGGGCATGATGATGAGTCGAGGTTGACTACTCTTTTGCCACACTATCGCAAAAAACAGCAATGTTTCCCATTCAACGAACTAAGAAGGCATTCACAGATTTTCTAACATTTTATATAGACCTGTTTTGCAGAAATTTAAATATTTTTTACAATTCTTCCGATTGTGAACGAATTTGAATGATTATGTTGATCAAAAGAATTACGAAGTGCACAAAATGCATTTTGATTTGAACGCCCATTTTTATAAAAAATCTGAATAACTTTAAAGCGTTGCTCATTTGCGTATCTTTACACGGATCAAATTGAATAAGTTTGAGATTGAGAAATGTCAAGTGAAATGCAGAAAACAAATTTAAAATCTAGGTGTTGTTCACCTTCAACATGGGCCCTTAAAATTTAACCACCCTCTACAAAGAAAGTGATACATATTTTATTATAAAGGGATTATTCCATAGCGACTAACAAAATAATAAATAATGTGCTTTAAATGTACACAAAATTGGTGGTGGGTATAAAAGATTCGGCACAGCCGAAAATAGTGCTCTTACTTGTTAATAACGTGACATTCAGGCCGTTATATTTTTTAAAAAAATTGACTATAATTATTGTTTTTCAATAGTTATGACTAACTGTAGAAAACTTTAAAATCGTCAGAATAATTTTTGTAAAAATAGAAGAAAAAAAAACAATTTTGATTTTAAATAAAAAGTATTAAATAATTATTAAATTTTCAATGTGAACCATTTTCTATTTTGGCTTAAGTTCATTTATTCTTTCATTTATTTTTATAATTCAAATTTAATTGTAACCATTTTTAGGAATATTCTTTCTAAAATTAATTCCGATATTAGCCGAGTGGAATGCATTTTCGAAATCAGCTACGATTTCATCATCAGCACTCTTTATCGGTATACTACTATGTAATTTAAAATTCCTATTTATGTTTCAATTCAATTAAATTTGAATTAGTGAATCTGATTTCGAAAATGCATTCCACTCGGCTAATATCGAAAATAATTTTAGAAAGAATATTCCTAAAAATGGTTACAATTAAATTATATGAAAGAATAAATGAACTTAAGCCATAATAAAAAAAAAATTTAATATAATTTAATATATAGTAAAAGTTCGAATAAAATATAAATATATAAGTATTAAATAATTTTAGAAATGGACTTTCTCAAAAAGAAATTTCTATAAAGTACTCTGTTCCAAAATAAACGATTTCGCGCAATGTTTATAATGGTAACATCTATACAACCCATAAAGGTGGTAGACCCCGTGTTACAACTGTAAGAGATCAGAAAATCAAGAATTGTTTTACAAAACACACCAAGCAGTTCCTAGAGAAGCTAAAACTGAACTTTTAATAGATGCCAGTCATTCCACCATTAAAAAAAGGGCCCGAGAACATGGTCTTAGAAGTTACAGATGCACAGTTTTGTGTTTGTGTGAGAAAAAAACCGAAAAACTCGCCTTGATTTTGGACGTACCCATTTAAATTGGACTCAACAGCATTGGAAGAATGTTTTGTGGTCAGACGAGTCAAAATTCAAAATCCGGGGACCAGATGGAAGAGACACTGTTAGACACAACTGCCACAGTGAAACACGGTGGTAGAAACATTATGGTGTGGGGGTGTTTTTTAAGAAATGGGATTGGACAATTCATCGCATATTCAACACCATGACAGCCACAATCTATAGAGATCTTTTGAGTTCTGTTATGTTTCCGTATGCTGAATGGGAAACGCTACTAAAATGGACCTTGTAAAACTTGACTGGATGATAATAAAATTAATACCATGTTATGGCCGCCTCAATCTCTCGATCTCAACCACATTGAGAACATGTGGATGATTGTAAAACGAAATATTGGCAAAAGAGTATTCAGAAAGAGTGATGAACTTTTCATCGAGTTAGAGAAGCAGTGGCATGAAACTTCTAACGATTATATTAAAAATCTCATAGCCTCAATGCCTAAAAGGTGTTCAAAAGTTATAAAAAATTATGGCTACACTACCAAATACTAAGCAATAAAATCATTTATTGTATTTTCTGTTTTTTACTTAAATAAAGAGTTGCAAATGTTTTGAATACCTGCATTTTGTATACATCCATTATTATTAATTTTGTGGTTGTTTTAATTTAACGTTATTAAATTTTTTTATTTGTTTAACAAAAAACAATGTATGAAGACAAGGCATCTTTATTCATCAGGTAATTGCAGTTCGGAGAGAATTTTTTGTTTATATTTTTTATATATGAAGTTTGGCATTTGAAATAAATTAGAAAAGAGAGAAATTTGTTTTTTATTTATGCATTTTGACAGCTGAAATTTAAAATAAGTGTTGAAAAAAAATAATCAGCTGGCGAATCAAGAGTACCTGATGAATAAATATGCCTTGGTATGAAGATATTATAAAAAATAAATTTTAGTAACTTAGTGTTATTTGAACAAAATAAATCAAAGAAAATTACAAACGCAATCCCAGTTCCAAATGTTTTGACCAGTACTGTATGTACATACATATCGACCCCTGTGTGCGAAATTATCGTTGTTATATAGTTTGCTATATTAGTAGCACTAACATTTTAATTATGTATACATTTAAGAATATGTATAGTAGAAAACAGTCGCATTTCAGCTCTGTTCTGGCCAAGAGCTCGCGCGTCATTATCGTTGTCGAACAAAGACAATCAGGATGTATGTACGTTTTCATCGGACTTCTAAAGTTTTGCGTATCACTCCCGCATTGGTTAATTGCGTGGCATCGGTTAGCAGCTCCGAGGTACAGTTACCCGAAGTATCAATAATATTTTTCGCGTTCAGCTCCGACATTCTATATGAAGGTATAGGTCGACTTACGGATACTTTACCATCGTGGAATACCTTGGCCCAATGATTTTAAAACCTTGCCATTTAAATTAAAATAGGTAAAAAGGACTAAGATTAAATATATCAAGAGTCTATATCAAACCATTAACCCTTTCCACTCCAAGCTTTGTTTACTTTTAATTCCACCAGCTCCGCAAAAAGAAGTATTATACTATGTCGAGTGCCACTCGACAGTGGAGCTGGTGGAACAAAAAATGAAAAATTAGCAATTTATCGCTAAAATTTTAACTTTTAAAATCTAATTTTTTCTAGCAAATTTTAGGTCACATTTAGTGGGATTGTTGAAAAAAAGTACCCTTCATTGCTCAATGCACACATGTATATACCTACCTACCCATATAAATAAAAATTGTGTTGCAAAGCTTAAGAGTTAAAACGCTTTCATAATATAAGTAGATTAAATTCATCCTTGCAAATTTAAAAAAATTATGATTCTGCATGAGTTAGGAATGTAAGTATTTGATTTAATTACAGTGTTCAAATAAAATAAAATACTGGAAAGTTTACTGGAAATACACAAGTATACATATAAAGAAAACAAATACGAAAAAAGGAGTGTACAATAAGAAAAATCAACATGGCGACCATTGCAAATGTACTTTTTTACTTGTTTCTTACATACCTCATATTTTAATCCGGCTAGACGCAACCATGTTTCCACTTTAAGGCAGTATGGAGATAAAGATGGCAAAAGTGGAGTTCTCGAAAACTGGTACAAATAGATAATATCCTTTTCAAAATTTATTTTATGTACATTAAATTTTCCTGAAGACTCTGACGACTTGTTAATTAATACAGAATTTTCATTTTCCTTCTTTGTGTCTTCAGAATTTGACAATGGCTTTTCAGACTCAGAAATCTCTTGGGCGTTACCCGTACAGTTTTCCATAGCGTTTTCAACGTTTTTAACATTTTCACCACTAGAGGCATTACCCACTGTCTTGGTATCTTCTAGCATATTTTCTGTGACTGGATTATCAGTAACTTCAGACATAACGATTGTTTTTAGCGAAAATAATAAAATGCCCACAAGTTTAAAATTTATTTATATCCTGAATAAAATTTCGACGGATATTTTTTTCTGATAACACTTAAAAAATTAGAATATCTCAAAACCACTTTAAAAAAGAACACTCAAAACGCACCACATCCAAGTATACATAAAAAAATATTTTATCCTTAAATACTCGCAAAACCAAATTCAGATAAGAAATTGCTGACCGACAATGTAATTTAACAAATCCAAACTAACAAACACTCCCAACAATGCCACAAGCTGAGTCAAATTTTTAGCGTCGAAAAAAACTTATAATTATCGGCGGCTGCCAGAAAATCAATTGACGGCTTAAACTTCCTTTAAAAATATCATGTTATACCCATAGATGTGAACAAAACATACTTTTATTCACTTTTACCATAGTTATAAAAAATAGTACTGTATATACTTTTCAAAGTACGTTTTTAAAAGTATTTTTTTGTAAACAAGTATGATTTTAAAATTACACTTAAAAAAATGTATATAGTTAAAAAATTAGTATATTACGTAGTAAAGAGAAAATTGCTGTAAAAACGTATATATAATTCCAATGTTATGTAAAAATGTATTAAGGTTATTTTTGACGTTACATGAAAAACAGAATGTAAATATATTAGGGTTTATCTTGATATTAAATAGAAAATAGCACTAGAATTAAATTATTTCAAGCCATATTTATGCAAGTGAAATTATTAGCGCAGCTGTTATTGTAGTAGCACTTTCGACAACAATTTCTTCTGCTAGAAAACTTTTTTAATACTGCTTTTTTATAAGGACAGTCAAATTGTCATGAGAAAAATTGGAACAGCTTAATCTTGTATGATTAAAAATGTTATGAGTTCATAAAATTGCAACTCAAAAGAGTTAAATACAATTAAATAAAAAAATTAATACTAATAAAACAAATAACATCTTCTTAGATCAATTTATTGAACTAAAAATAATATTAAAATTAAAACTTATTTATTTTTTGATATTTTAAAATCGTTCGCATTAATGATTAAAAATGTACGTAAATATGAAGCAAAAATAATAAAAAATAAAACTTTTTTTTAATGCCTTCCTTAAAGATATCGTCAACATTTTTGTTATAGTTTACTGTTACTCAAAGAAATTTTTTGCTAAAAAAATATGTACAAAATTGGATTTTGTAAAATTATTGCGGTTATTAGTGAAATTTATTAGAAAATAAAATGATAAAGTATTTTTTATAGAGGTATAGATTTCTAAGGCCTATTAACATAGGGCCTGTTCGTAAACGCATCACTGCGCTGCACAATATGATTACTTTGCGCTGCCACTGCAAATCATATGTTGCTGATGCTTCTTTTTGCTTATTTTATTGCTGCATTTACGAACGAGCGAACACTGCGGAAAAATGTAAAAAATTATTATAAATTTAATTTGTGAATTTGATAATACAATATCTGACATATATTTCACATTCGAGGCTAAAAATGTTTAAAAAGTAAAATAATCAAAAATAAATCATAAAAAACCACATTCTTTATTCTCACACATCTATTGCATCAGCCATTTTTGTGATTAGTTTTTTGTAGAGTTGTGTCGGTCATGAAAGGAATACTTCAATTGAACGATTCAGTAAGGTGAAAGATATGAAATAATTCGTACTCTTTCTTTCAAATCTTTCATCTTTCATTGTTCTTTCATGTTTCACACATTTCAGTCAGTTAACGTTGTTTATGTAGATGATTACGATGTTGCCATAACAATCTGTTGAACTATTGCCATAACAAAAAATCGAATGAATAGTATGGAAAAAATCAGCTGACAAACGTAAATAAGAAATAAATGAAAATAAGCAAAAAATAAAAAAAATCTGTTGAGACATTTTTAAATAAAATAAGATTTTGGTAAGAAAAAATTTAAAAATAAATAAGTATAAATTTTAAGTAATACTTGTATTAATTATGCTTATGTTTTAGGTGCTAAAAAGATGACAAAGAAGTGTTTTTGCAGAGATTCAACTGATGATGAATGATGATGTCATGAATATGTTAATAATAACGTATTAAAGAACTGCACTCCACTAGTAGGTTAAACAGGCTGAGGATCCGAAATTATTTCGCAAGGAAGGAATTGTTTTAGAGTCTTGAAAATTTAATTATCTTCGTGTCTGACAACAGAGGTTCGTAGCCAAAATTATTGTTGCTTTGCATGTACTGGAAAAAGTGGCGAGTTGTCATGTAAGTTTTTTTTGAATTTGTTTAGTTTTATTAAATATTTTAAATTGGAAAACATTTTTGTAATCTAAAGGTAGTTGGTCTTGAAACGGAAGTTAAAGTTATCAAGTCATCATCATCAGCCAAATCTTACTATAAGATTTTTTTTTAAATTTATAATTATCAGGCTGGGTGAACTCCGGAAGAATCACATACATATGTACTATGACTGAAGGGAAATACTGATATTATGAAAACTTTTATTTTTTGCATTTTTAATGAAATTTGTATTACATTTGTTAAACACAAATTTTGTTCATGTATGGTGCCTTTTATTTTCTACAAATTTTAAATAACGTACACAAATAAATAAAAAAATAAAAATAAAATAAATAAATTTGTATTTTTGTCAGTGTTGTCATAACAGATAATCTGCTTAATAGAACGGTAGCACTATATATTTCATATTTATCTTTCTACCGGTTTGCAAAGTGCCGTTAAAAGAAAAGTTGGTATACATTTTTTAATATACAGCCATAATAGCAAAAAGCGTTATTTTTTACAGCAGTGCAAACACAATTTTAAGTAATTTTTTTTAAATATGTCTAGAAGAAAACACAGCACAGTTTGGTTGCATTTTGATGATGAAAATGGAATAAGAGCCAAGTGTAAATATTGCAAAACTTCTTTAAGTTATTCCGGTGGCTCTCATGGAAATTTAAATCGTCATTTAAAATCGAAACATCCTCTTATGCCTTTGGATATAGAAAGGCAAATTCCGTCATCTGAAGAAAATATAAATTTAAATGAACCAATTAATGAACAGCCGTCAACAAGTGCTCAAATTAGAACCATAACTCAGCAACATCAAATAACCCAGTTCTTCCGCAGGCCTCCTCCAATTCGAAAGGCACAACAAATAGATAGGCAAGTTTTAAAAATGATTGCAAAAGGACATCACTCATTTCGTCTTGTTGAGGAGCCAGAATTTAAAAAACTGCTTCAAGACGTGTCGAATTACCCGGGATACAATTTACCATCTCGAAAGACACTGTCTAACAATTTATTACCAAGCGTGCATATGGAGCTTTTAGAAAATATAAAGGATAAAATTAAATCTGCTACAGCCTTATGCCTCATTACTGATGGTTGGACATCAAGAACGAATGTCGGTTATGTAGCAGTGACAGCCCATTATATAAATTCTGAGACAGTGCTTACATCGCATTTATTAGCCTGTGAAGAATTTGAAAATAAACATACTGCTCAAAACTTATGCAATTTTTTAAAAAAGGTAATTTCAGATTTTGATATTACCAACAAAATTACTGCCATCGTTAGTGATAACGCGCCAAACATAGTGGCCGCAATTCGTCAAGGAGAGTGGCGAGGAATTGGTTGTTTCGCTCACTCTTTAAATTTAATAGTGCAAGGTGCAACTGCTGAAATTGGTGATACTATACTAAAAGTAAAAAAAATCGTGGAATATTTTCACAAAAGTTCACTTGCTTTAAGCAAACTACAAGCCGCTCAAAAGCAAATGAATCTTCCCGATCTTAAACTCAAACAAGACGTAGTAACGAGGTGGAATTCAACGTACGATATGCTAAACCGTATTTACCAGATGAAAGATCCAGTAATTTCCACTCTTTCACTAAATCGGCCAGACCTAATATTGTCCCTAGTAGATTGGGAAATAATTGAGGAAGTAATACCAATACTAAAGCCCTTTTATGAAGTAACGGTGGAAATCTCAGCAGAAAAAAATGTGACTCTGTCGAAGGTTACAGTTTTATGCAACCTTTTAGAAAGTTACATTTCAAAATATTCTCCCTTAAATGGCAAAAATCGTTTATTGGTGGAAAAGCTACAAACGGGTCTTGTTTCTCGTTTTGGTAATTTAGAAAAAAATTATCTTTATGCAGAAAGTACAATTTTGGACCCACGTAGAGTTGTGTCGGTCATGAAAGAAATACTTCAATTGAACGATTCAGTAAGGTGAAAGATATGAAATAGTTCGTACTCTTTCTTTCAAATCTTTCATTGTTCTTTCATGTTTCACACATTTCAGTCAGTTAACGTTGTTTATGTAGATGATTACGATGTTGCCATAACAATCTGTTGAACTATTGCCATAACAAAAAATCGAATGAATAGTATGGAAAAAATCAGCTGACAAACGTAAATAAGAAATAAATGAAAATAAGCAAAAAATAAAAAAAATCTGTTGAGACATTTTTAAATAAAATAAGATTTTGGTAAGAAAAAATTTAAAAATAAATAAGTATAAATTTTAAGTAATACTTGTATTAATTATGCTTATGTTTTAGGTGCTAAAAAGATGACAAAGAAGTGTTTTTGCAGAGATTCAACTGATGATGAATGATGATGTCATGAATATGTTAATAATAACGTATTAAAGAACTGCACTCCACTAGTAGGTTAAACAGGCTGAGGATCCGAAATTATTTCGCAAGGAAGGAATTGTTTTAGAGTCTTGAAAATTTAATTATCTTCGTGTCTGACAACAGAGGTTCGTAGCCAAAATTATTGTTGCTTTGCATGTACTGGAAAAAGTGGCGAGTTGTCATGTAAGTTTTTTTTGAATTTGTTTAGTTTTATTAAATATTTTAAATTGGAAAACATTTTTGTAATCTAAAGGTAGTTGGTCTTGAAACGGAAGTTAAAGTTATCAAGTCATCATCATCAGCCAAATCTTACTATAAGATTTTTTTTTAAATTTATAATTATCAGGCTGGGTGAACTCCGGAAGAATCACATACATATGTACTATGACTGAAGGGAAATACTGATATTATGAAAACTTTTATTTTTTGCATTTTTAATGAAATTTGTATTACATTTGTTAAACACAAATTTTGTTCATGTATGGTGCCTTTTATTTTCTACAAATTTTAAATAACGTACACAAATAAATAAAAAAATAAAAATAAAATAAATAAATTTGTATTTTTGTCAGTGTTGTCATAACAGATAATCTGCTTAATAGAACGGTAGCACTATATATTTCATATTTATCTTTCTACCGGTTTGCAAAGTGCCGTTAAAAGAAAAGTTGGTATACATTTTTTAATATACAGCCATAATAGCAAAAAGCGTTATTTTTTACAGCAGTGCAAACACAATTTTAAGTAATTTTTTTTAAATATGTCTAGAAGAAAACACAGCACAGTTTGGTTGCATTTTGATGATGAAAATGGAATAAGAGCCAAGTGTAAATATTGCAAAACTTCTTTAAGTTATTCCGGTGGCTCTCATGGAAATTTAAATCGTCATTTAAAATCGAAACATCCTCTTATGCCTTTGGATATAGAAAGGCAAATTCCGTCATCTGAAGAAAATATAAATTTAAATGAACCAATTAATGAACAGCCGTCAACAAGTGCTCAAATTAGAACCATAACTCAGCAACATCAAATAACCCAGTTCTTCCGCAGGCCTCCTCCAATTCGAAAGGCACAACAAATAGATAGGCAAGTTTTAAAAATGATTGCAAAAGGACATCACTCATTTCGTCTTGTTGAGGAGCCAGAATTTAAAAAACTGCTTCAAGACGTGTCGAATTACCCGGGATACAATTTACCATCTCGAAAGACACTGTCTAACAATTTATTACCAAGCGTGCATATGGAGCTTTTAGAAAATATAAAGGATAAAATTAAATCTGCTACAGCCTTATGCCTCATTACTGATGGTTGGACATCAAGAACGAATGTCGGTTATGTAGCAGTGACAGCCCATTATATAAATTCTGAGACAGTGCTTACATCGCATTTATTAGCCTGTGAAGAATTTGAAAATAAACATACTGCTCAAAACTTATGCAATTTTTTAAAAAAGGTAATTTCAGATTTTGATATTACCAACAAAATTACTGCCATCGTTAGTGATAACGCGCCAAACATAGTGGCCGCAATTCGTCAAGGAGAGTGGCGAGGAATTGGTTGTTTCGCTCACTCTTTAAATTTAATAGTGCAAGGTGCAACTGCTGAAATTGGTGATACTATACTAAAAGTAAAAAAAATCGTGGAATATTTTCACAAAAGTTCACTTGCTTTAAGCAAACTACAAGCCGCTCAAAAGCAAATGAATCTTCCCGATCTTAAACTCAAACAAGACGTAGTAACGAGGTGGAATTCAACGTACGATATGCTAAACCGTATTTACCAGATGAAAGATCCAGTAATTTCCACTCTTTCACTAAATCGGCCAGACCTAATATTGTCCCTAGTAGATTGGGAAATAATTGAGGAAGTAATACCAATACTAAAGCCCTTTTATGAAGTAACGGTGGAAATCTCAGCAGAAAAAAATGTGACTCTGTCGAAGGTTACAGTTTTATGCAACCTTTTAGAAAGTTACATTTCAAAATATTCTCCCTTAAATGGCAAAAATCGTTTATTGGTGGAAAAGCTACAAACGGGTCTTGTTTCTCGTTTTGGTAATTTAGAAAAAAATTATCTTTATGCAGAAAGTACAATTTTGGACCCACGTTTTAAACGAAAAGGCTTTAAAAACGATTCTTCATTTGAGCAAGCTGTGAAGACACTAAGAAGCAGAGTTTGCACTATTAGATTGCCAACAACAGAAGAAGAAATTGTTCCAACACAAAGTTGCACTGAAGATGAAGTCGATAGTTTATGGAGCCTACTATTTAGATTTTAATAGGACGGTGAGATCAGAAAACAATGCTGCCGCAAGTATTCGCGAATTCGATAAATACATGAATGAAGAGTATTTGGACCGAAGAAAAGATACACTATTATGGTGGAAAGAAAGAAAAACCCTTTATCCACGTATTTATTTGTATGCACTAAAGCGATTGTGCATAGTGGCAACGTCTGTTCCGTGTGAACGTATATTTTCTGCGACTGGTCAAATTATATCCGACAGACGCACTCTTTTAACGTCAAATAAAGTGGAGAGTCTAGTTTTTCTACATAACAATATGTAAACCTTTATACACTTTTCTGTACAATTTTTTTTAAATAACTTTAATTTTTTTTTAATAAACTTTTATTTTTAAATGTACATATATGTCTAGTTTTTCTACATAACAATATGTAGACCTTTATACACTTTTCTGTACAAATTTTTTTAAATAACTTTAATTTTTTTTTTAATAAACTTTTATTTTTAAATGTACATATATGTCTAGTTTTTCTACATACACCTTTATACACTTTTCTGTACAATTTTTTTTAAATAACTTAATTTTTTTTTAATAAACTTTTATTTTTGAATGTACATATATGTAAGTGAAAGCCATAAACGAATGATTATAATTTGTTTCTTAATTATCATGAATTAAAAGAAATTAAATACAATCTTTTTACCTAAAATATGAACTAAAATAAAATATTCTTAATTCATTATTAATTATTTATATCTTAATTTAATTCATATTTTAAGTAAACAGAATACATTTTACAAAATCCAGTTAATATTTATTTATTTATTTATTAATTCAAAAGTAATACAAAGCCTATAAGGCCAAAATACACGTATTACATAGTAATAAAAAAAATCCTGAGATATTAACTTAATAAAGTATACAATAATAAAAAATTAATATAAGTAAAAATAATAGAAAAATAAAATCAAATTAAAAAAACATACATTCATGCTAATAGATAGGCTCCCCAGCCAAATATCTAAAATAAAACAAGTAAGAGCGCTATATTCGGTCGTGCCGAATCTTATATACCCTTCACAACGTGTAGTCATGCAATAACAGTAGTTTGTATCACCATTCCATATAATAAAAGACATACATAAAAAAACATACCAATATAAAAACATCCCATTAAAATTATAAATTTACGTATGTATGTTAAAAAAAAATAAAAAAAAAATTTAAAAAAAAATTTAAAAAAAAAATTTAAAAAAAAATTTAAAAAAAAAATTAAAAAAAAAAAATTTTTTTAAATAATTAAAATATATATAATAAATATAAAACAAAAAAAATAAAAAAAAATATTTAAAAAAAAAAAATTAAAAAAAAATAATAATAATAATATAAATAATATATTAAATAAAAAATAAAAAAAAAATTTAAAAAAAAAATATAAAAAATATATAAAAAAATTTTTTTTTTGGCTCAGCTGGGATTCGATGCCACGTTTTCTGTAACCAGTATACACGTTTGTATGTATGTATGTTGTTGTTGTAATGTTGTTTTTGTGAAAAAAAAATCGAGGTGGTCGTGGGTTTTTGCTCATATCTCAGTTGTTTATGTACCGATGTTTCTGATTTTCAATACCGATCTACTCCCAAATATTTCTGATATTTTAATACCTCACATGAGTCCAAGCGATGTGGGGGGGCTTCAAAAAGTTGATTTCAACATACACACGGACAGATGGACAGACTGACAGACTGACAGGGCTTAATCGACTCCCCTATTCATAAGCTTTCAGAAAATATATACTTTATGGGGTCGGAAATGAAAATTGTAGAAATTTCACACGGAATGACAAACCTATATATACCCTTTTTCACTGTGTGAAGGGTATAAAAATGTTTAAGTGAATCACATAAGAATATGCAATCTCAATCAGCAGAAATATCCGGAATGATTAGCAGTTACATTTAAAAATGTCATTCTTTTATTGTTTTAGTACAAATATACAATTATATTCGCACAAACATACATTTTAATACTAAAGTTTTAATTTATACGCTAAGTAAAAAATTTGTTGTACTTTTTACTTGTTTTTATTAGCAAAAAAATAAAGTTTTTGAATTTTTTATTTTTGTTTTTAGTTTTTGCTACATTAAAATTACTTATTATTAATAAACATATGAATTCATTTATCACTAATAAAATATTTTTAAATGAACTTTTTAATTATTTATTTATTAGTACATAATATTCACTATTAACATAGTGAATTACGACTTTGCAGTTTATATTTTCTTATAAACAAAAAACAGCCGTATTTATTTGCCTTGTTTCATCAGTCAGTCATCATTCATCTTTCATAAAAGAAAGATGAAAGAAAAGAATGAAATATTTCAGCATATCTTTCTGACCGATAATGAACGATTCACTAAAAAGAAACGTTATGCCCAACACTAGTTTTTTGTATTTATTTGCGCATAATAGACTTTAATGTTGCATTTACGAACAGATGACAGCTGCAGTGTTGCCAACGTTTACATTTACGAACATTGTGCGCATAATATGCACAGCTGTGATGCATTTACGAACAGGCCCATAATATTCAGTTAAATAAATTTAACGTAAAAGTTTACTAACTTTCAGTTAGCTTAAACTGAAGTTTTAACTATAAATTAAAAATGTTCGTTAACAATAGGCAAAAGTTAGTTAACTTGTAGTTATCAATTATTATGAATGAATTTCAAAAAGAAGAAGAAATGTATACATAAATATAAATTCTTAATATTCACCGATCTGTTAATAAACTTATTAAAAATATAAAAAATTTGTATATGTATGTAATTATAATTTAAGCATGAGCCAAAAGGAAAAAAAAATTCGGTAAGCAATCATTAATATATGTACATACATACCAGTCTATATTTCTTTTAAAATTATTCTAAATTGGTATTTTAGATGCCCAAATTTTTCAGCAATGGATGAAGATGTTCTGATATCCATTGTGGAAAAATATAAAACTATTATAGAGTCAAAAAAAACTGACTGCGTTTCATGACAAGAAAAGAGAGAAGCTTGGGACAAATAGAAACTGAATTTTCCACTCAAACGCAAACATATAGAACATCAAAAATGCTAAAAGATAAGTTTGATAATATGAAAAAAAGAACCAAAGTATCATTGGCTGAAGAAAAAAAGCAATTTTATTTAACAGGTGGTGGTCCGTGTAGCAGTTCACAAGCCAACAAAGAAAATAAAAACAGTAGAATAGCAGCAATAAAAGAAGATGCAGCCACAGGGCTGAATAATTGTTTTGATGGAGATAGTATTGAAGGGGAAAGCATAATAGACATAGAGATACTTGAAGACTGTAAAAAAGTGAATTCGGAGGATGAAGAAATAAAAAATTAAATTGAAGATAGCGAAACACCACCAAAAAATCTTTTTATTCGTAGAGACATCTTTCATTTGTTCAAAAATAGCAAAAAAAATAAATATTTTCTTCCAGTTAAGAACTTAAACGCCAAATAGTACTCGGTTAAATTTAACTGAAATTTGGCAAAATAATCTAAAAGTTATAAGATAACTGAACTTTGTGTTAATGGGTTTTGGCTAACCAAGGTTTAAATTTTGAGTTTAGTGTTAACTGTAGGTTAATTTTTTTATTGTTAACGGCCCTAAGTTAGCAATACTTTTTTAACTGGCGGCTATTTTGTCAGCTGTCAAATTTATGCTTAGCTTGGTTTGACATTTCAACATGAAAAGACTGACGCCTGAATAGCAAGATGTAGATTCGGTAAATAGGCTCAAAACAAGATTGATATTATATAAAATACAACTTACTTTGCATATATTACAAATAAATTTAATAAACGAAATCAAATATTTGGAAAATGTTTTACATCTATTGCATAAATAAACATTTCAGATAATTAACAAATAAGGTTATATAAAATCAGACCATCAAATCATTAAATCATCAAATAAATTAATAATTTATTGCCATTATAAACTCGCTCATAGATAAATGGATAATATGTTTAAAGAAACTATTACCACATTCAAGCTGTACAAAATTTACACTAATTTTGTTGAGTGCATTAACAGTGTGGCATTTTACAATCAAAGAGAAAAGTCTGGCAACAAAAGGTAACACTTGGAACATTGGAAATGAAATAACGGTATACACTATATTCAAATGCAGTGTTGTCAGCATTGAAATTTTAAAAAGCACCAATACCAAGAAAACGGAGTATTTTTAAAAAAAATTCATTGTTTTAAAAATTGTTTACTTTTGATTCTATTTGTTTCATAATATTATAAATTTACATAAAAAAACATAATAAGCAACCATCGCTCCTATTAAAAGCATAAGGAGCAAATAAATTTAAAAGTAATTTTATTTTTAATAATAAATTGTTTTTGTTTTGCAACAAAACTGAATTTGTATTCCTAGCGATGTTTGACCTATAAGTCTAAAGATATTCTACTATTAATATTGTAGTGCATCTCTATTATTCTTAATACTTATCATACATACCTCCTAATGTTATAATATGATCTATTACTATATCTTAAAATATTACTAATCTGCTTAATGTTAATGTTAACTCTCAATGACTTATTAAATACATAAAGCAGTTAGTCTGCACTTAACACTTGACCTGATTGTTTGATTTAATTAGAACCTTTATATGGCGACCGTGACTTTAAAAAATGTGTATGCAAAAGAAAAAGACATTGCAAAAACAAAAACCCCATGTGCTTTTTAAAATAATTAAATTCTAATATAAAACACAAAAAAAAAATGAATTGATATAAAAACAAAAGTGAAATTTTAATAACTAAAGATTTATCGTTCACAAAAATATAATTAAATTAAAATTCGTACAATATATTTTGAGAGAAAAAGAAACAATGTCAAAAAAAAATGGAAAAAGTGCATTAAAAATGAAAATCTTTATAAAACTGAAAGTGTAAAGGAAAAAAAATAATATTTTATTAAATTGGAAAAAAAAAACTAAAATACATTATGAATTGATATTTTAACAATTGGGCAAAAACAAATTAAATTTTAATTTTTATTTATTTATTTATTTATCCAATTGTCAGAAGAAGCTGCCGAGGCCAGAAATAAGCACTTACGATTATATCGTACGAATTATTCGAGGAAATTCAGCAGAAGCGATACAAATCGAGATGTCTTGAATAGGTTATTTCTGAGCAGTGACCCTTTTTTAAGCAGCAGTACGCAAAGAGAACGGGTAATTAAAAAAATCTTTTTCATCAGAAACCATCACACTTCTTCTTCCTGACACCGATGATTCAGCTAATAAGGATATACATACGACATAATAATTATTAAGGAATTTTTATTAGTTTAACTTTTCCGTATATTAAGTATTAAATAATATAAAATAAATATAATAAAGCCTTTCTTCATAAAAAATACTGTTTTATAAGAGCCTTACAATTAAAAAAAAAAAATTTTTTTAATTAGACCGTAAATCATAATATGTATGCATGTACATACAGTCTGTTAAGAATAAGTTTAAACCTTTAAAATCAACAACTTAAAAATTGAAATTTTTGGTTCTTAAATTTTTTTTTTTTGCCTTTTTACAAAAATTTTTTTTTCGCCATTACATTTTTAATAACTCCGAAAGAGCAATAGATAGAAAAGAATTGTGTTTGGTCAGTTTAAGCAGAATTTTCCGGTGCATCTTCTGATCCTCCTGTTATTAAAATCTGGGAATCAGTTTTCAAGTTATGATAAAATATATTAGGCAACCCAACGATTTAGGGAGTGAAATATACCACGCCTTTAACAGAAGATCCTTACGTAAATACTAGAGAAAAACGGAAAACAGATTTGAATTAAGGGCATCAAAGTCAATATAGTCCACATACTTTTATTTCTAACAAAGACAAAAAAAATTTTTTTTGCGCAGTGTACTTTTGTTGCGCAGTGTATTTTTTTTAAAAATCTGCCAATAGTTTTCTTATATCATACTACACCTAAAACTATCAAAAAACTAGAACTTTTAATTAAAAAAACACGTTTAATAATTTTGGCCAGCTTTTCAGGCCAAATACTCCTCTGTGCGCCGTCTAGAATTTTAACTTTTTCATTGATTATTGTTTCTGGGAAAGTTCTAAGTTCAAACTTTATATAATAAAATGTAAACAATAAAGTACTTGTGCAATTGCACACATCTTTTTCCTTGAATTTTTCTTTATGCAGCGTATTATATTTTATTACAATTTACTAAAAAAAACCACAGTTGCATCACGAAGTAGTACTAGATTCTAAGTAGATTCTTCCACAATCTGGTGGTGAGTGAACATCTCATCAGCATGCGTAACGTAATTATCACCCTTTTTATTTCCTAAAAAATTTTGAATAATCCATACAAGAAATACTTGGAAAAGCCGCTTTGTTGACCTAAGAGGAAATTTACCTTCGTAAGATCAACACAAGTTATCAAGTTATGTTCATTATACATTATCTTCTTCATGACTACTGCAAGAAGAATACCCCGTAATTATTCTTTTACTTTGGTTGAATGTACGATCGGCAAGAATTGAATTTTATTTTCATTAAGCAAAAGGACACACTTTAAGCTGCATTTTGATGAGTCTATAAATGAACGCCATTCATTTGAATCGTATCTCTGTAAACCCATGGCAGTCATCTAACCGGAAATATTTGATCGATACACAAAATCATCATCTTCAACAAAATAATAAAGTAAACCTTCTTCTCGAGTACGGTAATACGAAACTTTAGTTTCTTAAGTTATGAGATTTGATTTTTTCATCCGGGACGCAAGCAGAAGATCTTTTTGACAATCCAAGGTCTCTAATTACATCATTAGCTGGTCTTGGCAAAAAATTTTTGTTTGGGAAGAACTTGTCATTATCAGATGTAGATGGTAGTGGTGGATCTGAACTATCTGATTGCTAACGCATACTTAAGGTTGAGTGGCCTGGTGAAGATGAAAGCACTTGACTACATCATGGACAATATTTAATGTCTTGTGTATGTAGAACTGCAAGTGTAAACCCATTAGCAGACCTCGTGGAGTAAGTCCATCGCATATGTTTTCCAAAACCGGCTTTTGTACATAAACAAAAATAACAATCGGATTCGTGGCTCTGTTTCTCTTCATAGCAACGACAAAAAACAACTTTTGCCATTTTTGATATTTTATGATTTTTTGAAAAAACAAAATTGCTATTTTCACGTAAAAATATATTTTTTGCTTAAATTTTTTATTATAACTCCAAAAGTACTGGTCGAATTGAAACGCAAAATATTAACGAATTAAAGACTATGTAAATCTAATTTTTACAAAGTTTTTTTTTAATATCGGACTAACTTTTTTTTAGTTTCATTATTTATGTGGAGAAGCATCTAAAAAATTCTTTAATCTTACTTAAAAATTAAAAAACACCTCTGAATAGAATTTAAAATGTGAACAATAAAAATCACAAAAAGAAAAGTGATAATTTTTTACGCTCATGGGTCCACTTTTTGTCTCTGCAAAGTGTTTAATTATTTAAGTTATTAGCCTGTTATTTAAATAAACTCTATCAATTATAAATAATTTATTAAAAAAAAAAAAAAAAAAAAAAAAATAGGCCGACTTCTTAAACGCAAGTTGCAATGCATACACTTCGTAAACGCATATCTAAACTTTCTGGCAACGTCCAATGTTCCTAGTCGTTTGGAAACTCATTTTAATAAGTATCAGCTGTCGAAATCGCGCATCATTTTTATTTTGTATGCTAACATTTGAGCTGCAATGGCTGTGTTTACATTCAACATCGGCCCTTAAAATTTAACCACCCTTTACAAAGAAAGTGGTACATATTTTAGCATAAAGAGATTATTCCATAGCGATTAACAAAATAATAAATATTGTGCTTTAAAAGTATACAAAGTACAAAGATAAGGCTGAGTTTAGGCTACTATAAGGGTCAGTAGGTGGCGGATAACTGAACGACCTACGGGTCAGCTGCGAAGAATAAGCAGTCCCCGACTAAGAGCGGCAGATTCTGAGAGAATACTGTGAATTCACACATGAGCTCGATGGCGAACTACGTCATGCCGATTGGATGCCTCCGTTTGGCTAGGTATCCACCTACACTCAAAAAAAAGTGAACTAAATTTAAGTAAATTTTACTAAAATAAAAGAAGTTCGGTAATGATTTGGCTCCAAGTAAAATAAAACTTAAATTAAGTTTAATGTTTTCTTTAAAAATAGTATGAACAATTTTCTACCATAAACTAAAATTAAGTAAATTTTTACTGCATAATAATTTTGCTGTACTTATTTCTAGTATTTTTATACCCTTCACACAGTGAAAAAGGGTATATATAGGTTTGTCATTCCGTGTGAAATTTCTACAATTTTCATTTCCGACCCCATAAAGTATATATTTTCTGAAAGCTTATGAATAGAGGAGTCGATTAAGCCCTGACCGTCTGTCCGTCTGTCCGTGTGTATGTTGAAATCAACTTTTTGAAGCCCCCCGACATAGGTTGGACCCGGGTAAGGTATTAAAATATCAGAAATATTCGGGAGTAGATCGGTATTGAAAATCAGAAACATCGGTACATAAACAACTGAGATATGAGCAAAAACCCACGACCACCTCGATTTTCTTTTCATAAAAACAACATTACAACAACAACATACATACATACAAACGTGTATACTGGTTAGAGAAAACGTGGCATCGAATCCCAGCTGAGGCAAAAAAATTTTTTTTTTAAATTTTTTTAAAATTTTTTTTTTTAATTTTTTTTTTATTTTTTATTTAATATATTATATATATTTTTATTATTATTTTTTTTTATTTTTTTTTTTTTTTAATTTTTTTTTTATTTTTTTTTTGTTTTATATATATTATATATGTATATAATAATTTTTTTTTTTTTAATTTTTTTTTTTAATTTTTTTTTTAAATTTTTTTTTTTATTTTTTATTTATTTTTTGTTTTTTTTAACATACATACGTGAATTTACTGTTATTGCATGACTACACGTTGTGAAGGGTATATAAGATTCGGCACGGCCGAATATAGCGCTTTTACTTGTTTTGCACTAAATTTGTGAAATTTTCCTAACATTAAGTTTAAAATTCTGAATATATTTCTTTTAACAAGTAAATTCTTCATGTTTTTAAGAATTCTTTTACTTAAAATGAGATTGCTTTTAACTTGTTTTGAGAAATCATTAACTTATTTTAAGTTTGATTTTTCTTAATTCGAATGAAAAAATTCCTACATTTTAGTACAAGATTAAACTTGTTTTAAGTATTACTTTTCTTAACTCAAGAAAATTGTTTTACATTCAATTATAAATTTGAACTAAAAGTAAGAAAAATTACTTTGCATAAAAGAAGTTATTTCTATTTTTAAGTACACATTTTCTAATATGAAGTACTTATTTCTTAACCCTTAGTACAAGTATACTTACCTTTAGTACATGAATAGTAAATGCACCTTGAATAAAAATACTTTTAATTCGTTTTGTAATTTATTTACTAACATTTTTAACATAAAAATAATTATACTAAAATCAAAAATTATAAATTAGTTAACAATTCATTTGTACATTTTTATTTTTGGTAGTTTCTTAAAACATATACATACATATCTACATTTCTTGTTTAGTTTTTTGTTTGTTAAACTAATAATAATTAAAAAAAGTTTCGCGCAAAAAAAAATATCCATTTCGAAAAATTTTAATTAACAAGATACGGTAGATAATGTGTTAATAAAATTAAATAAACATAAGAAAAAATTTATAACGTATAGAAATACATAAATATGTAATTAAGTAACAAAATTGTTTTATTTTAATGCTTAAACTGTAAAAAAAATATTTAAAATTTAAGGTGTTAAGTGGTTTTTATATCATTTAAAACGCTTACTAATATAGTACTCTTTTCGACTGTCTTAATTTCTATATAATAAAAGTATTGTTGAAAAAATAACCAAATATTTTTGCAATCCTCAGGATATTTTATATTAAGTACATGAAAAATTTTAAATGCAACATCAATGCATGTTATTATGTTTGATAGCTTATAAAAAACATTACCGTAAAAAACATAAAATTCGGTTAGATTTAAATTTGATCTACCAACACCACAAAGTATGGGTTGAAGAGTTTCCCCTTTTAAATAAAGATCATCTATAACTAACTTAATTTTTGCATTGTGTTCCATGACTGTTGGTGCCCACAACAAAAATGCATTTCTTAAGTCTTCAATAGAGGTTTTCACAAATTTTCTTTTTCTGGTACCTGAAATTATTACACACTTTCGGGAGTTTGGTTTCAATAAGGTGTGAAGTAAATGTAGGATTGCAAGATTTTTTAACTCTGTAATCAATACAAAAATATATGATAATAAAAATAAATTGATTTTGTTATAAATATTGTCAGCTAAAGCAAATACAAATTAATTTAACCATAAATATCTATAAACTACTTTAAATGTTTATATATGTATGTAGTTATGAAGTTCAATATACATATGTACAACAAATAATTACCGTGGTTATCTTGAGGCTCTTTGAGGCTATTAATTAGTTCTAGGTTTTCAGAAACTTTAATTCTGTTCTGAATTAATTTTGAAATAGGCTTACAAAAACCTTCCCACTTTTCATAAATTAAATTTCCTTTATTTGGAAAGAGTAATGAAAAGTCGGCGATTACCTACATATGAGATATGGTAAAATTTAATATTACTCAATTTATAAAAGATAAATTTCTAACCAATTTGTAGCCAAACGCTTGCTTAAAAAGTGTCTTTTCTTCTAAAATTTATAATAAAGTGTGTTGCTCTTGAATATATAATTTTCTTAACAAAAATGTTTTTTTCCATTTTTCAAGGACTTCTTCCAGGGGCTCAACATTATACTTCAACCAATTTTTACATTAAATTTGATTATCATCTGTACAAAATGATTAAAAAATATTTTACTGAAATTCTTAAACCCCTAGAAAACACAAAGCCCAACGTATTAAATACTTTGTGTTTACTGGGATGTTACAGCTAATATTGACTATGTTTAAATAAAAAAGGATTTATTTTAGCAAACAAATATTTCTTTCTACTATTTTTATAAAGAATTAACAATTATTTTTCAGGAAGAGTTTTCAAGTTTAAAATTTTAAATGATGTACTTAGATATTACTTTACAGAAAAATAATTTGGGGTTAAGAAAACCAGCCTTGTTAGGGTCTGTTAAATGCTACCATATATTTACCAATCACATTTGTGATCTTGGCTCATTGAAGCAAACGAATTCGTTTACCCTCTTGCGAGATTATAAATGGGGATCGATAAGAGCAATTGTGCTTTGACCTGCATCTACAATCCTTTAAACCAATAATTCAATGGCCTAATGTAAATTCTGAACCTTACAGCAAACAGATTCAATTAAAAGCTAACCAAAGTTATTTACTGAAGCTCAACTATTTTAATTTTTAAACTTGAAAAAATTCCAGGTACCAAAATTTTTTGCTAAAATAATACTGCCTTATGCATAAAAATTATCAAAGGTTTATAATTCAAAATAAGTTAATATATTCTCTATAAGCCTTTGATAATTTTAATACTTAAAGCAGGTAACCGACTAATACGGTTTTAATATACCTTCGATATCTTCATCTTCACAAAGTATATTTTCTTGAATTTTTTTTTTGCTTCACAACTAGAATCATAAATTCCATCTTTTCGCAGCTTTGAAAGTGAGTTATGGTATTTGCTATATAAATACCCCACAGGCTTTCGGCCTTTAATTGGTATATAATATATATCCTAAAAATTGAGATATTCTTTGTAAATTTTTTTAATGTAATTTAATTTTGTATACATATCTTACTCTATTTTCCGATGGAAATAAATTTTCTATTTTTGCAGCAATATTTTGAAAACTTTTAGGCGTTGGGTTAATTATGTGTTCTATGAGGTACTCAGTTAAACTGCTAGAAAGCAATTTACGATGAGTAACGTTAAGGCAGTTATTTTTTTCAAAATATAAAAGAATTTGCCTTGAATAGAAATCTAAATTGTACACCATATGTTCATATAAGAGTTCACGTATTATGTTATAAAATTATGAAATCACAAGGTGTTCTATTAAGTCGCATTATCATTCATACTTTTCAAACCTTTCGCCGTTTTAAGATTTTGAAAAATTTACTAAATTATTCAGGAAATTTTCCCATAATTTTTCAAATATTTATTTCATTGTTGGGTTTAAGCTGGTTTATATGCATTTCACTGGTTGCTTATGCCTACGGTGACCATAATTTTTAAACCAAAATACAGAACAAGGAAATATTTAACCAACAACAACTATAAAGTACAAACAACCTTACATATATGTATTAAATACATTTAAATTCATAGATTTATTATATTTTCTTTTTTGGCAAACAAAATAAAATGCAAAATTAACAAAAAAAAAAAAAAAACAAAAAGTAATATAACAATGTAATCACATACGCTAATGTACATATTTTATAATCAATACAAAAAATGCATACTACATAAATAGTTTCTTGAGATCATTACATAAGTACGTACATAATTTGTAAAAACTATAAAATTAAAATTCATTTGTACTGAATATGCATACATTCTTAATTAAACTTTTTCAAAATACATATTTTCATAAACATGTGCGTTTAAACGGTAAAATACTAATTTTGGTATTTTTCTGAGGAATAAATTTTTTTTACCAAGTCTTCATTTCCTTTTAAATATTCTTTAAACTCAATACAATTTAAATCATAGTTTAATTTAGTAATTAAAATGGCTTTGATGGTCTCCATCTTCATTTGAGTTTTTTCACTGGTCCATATATTATTTAAAACAGAAAATACTCTTTCTGTTGGCGCATTAGAACCAGGTAAACATAAACTGAATTCGACAACTTTCAACATATTTTAGAAACTTATGTCTCTGTCTTTGAAATGTTTAAAAATTTCTACCCAACGCTCTTCTGCAGATTTTTGATTCTGATTCCATTCCTTGAATTTTTCTAAAGAGGTATATCTTTTAATAAGCGCTAACTCATCAAATAATTCGATGTCATTTATGTTTAACTCGTTTCTTTTATCCATTATGAAAACAAAACTGGATTCAACATCTTCCCATTTAGGAGTTTCACGTAGAAGAACCCATTTCAATATCCCAACTTCTTGATAAGCAGTGTCCCATTGATTTAAGTATTCAATGCAATCTGAATAAAATCTGCATGCGGTAGTTTTAAACTCATTCATATCAATCACTTTTTTCTGGCTTAGCTTAATTACAATTTTTTTAACTGCAATAGGCAAAAATATGTCCTCTCTACGTTCTGAGATTTTTAGTTTTAGTTCATTAATAATTAGAGAAACCTCAGTCATACATATTTTTTGGGACTCAATCTGCGTTATATAATCATGAAATAAAGTAGCTTGACAATGAATGAAGAAAAGCCAGCCTTCTGAAGCGGGATCGTCAAAAAAAAATTTTAAAATAGATGGACACTTTGGCTGAGATAAAAAGTATTCTTTTAAAGGCTTAAAAAGCTTTAATATTCTTTCAATTGATGGTTTAAGAGTTAGCCATCTAGTCTTGCTAAATCCAAGTAATTTTTTATATTCTACATCTACTGTGTCACAAATTACTTTAAGCTGTTCAACACGAACTGTATAAATATAAAAGTAGGAGTAAATTTTGACAACAATTACTTCAATATCTATGGGCAGACATTCTGTCGCCGTTTGAATGCAGTTATTTAAAATATGTGCAGCACAGTTCACACCAATAAGAACATTTCCTGTAGATGAGTGAACTTTTTTAAAAACATTGTTTTTTCCTCGCCTTGCAGCTCCACCAAAGTTACAGTTTGTATTATCTGCACATAAAGCAAATAATTTTTTGTTTATGTTAAATTTATTGAGCAGATCACAAATATATTTTGTTAAAATATCGGAGGATTCCCCTGGCAAATTATCAACTTCTAATATTTTTACTTTAATACCATAGAATGGCACAAAATAACGAATAAGTATTGGACATATTTTTATGTTTCCATGATTTGAACAATCACAAAAAATTGTTATCAAATTAACGTTAGGCAAATCACTTTCAATTTCTCTAATGGAATTAGGAGCCAGGATTTTGCAAACTATAGATTCACACTTAGTACGGCCAGAAGAATATCTCTCATCAAAGCAAGTTCTTATAAGTTTTGAAGTACAATCATTGGAACGGAAGGAATGGTTATGTTTAACAGTATGAAATGCCCATGTTCCTTCAGATATGCTAATTTTTTTTCCACTGTCGTTCATATATTTGGACCCCAAGTAACAGGATAAAGTTTTGCTAGAAGCCGCAGCAATATCGGCATCCTTATGCTTGTTTGTGCGTAAGTGCTGTTGAATATCAAGTTTGCCTCCATTAGCAATACTGAAAGTTGCCATGCACTTAGAACATCGTACCTGGCTATCATTATTAGTTTTTTTAATAAAACTGTATTGCTTTTGTAATTCATCATTAAAAATGCACTTTCGTCTGCGAGGCATCATTACATACGATTTTTTACAAAATAATTATATAAAACTGCTCTAAATTTGTACAAAACGCAATAACGGTTTTTCTGGTGACATTTATTTTATGTTAACGGCGGCAAGCAAAATACACAATCAGCGTTGCCACGACCAATAAATTTTTGTAATCAAAATGATAGAAAAAAGTAACCAAAAGCGAAAAAAGTAACCAATTTTGGTTTAAAATAACCAAAAGGCAACACTGTATACAAAACTCATCAAGACGTATTTAACAGATGGGATCAATAGCACAGCTGACTAAAATGAAAAATCAAACTTAGTGGATGTTAATGAAATACTCATTATATCACCACTACCTTCAAAATGTTGAGACGTTAATTTTTTGAAAACACTTTGAGACATGCAAATACAGAACAAATACTGAACAGTAAATAAAATACAGAACATTTTGATGTTTTTTCTTCATAAATAATTTATACAGAACAAAGCTATCAAATACAGTACTGTTCTGTATAATACAGAACGGATGGTCACCGTACTTATGCCAGATCATCAGTAAACCTTATCCCCAAATTTTTGAAAATGTTGAAAAAGTTTAATGTTTTTATTTCAAAATTCACATTAACCATTGGTTAATTGGTTAATGTGAATTTTGAAGTAAAAACTTTAAACATTTTCAAAAATTTGGAGATAAGGTTTACTAATGATCTGGCATAAGCAACCAGTGAAATCCATATAAACCAGCTTAAACCCAACAACCAAATAAATATTTTGAAAAATTATTACATTATGACAATACGATATGATAGGATACCTTGTGAATTCAATAATAATGCATGTATATTGAAATCTAAAAATGTTTTTAGTATTGTACTAACCTCGTCAGAATACCCAAATTTTTACGATGTAGTTGTTGCAGCTGAAGACGTTTGTGGAAGGTTGCTATCAACACAGTCGTGAGAGATCAATACTCCCTGGAAAATAATAACAAAGAAACTTAGAACATAGAAACATTATTTATTCAAAATTGTAGCGTATCACCTTTAATAAATATACACATTTTACTTATGTTTATTTTACTATGTATTTTACACTTATTTGGTTTTGCCTATCACTGGTTATTACATCTTGATACAACCATGCATTTACTACTAACAAATACAAATATGGAAAAGCTCTTTCGTTGAGTTAAAGTTCATATGCTTAAACGAACGTTTGTTTGTTCGCTTAAACGAATGTTTGTTTGTTTGTTTAAGCTCGTGTGTGAGGTTATATAAGCAGTACCATCAACGACAGCAGCTCATTCCGTATTTGCAGGTTGGTGTGAATGGTCAACAGCTGAACATAGTTAGCATACAAACTTCGTGATGACGTTAGTTGTCGTTGCTTGTTGTTAAGTGTGTTTGACTGATGAATTTAAAGTTGTTGTTGGTCGCGATAGTGGCCGCAATAATTATAAATTTTTTGAACAATTCATTCCGTATTTGCAGGTTAATTGTTTGTGTTTCATATTTTAAAAATACTTTTATTGTTAAAAACCGAAAATTAATAAAGAAAATAGTAAACATTTTTTTTATAGTCGTGGCAAATTCTTGTGAGAATTTAAGAAGAAGTCAACGTATTGCGCGCAGACTAAATACGGTTACCCTTTCAACTGAACAATTTCAAGAACTTTTAAGAGCTGTTGGTAAGACCAGTGAGAAATGTGGGTCATTTAGCAGCTGTTCTGCACGTTATGGCGGTGAACGAAATCCCTCAAAGGTGGAAGAGTTTATTTCTGCCATTTCTACGTTTAAGCTGGTAGAGGAAATATCGGACATGAATGCTATAAAAGGTATGCCAATGCATGAAGGTGATGCTGCGGAATGGTGGCGTGATGTAAAGGCCAATGTGCACAGTTTTGAAGATGTGGTGCGTATGCTTCGTGAATCGTTTTCACCTCCAAAACCAGCATGGAGAATTTATGTTGAAATAGGTGAAACAAAACAGCAGAAGAACAAACCAACTGATACTTTCATCAGAAAGAAACGAGCATTATTTGCCCAGCTGTCTAATTGTTCGGCGGAATCTGATCAGATTGATATGGTGTTTGGTATGCTTCATTCACAACTTCGTGAACGTCTTTTTCGCCATAAAGTAAATACTCTTGACGAATTGTTAGCCTATGCTCGTGAACCAGAGCATATTTTAAGTGAACGCAGTACAGTGAACACTGATGTGAAAATTTCCAGTGGTCCTGAAGGCGGTCCAAAATGTTGTTCCTTTTGTCGTAAGAAAGGACATACTGTTGAAACCTGTTATAAGGAACAGGATATTGCGAAACAAATGCAGATAAAAAATGAGGTTGTTTTGCCTAAACCTAAATTTGCTTGTTACGGATGTAATACTCCAGGCGTGGTGAGAGCTAACTGTCCAAATTGCAGTAAAAAAGCTAATAGTGCTTCACCCATGTGTGTTAGTTTTAATTCATTGGGTTTATGTATTGGCCGAAATATTCCAGTAGTAAACGTACAGATGTTTGGTGTTCCTGGTCAAGCGTATTTTGACTCCGGTGCTAAGACTAGTGTAGCCAGCACAAATTTGAAGAAAATAATGGATTTTAAAGGCTGTAAATATGATTCCATTTTATGTAACGTGTCCTTAGCGGATGGCAGCTCTTGTGAGAGAAGGTGTTTAACTACAAAATGTAAAATTGTCATTGGTGGTCGATGCCTGAACGTACAGTTTTTAATTTTTCCAGAGAACAAAAGTAATCGTACGTTAATTGGTTATGACTTTATGGAAGAGGCTGGAATTGTTTTAAATATGGGTTAACGATACTGGTATTTCGAAAATTGTCCTAGTCAAAAATTTGAGTTTAGTGATTCATTGCCATTGGATTTAAATCTGCTTGAATCGATAAAAGTTGCGGAAACATCTTGCAAACGTGTTACACCAGACAACGTTACAGAACCCATACAAGTTACGCTTAAAAGAGTATGTAAAACATACGTTTCAGATTTCGAATCATATGGTCCAGACTACAACAAGGAAAATGATTATTCACCTCATGCAATCCAGGCAATTTTTAGAGATGCAATTCCTACCGATATGGTGACTCCCGATAGGGCAAAGGACTGTGGTCTTTTTAGTGGTGTGGTATACAAACCACATGATGATGACGACGAACCAATTTTTACGCCGTTATATACCTTTAATTATAGGGTATTAAAACCAACTGATGGAACCGATTTGGATAATGAGCAGAAAAGGCAGCTGGATAAGGTTCTGGGTAAACATCATGTTGTTTTTGGTAGTTTAGGTAAGCCCTCGCCGTATGCAGTACATAAGATAGATACTGGCAACCACGAACCAATTGCTTTACCTCCTTATCGTCTTTCGTTTGCCAAAGCTCATGAATTAAAACGAGAGATCGAGAATATGCTGGAAAATGACATAATTGAGGAATGTGAATCAGCATGGTCTTCGCCGGTAGTCATGGTCCCCAAAAGAGATGGTTCGCGTATGTGTAGACTACAGAAAATTGAATTCAATTACCGTTCCCGATAGGTATCCATTACCTCGTATGGATGATTTATTACACTCGGCAAAAAGTACGAAATATATGACGACGTTAGACTTACAAAGTGGATATTATCAAGTGGAAGTAGCAGTGGAAGACCGCGATAAAACTTGCCTGATTACACCATTTGGAACTTATCGTTTTAAAAGAATGCCATTTGGCTTACGCAATGCGCCCGCAACGTTCTAAAGGCTAATAAATCGTTTTCAGTCTGGTATTCCGGAAATTTGTATCTTCGCCTACTTAGACGATATTATTATATGCTCAGAAAACTTCCAGCAGCATTTGGAGAACATTGACACAGTTTTGTGTCGGCTAATGTTATTCGAGTTACGCTTAAATAATCAGAAATGCAGATTTTGCTGTGCGAACGTGAAATTTCTTGGTCATATACTTACTCCAAAGGGAATAGCTGTAGACCCAGACAAAACGCAAGCAATTATTGAACGCAAGCAGCCTAGCAACTTGAAGGAGCTAATTTCTTTTATACAAACCTGTTCGTGGTATAGACGATTTATTGATCAATATGCGGAAATTGCTAGACCGTTGACCAATCTAACCAAGAAGTCATCTGTGTGGAAATGGGGAGAAGAAGAGTCGGGAGCATTCAACGCTTTGAAACGAGCTTTAACGACCTCACCCATATTGAAACAATCTGTTGACAACATGCCCTCTTAAGAAAAACAGATACAAGCGCTTATGCCCTTGGAGCAGTTTTACTCCATGGGGAGGGTCCAAATGAGCACCCTATAGAGTATACCAGCCGACTATTAAGTAACGCCGAACGCAACTACTCGACTACAGAACGAGAAGCCCTGGCTATAATCTGGGCATGTAATAAATTTCGTGGTTATATAGAGGCAGAAGAAGTCAAACTTCTTACAGACCACAAACCTTTGAAGTGGTTACTTACTTTGAAATCACCAACTGAACGGCTTGCTAGATGGGGATTACAAATCCAACAGTAGAATTTTACTATTGAATACGTTCCTGGTAAAGCAAATTCTCTAGCAAATTTTCTAGACCACCCTGTGAAAGTCATGATGATGACATAGATAAAGGTAACTGTTTTTGTTCATTTTATGTAGATATGCCAACAAGAAATGCAACGGAAATTAGAGAAGAGCAAATGAAGGACGAGTACCTGAAGGAAATAATTTTGTCATTGGAGAAACATGATGAAAACTCTATTCGTTGGATAAACAGATGTTATCTACTAAATGATGGCATTTTATATTGCTATGCTAATGATGATTGCGAAGATGCACAACTAGTAATACCTACCCAAGAACGAACAAAGATACTAAAAGCTTACCATGATGAAAGTACAGCAGGTCATTACGGAGCAGAAAGAACTATTGCGCGTATTGCTAGTAGGTATTTTTGGCCAGGAATGCGAAGTGAAATATCTAGATACGTTAAAAGCTGCATCGAGTTCCAACGTTTTAAGGCATCTAATATGAAACCCGCTGGATTGTTGCAGACAACTAGTAGTAAGCAACGATTTGAAGTTGTAGCTACAGATTTATTTGGTCCTTTGCCGCAAACTGAAGAAGGTTTTAGATGGATATTTATTGCTGAAGATGTGGCCAGCCGATGGATTGAAATATTTAAGCTTAAAGATGCAACTGCGAAGGCATGCGCCAAAATTCTTATTGATGAAATCTTTTTACGATATGGAATTCCCAGACGTATTAAATCCGATAACGGTGTACAATTTGTTTCGGCTATAATGCAGAAGGTTACATACTGCCTTGGCATACAACAGCAATTCACTCCTGTATATCATCCGGAGGCGAATCCCGTAGAACGAAAGAACAGAGATCTGAAAAGTCAATTGGCTATTTTGGTACAGCATCAACATTAAGATTGGCATAAAAGTTTAGCTGCTATACGTTTCGCTATGAACACCGCCAAATGTCTGAGTACTGGATATAGTGCTGCATACCTCACTTTTGGTAGAGAACTACGTACATTAGATGACGTCAAACATGACGTGAGGGTTATAGTTCAATCTGAGAATTTTATTCCTGAAATATCGTCTTATCTTCAAACCCTTGCTAATGTCCTTATGAATGCTAAAGAGACCGAGATGAAGATACAAGATAAGAACAAGACTTATATCGATCAACACAGAAGTCCTACACCTAATTTTCAAGTCGGAACTGAAGTATTGGTAACAACACATGTGTTAAGTAATTCAAGTAAAAACATTACATCTAAGTTCGTACCCAAACGTGATGGCCCGTACGTCATAACGAAAAAGATTGGGTCATTCTCGTATGAAGTGTCATCACCGGATAACTTGGCAATTTCACTTGGTTCTTATCATGCTTCAGCATTGACATTATATAGAGGTAGTAACACAAGTCAAAGTCCAACACCAGTCCATCCCATGAAGAGACGTGGCCGACCGAGGAAAGCCTAGTATATGAAGCCTTTTGAGAAGTTGACGTACTGCTCAGGCCGAGCTCCTGTACGTCAAAGGGGGAGAATGTAGCGTATCACCTTTAATAAATATACACATTTTACTTATGCTTATTTTACTAGGTATTTTATTTAGTGCCCATCACTGGTTATTACATCTTGATACAACCATACATTTAGTACTAACAAATACAAATATGGAAAAGCTCTTTCGTTGAGTTAAAGTTCATATGCTTAAACGAACGTTTGTTTATTTAAAGCTCGTGTGTGAGGCAGAGACCTGCGCCAGCCGGCTGACAGCCGATTTTGAGCCGCCGCCGATGTCTTTCAATGGCAGCCGCCGCCGAAAAAATATCCGGCTCGTAACGGCTAAAAATAAGCCGCCGTGCATTATTTTTTGTTATTTTTTTCTTTAAGCCATTCGTGCATACAGGTGTCCCAGTTTTGGGAATTTATCCCTTAGTTTGGATTTTTTTTAAATTTGATGGATTTTCTAAGTATATTTTAGGAATAAAATTGCTTGGGATTAGTTTAACTGTGTCGACCAGACCAACAAAACTTTTTTAAATACAAATTAATAAGATGCCATATTAATAATTAATTATTTAGTATTTTATTGAATTAGAGGAATTTACATCGTATTCGCTGACAAACTTTCTATAATTATGTACAAGCTTATAACACCCACTTCAGACGATGATTTAAAACCGTATTTTTTTTAATTTAATCTCTTATAAAATCTACCAAAATCTTTTTTCACTTATACTATGATGTTTTTTACCATTTTTTTTTGTGATTATTTTTTACTTATAATCGGTTACTTTACATTACTTGCTCGCTCGTATTTAGAAAAATATAAAAAAAATTTAATACAAATATTTGTAATGCAAAATATTTGTCCAAAAAATTCTCTATTTTTATAAAAAATTTAACTTTTTTAAATTTATTTTTTAGTAGATTTTCCACTTTTTATTTCATTCAAAAGTCACTTGATTCTTTACTTCAAAAAGGATAGGAGAACGTCAATAAGTGTAAAGAAAATACAATAAACATTTTTAAAAGCAGAAAACGTCATGTTTTTTTAATACTAGTTTTTCTTCACGTCCACAAAAAAAAACTCGTGACATAAATCATCGTGTAAATGTAATTTACCGAGTGATGACTGCAGCACAAAATGGTTTGTTAGATTTTTGACTATAAGTAAAATTCGAAGCATTCAAAATTTTAATGAGTTTTCATTTTTTTCGGGATATCTTATCTCTAATTTTGTAAAACAGGAAGGTTACTTTGTAATTCGAAACGAAAGAAAATATTTCCTAATTTCTATATTTTAGGCATACAAATAAATTCTAAAAGATGATCATTGTTCGCTGCTCATAATAACAACTATTGTTGTTGTTATTCTAATTTAAAACAATTCCGAATGTTCTGATTTCACTTGGAATACAACATGAGGAAAGTATAGATTATTTGTGACTATAAAACACAAATGTTGTTGCAAAATTTTATTTATCTGATATTGTACCATGACTTAAGTAAAAATAAAATAATGTGGCTGTTTTTCTTTACGATTCAAAAAGAAATAATAGAACCTTCATCAATCTTCGGTGTATTTATGTTGCATTCATACGTGCACTTTCAGCCGGCTCACAGCCGAAATTAAGCCGCCGCCGACAATTTCTTCGCTAGCCGCCGCCGCTTGCAAAAAATGCTCGGCGCAGGTCTCTGGTGTGAGGGTATATGAGCAGGTTGGTGTGAATGGTCAACAGCTGAACATAGTTAGCATACAAACTTCGTGATGACGTTAGTTGTCGTTGCTTGTTGTTAAGTGTGTTTGACTGATGAATTTAAAGTTGTTGGTCGCGATAGTGGCCGCAATATTTATAAATTCTTTGAACAATTCATTCCGTATTTGCAGGTTAATTGTTTGTGTTTCATATTTTAAAAATACTTTTATTGTTAAATGTAATAAAATATAAACTTTTTGAAAATATAAACTTTTATAAACGAATTTTCTAAGAAAAATAAACAAATCGTTATAATTTTTTTTTTTTTTAATTGAATTTAGCTTACCTGCTCCTTTTGCCACTTTTATAAGTGGTACTCAAACTCAAGCCTTGGGCCATACAAATTCTTTGAAATTATTTCGTTTAAACATTCCTTGTTTAAATATTTAATGTTATTTTCATCAAACCCATGTTCTAGAAAACAGTTATGTATTTTATAAAGATTTTATTAAAATTATTTTAAAAATAAGCTTAAATAAATATGAAAAATTTCATGTATTTATTATAACAGCATATCGCTTTTTATTTTTCAACAGTGTCATAACAAAAAATTGTATTCTTTATAACCGCTTTAAAAGTTTTCAAACATTAAACATAAACGTATGAAAAATTTAATTTTTAATCTCGTGTTTCATTCATTCATTTTGGTATTGGGTTTTAAATATGCAAATTTTGAGTTATGATACTAATGTTGTAAATAAGCGATATTACAAATTTGCCGAAATTAGCTAAAGTTAAATAAATTTTTTCGAAAAGTTTTTAAAAAGAATTAATTTCTTATTGAAGTAAAATTGTTTTAAAAACTTTACGAAAACACTTGAAATTTTTGATTAATTATATATTTTAGCCGCGACTGGCATTTTCTATAAACGCCGTTGGCACCTAAAACCATAGGCGTCTTCACCGACTACTTATTTATGTCGACTTTGTTTTCTTTTACATACCTAAAAGAACTTGTAAAAATTGTTCACCTTTTAAAGATGGCAAATGCTGTTCCAGTTCCATGGCATAAAATCTGCAATATATATGTACTCATATTGTTAAATTAACAATATATACTACATACATATGTATACATATATAAAATATATTTTTACTGCCGTATTTATAAAACTTATCAAGTGTTAATAAAGGCTTAATAACACTAATTTTCTATGTAAATTTGTTTGATTAACACTTAATAACTTTTATATATAAGACCATTAAATATTAAAAAAAATTTTAAATGGTGTCACGTGTACTTACATATGTACATTTATTTTTTTTCTAATTTTAATATAACAGACTGCACTATTTTTATTTTAACTCACTTAAATAAGTTTACACTTACCTTTTTTAAATTCACTTTTATTCTTAATTTTAAGTTTTTTGATACAATTTTTTTATTCTTTTTTTTTATTTTTCGGCACACTTCTTCACCATTTAAAGAAATTTTGAGAATGACTTGGCATATTAAAATTTCACTAAAAAATAATATTCTTTCATCGGGGCTGGAAAAGTAAATACTTACATTAGTTTTAAAATGCATTTAACTCACCAACAGTCAAAGTTATAATTATGCATTTGTATTTAGACTTTTATAGTTAATTATTTACTTTGTCTAAATAATACTATTTAAATATATAGTAAAATATTAATTTGTATCTAGGTTGCCACTTTCCCAATAAATGTTCAATAAAACATTTTGCAAAATTTTTCAATAATTTTAATATATGAATATGAAATTTAAACAAAAAATCTAATAAATTAAAAAAAAATTTACCAAGGTTAACAAGTAGATTACTTTGCATTGCAAAAGTAATCTGTCAGACAATACAATCACAACATCTATTCCATTTAAATTGTTTGAGAGTCAGCATGAAATAAATTTTTATTTGGGCAGAAAAAAATTATATTTTACTATAGAATATGTATCTGCTAGCATCCATACTCAATAATATACTTAAATCATAATATTTTGATCCTTTTAGCTTAAGACCAGTTTAATTGTTATTTACAAAACGTTATTTATTTTAATCAATATTTCGCTTCTAACAAAAATAGCTTCTTAATAGCAAAATTGTTATAAGACCAAAGAAATTAGACAACATGTTAATTAGTTATCAAAAGGATTTATTGATTGTTCTTAAATTTCGTTCTAACTACATAATAAAGAAAAACATGAATTAATTTAATTAAAAAGGAGGGTATACGTGCATACAATACTTCTAATTTTATTTATTTTTTATTTTTTTTCTATTAAAGCTTTTTATAAGTTCAGATTTTACAGTAGAAATACAAATAACATACCAAATGATTGTTTATATTATATTTTTGTATATATAATTTACTCACGAATCGAACTTGTTTCCTATATATTTTGCATTTTCATCAAGTTATGCATAAATTAGTAAAGCTGCTAATATTTATTTCACAACCAATAAGCATGCATGTATGTGCATAAAAATTTTAACTGTTTACATTAGATTTAATTTGCACTACCCATTCCTGATATACTTTACACACCAACCCAAATTACATCGTAACATCATTGCAATAAACGTCATAATGTATAACGTGAGATGCACTAGTGTTGCCTTAGCTTTCTGATATATAATAGTGTAAATAAAAGTTTTCTCCTTTTCTGTAAATTAACTTTTTGATATCTGTTTTAATTTTAAATTAACAAACGGTCTTTATAAAAATAATTATCTGTAGAAAATCAGTTTAATAAGCATTTTTTTAAACAAGATGAACATTAGGAAGACGGGAAGGGGTGAATTGCTCTTCGAGTTAAATAAACCCCTAGATAAAAGCACGTCCGTGGCGAGACAGCTGAAGTACGTGCCTTAACGCATGAGGTATTCTTGGAGATTAGGGATATAGATGAGGTAATGACAAAAGACGAGGCATTCTCATTTGAAAGTTTCCGATAGATTTAATGCGTTACAACCGTTAGTGATTAAGTCTTTGAGGAAATCATATAGGGCAACACAGACTGCCACTATTGGTCTAAATTCTGAGTTGGCAAACCACCTCATTGAGACCGCCAAGATACGTATTAGATGGGTGATATGTAGAATACGGGGGAAAACGGCACCAATTAGATGCTACAGATGTTTGGACTTGGTCATACTACGAGTAGGTGTAAAAGTCAAAATGATTACTATGACAAATGCCTACAATGTGGCGTATCTAGTCACAGGATTAAGGTGTGTAATAACCAACCATCATGTATATTATGGGAACCCTAGGGTAAAGAGTGATCATGTGACTGGCTGTTCTTTCTTTCCGTTTTACAGGAAAGCGATCGAACGCCTTAGACATCAAGAATGAGAGTCTTCAACTGACCCTGAATCACTGTCAGGCAGCACAAAGTCTACTGAAACAGAAATGAATATAGACTTAGCGCTCTTAAGTGAGCCGTATCAGTGCCGCGACTCGGTTAATTGATTATCGGACATTATTAAGACGTCAGCAATATTGTTGATCAGTTAATTGGGGCTGCGAGATTCTGCCTCACAGTTTACTGGTTTTACTCGGGCTATTGTGCATGGGATTAACTTCTATAGTTGCTACATTCCCCCGAGATATTCCTTTTTGGATTTTGAACGAATTGTTCAGAATATCGGTCCCGTAATTATTGCCGGCGACTTCAATGCGTGGACAATAGAACGGGGCTGCTCATGCACAAATTCTAGGGGTCAGATACTGGTTGAGTAATTTTCTGCACTTAATGTGATTGTGTTAAACAACGAAAATGGGCACACTTTCTCAAGCGAATCGGGATCGATTATTGATGTTGCCTTTGCTAGCGCTAGTATTATGCGCAGGGTGGGATGAAGCATTCCTGGAATATACACACATAGCGATCACAATGCTATATAATTTGATATCAGGGAGGAATTACGCGCAGGTGCAATGATTATACCCCCGGAACGAATTTCGGGATGGAAAACGGACAGCCTTGATAGAGAATTATTTACAATGTCGATCAGTAGGAGTAAGGGGGCATGTTTTATACAGATGTCCAAAAGGGTTGAAAACGACCCATGGGGTTTGTGCTGGTAACACTAAGCTAAAGTGTCTAAGTCCTCTACCACCTAAGGATGCTGAAGTACTTTGGTATTTGACTTTCCGCTTGTAACGACAGTTGAGGTTGAAGCTGACATGAGCCAATTTAGGGACGGAAAAATCCCCGGCTTGGATGGCATAACAAATGCGGTAGTAAGGGTGACTTTCAAGTATTGCTCTTATCAGGTTATCCATTTGATGAATTCGTGGTTACGCCGTGGTATATTTCCGAGTATGTGGAAAAGGCAAAAGCTTGTTTTGCTATTGAAACAGGGAAAACAAGAGGAGGATCCCTGCTCCTACCGACCACTCTGTATGATTGATACGTTTAGGAAACTGTTGGAAAGCTTAGTTTGAAGGAGAGTAGAGGAATCTGTTGAGTGCGTAGAAGGTCTATCTGATAACACTGTGCATGAAATTGACACTTTTTTTTCGTGACAAGCTGGGCACCTAGCGTTTTAACATAATTCGGGTACGCTGAATCCAGTGGTGCCCACGGTTTTTTAAGATTGGCTCTGGTTTTCGAGATATACCGTTATTTCGAAAATGGAGGAGGTTGCACAACATATGTTCGCGTAACTCAAAAACGCTTTAGCTTATTGAAAAAACTTAAAAAACCGAAATTCCGCAAAAAAATTTCCTTTAAGAAAAGTAAAACTTCTTTCTAATATTCGCTCTATATTCGTTTTAGAAACATAATTTTTTTTTTTTTTTAAATTAATTTTAATATTTATTTGGTTGTTGGGTTTAAGCTGGTTTATATGCATTTCACTGGTGCTTATGCCAGATCATCAGTAAACCTTTACCCAAATTCTTGAAAAAGTTTAAAATGTTATAAGTTATATTTTCAAATTCTCATTAACAAAATGAGAATTCAAAAATAAAACAAAAAACTATAAAAAACTTTTTCAAAAACCCAACCAACAATTTTTCAATTTTAATTTATTTTATTTTTCTAATCCCCTCTGCATTTGGCTAACCGTTGGTTAACACTAAATGCTTAGAGGGACAACCGAAAAATAAAATCTTCTTTTATTATATATTTACTAAATTATTCAGGATATGCTCCCTTAATTTTTCAATAATATTTATTTGGTTGTTGGGTTTAAGCTGGTTTATATGCATTTCACTGGTGCTTATGCCAGATCATCAGTAAACCTTTACCCAAATTCTTGAAAAAGTTTAAAATGTTATAAGTTATATTTTCAAATTCTCATTAACAAAATGAGAATTCAAAAATAAAACAAAAAACTATAAAAAACTTTTTCAAAAACCCAACCAACAATTTTTCAATTTTAATTTATTTTATTTTTCTAATCCCCTAAAATAAAATAAATTAAAATTGAAAAATTGTTGGTTGGGTTTTTGAAAAAGTTTTTTATAGTTTTTTGTTTTATTTTTGAATTCTCATTTTGTTAATGAGAATTTGAAAATATAACTTATAACATTTTAAACTTTTTCAAGAATTTGGGTAAAGGTTTACTGATGATCTGGCATAAGCACCAGTGAAATGCATATAAACCAGCTTAAACCCAACAACCAAATAAATATTATTGAAAAATTAAGGGAGCATATCCTGAATAATTTAGTAAATATATAATAAAAGAAGATTTTATTTTTCGGTTGTCCCTCTAAGCATTTAGTGTTAACCAACGGTTAGCCAAATGCAGAGGGGATTAGAAAAATAAAATAAATTAAAATTGAAAAATTGTTGGTTGGGTTTTTGAAAAAGTTTTTTATAGTTTTTTGTTTTATTTTTGAATTCTCATTTTGTTAATGAGAATTTGAAAATATAACTTATAACATTTTAAACTTTTTCAAGAATTTGGGTAAAGGTTTACTGATGATCTGGCATAAGCACCAGTGAAATGCATATAAACCAGCTTAAACCCAACAACCAAATAAATATTATTGAAAAATTAAGGGAGCATATCCTGAATAATTTAGTAAATATTTAAATTAATTTTTTTATAAAAATTTCGAAATTTTTATTTTAAGCGCATGAGAGAATTCATTATAACCTCCCAGTTCGTCAAAGTAAATGCATTCCTAACGCTAAGCGTTACCTCTACTCAATACCCCTTTGTACCATTATTTAATCGTTTGCCCTCAATCGCCGCATTATGAGCTATATGAAGCACTACATTTAAAGCATCCACAGTCGACCTTGTCTTTCTAAAACCGAACTGATTACACTGTGCTAGTTGAAAAAACAGACAAGCCGGGCACCTAGCGTTTTAACATAATTCGGGTACGCTGAATCCAGTGGTGCCCACGGTTTTTTAAGATTGGCTCTGGTTTTCGAGATATACCGTTATTTCGAAAATGGAGGAGGTTGCACAACATATGTTCGCGTAACTCAAAAACGCTTTAGCTTATTGAAAAAACTTAAAAAACCGAAATTCCGCAATAAAATTTCCTCTAATATTCGCAGTCGTTTTAGAAAAATAATTTTTTATCAAAATTTCGAAATTTTTATTTTTTTAAAATTCATAAAAAATTGAAAAATTCAGCTAGGCTTCTAATTTTTTGCAGACATATAAAAAACAAAGCTGCGAACAAAACAAGCCATAAATAACACTGCTCGACAAAAAATACTTTTTTTTCTTCCCGTTAATTAAAACTATGTGGTCTATGTGGATTTTGATGCGCTGAACTCAAATCCGTAATCGGCTTTTTTCCATCAGATCGGTATTTTTTTTATGGGCGTGCCAAATTTTTCCCCTAAATTAGGTTTCGGTTTTCAAAAGTAAAACACCAGAAGATGTGTTTTCTCTATCTCTTATCGTTTTGGAATTATTTAAAAATTAATGGAGATAAAAAAAATTTTTCGTGCCAAATTCGTAATATTTTTCAATTTAAAAATATAATTAAAAAAAACATAAAGCAAATATTCAACATTTTGCACTTTTTTCTGAGAACTACTTATCTTAAAAATAAAAAAAGCCGCAAGCCATAAAAATCGGTTAAAAAATGTAGATTTTATTGTCAATTTACCGAAGGTACCCAATATTGTAATGCAACCAGCCTTACATATGATACAGCATTTCGTTAGGTGAGCAGGTAATGGAACTGAAGTACAACGGTATTTTGTATGGTTCTTAGAATTAAAAATTATAACATAGTATTTTTCAATTACCTGTGATTTCAAATTATTGGGTACCTGCGGTAAATTGACAATAAAATCTACACCTGGAAAAGTTAGAAATATTATTCGTCCTGGGTTTTATTTTACAAAACATGGTCATGAAGGTCTCGACTGGTACTTTGATTAAAACAATTACAGTATAAATAAGAGTTCCTCAACCCCTTCACTGTCATATGGAAAGTGCTTGCGAAAGTGGTTAGTGAATTTTAAAGCCTCTGACAGTCTTGTATCTAAACAGTTATATTGAAATATCTAAGATGGAGGCGTGTAAAAAGTTTAATTACTTTTGTTATGTGTGTGGGAAATATAAAAATATGCCAAGTCGCCGTAAAATCACTACTGAAACAAGTACCTTGTATGAATCATATTTTTCTTTAAGGGTTATATATGGTAAGAGTTGGACACCATCAATAGTGTGTACACACTGCATTTACCATTTAAATAAGTGGGGAAAAAATGGAGACGCCATGCCATTTGGTGTTCCAATGATTTGGAGAGATCCCATAGTTCATGTTGAAGATGAGTGTTATGCGTGCATAAATTATAAAGCGGGTATAAACAGAAGAAAAATGACTTATATGTCTTATACTGAAACAGCATATGCTCGATTTCCGCTGCCACATTCTGATGAAATTACTGTTCCGGGTAGCCATATACCAACAGAACATATTCCCTCAATAATTCATTCTGTTGAAGCGGATAGCCCAGCTACTTCAATGTATCAACCGTCATGCATCACGGTTCCATGCAGTCACAATAAAATCACGCAAGGTCGTCTGGATATAATGGTACGGCGTCTAAAATTATCTCAAAGACAGAGCATTCTCTTGGCAAAAGAGTTAAAACGAGCTAATATTTTAGCACCAGGTGTACAAACATACGGGGCTATCAATCGCCATAGACGATTTACGACTTTTTTTAAATCTATTGAGAATAATTCTATTGCGTATTGTACTGACATCCGCGGATTGGTTTTAACAATGCAAAATGAATATAATCCTGGAGATTGGCGCTTATTCATTGATTCTTCCAAAAGTAGCTTAAAAGCAGTTTTGCTACATGTCACTAATTTAAAAAGTCCTATTCCGATAGCACTTAGCACAAATACTAAAGAGACATACGCATCAATGAAAAAAATAATACAGTTAATTAAATATGAAGACCACAAGTGGAAAATATGCGCAGATTTAAAAGTGGTAGCACTTTTAAGAGGCATGCAATTGGGCTATACTAAAAATATGTGCTTCATGTGCTTATGGAATACGCGTTTCGATGGCGACCAGTACAATACACGGGATTGGGCTTTAAGTGAGGAAAGCAGATTGCATAGAAACAATGTTATTGAATTACCACTTGTGTCGATGGAAAAGATTTTGCTTCCTCCACTCCACATCAAACTGGGTATTGTAAAAAATTGTATAAAAGCATTGAGCCCAGATGGTGTTGCTTTTACCGAATTGCACCGAATTTTTCCACGATTAAGCGGCATGAAAGTAAAAGAAGGTATGAACTCTAACTACTTTATTAAATTAGATTTATATTTCATTTCATAATGTTTCTATTTTACAGGAATTCTTAATGGACCGGACATTCGCCGTCTTATGAAGGACCATCAATTTGAGGTTGCATTGAATGATATCGAGCTATTGGCCTGGAATTGTGTGAAATCAGTAATAGAAAATGTATTAGGAAATCATCGATCTGAAAACTGGCGAATTTTAATCAAAAATATGCTAACCGCATTTAAAAACTTAAACGTTAGAATGTCATTGAAAATACATTTTTTGCATTGCCATGCCGAAAAATTTAATGAACAATCACCAGCCGAGTCTGATGAACATGGCGAGAGATTTCACCAAGTAACAGCCAGGCTCGAACACTGGTATAGCGGCAAACAACTTAATTCGCTATTAGGGGATATTTGTTGGAATCTTCAGGAGGAAGAAGAATAAATTTCTAAATAAAAACTACTTAACAACAAAAAATTTTTAGTTTGGTTATATAAAAAATTCAAAAATTTCATCTTTTCTGAAAAAATCAAAAGTTGTAGACAGACTTTAATCACAAATAGCTTATTTTGCACCTGCGCAACTTTATTTTTCATTCCCATCATTTGTTTCTAAGGCCTAGGATTCACTCCTAGGGGGATAAAATGTATGACCGACCTCCAATGTTTTTTGTTCTTAACATTTTCTTAAATTATACTTTCCCTTTATCACCATCCCTTAGGGGGGCCCCAATACAAATGTAGCGTTTTATGAAATTCTTAGATTAATTAAAATTTGTCGACTTTTGTGAATAAAATCAAACATATTTTAATTGTTTATAGCTTGTTTTGTTTGCAGCTTTGTTTTTTATATGTGTGCAAAAAATTAGAAGCCTAGCTGAATTTTTCAATTTTTTATGAATTTTTAAAAAATAAAAATTTCGAAATTTGTCTACAACTTTTGATTTTTTCAGAAAAGATGAAATTTTTGAATTTTTTATATAACCAAACTAAAAATTTTTTGTTGTTAAGTAGTTTTTATTTAGAAATTTATTCTTCTTCCTCCTGAAGATTCCAACAAATATCCCCTAATAGCGAATTAAGTTGTTTGCCGCTATACCAGTGTTCGAGCCTGGCTGTTACTTGGTGAAATCTCTCGCCATGTTCATCAGACTCGGCTGGTGATTGTTCATTAAATTTTTCGGCATGGCAATGCAAAAAATGTATTTTCAATGACATTCTAACGTTTAAGTTTTTAAATGCGGTTAGCATATTTTTGATTAAAATTCGCCAGTTTTCAGACCGATGATTTCCTAATACATTTTCTATTACTGATTTCACACAATTCCAGGCCAATAGCTCGATATCATTCAATGCAACCTCAAATTGATGGTCCTTCATAAGACGGCGAATGTCCGGTCCATTAAGAATTCCTGTAAAATAGAAACATTATGAAATGAAATATAAATCTAATTTAATAAAGTAGTTAGAGTTCATACCTTCTTTTACTTTCATGCCGCTTAATCGTGGAAAAATTCGGTGCAATTCGGTAAAAGCAACACCATCTGGGCTCAATGCTTTTATACAATTTTTTACAATACCCAGTTTGATGTGGAGTGGAGGAAGCAAAATCTTTTCCATCGACACAAGTGGTAATTCAATAACATTGTTTCTATGCAATCTGCTTTCCTCACTTAAAGCCCAATCCCGTGTATTGTACTGGTCGCCATCGAAACGCGTATTCCATAAGCACATGAAGCACATATTTTTAGTATAGCCCAATTGCATGCCTCTTAAAAGAGCTACCACTTTTAAATCTGCGCATATTTTCCACTTGTGGTCTTCATATTTAATTAACTGTATTATTTTTTTCATTGATGCGTATGTCTCTTTAGTATTTGTGCTAAGTGCTATCGGAATAGGACTTTTTAAATTAGTGACATGTAGCAAAACTGCTTTTAAGCTACTTTTGGAAGAATCAATGAATAAGCGCCAATCTCCAGGATTATATTCATTTTGCATTGTTAAAACCAATCCGCGGATGTCAGTACAATACGCAATAGAATTATTCTCAATAGATTTAAAAAAAGTCGTAAATCGTCTATGGCGATTGATAGCCCCGTATGTTTGTACACCTGGTGCTAAAATATTAGCTCGTTTTAACTCTTTTGCCAAGAGAATGCTCTGTCTTTGAGATAATTTTAGACGCCGTACCATTATATCCAGACGACCTTGCGTGATTTTATTGTGACTGCATGGAACCGTGATGCATGACGGTTGATACATTGAAGTAGCTGGGCTATCCGCTTCAACAGAATGAATTATTGAGGGAATATGTTCTGTTGGTATATGGCTACCCGGAACAGTAATTTCATCAGAATGTGGCAGCGGAAATCGAGCATATGCTGTTTCAGTATAAGACATATAAGTCATTTTTCTTCTGTTTATACCCGCTTTATAATTTATGCACGCATAACACTCATCTTCAACATGAACTATGGGATCTCTCCAAATCATTGGAACACCAAATGGCATGGCGTCTCCATTTTTTCCCCACTTATTTAAATGGTAAATGCAGTGTGTACACACTATTGATGGTGTCCAACTCTTACCATATATAACCCTTAAAGAAAAATATGATTCATACAAGGTACTTGTTTCAGTAGTGATTTTACGGCGACTTGGCATATTTTTATATTTCCCACACACATAACAAAAGTAATTAAACTTTTTACACGCCTCCATCTTAGATATTTCAATATAACTGTTTAGATACAAGACTGTCAGAGGCTTTAAAATTCACTAACCACTTTCGCAAGCACTTTCCATATGACAGTGAAGGGGTTGAGGAACTCTTATTTATACTGTAATTGTTTTAATCAAAGTACCAGTCGAGACCTTCATGACCATGTTTTGTAAAATAAAACCCAGGACGAATAATATTTCTAACTTTTCCAGGTGTAGATTTTATTGTCAATTTACCGCAGGTACCCAATAATTTGAAATCACAGGTAATTGAAAAATACTATGTTATAATTTTTAATTCTAAGAACCATACAAAATACCGTTGTACTTCAATTCCATTACCTGCTCACCTAACGAAATGCTGTATCATATGTAAGGCTGGTTGCATTACAATATTGGGTACCTTCGGTAAATTGACAATAAAATCTACATTTTTTAACCGATTTTTATGGCTTGCGGCTTTTTTTATTTTTAAGATAAGTAGTTCTCAGAAAAAAGTGCAAAATGTTGAATATTTGCTTTATGTTTTTTTTAATTATATTTTTAAATTGAAAAATATTACGAATTTGGCACGAAAAATTTTTTTTATCTCCATTAATTTTTAAATAATTCCAAAACGATAAGAGATAGAGAAAACACATCTTCTGGTGTTTTACTTTTGAAAACCGAAACCTAATTTAGGGGAAAAATTTGGCACGCCCATAAAAAAAATACCGATCTAATGGAAAAAAGCCGATTACGGATTTGAGTTCAGCGCATCAAAATCCACATAGACCACATAGTTTTAATTAACGGGAAGGAAAAAAATTATTTTTTGTCGAGCAGTGTTATTTATGGCTTGTTTTGTTCGCAGCTTTGTTTTTTATATGTCTGCAAAAAATTAGAAGCCTAGCTGAATTTTTCAATTTTTTATGAATTTTAAAAAAATAAAAATTTCGAAATTTTGATAAAAAAATTAATTTTTTTTTCAAAAAAAAAATTATTTTTCTAAAACGACTGCGAATATTAGAGGAAATTTTATTGCGGAATTTCGGTTTTTTAAGTTTTTTCAATAAGCTAAAGCGTTTTTGAGTTACGCGAACATATGTTGTGCAACCTCCTCCATTTTCGAAATAACGGTATATCTCGAAAACCAGAGCCAATCTTAAAAAACCGTGGGCACCACTGGATTCAGCGTACCCGAATTATGTTAAAACGCTAGGTGCCCGGCTTGTCTGTTTTTTCAACTAGCACAGTGTAATCAGTTCGGTTTTAGAAAGACAAGGTCGACTGTGGATGCTTTAAATGTAGTGCTTCATATAGCTCATAATGCGGCGATTGAGGGCAAACGATTAAATAATGGTACAAAGGGGTATTGAGTAGAGGTAACGCTTAGCGTTAGGAATGCATTTACTTTGACGAACTGGGAGGTTATAATGAATTCTCTCATGCGCTTAGCCATTGCTGAGTACTTGTTGGCTATAGTGAAGGATTACTTCCGTAACAGAATCCTGCTATACGATACCGACAAGGGCATACGACAGCATAGTATCACAGGTGGTCCCACAGAGTTCGGTTCTCGAAGCGTTGTTGTGGAATGTGATGTATGATGGCATACTCCATATGTCTCTTCCCAATGGAACAAAGATTGTCGGTTTTGCCGATGACATAGCCTTGATATGTGTCGCTAGAGAGTTAGTGAAGATTACAACCATTGTTGAAAAAAAATTAGTTATCACTTCTTCTTATGCTAATTTGCAATATGACGTCATTGAAAAAGAATTTATATTTTTTTTTGTGTTAATTTCAAATGCATCGTTATTTCAAATGAGCAATGAAATTTGTTATTTTTAAAGCTTTGTTACAAAGCGAGTTATTTCTCTATTTAATCTGAAGCCCAAATGTTCGTCAATAAAGTTGTTGTATTATTATAAATAAAATCTTTACAATAAAAAAAAAAATCGAAACTATATGTCAGGTAAATGCATTTTAATTTAATTTATTATAATATTTAAAATATAAAATTAGAACTTAAGGAAGAAAATAATTTGAATAATGGAAGCCAGTTTACAAAAAGTTGAAACCGCTAATACTGAAGGATTGGACGATGAAGATATAATAAATTCTCTGAACGAACAAATATTACAAGAACATGTTGATTGTCTCTTCTTTTTTTATTTTTAATAAGTTTCTTTAGCAAATCAATATTTTTTGAAGATTTAGCCTGAGATAATTCCTCAGCACTTGTCAACCAAGTGCGGTATCGGTATTTATTCTAAATACCGATATAATGCAAAAAAGTCTCTGCAACGCAAGATTGTACATAAGACATTTTTAGCATTGTATACGCATGTTTTTTAAATTATGCATTACGTTTAGGAAGTCGGCCTTAGTCTTAATAGTCCAGCAAAATCATGTGTGCATCCCAGCAACCCTGGTATCGTTCCTCCATTGTCTGGATATCTTGGTGGGATCGTTCGCCATGTTCGTCACTCAAGTCTCTTAGATTTTCAGCAAAACGATCTAAGTGCAGGTAGTGTACTTTGATGCTCATGTTGCATCCAAGAATCTGGAAGTGAGTTAACATCTAATCAGCATGCGTAACGTAATTATCACTCTTTTTATTTCCTAAGAAATTTTGAATAATCCATACAAAGAAATACTTGGCAAAGCCGGTTTGTTGACCTAAGAGGAAATTTACCTTCGGAAGATCAACACAAGTTATCAAGTTATGTTCATTATACATTATCTTCTTCATGACTAATGCAAGAAGAATACTCCGTAATTCTTCTTTTACTTTGGTTTTTACTTTGGTACGATCGGCAAGGAGTGAATTTTTTTTTTATTAAGCAAAAGGACACACTTTAAGCTACATTTTGATGAGTCTATAAATGAACGCCATTCGGTTGAATCGTATCTCTGTAAACCCATGGCAGTCATCTAACCGGAAATATTTTATCGATACACAAAATCATCATCTTTAACAAAATAATAAAGTAAACCTGCTTCTCGAGTACGGTAATACGAAACTTTAGTTTCTTAAGTTATGAGATTTGATTTTTTCATCCGGGACGCAAGCATTTTAGAAGACAATCCAAGGTCTCTAATTACATCATTAGCTGGTCTTGATCTTTATAATTTTTTGAAAAAACAAAATTGCTATTTTCACGTAAAAATATATTTTTTGCTTAAATTTTTTATTATAACTCCAAAAGTACTGGTCGAATTGAAACGCAAAATATTAACGGATTAAAGACTATGTTAATCTAATTTTTACAAAGTTTTTTTTAATATCGGACTAACGTTTTTTTAGTTTCATTATTTATGTGGAGAAGCATCTAAAGAATTCTTTAATTTTACTTAAAAATCCAAATAAGAAAAGTGATAATTTTTTGCGCTCATGGGTCCACTTTTTGTCTCTGCAATATAAAGTGTTTAATTATTTAAATTATTAGCCTGTGATTTAAATAAACTCTATCAATTATAAATAATTTATGAAAAAAAACAAAAAAATAGGCCGACTTCCTAAACGCAAGTTGCAATGCATACACTTCGTAAACGCATATCTAAACTTTCTGGCAACGTCCAATGTTCCTAGTCGTTTGGAAACTCATTTTAATAAGTATCAGCTGTCGAAATCGCGCATCATTTTTATTTTGTATGCTAACATTTGAGCTGCAATGGCTGTGTTTACATTCAACATCGGCCCTTAAAATTTAACCACCCTTTACAAAGAAAGTGGTACATATTTTAGCATAAAGAGATTATTCCATAGCGACTAACAAAATAATTGGGGGATTCACAGTAGTGTCATAAAGTCATATGTCCTATAATAATAGCATGAAAAATTAAGACTTTTGTGAACAACCCCGCATAATTAAGTGTGCTGTTTTGAATTTAAATCAGCTGATGTAAAACACTTTTAAAAATAAATATTTTCTTTCATAATGCCAAAAACAAGTGAAAAAAATAGCCGTGCCTTATACCCCTTAATTAGCCGAAGATCTAAACTTAATATAAAGAACAAGGTACTTATTTACAAAATGTGTATTCGACCGATTATGACCTATGGTTGTCAAATCTGGTCACAAAAGGCTGCTAAAACGCATACAAAAAAATTGCAAATCATTCAAAATAAAAACTTGAAAATAATACACAATCTACCTTTTAGATATCCAACTTATCTTCTACATAGAAACTTTAACTTTAAAATGTTTAATTCATTGACAAGGGAACTGACGCTGTCATTTAATGAAAAATGCAGAAGGTCAAATTTTGAAATAATAAGAAATTTGCTGAACAACCAGTGAGGGTCTTTTGTTTAAAAGACACATTTCAGTGATTGTTCTAAAATATCTTATGACTTCTAAGTTGATACGAGGTTCTTTATGAACAACTTTTCCTTTAAACTGTGATATTAGTAGTTTCTTTATTTAATTAATCAGATGTTAATTGTTGTAATACTATATGTAAATTCTCATAACCCTGTTAACGATATTGATGAAATTAATAAGTTTTAATAAATAATAAAAAAAAAAAAAAAAATAAAAAAAAAAAAAATAAAAAAAAAAAAAATAATTGCCAATTTGTGCGAAAAGTACATTTTAAATGTTTTAATGGCAGACTCAAGTATAAAAATCACAAATAAATTAAATTTTGTTCGATAAACAAAAACAGCAGGGTCCTTAGCCGATCTTATTTAACGCCACCAGTGATTTGTTATCAAAAATTAGCAACTGCGCTTAAATTTGGATGTCGGCCCGATAAAATTATACAATGAACGGCGACGGCTTACAAAAACTGTTGCGGCTTGGCTTAGCCGGCTTAAGGCTTCATTAGTCTTTACTTTCTGTTGTCGTTCTGTGACGTGCCGTTCTGTTGTTTAATTTTTGTGGTTACTTCTTCTGTAAAAAATCATCTGCCTTTATTTACAAAGTAATCTTACAAACACAAGCTTATTATATTTTTTGTTTATTTTTCTCGTCAAAGTCCATACATAAAAGAAATTTGTAGTGTCAGACTTCATCTATAAGCAAACAGAGTCTCTATGTTGCAGCCACCTTTAAAATATAGGCACCTAAATATCAGCTATTTCTCTCTCAATGGTCGTCACTTAACGTTGAATTCTATTTTCTACAGGTTCGTCCGCAACGGCACGGAAAGTAACAGAACAACTAACGACTTGTACACGTTTTCTATTTGACAAAATGAAGTCAGCTGATTCGGAACGGAACAGAAAGTAAAGACTAATTCTGCCTTTAGTCGTTTAGCACAGGTCTCTGCTTATTAAATACGACAGCACAATAAACATAGCGTACAAAGTTCTATTATTATAAGACACTTTTTGTTTGAAAATGCAACAACAACATTTTTAAACCATTGTAAAATTTTAGGACAATATGACATGATAAGACACCTTGTGAATCACCCAATAGCGTACAAAGTTATATTAACTTAAGACACTTTTTGTTTGTAAAGCAACAACAACATTTTTAAGCCATTGTAAAATTTTAGAACAATATGACAATAAGACACCTTGTGAATCACCCAAATAAATATTGTGCTTTAAAAGTACACAAAGTTGGTGGCGGGTATAAGAGATTCGACACTGCTGAATATAGTGCTTTTAATTGTTCGAATTTAAAGAATAAATTAAAGGCCTTTGAGACTTGTTATATTATATTTGTTGAAATAAAATAATATTATAAATGAGAATGCTTATATGTTTGGATATTTCTTATTCAATCAAGCAAAAACGGCAAAACGGAATTAAATGAAATTTGCTACAAATATAGATTAGAATTTAAATTACCAAAAAGTGGTAGTGTGTGAGATTAAAGCTGTAAAAATATTAAAAAAAAAACAAATTTTTTTTAGCAAATAATAAAAATTTTGGTTTTTATGTTTATGTACATATATTAACTTGTGATTCTTTTTTTCGGTCATTGAAAAAAATTATTTTTTTGTAAAAAACAGAGAATACTTACTTAATTTTAATTATAAGTTTATTTTTATAATTTTTTGTGCCCCATGATTCTCTGTTTAGCTTTTTGAGTTTTTAAACGTTAATTTAAATAATGTACCCAAAACTATGTAGGACATTTATAAAAAAAACGATTTTATCTCTTCGGGGTGCTTCACTGACTTGATTTCCTCAAACAGGCGGTCGGTTGTGCATTTTTGGGCAGTGAGTAATTTCGAGGCCATTAATGTTATGAAAAACTGTCTCAAGTATTTTAATTTTTCCCACAAAAGAAAGATTACCAGGAATCTTACTGGACTTAAATATTAAATAATTTAACATCTTAAAAATTGATTTGATCTTAAATATAGCCTCTTATTAAATATGTTATAATTGGTACTAAAATGTATAGAATATTGTTGGTGAACTTATTTCTAATTGGTATTAAAAATTATTTTTTATTAAAAGAAAAATGCTTTAAACATTATTATCGATTTTTTGAGCGTAACGATTAATTCTATTTACCGAATTTAAGAATAAAAGTACAAAGTTCTCATACGTGTTGTGCATTTTTAAGTATGCAAAGTACAAAAACCTACACTAAGTATAACCTGTGGTAAATTTACTCGTCCTCACGAATACAGTAAGGAAAAACATTTAATAGTTTTTAGTATTATGGAATTTATTTTAGGTAAGTTGTTATTACCTGGTGTTATTTTAATTCTTTCTAAAAGTCACGATTGGCGGATCCCATGTCGCAAACTATTGCAACTACAGGAAACCCTACCTTATGAAGCTCTCGAATTATAGACGATAGAATGTCCCCGCATTTTCCCTTCCGTAAAAATGAAATTTATTGCGTCATGACTAAATTCCTAAAAAAAATTTTTGCAAGTTGTTTTTTTTTACATATTGTTGCAGATTTATTTTTAAATAGCTTAATTTACATTATAATTTATTTTAGTTGTAGTAGTTTAAGTTACTGTAGTTTTTTTTTGTATTAGTTTATTTCGCTGGTTGTTCGAACATGATGTGAGTTATTATGTGCAGCATACTTTTAGGCACTTTTATTATTCCTGCATATTACTTAACGTTAACATTACGTCTTAATTTAAATGTAACGGTTTTCAAATGTACTAGAGTGTACATACGAGAACTTTGTCGAATGTTACCGAACACCACTATGTTACTATAAATAGCAGAACAACACAGCTAACATGATCAGTATAACAATAGAGCTTGTAAAGCGCGTATCAAAGTGAGTTTGATAATAAAAGTGTATAACAATAAGTGAGATAAGTAAAGTGCTATAAAACAATATCTGAGTGTGTTTAAGTAAATAAAGTGCTCTTAATTTTATAACAAATTTCAAGTGTTTTTTTATATTGCAATAAAAGAACTCAAAGAATATTTAACTCTTTGAGCCACGGTTTAACATATATAACTTAAAAAATAAAACACTTGTATTGTTAGTTTAATTAAGGCTTATTTATTATAAAAAACAAGAAAAACTAGAATTAGGTCTTCAGTACTTTGCGTAATAGGGTGGTTAGTAAAGTAACCACCGTGGCAGTTGGCATAAAAAATTAACAAGAAAAGTTAAGTATTTTTAGTCAAATAGTATAAAAAAATTTTTTTTTGTGAAAATCTGGGCAAAATTACGGCATTTGATCACGATCGAAATTGTACTCGTAAGATCGAGTTCGGTGTGCTTTAGATATAGAGATTCTATAAGAATTTTAAAATTTCGATCACGTTCGAATACCATAAACCATATAAACAGGTTTTATTTTTGCGTATGCAAATAGAAAGTTTACATGTTCTGCATTACCATATAGTACGCGCTGGATTTTTTTTAGTGCTGCATCTTGCACATTTTCGTAAAAAGGATCGCTCTGCTGTTTATAATTATCTTTATTGTGAAAATTAAAATTGCAGATACTTTCCCCATTAGAATATATATCTTCAAACAAAATATTTTCGGTATCACTTTCATTGAGTACTCGCGACAACTTACAATATAAAAAAAACTATGTAGAAAAACTCATTATATAAAACTTAATATAGTCACAGTGGTTAGTATTCTAACCACCATATTACTTACGTCATTTATCGACAAATACACTACATAAAATATTGATGTTATCACAAACTAACAACACAAGTACTAGATAATAAAGTTACACTAAACTTGCTAAATAATAAACACTCTAAGCATTTTTATTGAACTAAAGAAAGTCCCGATACAAAAACAATGGATTGCCAAATTTTTAAATAAATATACCAAAGTAACCAGCGCACCCTAATGCAAAAATTTTTTACCAAGCGATAAAAGATCACTTTTAAAAAACGTAACTACCCAGCAAAAAAATCTATGACAAAAAAGTGGATTTGCATGGGTTCAACTGGTGACGAATTGATTAAATTTAGGTGAAAACACTTATGATTTTAACATTAGCGTGTCATTGGAGATCATGTGTTTACATGAATACATTAATAAACTGCACTTCATTCTAAGTACATATTTAGAACTCATGCATATTTGATGAGAAGCATCGGATGTTTCATGAGTTGAATTTGTTTGTTTGCATGAATTGTTTGAGATATTTAGCATGGTGTTACATTCATTTTTAAACACATCAATTATGAAAAATTATTTCACATTTAGGAAGTCATTTAGAATGAATGCTTTTACACAATTGATTTAGAAGTCTTGAAAATGTAATTCGCTTTGCACTACTTCTAATTTTTTTTGCTGGGTATTTAAGACTTTTCCAATAGATAGTGTCAAAGCATGTTTTAAAATGTCAAAAATAAGTGGCTAGAAAACTGACCACCAAACCTGAAAGAGTTAAAGTAAGTAAGCTAACGTTTATAAAAGGCATAAACGTAACAACTGGTGTCAGAAGTGGGATTGCATTAAAAAAAAAAAAAGAAATGAAAATTGAGGAGCTTAAAGTAGAACAACTCAAGAAGGAATTGAGTAAGCTGGCATTGTTGACAACAGGTAATAAAGTAGAATTGCAGAAGAGACTTCTAGATGAATTTAAGCGGCGTAATATTGACATTGATGGTTACGAGTTTGACGAAAAAGAAGAAATGGAAGTTTCCACTCGAGCAACCACAAACAACATGGATTTAAGTACAATGCTTGCAGCAATGATAGAAAAAATGGAACTTAACAGACAAAAATTATTAGCTGAAGTTAAAGCCAAAGTTCAAGAAAATTCTAGAGCTAATAATGAAAAATTATTAGCTGAAGTTAAATTAGAGGTTCAAGAAACTTCCAAAGCTAATAATGAAAAATATACCGAATAGAATTACGAGACAGAATTCAGAAAGTTAATGAGTCGTTACAAGATTTCGCAACGGAGATCGAGCGTTTGGTGCAGCAGGTGAAAATAACCCATTTTTGGATCAGTTTAAAATTGAAACGTTTGTAAATGGAATACGTGATCCAGAAATAAAGCACGCGTGCATACGTATCAACGTATCATACGCTCTGACACAGGAGATCGCAAAATTACTATCTAAGCCGCAAATATGTAAGGTGAGAAATCTCGAAATTACTAGAGAAAAAGGCGGAGATATAGTCACCGAAATAAAAAATGCAGTTATACAGGCGTTAGAGGAAAAGCAAGGCAAAGCCAGAGCCAAATGCTATAATTGTGGTAAAAGTGGACATTTTCAACGAAATTGCAAAGCACCAAGGAAGCGGGCTAGATCTGTTTCGCCAACTGGAAACAGCAAACGGGCAAACACGAAATCATCAAATGAGTCACCGTTAAACTAAAACGAGCTAGCAATACGGGGCAAGAGCTAGCTCCAATAACCGAGGGCCCCACAATCTCCATATCAGTTATGCAGCAGAAAAATAGCAACCTTACTGCTTGTGGGTATATTAATGGTCGAAGGCATATTTTTACCATAGACACAGGAGCATCGCAGTCTATTATCAGGCCCGATTTAGTAAAGAAAACAATCGAACCGTTATGTGGCGTAAGTCTGCGAACAGCTACTGGGGAGCCTGCTACTGTTTATGGTAAAATAATCGTAAGTAACTATTGCCAACATAAGTGTCAATCATGTATTCATCGTTGCCGACATTGTGGACGAAGTAATCATCGGTGCAGATTTTATGATTAATCATGGCATTAATCTGCACATGGGGCAGAAGATAATGATTTGGTGGAATGTTGAAATACCCCTAGATGTTGGATATGAAAATAAGGTGCATGTAAGAAAACTAGTTGCTACAGAATATGAGAAAATACCACCACAGCCACACAGGGAGCGTATAGAGGGAGATTGTGTGGACAACCGGTTGTGTGTGGTAGAACAAACAGATATAAAAAGTGACTTAATAAAAGCAAAAGCCCTTGTCAAAACCAGCAATGCCGGAAGAGTCCCTGTAAGAGTGCTTAACCTTTCCGCCTGTGAAAAAGTCGTCAAGACAAAATCAGAATTAGGTCAATGTGCTAAAGCTGAGGCAATAACTAGTTGCGAAATGAAATCGGGTCCTGTCAGTATGTCAAACAAAGAGCAGGATATGCTAGCAGAATACGTAGAGAAGTGGGTTAAAGGATTATCGCAGCCCGATAAAAATAAAGCAAAACAGCTACTCAGAAAACATGCATCCATCTTCGCTCTGAAAGGTCAACATCAAGGTAGAACAGCATTTGTGAAACATCAGATAAATAGCAGCGATGCAAGGCCTATAAAACAAGCTCCTAGAAGTATTCCTCTAGCGAAACGTAATGAAGTCAAAGAGCTTGTCAATGAAATGGAGCAGAATGGAGTAATAGAACCTTCTTCAAGTCCTTGGAGCTCACCGGTAGTTTTGGTTAAGAAGAAAGATGTCAGCACAAGATTTTGCGTCGACTATAGGAAACTGAATGACGTCACTAAGAAGGACAGTTATCCACTACCAAGGATAGATGACACTCTGGACACGCTAGCTGGAACAAAATGGTTCTCTACATTAGACCTGCAAAGTGGTTATTGGCAAGTAGAAATATCTGATAGAGATAAGGAGAAAACAGCTTTTAGTGCAAGTGACGGGCTATGGCAATTTAACGTGATGCCATTTGGACTATGTAACGCTCCAGCCACATTCGAGCGATTAATGGAACACGTATTAAGGGAACTTCATTGGAAGACATGCCTGGTGTATCTTGATGACATAATTGTCATGGGTAAAAGTTTTGACGATCACCTGAAAAATCTAGAAGAAGTTCTTAAACGAATATATGTGGCTGGACTTAAACTAAGCGCAAAGAAATGTGCATTGTTCCAGAAAGAGGTTTTATACTTGGGGCATCGAGTCGCAGAGGATGGTATATCAACTGACAAAGATAAAGTTCAAGCTGTGAAGGACTGGCCTCGCCCGAAAAATCTGCATAAGTTACGTAGTTTTCTAGGCCTCTGTACCTACTACAGGCGACTTGTGCCGAATTTTGCGCGTCTCGCTGCAAGTCTACATGAGCTCACCAAAAAGTCACGACCATTCCTGTGGGCTGAAGCACAATAAAAAGCATTCCAGAAGCTGAAGGAGTTGTTATACATAGAACCAGTTTTGACATATCCTATCGCTGGAGAGAAATTTGTATTGGATAGCGATGCGAGTGGCTACGGGATAGGTGGTGTTCTTTCGCAGGTTGTCAACGGAACAGAAAGAGTCATAGGCTACTACAGTCGGATACTCTCGAAGCCTGAAATAAGTTATTGTGTAACACGACGAGAGCTTCTGGCAGTTGTAGAGCGTGTAAAGCATTACCACAAATATTTGTATGGACAACACTTCGAACTAAGAACCGATCACTCTGCATTCAGATGGTTGCTACAATTTAAACAACCGGAAGGACAGCTAGCCCGTTGGATTTAACGTCCCTAGAACTACGATTTCAGTATTGAGCACAGAAAGGACACCAAACACGGAAATACAGATGCACTCTCCGGAAGACCGTGCAGATTAGAGTGCAAACATTGTGCAAAATCTGAAGGAAAAGAATGTGTCGTTGACGTTCGACTTACACATATAGAGACAAGTGAACTGGTCAGCGGCGCAAAGAGATGATCCCATACTGGCAAAAATTATGTCAGCAAAGGAGGAATATAAAAGGCCAACCCGTAACCAAATATCAGTGGAAAGTCCACTGATGAAATTATACTGGGCGCTATGGAATAGTTTGCAGGTTATTAACGGATGCTTTTATCGCAACTGGAAAAGTACTGATGGAAAATCGACAACAAATCTGATTGTGGTGCCATCCTCTAAAGTCAAAGAGGTATTGAAGGAGTTTCATAATGGTTCAAGCGGTGGTCATCTTGGTGTAACGAAAACCATAGAAAAGGTAAAGCAACATTTCTATTGGGTTAGATGCCAACAATCTGTAGCTGATTGGATAGCAAATTGCGCACAATGTATCGCAGCCAAGGGCCCAGTAAGAAGGAGTCGAGGAGCGCTGCGGCAGTACAATTCAGGTGCTTCCGCTTGAGCTACATTCTGATCAGGGAAGAAATTTTGAATCTGCGATATTCCAGGAAATGTGCAAACTATACGGTATCCAAAAACGAGGACTACGCCACTGCATCCACAATCTGACGGCATGGTCGAGAGATTTAACAGCACGTTGGAGGAACACTTAAGAAAAGTGGTCAGTGCACACCAAAGGGACTGGGACGAGCACATAAAAAAATTTCTGTTGGCATACAGGTTAGCCGTTCATGACTCTACCTCCCGAACACCTGCAAAAATTATGTTTGGAACCGAGCTGAAACTGTCAGGTGATCTAGAATTCGGTATTAATCCCTCGACAATAGATGAGCACAAAGAAGACACTTAAAGGGGACAAAAAGATCTCGACGAAATTCATGAATTCGTTCGTGGCCGAACAAAAATGACCAGCGACAAGATGAAGGCCAGATATGACCGAGCAGCAAATTCTGAAGGTTTTAATAAGGGTCAGCTAGTTCTACTATATAATCCACAACGGAAAAAAGGACTGTCTCCTAAATTGCAAACTCATTGGGATGGGCCGTATAAGGTGATAAAAAGAATAAATGATGTCGTGTATAGTATACAGAAGTACAATAGCCCAAGATCAAAGTTGAAAGTGGTTCATCTCGATAATAAAAGTGTATAACAATAAGTGAGATAAGTAAAGTGCTATAAAACAATATCTGAGTGTGTTTAAGTAAATAAAGTGCTCTTAATTTTATAACAAATTTCAAGTGTTTTTTTTTATTGCAATAAAAGAACTCAAGGAGTTATTTAACTCTTTGAGCCACGGTTTTACATATATAACTTAAAAAATAAAACACTTGTATTGTTAGTTTAATTAAGGCTTATTTATTATAAAAAACAAGAAAAAATAGAATTAGGTCTTCAGTACTTTGCGTAATAGGGTGGTTAGTAAAGTAACCACCGTGGCAGTTGGCATAAAAAAATTAACAAGAAAAGTTAAGTATTTTTAGTCAAATAGTATAAAAAAATTTTTTTTTGTGAAAATCTGGGCAAAATTACGGCATTTGATCAGGATCGAAATTGTACTCGTAAGATCGAGTTCGGTGTGCTTTAGATATAGAGATTCTAATAAGAATTTTAAAATTTCGATCACGTTCGAATACCATAAACCATATAAACAGGTTTTATTTTTGCGTATGCAAATAGAAAGTTTACATGTTCTGCATTACCATATAGTACGCGCTGGATTTTTTTTAGTGCTGCATCTTGCACATTTTCGTAAAAAGGATCGCTCTAATGTTTATAATTATCTTTATTGTGAAAATTAAAATTGCAGATACTTTCCCCATTAGAATATATATCTTCAAACAAAATATTTTCGGTATCACTTTCATTGAGTACTCGCGACAACCTTACAATATAAAAAAAACTATGTAGAAAAACTCATTATATAAAACTTAATATAGTCACAGTGGTTAGTATTCTAACCACCATATTACTTACGTCATTTATCGACAAATACACTACATAAAATATTGATGTTATCACAAACTAACAACACAAGTACTAGATAATAAAGTAACACTAAACTTGCTAAATAATAAACACTCTAAGCATTTTTATTGAACTAAAGAAAGTCCCGATACAAAAACAATGGATTGCCAAATTTTTAAATAAATATACCAAAGTAACCAGCGCACCCTAATGCAAAAATTTTTTACCAAACGATAAAAGATCACTTTTAAAAAACGTAACTACCCAGCAAAAAAATCTATGACAAAAAAGTGGATTTGCAGGGGTTCAACTGGTGACGAATTGATTAAATTTAGGTGAAAACACTTATGATTTTAACATTAGCGTGTCATTGGAGATCATGTGTTTACATGAATACATTAATAAACTGCACTTCATTCTAAGTACATATTTAGAACTCATGCATATTTGATGAGAAGCATCGGATGTTTCATGAGTTGAATTTGTTTGTTTGCATGAATTGTTTGAGATATTTAGCATGGTGTTACATTCATTTTTAAACACATCAATTATGAAAAATTATTTCACATTTAGGAAGTCATTTAGAATGAATGCTTTTACACAATTGATTTAGAAGTCTTGAAAATGTAATTCGCTTTGCACTACTTCTAATTTTTTTTGCTGGGTATTTAAGACTTTTCCAATAGATAGTGTCAAAGCATGTTTTAAAATGTCAAAAATAAGTGGCTAGAAAACTGACCACCAAACCTGAAAGAGTTAAAGTAAGTAAGCTAACGTTTATAAAAGGCATAAACGTAACAACTGGTGTCAGAAGTGGGATTGCATTAAAAAAAAAAAAAGAAATGAAATTTGAGGAGCTTAAAGTAGAACAACTCAAGAAGGAATTGAGTAAGCTGGCATTGTTGACAACAGGTAATAAAGTAGAATTGCAGAAGAGACTTCTAGATGAATTTAAGCGGCGTAATATTGACATTGATGGTTACGAGTTTGACGAAAAAGAAGAAATGGAAGTTTCCACTCGAGCAACCACAAACAACATGGATTTAAGTACAATGCTTGCAGCAATGATAGAAAAAATGGAACTTAACAGACAAAAATTATTAGCTGAAGTTAAAGCCAAAGTTCAAGAAAATTCTAGAGCTAATAATGAAAAATTATTAGCTGAAGTTAAATTAGAGGTTCAAGAAACTTCCAAAGCTAATAATGAAAAATATACCGAATAGAATTACGAGACAGAATTCAGAAAGTTAATGAGTCGTTACAAGATTTCGCAACGGAGATCGAGCGTTTGGTGCAGCAGGTGAAAATAACCCATTTTTGGACTAGTTTAAAATTGAAACGTTTGTAAATGGAATACGTGATCCAGAAATAAAGCACGCGTGCATACGTATCAACGTATCATACGCTCTGACACAGGAGATCGCAAAATTACTATCTAAGCCGCAAATATGTAAGGTGAGAAATCTCGAAATTACTAGAGAAAAAGGCGGAGATATAGTCACCGAAATAAAAAATGCAGTTATACAGGCGTTAGAGGAAAAGCAAGGCAAAGCCAGAGCCAAATGCTATAATTGTGGTAAAAGTGGACATTTTCAACGAAATTGCAAAGCACCAAGGAAGCGGGCTAGATCTGTTTCGCCAACTGGAAACAGCAAACGGGCAAACACGAAATCATCAAATGAGTCACCGTTAAACTAAAACGAGCTAGCAATACGGGGCAAGAGCTAGCTCCAATAACCGAGGGCCCCACAATCTCCATATCAGTTATGCAGCAGAAAAATAGCAACCTTACTGCTTGTGGGTATATTAATGGTCGAAGGCATATTTTTACCATAGACACAGGAGCATCGCAGTCTATTATCAGGCCCGATTTAGTAAAGAAAACAATCGAACCGTTATGTGGCGTAAGTCTGCGAACAGCTACTGGGGAGCCTGCTACTGTTTATGGTAAAATAATCGTAAGTAACTATTGCCAACATAAGTGTCAATCATGTATTCATCGTTGCCGACATTGTGGACGAAGTAATCATCGGTGCAGATTTTATGATTAATCATGGCATTAATCTGCACATGGGGCAGAAGATAATGATTTGGTGGAATGTTGAAATACCCCTAGATGTTGGATATGAAAATAAGGTGCATGTAAGAAAACTAGTTGCTACAGAATATGAGAAAATACCACCACAGCCACACAGGGCGCGTATAGAGGGAGATTGTGTGGACAACCGGTTGTGTGTGGTAGAACAAACAGATATAAAAAGTGACTTAATAAAAGCAAAAGCCCTTGTCAAAACCAGCAATGCCGGAAGAGTCCCTGTAAGAGTGCTTAACCTTTCCGCCTGTGAAAAAGTCGTCAAGACAAAATCCGAATTAGGTCAATGTGCTAAAGCTGAGGCAATAACTAGTTGCGAAATGAAATCGGGTCCTGTCAGTATGTCAAACAAAGAGCAGGATATGCTAGCAGAATACGTAGAGAAGTGGGTTAAAGGATTATCGCAGCCCGATAAAAATAAAGCAAAACAGCTACTCAGAAAACATGCATCCATCTTCGCTCTGAAAGGTCAACATCAAGGTAGAACAGCATTTGTGAAACATCAGATAAATACCAGCGATGCAAGGCCTATAAAACAAGCTCCTAGAAGTATTCCTCTAGCGAAACGTAATGAAGTCAAAGAGCTTGTCAATGAAATGGAGCAGAATGGAGTAATAGAACCTTCTTCAAGTCCTTGGAGCTCACCGGTAGTTTTGGTTAAAAAGAAAGATGTCAGCACAAGATTTTGCGTCGACTATAGGAAACTGAATGACGTCACTAAGAAGGACAGTTATCCACTACCAAGGATAGATGACACTCTGGACACGCTAGCTGGAACAAAATGGTTCTCTACATTAGACCTGCAAAGTGGTTATTGGCAAGTAGAAATATCTGATAGAGATAAGGAGAAAACAGCTTTTAGTGCAAGTGACGGGCTATGGCAATTTAACGTGATGCCATTTGGACTATGTAACGCTCCAGCCACATTCGAGCGATTAATGGAACACGTATTAAGGGAACTTCATTGGAAGACATGCCTGGTGTATCTTGATGACATAATTGTCATGGGTAAAAGTTTTGACGATCACCTGAAAAATCTAGAAGAAGTTCTTAAACGAATATATGTGGCTGGACTTAAACTAAGCGCAAAGAAATGTGCATTGTTCCAGAAAGAGGTTTTATACTTGGGGCATCGAGTCGCAGAGGATGGTATATCAACTGACAAAGATAAAGTTCAAGCTGTGAAGGACTGGCCTCGCCCGAAAAATCTGCATAAGTTACGTAGTTTTCTAGGCCTCTGTACCTACTACAGGCGACTTGTGCCGAATTTTGCGCGTCTCGCTGCAAGTCTACATGAGCTCACCAAAAAGTCACGACCATTCCTGTGGGCTGAAGCACAATAAAAAGCATTCCAGAAGCTGAAGGAGTTGTTATACATAGAACCAGTTTTGACATATCCTATCGCTGGAGAGAAATTTGTATTGGATAGCGATGCGAGTGGCTACGGGATAGGTGGTGTTCTTTCGCAGGTTGTCAACGGAACAGAAAGAGTCATAGGCTACTACAGTCGGATACTCTCGAAGCCTGAAATAAGTTATTGTGTAACACGACGAGAGCTTCTGGCAGTTGTAGAGCGTGTAAAGCATTACCACAAATATTTGTATGGACAACACTTCGAACTAAGAACCGATCACTCTGCATTCAGATGGTTGCTACAATTTAAACAACCGGAAGGACAGCTAGCCCGTTGGATTTAACGTCCCTAGAACTACGATTTCAGTATTGAGCACAGAAAGGACACCAAACATGGAAATACAGATGCACTCTCCGGAAGACCGTGCAGATTAGAGTGCAAACATTGTGCAAAATCTGAAGGAAAAGAATGTGTCGTTGACGTTCGACTTACACATATAGAGACAAGTGAACTGGTCAGCGGCGCAAAGAGATGATCCCATACTGGCAAAAATTATGTCAGCAAAGGAGGAATATAAAAGGCCAACCCGTAACCAAATATCAGTGGAAAGTCCACTGATGAAATTATACTGGGCGCTATGGAATAGTTTGCAGGTTATTAACGGATGCTTTTATCGCAACTGGAAAAGTACTGATGGAAAATCGACAACAAATCTGATTGTGGTGCCATCCTCTAAAGTCAAAGAGGTATTGAAGGAGTTTCATAATGGTTCAAGCGGTGGTCATCTTGGTGTAACGAAAACCATAGAAAAGGTAAAGCAACATTTCTATTGGGTTAGATGCCAACAATCTGTAGCTGATTGGATAGCAAATTGCGCACAATGTATCGCAGCCAAGGGCCCAGTAAGAAGGAGTCGAGGAGCGCTGCGGCAGTACAATTCAGGTGCTTCCGCTTGAGCTACATTCTGATCAGGGAAGAAATTTTGAATCTGCGATATTCCAGGAAATGTGCAAACTATACCGTATCCAAAAACGAGGACTACGCCACTGCATCCACAATCTGACGGCATGGTCGAGAGATTTAACAGCACGTTGGAGGAACACTTAAGAAAAGTGGTCAGTGCACACCAAAGGGACTGGGACGAGCACATAAAAAAATTTCTGTTGGCATACAGGTTAGCCGTTCATGACTCTACCTCCCGAACACCTGCAAAAATTATGTTTGGAACCGAGCTGAAACTGTCAGGTGATCTAGAATTCGGTATTAATCCCTCGACAATAGATGAGCACAAAGAAGACACTTAAAGGGGACAAAAAGATCTCGACGAAATTCATGAATTCGTTCGTGGCCGAACAAAAATGACCAGCGACAAGATGAAGGCCAGATATGACCGAGCAGCAAATTCTGAAGGTTTTAATAAGGGTCAGCTAGTTCTACTATATAATCCACAACGGAAAAAAGGACTGTCTCCTAAATTGCAAACTCATTGGGATGGGCCGTATAAGGTGATAAAAAGAATAAATGATGTCGTGTATAGTATACAGAAGTACAATAGCCCAAGATCAAAGATGAAAGTGGTTCATCTCGATAATAAAAGTGTATAACAATAAGTGAGATAAGTAAAGTGCTATAAAACAATATCTGAGTGTGTTTAAGTAAATAAAGTGCTCTTAATTTTATAACAAATTTCAAGTGTTTTTTTTTATTGCAATAAAAGAACTCAAGGAGTTATTTAACTCTTTGAGCCACGGTTTTACATATATAACTTAAAAAATAAAACACTTGTATTGTTAGTTTAATTAAGGCTTATTTATTATAAAAAACAAGAAAAAATAGAATTAGGTCTTCAGTACTTTGCGTAATAGGGTGGTTAGTAAAGTAACCACCGTGGCAGTTGGCATAAAAAAATTAACAAGAAAAGTTAAGTATTTTTAGTCAAATAGTATAAAAAAAATTTTTTTTTTGAAAATCTGGGCAAAATTACGCCATTTGATCACGATCGAAATTGTACTCGTAAGATCGAGTTCGGTGTGCTTTAGATATAGAGATTCTAATAAGAGTTTTAAAATTTCGATCACGTTCGAATACCATAAACCATATAAACAGGTTTTATTTTTGCGTATGCAAATAGAAAGTTTACATGTTCTGCATTACCATATAGTACGCGCTGGATTTTTTTTAGTGCTGCATCTTGCACATTTTCGTAAAAAGGATCGCTCTAATGTTTATAATTATCTTTATTGTGAAAATTAAAATTGCAGATACTTTCCCCATTAGAATATATATCTTCAAACAAAATATTTTCGGTATCACTTTCATTGAGTACTCGCGACAACCTTACAATATAAAAAAAACTATGTAGAAAAACTCATTATATAAAACTTAATATAGTCACAGTGGTTAGTATTCTAACCACCATATTACTTACGTCATTTATCGACAAATACACTACATAAAATATTGATGTTATCACAAACTAACAACACAAGTACTAGATAATAAAGTAACACTAAACTTGCTAAATAATAAACACTCTAAGCATTTTTATTGAACTAAAGAAAGTCCCGATACAAAAACAATGGATTGCCAAATTTTTAAATAAATATACCAAAGTAACCAGCGCACCCTAATGCAAAAATTTTTTACCAAACGATAAAAGATCACTTTTAAAAAACGTAACTACCCAGCAAAAAAATCTATGACAAAAAAGTGGATTTGCAGGGGTTCAACTGGTGACGAATTGATTAAATTTAGGTGAAAACACTTATGATTTTAACATTAGCGTGTCATTGGAGATCATGTGTTTACATGAATACATTAATAAACTGCACTTCATTCTAAGTACATATTTAGAACTCATGCATATTTGATGAGAAGCATCGGATGTTTCATGAGTTGAATTTGTTTGTTTGCATGAATTGTTTGAGATATTTAGCATGGTGTTACATTCATTTTTAAACACATCAATTATGAAAAATTATTTCACATTTAGGAAGTCATTTAGAATGAATGCTTTTACACAATTGATTTAGAAGTCTTGAAAATGTAATTCGCTTTGCACTACTTCTAATTTTTTTTGCTGGGTATTTAAGACTTTTCCAATAGATAGTGTCAAAGCATGTTTTAAAATGTCAAAAATAAGTGGCTAGAAAACTGACCACCAAACCTGAAAGAGTTAAAGTAAGTAAGCTAACGTTTATAAAAGGCATAAACGTAACAACTGGTGTCAGAAGTGGGATTGCATTAAAAAAAAAAAAAGAAATGAAATTTGAGGAGCTTAAAGTAGAACAACTCAAGAAGGAATTGAGTAAGCTGGCATTGTTGACAACAGGTAATAAAGTAGAATTGCAGAAGAGACTTCTAGATGAATTTAAGCGGCGTAATATTGACATTGATGGTTACGAGTTTGACGAAAAAGAAGAAATGGAAGTTTCCACTCGAGCAACCACAAACAACATGGATTTAAGTACAATGCTTGCAGCAATGATAGAAAAAATGGAACTTAACAGACAAAAATTATTAGCTGAAGTTAAAGCCAAAGTTCAAGAAAATTCTAGAGCTAATAATGAAAAATTATTAGCTGAAGTTAAATTAGAGGTTCAAGAAACTTCCAAAGCTAATAATGAAAAATATACCGAATAGAATTACGAGACAGAATTCAGAAAGTTAATGAGTCGTTACAAGATTTCGCAACGGAGATCGAGCGTTTGGTGCAGCAGGTGAAAATAACCCATTTTTGGATCAGTTTAAAATTGAAACGTTTGTAAATGGAATACGTGATCCAGAAATAAAGCACGCGATTTATATAACCGGATTCGATTTTAATTAAAAATAAAAAAACCGTTTATTCTTTTCTGTTACGACAAAAATTATCTTTATTTAAAAACACTTGACTTAAACACTTCATGGGGAAACTAAGACTGACTCTTACAATTCTATTTTTCTTGTTTATACTGTTATTATTTTTATTATCCATTGTATTAGCATAATTTTGATTGGTTAAAATTATTAAAGTCAATAAATTGCCAACTTGCAGTTTATTGATTTGTAATTCTCTGTTTAATTTATTTGTCGAAAACAATTCTTACGAAAAATGTCTGGAATTAAATGAACTCTTATTGGAGCGGAAGCGCATTATTGTTAAATTTGCTGATACAATAGATTTACATATAATTTATTAAACAAATTATTATTTTAATTTTGGCTGTTGCAATTCTTGGAATTGCGACCGAAAAATAGGTCTGATTTATAAATTTTGTTTTAATTTCTTTAAACAAACAGGAAATGAGTTTTACATTACTTTTCATTACTTATTTATATTTTGTATTTTATTTAAAAAATCATCTATAGGGTCATTTCGTATATATGTGTGTATAGAGGGATTTGTATATGTAACTTCTCCCTCCTTTAGATTAGAATTCTCCTGAATTCTTTTATTTAATATTATTTTAATATTTTTATGTTTTATTACAATTATTAAAATTAAAGTAAGTATTACAAATATAATGACAATATTACATCCGTATGTTAACTTAGTGTGGTATTTTAATACATTAATATTCTTTACATTATTTTTATGTTCAATTTCTATTTCTTGAAATGATAGTTTGTTTGTAAAATTTCTAATTGTGTTAATGTTTTCTATAATTTGTGTTTCTTTTATGTTTTCCACAATATTTGAAAAGTAATAGTCTTTAATTCTTATTGAACAATTATAAAAATTTATTAAGTAATTTCCATTTAGAGTAATATTTTCCAAATTACAGTTTTGTATGATACTTATGTTTATTGAATTTTTTATTATAACTGTGTCTATATCTAATTGAATTATTTCTAAGTCTCTATTTTTTACTAGTTGACAATCATTTTTTATTATACAATGGTTACTTAATTTTAAATCTTTCAAATGTCTGTTTTCTTCAAATATGTAACTTTTATTTTCATGTTCCAAAATTTGTTCCATCTTATAATCTATTTCTTGGTTGTGTTCATTGGGTAGTGGTACAATAAATCTTAATCTAGCTGTAATAAATGTTTTAGGTATTTTTATAGCGAAAATTAGACATGAATTATTATAGAATGCTGTTCCCATTTGAATATATTTTAATTTATTATAATCAATTTTATATTTGTTAATTTCATTGTAAGTTAAAATACTTGGATGAGCAATTCCCTGTTTTGCGGATATCACGTTATCCTGTAGGTGCTCTATTTTACTTTTAATTAATTTTATATTTGTTAATTGTTCCAAATACCTTGTTCTATCGTATTCTTCCTCTAATCTTTTGTTTATGGAATTCAATTCCTCCTCTATTAATTTCCTATCATTTTTAACAATCATTTTCAGATGGTTTAAAGTAATATTAAAATAATCATTAATTATTATTTGTTGATTGTTATTTTCCTTAATTTCATTAATATCGAATAAATGTTTTTGAATATTTTGCCTGTCTTCATCATCCATTGTTCCAAATAAAAATTTCGATACACTGCCTATTCCATTAATTAGTCCGCGTCTTTGTCTATTTTGCTGAGGTACTAGTGTCGTGAATTTACTTCTAGCATCTGACAATTCTAGTTGAAGTATTTCCTTATTTTCTGTTCGCATTAAAATAACATTCTCCGTCATTTGGTCCAAGATGTATTCTATGTCGCGTAAATTTACTATGTGTAATATTGTGTCCGAGTCCTTGACTATTTCCTGATTCCTCATAAAAATTTCAATGTATCCGTTTTTTTCCGTTAGCATTCTAGTTGTCATTAGGCCCGTGATCAGTGGAAACCATGTTAGTATCGTTAATATTGTCAACATCTGAAAATGTTAATGGTCGTTTAATGTTACATGAGTGAATATTTTCCAGTTTTAATTTCCTATATTTCGGTTGTTCCTTATGTCTAACAGCTTTGTAATTTTTTACAAAACCTTCCTGTCTTATTTCCCTGTACTCTTCTCTCTTCAAATTAAGTTTGTCAATATTCTTCCTTTTACCTTCTTCTAGATTATTTTTAATTTTCTCTAGGTCTACCCGCCCATCTTGTACGTCGTTTGGTGAACTTTTTATACCTGAATGATACCTATCGTTGTAGTTTCTAATGCTTCGTTGAATTATCTGTTGTATGGATAACCCTTTGTTAACTTGATATAGGACTCTGAATTTCTCTGCAATAGTGTTATGTAGTCTTTCTATATCTGCGTTACCTGTATGACTATTGGGTTTGGTTATGTGTAATTCGATGCCTTGCTCTGTTAAAAATTCTTTTATCCTAAGTGTATTAAACTCATTATCTGCTATTATTTTAGTCGGTTTTCCATATTTAGAGATGTGCTCTTCTAGTTTTTCTATCAAGGTTAGTTGATTTCTGTCAGGCAACGAATATGCTGTTGCAAGTTTAGAAAACTTATCTATGGTTGTTAAGAAATAAAACCTTTTTATTATATATGTGTCAATGTGTATAATTTGGTTTTTATCTGAAGGTGTTTCTGTGTTATGAAATTTATTTTTAATAGGATTTCTGTCATACTTTACTTGTTGACAGATTTCGCACTGATTAATTATTATCTGAATTAGTTCCAGGAGCTTTGGAAAATATATCTTATATTTAATTTTGTTATATGTTTCAAGTATGCCGGAGTGCAGACTTTCTCTTACGTGATAGAGTGAAATTTGTCTAACTGCCTCCACTTCAGTCTCTATATCCTGTGCTCGCATTGTGCATTTAATAAAATTAATTTGTTCATCATTTAAAAATAATTCCATTAGTTTTTCCTGAACTATATTATAACTTTGATCTGATAACTCTGAATATATTCCTACTTTTCCTTTGGTAATATATCTCCTAAATATTTCTCCCATTTGACCGAAGTCACCTTCCGCAATAAAAATTATTCTCTTCCCATGTAGTTCTTTAAATTCTTCTATTTTATTGTTCGTTAGTATTATTTGTGTCTTATATTTATTAACTATTTCTTCTTTTATGAAGAAGTGATCTAAAAGATTTTCATCGGCAGAGTGAATTGTTATCATTGATATGTTATCTTCCTCGATATTGTGTATTGAATTTAAATTAGATTCAGTATCCTTCCAATTATCTTCGTCCTTCTCATTTTCAAGTCTATTTAGAAAATCTGCTACTCTATTTTCCTTTCCTTTGATATACTCGATTTCATAGTCGTATTCCCCCAATTTCAGTAGCCATCTTTGATGTCTTGGGGACATATCCTTTCCTCTGTATTTTGAATGCAAGAATTTAATTGGTTGGTGGTCAGTTAAAATTTTAAAATGTCTACCGTAAACATATGGTCTAAGATAGTTGACACTCCATACTATTGCCAGAAATTCTTTATCAGTCGCGGAATAATTTTTTTCATGGTTATTTAAGGTTCTGGAAACAAAACAAACCGGGTGTCCTTCCTGTGAAAGAACAGCTCCAATCGCGTAATTTGACGCATCAGTGGTTAGTGTAAACTGCTTTTCAAAATTTGGATATCTTAATATAGGATGGGAGCTTATTAATAATTTTAGTTTTTCAAAAGCTTCAATGTATGTGGGGTCTTTTGTATTGATTTTGGCGCCTTTCTTCAAATATTTTGTCATTGGTTGTGCCACTTTGGCATAGTCCTTCACAAACTTCCTATAGTAGCCCGTTAGGCCCAAAAAACTTTTTATTTGCTTTGCTGTCTTTGGTATTTCTAATTCTTGAATAACCTTTATTTTATTTGGGTTTGGCTTCAACCCTTCCTTAGTTAGAATATGTCCTAAAAACTCTGTTTCTTTCCTCATAAAGTTACACTTATCTATTTGTATTTTCAAATTCGCTGCCTCTAGTACCTTGAAAATGTCCGTTATTGCCTTTACATGTTCCTTCAGGGACGTACTGAATATCAATATGTCGTCTAGATACACTACGCAGGTCTTGTTAATAAATTCTCTTAGTGTCTCGTTCATAAGTCTTTGGAATGTCGCTGGGGCATTTTTCAACCCAAATGGCATTCTCATGAATTCATACAGTCCATGTGGTGTAACAAAAGCCGTCTTCTCCCTATCTTTTTTCCTAATCAAAATTTGGTGGTATCCCTTAGCTAAATCTATTGTTGTAAAATATTGTGCCCGTCCGAGTTTGTCCAGGATTGAGTCTATATTTGGTAATGGAAATTTGTCGTCAATTGTTATCTCGTTCAATTTCCTATAGTCTACCACTAGTCTATATTTCCTTTCACCAGAATTGTCAATCTTTTCCGGTACTATCATTAAGGGACTTGCGTAACGTGAACAGCTTTTCCTGATTATTCCCTGTTCCTCCATTTCTTTAACTTGTCGCCTAACTTCCGTCTCATGCTGGGGAGGGTATCTGTATAATTTAGAATTTATCTGTTCGTCAGTCGTTGTCCTGATTTCGTGGTGTATGTTCATTGTACTGGTCAACTTGTCGCCTTCCTTGAAGAATAGTTTACTAAATCTGTTCAGAATTTTCCTTACCTCTGTGTATTCCTCTTTATTCAAATGATCTAACTTTAGTCTATCTAAATCAAAATTGGTAGCTTCAAGAGCGTAAATTTGGCCAAAATTGTCAGGATTATTAAGAAATTTACTTTCTTTTTGGTTTAAAATTATCCTTCCGTCCTCTACATTTATATGTGCATTAAGAAATGTTAAAATGTCGATACCTACTATAAATTCATACTTCCTTCCCGTTAATGGTGCTGCCTTCCATCTTACTCTAGCGTTATTTGGCAAATTAAATTCTTCCGGTGCTATTGTACATACTTCATAATTTATTATATCCTTATTAGTGATTGTGCTAAATAATATCGGGTTTTTCAATTTTTCCTTTGGAAAATCTTTTATTTCACTATTAATTAAACTAAAACTAGCTCCTGTATCTATTAGTGCACTATAAATTTTATTATTAATATTCAATTTTATTTTGGGTAGCCATTCCGAGGACCCTTCATAAGAAAAACGCAATTATTTACTTCTTCTCTCATATTATTATTCGCGGGAATTCCCTCCTGGCTTTGCCTACCCGAGATTAAGCGATTTTGGCCAATCTGCGGATTAGGGTGTCCTGCCAATTGAGGTCTATTCATATTCAAATCAATATTATCGATTTCCATAGGTTCGACCGGACCCTGCCTATACTGGTTTTGGCGATATTGGCCTGAATCCCGTCTAGGGTTCTCTGTCTGTGGTCTATGGAAATTTCCTGAATTCGTAAATTTATTAAAATTATTTGGGCCTTTAAAGCGTCCTGAATTAAAAGACTGATAATTATTATTGTATCTGTTTCTATCGTTATTATTATTGTTATTATAGTTAGTATTGAAATTGCCTTGTACTCTATTCAGATTTCTATTATAATTCATGTTTACATTGTTAAATTTATTAGTTTTAAATTTTCTGTATTCAGGTCGAATCAGGTCGAATCAAATCTTCTTTTTGTTAATAATTTTAATATATCATTTATATTTCTTTCTTCATATATCTTTTCAAATAATGTACCTTGTGTCATTTCTTTAATAGTGTTAACTGACAAACTGTCTATGTTTGATAAATTAATATAATGGTCATCTTTATAATAAATTATTAGTTCGTCCGATTTGTATTTTATGTTTTGGATTTCAATAATTAACTCACTTACATTATTTACTTTTAAGTTGGCGATCATCTTGTACAGCTGGTGTGGCTCCACGCTGGGACGATATCTTAGCTTTAGGGTTTCTTTTATCAGCTCCCAGTTGTCTGGCGTGGGGATGTTTATTACTACATCCTTGGCTTGTCCTTGTATTATTTTATAAAATATTGTTCTAACTGCTTCCTTTCGTATGTTTTCATCTGGTATAGTTGACAATAGATATTCTGTACTACTGAAGAAACTGTTGATTGTTACCTCTCCCGTTCCGGTGAATGTGGGTAAGTGATTCACTGTTTTTAAAATATTTTCCCTGTAGCTGTTATCTTGGTTTTGTACTGCATGTTGCGCTTGTTGTTGTTGCTGCAAATTCAATTGTTGCAGTTCCAGATACGCCGTCCTTAGCCGCTCTAACTGTTGGTCTTTTCTAACCAATTCCTCCGCTAGGCTGATCTGATTTTGAGCCTGTTCCTCCATTAGTCTGTGTTGGTCAAAAGTTTTTTGTCTTTTAGAAAGATTCAACCAAGGATTGTGGTATCCAATTGGCATTAATGTTCACTACACAATTTTATAGCGGTGTTAATTTCTATAGTGGTGTAAAAAAAATTTTTTTTCTTTTTTTTCACTGCACTATTTTTTTTTTTTTTTTTTTTTTTTTATAGTGGCGTTCAATGTTTTTTAAATTGTTCACTGCACTATTTTTATTTTTATAGTGGCGTTCAATGTTTTTTAAATTGTTCACTGCACTATTTTTATTTTTATAGTGGTGTTCAATGTTTTTTAAATTGTTCACTGCACTATTTTTATTTTTATTTTAGGTTTGTTTCACTGGATCCTTTTTATAACGAGAAAGGATCCTACCGACTGCGCCATTTAAATAACCGGATTCGATTTTAATTAAAAATAAAAAAACCGTTTATTCTTTTCTGTTACGACAAAAATTATCTTTATTTAAAAACACTTGACTTAAACACTTCATGGGGAAACTAAGACTGACTCTTACAATTCTATTTTTCTTGTTTATACTGTTATTATTTTTATTATCCATTGTATTAGCATAATTTTGATTGGTTAAAATTATTAAAGTTAATAAATTGCCAACTTGCAGTTTATTGATTTGTAATTCTCTGTTTAATTTATTTGTCGAAAACAATTCTTACGAAAAATGTCTGGAATTAAATGAACTCTTATTGGAGCGGAAGCGCATTATTGTTAAATTTGCTGATACAATAGATTTACATGGCTGTTGCAATTCTTGGAATTGCGACCGAAAAATAGGTCTGATTTATAAATTTTGTTTTAATTTCTTTAAACAAACAGGAAATGAGTTTTACATTACTTTTCATTACTTATTTATATTTTGTATTTTATTTAAAAAATCATCTATAGGGTCATTTCGTATATATGTGTGTATAGAGGGATTTGTATATGTAACTTCTCCCTCCTTTAGATTAGAATTCTCCTGAATTCTTTTATTTAATATTATTTTAATATTTTTATGTTTTATTACAATTATTAAAATTAAAGTAAGTATTACAAATATAATGACAATATTACATCCGTATGTTAACTTAGTGTGGTATTTTAATACATTAATATTCTTTACATTATTTTTATGTTCAATTTCTATTTCTTGAAATGATAGTTTGTTTGTAAAATTTCTAATTGTGTTAATGTTTTCTATAATTTGTGTTTCTTTTATGTTTTCCACAATATTTGAAAAGTAATAGTCTTTAATTCTTATTGAACAATTATAAAAATTTATTAAGTAATTTCCATTTAGAGTAATATTTTCCAAATTACAGTTTTGTATGATACTTATGTTTATTGAATTTTTTATTATAACTGTGTCTATATCTAATTGAATTATTTCTAAGTCTCTATTTTTTACTAGTTGACAATCATTTTTTATTATACAATGGTTACTTAATTTTAAATCTTTCAAATGTCTGTTTTCTTCAAATATGTAACTTTTATTTTCATGTTCCAAAATTTGTTCCATCTTATAATCTATTTCTTGGTTGTGTTCATTGGGTAGTGGTACAATAAATCTTAATCTAGCTGTAATAAATGTTTTAGGTATTTTTATAGCGAAAATTAGACATGAATTATTATAGAATGCTGTTCCCATTTGAATATATTTTAATTTATTATAATCAATTTTATATTTGTTAATTTCATTGTAAGTTAAAATACTTGGATGAGCAATTCCCTGTTTTGCGGATATCACGTTATCCTGTAGGTGCTCTATTTTACTTTTAATTAATTTTATATTTGTTAATTGTTCCAAATACCTTGTTCTATCGTATTCTTCCTCTAATCTTTTGTTTATGGAATTCAATTCCTCCTCTATTAATTTCCTATCATTTTTAACAATCATTTTCAGATGGTTTAAAGTAATATTAAAATAATCATTAATTATTATTTGTTGATTGTTATTTTCCTTAATTTCATTAATATCGAATAAATGTTTTTGAATATTTTGCCTGTCTTCATCATCCATTGTTCCAAATAAAAATTTCGATACACTGCCTATTCCATTAATTAGTCCGCGTCTTTGTCTATTTTGCTGAGGTACTAGTGTCGTGAATTTACTTCTAGCATCTGACAATTCTAGTTGAAGTATTTCCTTATTTTCTGTTCGCATTAAAATAACATTCTCCGTCATTTGGTCCAAGATGTATTCTATGTCGCGTAAATTTACTATGTGTAATATTGTGTCCGAGTTCTTGACTATTTCCTGATTCCTCATAAAAATTTCAATGTATCCGTTTTTTTTCGTTAGCATTCTAGTTGTCATTAGGCCCGTGATCAGTGGAAACCATGTTAGTATCGTTAATATTGTCAACATCTGAAAATGTTAATGGTCGTTTAATGTTACATGAGTGAATATTTTCCAGTTTTAATTTCCTATATTTCGGTTGTTCCTTATGTCTAACAGCTTTGTAATTTTTTACAAAACCTTCCTGTCTTATTTCCCTGTACTCTTCTCTCTTCAAATTAAGTTTGTCAATATTCTTCCTTTTACCTTCTTCTAGATTATTTTTAATTTTCTCTAGGTCTACCCGCCCATCTTGTACGTCGTTTGGTGAACTTTTTATACCTGAATGATACCTATCGTTGTAGTTTCTAATGCTTCGTTGAATTATCTGTTGTATGGATAACCCTTTGTTAACTTGATATAGGACTCTGAATTTCTCTGCAATAGTGTTATGTAGTCTTTCTATATCTGCGTTACCTGTATGACTATTGGGTTTGGTTATGTGTAATTCGATGCCTTGCTCTGTTAAAAATTCTTTTATCCTAAGTGTATTAAACTCATTATCTGCTATTATTTTAGTCGGTTTTCCATATTTAGAGATGTGCTCTTCTAGTTTTTCTATCAAGGTTAGTTGATTTCTGTCAGGCAACGAATATGCTGTTGCAAGTTTAGAAAACTTATCTATGGTTGTTAAGAAATAAAACCTTTTTATTATATATGTGTCAATGTGTATAATTTGGTTTTTATCTGAAGGTGTTTCTGTGTTATGAAATTTATTTTTAATAGGATTTCTGTCATACTTTACTTGTTGACAGATTTCGCACTGATTAATTATTATCTGAATTAGTTCCAGGAGCTTTGGAAAATATATCTTATATTTAATTTTGTTATATGTTTCAAGTATGCCGGAGTGCAGACTTTCTCTTACGTGATAGAGTGAAATTTGTCTAACTGCCTCCACTTCAGTCTCTATATCCTGTGCTCGCATTGTGCATTTAATAAAATTAATTTGTTCATCATTTAAAAATAATTCCATTAGTTTTTCCTGAACTATATTATAACTTTGATCTGATAACTCTGAATATATTCCTACTTTTCCTTTGGTAATATATCTCCTAAATATTTCTCCCATTTGACCGAAGTCACCTTCCGCAATAAAAATTATTCTCTTCCCATGTAGTTCTTTAAATTCTTCTATTTTATTGTTCGTTAGTATTATTTGTGTCTTATATTTATTAACTATTTCTTCTTTTATGAAGAAGTGATCTAAAAGATTTTCATCGGCAGAGTGAATTGTTATCATTGATATGTTATCTTCCTCGATATTGTGTATTGAATTTAAATTAGATTCAGTATCCTTCCAATTATCTTCGTCCTTCTCATTTTCAAGTCTACTTAGAAAATCTGCTACTCTATTTTCCTTTCCTTTGATATACTCGATTTCATAGTCGTATTCCCCCAATTTCAGTAGCCATCTTTGATGTCTTGGGGACATATCCTTTCCTCTGTATTTTGAATGCAAGAATTTAATTGGTTGGTGGTCAGTTAAAATTTTAAAATGTCTACCGTAAACATATGGTCTAAGATAGTTGACACTCCATACTATTGCCAGAAATTCTTTATCAGTCGCGGAATAATTTTTTTCATGGTTATTTAAGGTTCTGGAAACAAAACAAACCGGGTGTCCTTCCTGTGAAAGAACAGCTCCAATCGCGTAATTTGACGCATCAGTGGTTAGTGTAAACTGCTTTTCAAAATTTGGATATCTTAATATAGGATGGGAGCTTATTAATAATTTTAGTTTTTCAAAAGCTTCAATGTATGTGGGGTCTTTTGTATTGATTTTGGCGCCTTTCTTCAAATATTTTGTCATTGGTTGTGCCACTTTGGCATAGTCCTTCACAAACTTCCTATAGTAGCCCGTTAGGCCCAAAAAACTTTTTATTTGCTTTGCTGTCTTTGGTATTTCTAATTCTTGAATAACCTTTATTTTATTTGGGTTTGGCTTCAACCCTTCCTTAGTTAGAATATGTCCTAAAAACTCTGTTTCTTTCCTCATAAAGTTACACTTATCTATTTGTATTTTCAAATTCTCTGCCTCTAGTACCTTGAAAATGTCCGTTATTGCCTTTACATGTTCCTTCAGGGACGTACTGAATATCAATATGTCGTCTAGATACACTACGCAGGTCTTGTTAATAAATTCTCTTAGTGTCTCGTTCATAAGTCTTTGGAATGTCGCTGGGGCATTTTTCAACCCAAATGGCATTCTCATGAATTCATACAGTCCATGTGGTGTAACAAAAGCCGTCTTCTCCCTATCTTTTTTCCTAATCAAAATTTGGTGGTATCCCTTAGCTAAATCTATTGTTGTAAAATATTGTGCCCGTCCGAGTTTGTCCAGGATTGAGTCTATATTTGGTAATGGAAATTTGTCGTCAATTGTTATCTCGTTCAATTTCCTATAGTCTACCACTAGTCTATATTTCCTTTCACCAGAATTGTCAATCTTTTCCGGTACTATCATTAAGGGACTTGCGTAACGTGAACAGCTTTTCCTGATTATTCCCTGTTCCTCCATTTCTTTAACTTGTCGCCTAACTTCCGTCTCATGCTGGGGAGGGTATCTGTATAATTTAGAATTTATCTGTTCGTCAGTCGTTGTCCTGATTTCGTGGTGTATGTTCATTGTACTGGTCAACTTGTCGCCTTCCTTGAAGAATAGTTTACTAAATCTGTTCAGAATTTTCCTTACCTCTGTGTATTCCTCTTTATTCAAATTATCTAACTTTAGTCTATCTAAATCAAAATTGGTAGCTTCAAGAGCGTAAATTTGGCCAAAATTGTCAGGATTATTAAGAAATTTACTTTCTTTTTGGTTTAAAATTATCCTTCCGTCCTCTACATTTATATGTGCATTAAGAAATGTTAAAATGTCGATACCTACTATAAATTCATACTTCCTTCCCGTTAATGGTGCTGCCTTCCATCTTACTCTAGCGTTATTTGGCAAATTAAATTCTTCCGGTGCTATTGTACATACTTCATAATTTATTATATCCTTATTAGTGATTGTGCTAAATAATATCGGGTTTTTCAATTTTTCCTTTGGAAAATCTTTTATTTCACTATTAATTAAACTAAAACTAGCTCCTGTATCTATTAGTGCACTATAAATTTTATTATTAATATTCAATTTTATTTTGGGTAGCCATTCCGAGGACCCTTCATAAGAAAAACGCAATTATTTACTTCTTCTCTCATATTATTATTCGCGGGAATTCCCTCCTGGCTTTGCCTACCCGAGATTAAGCGATTTTGGCCAATCTGCGGATTAGGGTGTCCTGCCAATTGAGGTCTATTCATATTCAAATCAATATTATCGATTTCCATAGGTTCGACCGGACCCTGCCTATACTGGTTTTGGCGATATTGGCCTGAATCCCGTCTAGGGTTCTCTGTCTGTGGTCTATGGAAATTTCCTGAATTCGTAAATTTATTAAAATTATTTGGGCCTTTAAAGCGTCCTGAATTAAAAGACTGATAATTATTATTGTATCTGTTTCTATCGTTATTATTATTGTTATTATAGTTAGTATTGAAATTGCCTTGTACTCTATTCAGATTTCTATTATAATTCATGTTTACATTGTTAAATTTATTAGTTTTAAATTTTCTGTATTCAGGTCGAATCAGGTCGAATCAAATCTTCTTTTTGTTAATAATTTTAATATATCATTTATATTTCTTTCTTCATATATCTTTTCAAATAATGTACCTTGTGTCATTTCTTTAATAGTGTTAACTGACAAACTGTCTATGTTTGATAAATAAATATAATGGTCATCTTTATAATAAATTATTAGTTCGTCCGATTTGTATTTTATGTTTTGGATTTCAATAATTAACTCACTTACATTATTTACTTTTAAGTTGGCGATCATCTTGTACAGCTGGTGTGGCTCCACGCTGGGACGATATCTTAGCTTTAGGGTTTCTTTTATCAGCTCCCAGTTGTCTGGCGTGGGGATGTTTATTACTACATCCTTGGCTTGTCCTTGTATTATTTTATAAAATATTGTTCTAACTGCTTCCTTTCGTATGTTTTCATCTGGTATAGTTGACAATAGATATTCTGTACTACTGAAGAAACTGTTGATTGTTACCTCTCCCGTTCCGGTGAATGTGGGTAAGTGATTCACTGTTTTTAAAATATTTTCCCTGTAGCTGTTATCTTGGTTTTGTACTGCATGTTGCGCTTGTTGTTGTTGCTGCAAATTCAATTGTTGCAGTTCCAGATACGCCGTCCTTAGCCGCTCTAACTGTTGGTCTTTTCTAACCAATTCCTCCGCTAGGCTGATCTGATTTTGAGCCTGTTCCTCCATTAGTCTGTGTTGGTCAAAAGTTTTTTGTCTTTTAGAAAGATTCAACCAAGGATTGTGGTATCCAATTGGCATTAATGTTCACTACACAATTTTATAGCGGTGTTAATTTCTATAGTGGTGTAAAAAAAATTTTTTTTCTTTTTTTTCACTGCACTATTTTTTTTTTTTTTTTTTTTTTTTTTTTATAGTGGCGTTCAATGTTTTTTAAATTGTTCACTGCACTATTTTTATTTTTATAGTGGCGTTCAATGTTTTTTAAATTGTTCACTGCACTATTTTTATTTTTATAGTGGTGTTCAATGTTTTTTAAATTGTTCACTGCACTATTTTTATTTTTATTTTAGGTTTGTTTCACTGGATCCTTTTTATAACGAGAAAGGATCCTACCGACTGCGCCATTTAAATAACCGGATTCGATTTTAATTAAAAATAAAAAAACCGTTTATTCTTTTCTGTTACGACAAAAATTATCTTTATTTAAAAACACTTGACTTAAACACTTCATGGGGAAACTAAGACTGACTCTTACAATTCTATTTTTCTTGTTTATACTGTTATTATTTTTATTATCCATTGTATTAGCATAATTTTGATTGGTTAAAATTATTAAAGTTAATAAATTGCCAACTTGCAGTTTATTGATTTGTAATTCTCTGTTTAATTTATTTGTCGAAAACAATTCTTACGAAAAATGTCTGGAATTAAATGAACTCTTATTGGAGCGGAAGCGCATTATTGTTAAATTTGCTGATACAATAGATTTACATATAATTTATTAAACAAATTATTATTTTAATTTTGGCTGTTGCAATTCTTGGAATTGCGACCGAAAAATAGGTCTGATTTATAAATTTTGTTTTAATTTCTTTAAACAAACAGGAAATGAGTTTTACATTACTTTTCATTACTTATTTATATTTTGTATTTTATTTAAAAAATCATCTATAGGGTCATTTCGTATATATGTGTGTATAGAGGGATTTGTATATGTAACTCGCGTGCATACGTATCAACGTATCATACGCTCTGACACAGGAGATCGCAAAATTACTATCTAAGCCGCAAATATGTAAGGTGAGAAATCTCGAAATTACTAGAGAAAAAGGCGGAGATATAGTCACCGAAATTAAAAATGCAGTTATACAGGCGTTAGAGGAAAAGCAAGGCAAAGCCAGAGCCAAATGCTATAATTGTGGTAAAAGTGGACATTTTCAACGAAATTGCAAAGCACCAAGGAAGCGGGCTAGATCTGTTTCGCCAACTGGAAACAGCAAACGGGCAAACACGAAATCATCAAATGAGTCACCGTTAAACTAAAACGAGCTAGCAATACGGGGCAAGAGCTAGCTCCAATAACCGAGGGCCCCACAATCTCCATATCAGTTATGCAGCAGAAAAAAAGCAACCTTACTGCTTGTGGGTATATTAATGGTCGAAGGCATATTTTTACCATAGACACAGGAGCATCGCAGTCTATTATCAGGCCCGATTTAGTAAAGAAAACAATCGAACCGTTATGTGGCGTAAGTCTGCGAACAGCTACTGGGGAGCCTGCTACTGTTTATGGTAAAATAATCGTAAGTAACTATTGCCAACATAAGTGTCAATCATGTATTCATCGTTGCCGACATTGTGGACGAAGTAATCATCGGTGCAGATTTTATGATTAATCATGGCATTAATCTGCACATGGGGCAGAAGATAATGATTTGGTGGAATGTTGAAATACCCCTAGATGTTGGATATGAAAATAAGGTGCATGTAAGAAAACTAGTTGCTACAGAATATGAGAAAATACCACCACAGCCACACAGGGCGCGTATAGAGGGAGATTGTGTGGACAACCGGTTGTGTGTGGTAGAACAAACAGATATAAAAAGTGACTTAATAAAAGCAAAAGCCCTTGTCAAAACCAGCAATGCCGGAAGAGTCCCTGTAAGAGTGCTTAACCTTTCCGCCTCTGAAAAAGTCGTCAAGCCAAAATTCGAATTAGGTCAATGTGCTAAAGCTGAGGCAATAATTAACTGCGAAATGAAATCGTCTCCTGTCAGTATGTCAAACAAAGAGCAGGAGATGCTAGCAGAATACGTAGAGAAGTGGGTTAAAGGATTATCGCCGTCCGATAGGAATAAAGCAAAACAGCTACTCAGAAAACATGCATCCATCTTCGCTCTGAAAGGTCAACATCAAGGTAGGACATCACTTGTGAAACATCAGATAAATACCGGCGATGCAAGGCCTATAAAACAAGCTCCTAGAAGTATTCCTCTAGCGAAACGTAATGAAGTCAAAGAGCTTGTCAATGAAATGGAGCAGAGTGGAGTAATAGAACCTTCTTCAAGTCCTTGGAGCTCACCGGTAGTTTTGGTTAAAAAGAAAGATGGCAGCACAAGATTTTGCGTCGACTATAGGAAACTGAATGACGTCACTAAGAAGGACAGTTATCCACTACCAAGGATAGATGACACTCTGGACACGCTAGCTGGAACAAAATGGTTCTCTACATTAGACCTGCAAAGTGGTTATTGGCAAGTAGAAATATCTGATAGAGATAAGGAGAAAACAGCTTTTAGTGCAAGTGACGGGCTATGGCAATTTAACGTGATGCCATTTGGACTATGTAACGCTCCAGCCACATTCGAGCGATTAATGGAACACGTATTAAGGGAACTTCATTGGAAGACATGCCTGGTGTATCTTGATGACATAATTGTCATGGGTAAAAGTTTTGACGATCACCTGAAAAATCTAGAATAAGTTCTTAAACGAATATATGTGGCTGGACTTAAACTAAGCGCAAAGAAATGTGCACTGTTCCAGAAAGAGGTTTTATACTTGGGGCATCGAGTCGCAGAGGATGGTATATCAACTGACAAAGATAAAGTTCAAGCTGTGAAGGACTGGCCTCGCCCGAAAAATCTGCATAAGTTACGTAGTTTTCTAGGCCTCTGTACCTACTACAGGCGACTTGTGCCGAATTTTGCGCGTCTCTCTGCAAGTCTACATGAGCTCACCAAGAAGTCACGACCATTCCTGTGGGCTGAAGCACAATAAAAAGCATTCCAGAAGCTGAAGGAGTTGTTATACATAGCACCAGTTTTGACATATCCTATCGCTGGAGAGAAATTTGTATTGGATAGCGATGCGAGTGGCTACGGGATAGGTGGTGTTCTTTCGCAGGTTGTCAACGGAACAGAAAGAGTCATAGGCTACTACAGTCGGATACTCTCGAAGCCTGAAATAAGTTATTGTGTAACACGACGAGAGCTTCTGGCAGTTGTAGAGCATGTAAAGCATTACCACAAATATTTGTATGGACAACACTTCGAACTAAGAACCGATCACTCTGCATTCAGATGGTTGCTACAATTTAAACAACCGGAAGGACAGCTAGCCCGTTGGATTTAATGTCCCTAGAACTACGATTTCAGTATTGAGCACAGAAAGGACACCAAACATGGAAATACAGATGCACTCTCCGGAAGACCGTGCAGATTAGAATGCAAACATTGTGCAAAATCTGAAGGAAAAGAATGTGTCGTTGACGTTCGACTTACACATATAGAGACAAGTGAACTGGTCAGCGGCGCAAAGAGATGATCCCATACTGGCAAAAATTATGTCAGCAAAGGAGGAAGATAAAAGGCCAACCCGTAACCAAATATCAGCGGAAAGTCCACTGATGAAATTATACTGGGCGCTATGGAATAGTTTGCAGCTTATTAACGGATGCTTTTATCGCAACTGGAAAAGTACTGATGGAAAATCGACAACAAATCTGATTGTGGTGCCATCCTCTAAAGTCAAAGAGGTATTGAAGGAGTTTCATAATGGTTCAAGCGGTGGTCATCTTGGTGTAACGAAAACCATAGAAAAGGTAAAGCAACATTTCTATTGGGTTGGATGCCAACAATCTGTAGCTGATTGGATAGCTAATTGCGCACAATGTATCGCAGCCAAGGGCCCAGTAAGAAGGAGTCGAGGAGCGCTGCGGCAGTACAATTCAGGTGCTTCCGCTTGAGCTACATTCTGATCAGGGAAGAAATTTTGAATCTGCGATATTCCAGGAAATGTGCAAACTATACGGTATCCAAAAACGAGGACTACGCCACTGCATCCACAATCTGACGGCATGGTCGAGAGATTTAACAGCACGTTGGAGGAACACTTAAGAAAAGTGGTCAGTGCACACCAAAGGGACTGGGACGAGCACATAAAAAAATTTCTGTTGGCATACAGGTTAGCCGTTCATGACTCTACCTCCCGAACACCTGCAAAAATTATGTTTGGAACCGAGCTGAAACTGTCAGGTGATCTAGAATTCGGTATTAATCCCTCGATAATAGATGAGCACAAAGAAGACACTTAAAGGGGACAAAAAGATCTCGACGAAATTCATGAATTCGTTCGTGGCCGAACAAAAATGACCAGCGACAAGATGAAGGCCAGATATGACCGAGCAGCAAATTCTGAAGGTTTTAATAAGGGTCAGCTAGTTCTACTATATAATCCACAACGGAAAAAAGGACTGTCTCCTAAATTGCAAACTCATTGGGATGGGCCGTATAAGGTGATAAAAAGAATAAATGATGTCGTGTATAGAATACAGAAGTACAATAGCCCAAGATCAAAGATGAAAGTGGTTCATCTCGAGCGCCTCGCTAAGTACGGAAAAAGTGAATTTGTGCCTATTCGGGACGAACAGGCTTAAGCGGGCGGTAGTGTTACAGATTTATTTTTAAATAGCTTAATTTACATTATAATTTATTTTAGTTGTAGCAGTTAAAGTTACTGTAGTTGTATTTGTATTACTCTATTTTGCTGGTTTTTCGAACATGATGTTTGTTGTTATGTGTAGCATACTTTTAGGCACTTCTATTATTCGTACCTATTACTTAACGTCTTAATTTAAATTTAACGGTTTTCGAATGTACTAGAATGTACATACGAGAACTTTGTCGAATGTTACCGAACACCACTATGTTACTATAAATAGCCGAACAACACAGCTAACATGATCAGTATAACAAAAGAGCTTGTAAAGCGTGTATCAAAGTGAGTTTAATAATAAAAGTGTATAACCATAAGTGAAATAAGTAAAGTGCTATAAAAACAATATCTGAGTGTATTTAAATAAATAAAGTGCTCTTAATTATAACTAATTTCAACTGTTTTTGATTGCAATAAAAGAACTCAAAGTATTTAAACGAAATAAGCCAATGTTTATAAAAGGTATAAACGTAACAATACATATATTGTTACAGATTTATTTTTAAATAGCTTAACTTGCATTATAATTTATTTTAGTTGTAGTAGTTTAAGTTACTGTAGTTTTATTTGTATTAGTTTATTTCGAACATGATATGCGTTATTATGTGCATCATACTTTTAGGCACTTTTATTATTCCTGAAAATTACTTAACATTACGTCTTAATTTAAATGTAACGGTTTTCGAATGTACTAGAGTGTACATACAAGAACTTTGTCGAATGTTACCGAACACCACTATGTTACTATAAATAGCCGAACAACGCAGCCACAGACTATACAACCAGACTGGTAAACTTTGACGTTTCACAAATGCCCAATTCATATGTTCTTAACCCGATTATCGAAAGAGAAAGAAAATGTTGTGATATGAGGGCAAGTACATGTAAGTACAAACGGGTATACATTACCTCAAAAAAAAACCGAAATAAAAAAAACAATGAAAGTATTTTGTTAGAAATGTGTAAAAATATTTTATTTTTAATATTTATGAATTAAAAATTTATTTAGATTTTAATATAAAAATAAAAATAAGAAATTTGTTAGTGTTAAAGTGTGTGTAATATAAAATAAATGTGAATAAGTGTTATTTGTTTTTGTTTTGTGTGTTTTTATTTCATCTTCCTACAAAAGATAAAGGTGGTGATTAGATGCTGTTGAAATATCCAAATGCCAGGAGGAAAAGTCATCTAAGGATCCAAGGTAAGCTATAAAAATGAAAAAAATAACCAAAATAATTTTAGCAAATTTATATTTTTTAGTGCTTACGAAAAAATTAACAATTTGTGTAAGGGTGTCTTAAAAATTAAACAAGTGGAAATTGCAAAGCATACTGACCTTTGCAAACTGGACCAACTGGACTGAATCTTCCGGAAATCAACGGTAAGTACCCTCAAGTGCCTGAAAATGTAAAAAAACTAACATTAACTAACTTGTAATTTTTAAACTTTGTAATTTTCTTAAGGGTGATGTTTTGCTTACCTTTTCTTCAAAATTAGAAATGGTGCTGAGCTGCGGGAACTGGACCAACTGGACTAAATCTTCCGGGAATCAACGGTAAGTACCCTCAAGTGCCTGAAAATGTAAAAAAACTAACATTGTTTTCCTCAAAATATTTCAAGAAAATATAAAAAAATAAGAAACACGGATATTAGTTTTTATTATTATATAAAATCCGGGTTTTATTGTTTTTTCTTAAAAAACGGGGGTTTGTACGTACCATACAATTCGGGGTTTACAAGAGTAATAACAATAAACAATAATAATAACAAAACAGAGGTTTATAATAGATACATACAAAATATCAATTTAACGAAACTAGTGTAAGACCGCCAAACAATGGGTTCGTTCACACTATGCGCGTAAACATCCCGCCCCCCTTGCAGTAATGCAACAAAGAGAGCTAAAGACAACGCGAGTAATAGTAAAAAATCATAGAAAAAAAGTAAACATTTTTAGAGTACAATTCATTATTAAAAAAAAATTCAGTTAACAATTCAAAAAATTCAATGTAAACAAGTAAAAATAATACTAGATAGAAATATATATAAAAAAATACAAAATTTAAGAGATAAGCCCGTTCATAACGTTAATAACTATGGTAGTTGGGGTCTGAGTTGTGCCTGGGAAAGCTGTAGGTGGTGCCGTGGGTTGACGGTGTTGTTGCCGCTTTTGTGAACAGCAATTGTGTGGGCAATTTGCGATCTGGGCGTTGCGTCGCTTATTCCTATTACGGCGGGCCTTCTTCGACGGTTTTAACGCTTGAGAAGCACTGCTATCTCGGGTACGAGGCGGTTTTGGCATATCACGCTTATGAGCCTTTCTATTTCGGTGGAGGAGAGTGTGGTGCTCTGGCTTGCATTCAATGCACCTCTCACGACTCGTGCATTTATCCCGCATATGTGAGTGAGCCAAACAGTAGAAGCAGTATTTGTGCTTCACAACGGTTTCCCAACGTTCCTTCACCGACATTTTACGGAACTTTAAGCACTTTCGTAGTGCGTGCTCGTCCCTACATAGCCGGCAATCACGAAGGTTCTCGTCGCGCGGGGTTTTTGGGAAAGTGACAGATTCAGGACCTTCAACTGGTTTACGGTGAACCTCTAATCGACGTGAAACACTTGACATATTGCTAAACGGGAGGAAATAGAAAAAAAGGTGAAAAACAAAAAATGAATTAGTGGGTTTCTGCACTCGGCAAGAGAACTAGCTTCACGATCGGTCGAGTAAAAATACCGGAAGATGTTCTCACGTCCGCTGTAAGGACCTTAGAATCATGCCCTACATGAGTCTTCTCAATTCGACCTAATCTCCATTCATTTGGGGGTAAATTATCCTGACGAATCACCACTAAATCTCCTACTTCGATATCTTTTTCAGGATACTTCCACTTCACCCAACGGTGAAGCTCCTTAAGCTATTCTTCTTTCCACCGCTGAGCAAAATGGTGATGAAGTACCTTCAACTTTTGCCATGTGTTAGCAATGCTCAAGGATAAATCGGAATGATCGGGTTTAGGGGGTGCTAACATAAGCGTTCCTATAAGAAAGTGACCGAGGGTTAATAGGACTAGATCAACTGGGTCATCGGTCATGGCAATCAGTGGTCTAGAATTTAGACAAGCTTCTATTCGAGTTAACATCGTAGTAAATACCTCAAATGTGAATTTCTGCACTCCAAAAATTTTTCGTAAATGAGTTTTAACACTCTTTACACCGGCTTCCCACAAGCCGCCCATATGAGGAGCTCCAGGGGGTATAAAATGCCATTCAATAGGCTGAAAACTATTTCACACAAGAATTTTCTGTCGCATCTCGGATAACAATTTCCTTTGGTCAGCTTCCAGTAAGTTGGCCGCACCTACGAATGCAGTTCCATTGTCGGAGTATAAATGGGAAGGAGACCCACGACGAGAGAAAAAACGGGCAAAAGCTGCTAGAAACGTTTCGGTTGACATATCACCAGTGGCCTCTAAATGAATTGATTTTGTAGCAAAGCAAACAAAAACAAGCACATAGCCCTTAGTTATTCGGCAGCCTCTACCGATATAAGACTTAATGTCGAAGGGACCTGCAAAATCTAAACCGGTATGGGTAAATGGTCTCGAAACAACTGTCCATTCAGGGGGTAAAGCCATAATATGCTCACCGGTTTTCTTTCGATAAATAGTGCACCTCTTACAATTATGAATAACTGTACGAATTAAGTTCTTCAACTTCGGGACCCAGAATTCGCTCCTTATCAAACGAAGCATTAAAGAATGTCCGCCATGAGCAGAACATTTGTGAACATATTCCACATACAAACGGGTAAAACGAGCAGAATAGGGTAAAATTTTAGGGTAGCGTTCATCATAAGTCAAGCCAGGCGACCGTGTTAGTCGACCGCTGATTCTGACAAACCCATTTGAGTCGATAAAGGGATTCAACGTAAGCGAATTGCTCTTTGACGAAATGGGTACAGACTTTGACAATTGAGTGTATTCGGGGATAAAATTCTGCTGACATACTAAAATCAAACGATCTCTCGTAAACTTCATTTCTGCATGGGTTAAATCTAAGGTGACATACAAACATTTTCGGTTTCTCAAATATTGCCAACACCTGAACCAATACGAAATAATTCGCATTGCACGCGGTAAATCCGAGAAACGTTCAAGTATGTCATGCGGCGGGGGTTTAGTCTGAACTGCAAAAGCTCGAACTTCTAAATGTTGGTGATCATTGGGGGTAGATTGTGGCCAGAACTTTCGCGATAGACTTAACCACGAAGGTCCGTGCCACCAAAGAGAATTATCAACTAAGTCTCGTGCTAGAATTCCACGGCTTGCCAAATCGGCGGGGTTGTCCTTGGAATCTACATGAGACCAATTCTCGTTACCAACTTTTTCCAGAATCAGTGAAATTCTGTTCTTAACAAAGGTTGGCAAATAGCAAGGGGGTTTTTTAAGCCAAGATAAAACAATAGTAGAATCAGTCCAAAAATAAATCTTAATCTTGGCAAGATTTTATTGACTGCATAACGATTCTACCATTTTCGCCATCAAAGCCGCTCCGCAAAGTTCTAAACGGGGTAATGTTTCAGATTTTACAGGAGCTACCTTTGTTTTAGAAGCAAGCAAATGCACAGTGATACCTTCTGAAGTTAAGCTTCGGATATAGAGGGCTGTACCATACGCCTTTTCAGAAGCATCACAAAACGCATGAAGTTACTCTTCATTTTCGGGTAGAAAATTAACCCATCTTGGAATGTTCATTTTCTCAATATTAGGATAGTCATCCAAAAAAGTACGCCATTGAACAAGGGTTAAGGGTTTTAAAATTTCGTCCCACTCTGTCTTATCTTTCCAAATCTGTTGCATTATAATTTTTGCAACGATAATTTTCGGAGATAGCCAACCGGCGGGGTCAAATAGCTTAGCTATTTTAGACAAGACAGCACGTTTTGTGACTAAATCCCGGTGCGGCTGCGATACGAGTTTGAAATAAAAGCTATCCTTTTTAGCATCCCATCTCAAGCCTACGGTTTTAGCAGTACTAGCATCTAAAAACTTTCAGAAGTCTGCATCAAGCAGATTCTCCAGGGGTATGTTATCTAGGAGACGCAAATGATTAGCCGTCCACTTTCTTAGAACGAAACCAGCCGAACCGAGAACTGGGTATAAAACGTTATTGAGGCTTACGCAACTGGAGGACGGGTTTGAAGCGTTAAATACCACCCTGACTTTGGTGGTAACACTATCGGGTTTAATCACTGCGTGATGGGGTAAATAAAAACTGGTCGAAATCGAAGTAGAATTCTCCACGGCCTTGATATGACTCATATCAAAATACTCTCTAACAACCTTGTCATACTGGGTCTTTAAATCCGGGTTCTTCAAAAGTCGAAATTCATTTCGCTTGAATTGGGACATAGCACTATTTCGAGAATCCCCTAATGATAATTCATTAGAAAATTCGCGACGAAATGGGAGTGAGACTACATATCGACCCTCATAATTCCTATAGGTGGTAGTCTGGTAAAGCTTTTCACAATATTGATCCTCCTCAGAGAGTTGGGTCGCTTGTGGAACTTCTTCAAGTTCCCAAAAACGAGTGAGTTAATTATTCAATTCAATATGGGTCCAAAAAGATGAAAGATGAAGAATGTAGGGGTTCAGATTGAAAAACTTCACCTGTGACTATCCAACCGAAAACTGTTCTCTGGGCGATCAGGTTGCCATTAGGATGTATCTTTACATCCGTTGTTAAAATTCTGGGATACACATTTCCTCAAAAAAGCATATCCATACGGGTACACATGATGTCGGTCATGGTAATATTGGGGAAGCTCGATGCTACAATATTCGAAATAGTACACGAGGGCAACCGACCGGTAATCTTTTCTACCACATACGCACAAACTTTAATCCTAAAATCGGGATCAATCGGTGATCCGACCGTCAGTACGCACATTGTGGAGGATTTACCAGCTAAGCAATCCATCATGCCAGTGACATTTGTCGATGGCACCAAAAAAGTTGGTATAGCAAGCTTGTTTTGTAACCTTCGGGAAATAAAAGTACCTTGCGAACCAGGGTCAACCAGCGCTCGGGCCGCACACCTAATGTCATTCAGGTGAACTATGCAAATAGAAGAGCCTAAAAGGACCGTAGATTCAGGGTTTGACTCAAGGTGTGTGGAGAAAGTATGCAAATTTCTTGCCGCTGTGGAGGTTGAAGCGTTAAAATTAAGGGTGGGTTTGAACATTTTTCGGGGCAAAAGAAGATTTCTTCGGGTAGTTAAAATTAGTGTTCTTTTGTAAGCCACTATTCCCATATGTTCTATTTGGGTTATTAACGGGTGATGAATGCGATTGTCTAATATCAGAAATCGATTCAAGAGTTCTAAAATGAGCCGTTAAAAATGTTGCCATATCTTCCCATTTGGGAGATTGCTGACAAAGTTTTTTCGACTGTTCCCAGAGGCTCAGAGTGTTCTCGGGAAACTTAGTAGCACAAATGTATACTAACATAACGTGATAAAATATTTCCGGAGTAACTTCTAACAATGAAAGATTCGTTATGCAATCGTTGATGGTTCTTTGCAGATATTTAATATTCGCGCCTGATTCTTAAGTAATGGGTTTAATACTTAAAAGGGTTCGAAGCTGTTCATTTATAAGCGCCCCTTTGTTCTCATATGTGTCAACCAACTTTTTCCACGCAATCGCATAGCCATCGTTGGTCAACGGAATGGTTTGTATGGCATCATGGGCATCTTTCGCAGTTTTCTGCAATAAATAAAGCAATTTGTGTGCCGCGGTCAATCGGGGATTATTACCATACAACGCTGAGAACATAACGCGGAATGATGGCCAACTTTTATGGTCGCCATAGAAAATTGGGGTGTTACAAGGGGGTAAGTTCATAATAGGTGTGGAATAATTCCCAAGTTCCATGAACTTTTCAGCTTGAGCAGCCTGTTTCAAACGGTCCAATTGAGCCGTAATCATGGAAACCCCTCGGGTGTATGTGGTATAAAAAGCCATATACCTAGATTTTGTTTCCACGATATTTGAGCTTTTAATTTTTTCTGTCTCAATCAACAAAGAGTCATATGTTGACCGAACAGCTTCCCATAAACGATTGATTTCCTTCTCGTGGCTCAATAATGAACCAATTCTATGATCAGCAATGGGTATAAGGGCAATAAAAGCTTCAAATTCCGCCAAACGATCAGCATTACGAATCATTGTAGCCATATCCATTTTCGATCTTAAGCAATAAGGGGAAATTTTGAATTGAATTAAAAACAAGTGAAAATGGTAACCAAAAAAAATGTATTGATCTTATAAAAAATGGCAAAATCGAATTTTCAAAAAAAGAAATATTAGCTGAGAAAAAAAAATTAAAACTATCACGTATAATTTTCAACAATAAGAAGAACTGATTAATTAAAAACAATGGAAAAATTCAAATTAATCACCAAATTTTAATAGTACAGTGGGTTAAGTAAGTAAAAGGGGAAAAATTTTTATAAAAAAAACGAGTAAAAAAAAAATTGCACAACAAAAATTTTCAAATAAAAAATAAAGGTTTAATTTTCAATTATAAAAAATGAGTTCAAAAATATTTAAAAAAAATGAAGTAATCTTACAAGTTGTTTAATAAATCGGGTAAAATTATTAAATTTTAGGGTTAAAATAACTTGAACAACAATATCTTGTGGTGAAAAATTACTTCACTATATAAAAAGGGTATTCAAAGTGTACATACACTAGTACTGCCGCAAAATATTTCCGGGTACTCACTTTGCACTAGAAAAATTTATAATTTTTAGTTTTAAAAAATCACAGAAATAAATAAATTTAATTTTAAATGCAAAAAATATGTTCGTTAGAGTTTAAAAACGAGAAAAAAACGGGTAAAAATCACTTTTTGCATTCAATTTATGAGTAACCGATTTTTATTCGGTCATTCGCAAAGTTGCAGCACTAGTGTGTGTTTATAAACAATCACAACAACAACAACCAACAAATGCAGCGAGTATATGAACGGGGGTTGATTAAATAAAAAAAAATATATATATATTTACTCACTTTATCACTTTTTTAATGGTGTTTTCAGAAAAAAAAGAATATATTAAAAATTAATTAATAATTATTCTCTTTAGTAAATAATCACAAGTAAATAACACTAGGTCACAAATAACAAACTTTTGTCTGTTATTTGTTTCTAGCATACTTTTTCTCATGGATTTGGACCTACTGAACACGAAAATGAATTTTAAAAATTTTTCTGTCGATTGGTTTGCGAGATACAAATTTTTAATTTTTTTTTTTTAATTTTTGGAGGTACACTTACTATTTTGAGCATATCTTTAGTCTTCTTTGACCTATTTTATCCTACTACTACTCAAATTAAAGACAATTGAGCCGTCTACAACTTATTCTCAGAAAATTTTCAAATCGGGTTAGTAGTTTTGATGTTGGCGGCTTAAAAAGGTTAAAAAACTGGGTTTTTTTAGTAAAAATGTGGCTGAAAAATTCATATAAAAATTCATATAAAATATAAAACGCGATGTTAACAGCGATTTTAATTTTTTTACGTATAGCTGACACTTTTCCAAAGAAAATAAGCCCTTACTTAACAAAATCTGATGACAAATGGCCGACTTATTATTTTTTTGGTAAACGACCGAAATTCCGCTATTTCACGATTTTTTGATTTTCATTATTTGCACAGCTTACCTACCCAACGCAAACGAATAAATACATTTGAACTTAATTTAAAATAAACAAATTAGTCTTCGTATATTATTTTTTAATTTATTTACAGCACTACATGCTCATACATATTTAAACATAAGGAGACACGGTTATCAATTGCATTTCAAAACTGTCTGTGAAAGTGTAAAGAAGTTAATATTTAGAAAACGCAAGGAAGACAATGAGTAAAAGACTACGTGTGTTCGAGTGTTTGAACGATCCAGACAATTTCTGCAATGTTTGTGGCCAGTTTATAAAAAAAAATCACGCACACAAGTTTACTTCAGCAGTACAATTGCACTATTTGAATTATTTTGGTATTTCACCAAATATCACAGAACCATGGACACCTAAGTCGCTGTGTGATCTTTGCTATATAATCTTAACCAACTGGGCAGCTGGCGGAAGGTAAGAATTTTTATTTAAACACATTATACATAGCGAATATAGTAATTTATTTTAATTTTAGCCGCCATATGAAATTCGATACACCAATGATGTGGAAAAAGCCGCTATGCCATTCCACAGACTCACCACAAACAGTGGGGTAGGAAGATTTTTTAAATGGAACTACGCTCAAGTGGGATCGTTTGCGCTTCCAGTACCACATTCGCATGATGTGCCATATCCAGTGTGCCCTGGTGCATCTCTTCAAAAAGCAGAATCGTCAGAAGAAGAGTCCGAGTCAAATGCAAGCGAATTTGAGCCGGGTGCAAAGCGAAAATTACTGTCACAGGCCGAACTAAACGATTGGGTGCGCGATTTTGGTCTCACTAAGGAGAAAGCCGAACTTTTTGCGTCTCGGATGATACAGTGTGGATTTGCGGCTTCAGAAGTGAAAGTAACAGCGTACAGAAACCGTCACAAGGAGTATGCAAAATTTTATACAAAGAAAGACCAAATATGTTTTTGCAGCGACATTTCAGGCTTGTTCCAAGAGCTTCACCAAATTCACAACCCCAACGAATGGAGGTTGATTATTGACAGCAACAAAGAGAGCTTGAAGGCAGTTCTCTTACATAATGGGAATGAAAAGCCATCTGTTCCTATTGCTCATGCGGTTCATTCAAAGGAGAACTATGAAACTATGGACATTTTGCTGAAATGCATAGAGTATAGGAAATACAATTGGAAAATATGCGCCGACCTTAAAGTTGTGGCCATTCTGTGTGGACTCCAAGGAGGCTATACGCGACATTGCTGTTTTCTGTGCCTTTGGAATAGCCGCGCTGATGATCAGCATTATATAAAAAAAAATGGCCGGTACGAACGAAACCTGTAGTTGGAGAAGCGAATGTTCAGCGCAAACCACTAATAGAGAACCGTGAAAATATAATACTTCCGCCGCTGCACATAAAATTGGGTTTGATTAAAAATTTTGCCAAAAAATTAGACAAAGAAGGTGAAGCTTTTGCCTATTTACGGTCAATTTTCCCTTACCTTTCGCTGGCAAAAATTAAAGAAGGAGTCTTCGCAGGACCCGAGATAAAAAAAATTTTGAAAGATGAAAAATTCCCAAAGCTGTTATCACCCATCGAAGCCGCAGCATGGAATTCCTTCAGGCTTGTTGTGGAAAACTTTTTAGGAAACAACAAAAGCCCGAATTATAAGGACATAGTTGAGGATCTGGTAAAGAACTATGAAGCCATGGGAGTGCACATGTCACTTAAAATACACTTTCTGCATTCTCATTTGGATTTTTTCCCTGAGAATTTAGGAGACGTGAGCGACGAACACGGCGAGCGCTTTCATCAGGAATTGAAGGCTATGGAACGACGCTATCAGGGCATCTATGACACGGCTATGATGGGTGACTATATTTGGACCCTAATACGTGAGACCGATTGCAGCGAATACAAAAAACAAAGAAGAAGTCAGCAGTTTTTCCACATGGCATAAAATGTACACTTATATCTTTGTTTTTACTCATTTTTTTTGTGCGTTGATTTGCTTAATTTAATTAGTTAGTTTAATTTCGTTAGTTTAGCTAATTGTGCGATACATTGAGCATGTAGTGCTGTAAATAAATTAAAAAATAATATACGAAGACTAATTTGTTTATTTTAAATTAAGTTCAAATGTATTTATTCGTTTGCGTTGGGTAGGTAAGCTGTGCAAATAATGAAAATCAAAAAATCGTGAAATAGCGGAATTTCGGTCGTTTACCAAAAAAATAATAAGTCGGCCATTTGTCATCAGATTTTGTTAAGTAAGGGCTTATTTTCTTTGGAAAAGTGTCAGCTATACGTAAAAAACATCGCGTTTTATATTTTATATGAATTTTTATATGAATTTTTCAGCCACATTTTTACTAAAAAAACCCAGTTTTTTAACCTTTTTAAGCCGCCAACATCAAAACTACTGACCCGATTTGAAAATTTTCTGAGAATAAGTTGTAGACGGCTCAATTGTCTTTAATTTGAGTAGTAGTAGGATAAAATAGGTCAAAGAAGACTAAAGATATGCTCAAAATAGTAAGTGTAGCTCCAAAAATTAAAAAAAAAAAATTAAAAAATTTGTATCTCGCAAACCAATCGACAGAAAAATTTTTAAAATTCATTTTCGTGTTCAGTAGGTCCAAATCCATGAGAAAAAGTATGCTAGAACCAAATAACAAAATGGCTGTTGCCTAGTGTAATTGAACTATATCGGGACTTATTTACTGATTAAACCAACGAGTAAAAAATTTCTCTTTTGTTGTAACAAGCACACAATATATACAAAAAACAAAAGCTTTTGTTACAACAAAAAATAAAAGAGAATAAAAAAACACTTTTGAAAAAATTTTAAAAAATTTATTAAAAAATATATATGCACAAAATTTATTAAAAAACTGCACCAAATATATTATTTATTAAAATTTTTAAATTCTTTTTCACATAAAAAAAAAAAAAGCTAAATAAAAACTTTATCTGAGTTATTGCAAAAAAAATTATTTTTGTTTTGCCGCCGGCAAAATAACTTTTTACCCTTCACACAGTGAAAAAGGGTATATATAGGTTTGTCATTCCGTGTGAACTTTCTCCAATTTTCACTTCCGACCCCATAAAGTATATATTTTCCGAAAGCTTATGAATAGGGGAGTCTATTAAGCTCTGTCAGTCTGTCCGTCTGTCCGTGTGTATGTTGAAATCAACTTTTTGAAGCCCCCCGATATGGCTTGGTCCCGGGTGAGATATTAAAATATCAGAAATATTCGGGGGTAGAACGGTGCTGAAAATCAGAAACATCGGTGCATAAACAACTGAGATATGAACAAAAACCCACGACTACCTCGATTTTTTTTTTCACAAAAACAACATTACAACAACAACATACATACATGTAAGGATGATATTATGATATGATTAAAACTGGTATTGCTGTTTTTTTTAATAATATTCAAACTTTTTATTTTTTAACCAATATATTTAATAGTATTAGTTTTATTATTCAATAGTATTTCAATGTTATTTAATATTTAAAGTATTTCAATGTTATTTAATATTTAAAGTATTTCAATGTTATTTAATATTTAAAGTATTTCAATGTTATTTAATATTCAAAATTCATAATTTGAGAAACACTAGTTTATTATTATAATTTTTGATCGACTTAGCTCAACTTTGCACTATTTATTTTCTTTTTACAACTTTGTTTTCTTCTTTTTCAATAGACAACTTTAAGAAAATAACAACGACCGACTTTAGCAACTGTCCAACCTCAATTGACCTTTTTCATTTCACGTTCTGCTTTTCACCAGTGTTGCCATCTTACTCTCTTTCTTACTTTTCTACTTTTATCGGTGATGCCATCTTACATTCGACCATCCTGATAATCATCTGTCTCAGATGTCAGCAAAGAGTCAGCGTCATTAAAAATCCACGGCTTCTTGTAATCAGAACTGGTTGATGTTTTGTTGGGACCTTCAAAATCTGCTGCTTTGGCGACTTCGTACCTGTTGTTGCGCTTCACTTTTTCAACTTTATAAGGACCCATAAACTCACTCGCTAGTTTTTTTCCTGCTATAAATTGCGTTCTTTTGACAGCAACTAAATCACCAATTTGGTACACATTTGAAACTTTGCGCTTTTTATCAAAATCTTTTTTGTATTGTTCTTGAGCCTTCAATATTTGTGCCTTTGCTTCACTTCGAATTTCTTGACGTTCGTTTTCAAACTGCTGAATACATTCATCTTCTAACATCTTTAATACATTATCATTTAAAGTGGTTTTCATCTTTACACCAAACAGTAATTGAAACGGTGTAGTTTTTGTAGAACTGTGTATGCAACTGTTAAGTGCTATTTGTACTTGACTCACATATTTATACCATTTTGAAGAATCATCCGAAGAAAGTTTTGAAATTATTGAAATGATAGAACGATTGACTCTTTCTATTTGACCGTTTCCACGAGGTACACCTGTAGTAGTCAACACATGTTCGACTCCATATTGTCTACAAAAATCTTTAAACAGCTGCGAAGTAAAAGCTGAACCTCTGTCACTGACGACACGACTTGGGAAACCAAATACTGCAGACCATAATTCAAAACTTTTTACGACTTCGTCTGCGCTTGTTGTTTTGGTTGGAAAAAGCCACACATATTTGGAAAATCCATCCACCATAGCAAAAATATACTTGTACTGCTTGCTAGTTGAGTCCATAGGACCTAGATGGTCGATATGCAACGTGTGTAATGGTACATCTCCCTTGTCAATACAACTTAACAAGCCTTCTTTTTTGCCAAGCTTTTTATTGTGAATGATACATCTTATACAACTGCCAATCACTTGTGCTACTTTTCTTTCAAGGTGAGGAATGTAAAACTGCTGTTGCACATTGTGTATGGTTTTTTGGATAGAAAAATGCCCACTTTCGTGCGAATTTTTTATGATTTCTTTTTCCAATACTTTTGGAACTGCAAGCAAATCATTTCCGTTGACACTTTTATACAGTAAATTACCTTTCATTTTGTAATCTTCGTATTGATGTAATTTCAAGACTGCAACTATTGCTTTTATCTGGTCATCTGTCTGCTGAAGCTTAAACAACCTTGCTGTAAATTCTGATGAAATAATAAATACGTTGACAGGATATCTGCTTAAAGCATCCACATGCTTCATACGATTGGCTGGTCTGTGTTCTACTGTATAATTGAAGTCCTGTAAATACATAATCCATTGCGCAACGTCTCTCGGAAGGTCGACTTTATTAACCGTTTGTTTAAAGGCTGCACAATCTGTCACTAGTTTAAATTGCATACCCAAAATATAATGTCTAAATTTTTTGAAAGATAAATAAGCTGCTTTTACTTCAAGGATGTAACTATGCAAACGGCTTTCATGCTCTGACGACTTTTTGCTCCAAAAATACACAGGATGCAACTTTCCTTCAAACTTTTGAAATAATGTTGCACCGAAACCAAATTTCGATGCATCAGTGTGAAGCTCAGTTTCAGCGTCTCGACAAAAGATATGTAAAATCGGCGTTTTTGATAGGGCATCCTTCAGCTGTTGTATTGCATTTAATTCTTTTTCTTCAATTTTAAATTTGACATCTTTTTTAAGCAGATTTGTTAGTGGACTTGCTATATGTGCGTAGTTGTGAACAAATTTTCTAAAATATCCGGTCCATCCCAAGAATGCTTGCACGTCTCTAATATTTTTTAGTGCCGGAAAATTCATTACTGCTTTAGTTTTATTTTCGTTTGGTGCAATTGAACCATTTTGAACTCTATGACCCAAAAAATCAATCTTATTCTTCAAAAAACAACACTTAGACCATTTAACCTTTAAATTATATTGCTCTGCTGTTTTTAATACCTTTTTCAGCTTATTTATGCATTCTTCAGCCGAGGAACCATATATTACGATGTCATCAACGTACATTTCCATAACATTGTCATTAACAAGATCTTGAAATATGCAGTTAACATACCTGATAAAGTTTGCTGGTGAATTGCAAAAACCAAAAGGTGCTCGATTGAATTCGAAAAGACCTTGTTTGGTAACAAACGCCGTATATTTCTTGCTTTCTTCTTCTATTGGCACATGGAAGAAACCATTTTCCAAGTCCATTGTTATAAAATATTTTGCACTTTGAAGTTTTAGCAACACATCGTCAATTACAGGAACAGGAAAACAATCTTTTAAAACCATTTTATTTAACTGCCGAAAATCTACACATACACGATAATTACCGCATTTCTTTTTAACCACGACAACTCGACTTGCAACATCCGAAAACGACTTTCTTATTATTTCATCTTTGAGCCACTCTTTAACCTGTGCATTCACAACATTTTCTTCTTGTAACGATAACCTTGTAGGAGCATGTCGAAACGGTTTGATTACCTCATTTGGGATAATTCTCATTATTACCGGAGATTTTTTACGATTCTCTAAAGGTTTATAATCCAAAACACAAGTTTCTATTTCTTTTTTGTATTTGGGATTAACGTCCAATTCAAATGCATTAATATTGTAAACATTTAACTCATTAGTGTTTTCTTGATCACTGTCTTCAAATTTAAAATCATTTTTGTTTATTATTGTTTTAAACTTTTTGATAAAGTCGTAGCCAATTAACACGTCATATTTCATTGTCTGATTCGGTATTATTAAGAAATCTTGTTCCGTTTCTACATTATCTACTTTTACATAGCATTGAATAAAACCGTATGTTTTTGTTCGCATTTTACCTAGTCCAGATAGCACATAATTACAACTTTTCATTTCACAATTATTAAATTTATTTTTATACAAATCATACTTCATAATCGAAACGTCTGATCCAGTGTCTAGGAAACAGTTTATTATTTGTCCATTTATGTTAAATTTTTTAAATCTTTCACGGTTCACTATTAAATTAATTTCTTTTGTATTATTTTCTCTACAATTCTTCGCGACATGTCCAAACTTGTTACACTTAAAACATTTTGTATCGACTTTGCATTCATTACGTTTGTGATTTCTTGATCCACAATTGTAGCAATGCACTTTATTTTCGTCTGTTTTCTCATATGTTTTAACTACTTTTTTGTCATGAACATAATTATTTGTATTTACATAATTATCTGTATTTACACGTTCGTAGATTTCATAGCTTTCGCGCAATTCTCTAAAATTTCTTGCCGCATATAAATTTTGTTTAAAGACACTTTTTGTTGGTAAACCATCGACTATATAACGAATAATAGCACATTCTTCGATATTGCCAAGAGATGCAATTTTTCGCATATATAACATGTACTCATGAAATGTTTCACTTTTGTTCTTTTTTCTCCCAGACAACATTTTGTGTATTTCACCACTATCATATTCGCGCTTAAATTCCGCAACGAGCGATTCTTTTAATTGTTCGTAGCTACTGATATTTACTGTCTCCAAAAACATTTTCGCGACCCCGACAATTCTGTTCCGCGCTTGTACGTACCTTTGTTTATTACTCAGATTATATGCACTTGCATTATCTTCAAAAGTTTCAAACCATTTTTCAACAGGTATACTTTCACCATCAAACTCGTTTACTATTTTCGCAAAAGTGTCCACTGTGATGTTAACATTATTTTCATTATCTTTCTTTGTTTGTTCTGTCAGTAACCTTAATAATTCAGACACGTCAATATTTGTTGTCATCTTCACTAATTGTGCTTTTTTTTCTTCTTCGCTTTTGTTTTCCAACTTTTTCTCTATTTTTGACCTTAGTGTATATGAGCTTTTTTCCTCACCAGTAGACATTAACGGTTCTTTTCTCTTAACAATGCACTCAAAGATTTTGTTATTCTTATTGTCTTGTTTTCAAATAGCGTGATCATGTAAATTATTATTGTTGCTGTTGTTTTATGGAATGTTCTGGTGTCTACTTTTCCGTTATAAATTTTTACCTCCACATTTGACACACACTTTTTATAATTATATGATATAATATTTGTTCATTGGTTGAGCCCCCAAATGTAAGGATGATATTATGATATGATTAAAACTGGTATTGCTGTTTTTTTTAATAATATTCAAACTTTTTATTTTTTAACCAATATGTTTAATAGTATTAGTTTTATTATTCAATAGTATTTCAATGTTATTTAATATTTAAAGTATTTCAATGTTATTTAATATTTAAAGTATTTCAATGTTATTTAATATTTAAAGTATTTCAATGTTATTTAATATTCAAAATTCATAATTTGAGAAACACTAGTTTATTATTATAATTTTTGATCGACTTAGCTCAACTTTGCACTATTTATTTTCTTTTTACAACTTTGTTTTCTTCTTTTTCAATAGACAACTTTAAGAAAATAACAACGACCGACTTTAGCAACTGTCCAACCTCAATTGACCTTTTTCATTTCACGTTCTGCTTTTCACCAGTGTTGCCATCTTACTCTCTTTCTTACTTTTCTACTTTTATCGGTGATGCCATCTTACATACATACAAACGTGTTTACTGGTTAGAGAAACCGTGGCATCGAATCCCAGCTGAGGCAAACAAAAATTTTTTTTTTCCTTTTATATTTTTTTTTTATTTTTTATTTAATATATTATTTATATTTTTATTATTTTTTTTTTATTATTTTTTTTTTGTTTTATATTTATTATATATTTTTTATTTATTTAAAAAAAAATTTTTTTTTTTAATTTTTTTTTTAAATTTTTTTTTTTTATATTTTTTTATTTTTTAACATACATACGTAAATTTATAATTTTACAATGGGATGTTTTTACATATGTATGTTTTTTATATGTATGTATGCACGTATTTCATATGGGGAATGGTGATACAAACTACTTATTTGTTATTGCATGACTACACGTTGTGAAGGGTATATAAGATTCGGCATGGCCGAATATAGCGCTCTTAAGGCTGGGGCACAATGAATCCGTCGTCCGTCAAACTTCAACTTTTTCAACTGACATCAACGTATTGACGGAGAGGGGTTGGCACAATCAGTACTTTGTGTTGACGGATCATAAGTCAAGTTAAATTGTTGACTGCTGCGACAAAGCAAAAACAAACAGCGTCGGCTGTTTTTTTACTTATCTTCACAATAACAAAAAATTAATAAAACAAAAAAATATTTTTTTAAGAAAATGTCAATTTTGCTTTAAATTCATACAATCTATATATAAAAAATGAGTTTTGAACCGAAAACAACTGTATGCTTCTGTTGCGGCTCATGCATCACAAAAAATTACGGCGGCTGCTGTAAAGCCGGTTGACTTCGCTTTTTGCGCACAACCATATGATAGTTGTCAAAGTACTCGACGTACGTCAAAAGTTAAAAGTTGGTCAACTTTTGTACTTTGCGTTGACGGAGACGTACTGAATGTGACAACACTCATAAAAAAACATGTATTTTAAATAAGTTGTCAGTTGAAAAAGTTGAAGTTTGACGGACGACGGATTCATTGTGCCCCAGCCTTTACTTGTTTTTTTAATGGGATGTTTTTTGTGAAGTTTTTATTTTAATTTTTGTTTTGTAAAACACTTGTTGGTTTTATTTATTTATTAAACACACACTTTTTATTCACTTTCACTTAAAAAAAAAATTAGCATAATTTTTTTTTAAAAATGGGTAGTAATTAAAAAAGTTATGAGGATGACAAAATATGGCGGTAAATATGGCAGAAAATAAAAACACTGGGGAATCTGAAAATAAAAATATTTTCTTAAAATATTTCTAGGATCTCGGGGGGTTTATATCCGGTTCGAAGGACCAAAAATGTTTTCCTCGAAATATTTCAAGAAAATATAAAACAAGTAAGAGCGCTATGTTGGGCCGTGCCGAATCTTATATACCCTTCACAACGTGTAGTCATGCAATAACAGTAGTTTGTATCACCATTCAACCCCTTTTTCACTGTGTCATGGGTATAAAAATAAGGAACACGGGTATTAGTTTTTATTATTATAAAAATTCGGGTTTTATTGTTTTTTCTTAAAAAAACGGGGGTTTGTACCTACCATACAATTCGGGGTTTACAAGAGTAATAACAATAAACAATAATAATAAAACAGAGATTTTTAATAGATACATACAAAATATCAATTTAACGAAACTAGTGTAAGACCGCCAAACAATGGGTGCGTTCACACTATGCGCGTAAACAAACATTAACATGTAATTTGTAAATTTTGTAATTTTCTTTAAGTGTGATGTTTTGCTTACCTTTTCTTCAAAATTGGAAATGGTGCTGAGCTGCGGGAACTGGAATCTTCCGGGAATCAACGGTAAGTACCCTCAAGTGCCTGAAAATGTAAAAAAACTAACATTAACATGTAATTTTTAAATTTTGTAATTTTCTTTAAGGGTGATGTTTTGCTTACCTTTTCTTCAAAATTGGAAATGGTGCTGAGCTGCGGGAACTGGATCAACTGGACTGAATCTTCCGGGAATCAAGGCACGAAATCTTTTGCTTTGTAGAACATATTAAATATTGTAATTTTTATGGAACGAAATGTGTGATTATGTATTCACTAATATTTATTTTAAAAATGTTTTATAAAAACTTTAATGAAATATATATTTCTTATGATTTTTTTTCGACCTTATCTGGTCTAGATCCATCATGTTTTGTTTTAAACAGCATCACCTCAAGTAGGTTGTGGCTTTTTACCACGCATGATGGTCTTCAGTAAGAGGAAGCTAGAAATGCAAACACATTTTATGATCGCTTTACTTACTCCTGGATTTAAGTATTAATACTGTACTGAACAATCCTCGATGCCATGCTACAATACTACAATTCATTTTCAAACTAATTGGTATTTATAAATAAGCATACATTTTAGTAATATCTACAGTAGAGTACTTAAACATTTCAATTCAATAAAAAAACTTTTAAATATTTACACGTTTAACTCAAAATTATTTCAATATTTACACGTTTCTTTAAAATTCATGTATAAAGAAATAAATATTTTAGATTTTCAAATAATATTCTGAATTTGTTTTGTGTAATTTTGTGGTGATTTTGTGTATTTTGATATGTTTAAGTACTTTTACCAATAAATATATACAGACAATATTCCAAGTTATATAAAACAAGTAAGAGCGCTATATTCGGCCGTGCCGAATCTTATATACCCTTCACATCATGCAATAACAGTAGTTTGTATCACCATTCATCCGATATGAAATACGTACATACATAAAAAAAACATACATATATAAAAACACCCCTTTGTAAAATTATAAATTTACGTATGTATGTTAAAAAAAATAAAAAAAAAATAATTAAAATATATATAATAAATATAAAACAAAAAAAAAATAAACAAAAAATTAAAAAAAAAAAATAATAAAAATATAAATAATATATTAGATAAAAAAAACGAAAAAAAATTAAAAAAAATTTTTTTGGCTCAGTTGGGATTCGACGCCACGTGTTCTCTAACCAGTACCCATGTTCTGTAACTTTAGTGAGAACTTCTCGCGTCGAAAAGTCATGAAACAAAATATCCCACCGTTTCTCGATGTGTGAGAAAAAAGTGTATCTGTAACTCATGGCGAAAACTACCATTTATGATTACGTTGTTACGTTATAGTTATCAAAAATTATACTTAATTATAAGAAGAAGAAAAAGAAAAAAAAATAAACTTTAGAAGTGCGGAAATAATAATACATATAAAATTTAGAAAATAAAAGTGTTTAAAAAAATAAGTGCAGAAGAAAGAAATAAAATGTACAATGCAGCTTTAGTTAGAGCGGTTGGGAATAATGAAAGGAATATGTTGCGGATTCATCGCAAAAGGTTGTGCGATTCAACAGACTCTTTTGAAATGCCGGAGAATTGATTTAAGGAACTATATCGCTTAAGCAGATCATCAACAATGTTTCTGCTTGAAGGCACCTTTTATGAGAAAAGGTGTAAGGAATACAAATTTGCCTTCACTTTCCAAGACATTGGTAACATTGTTTCCTTTTGATGATAAACATAATGATGATGGTGGTGTATTTAGGATTTTTGTTTAGGACACACGACATACAAATTAAACAATTTGGTTAAACAATAAACACTTTTTGTAAATATTTAAGGTCTAAATAAAAAAGGAATACAAAAATTATAAAAATTATTTCGAAATTGAAATAAAAAAAAATAAATGAAAAGAATTTAGCAATTTTATTTAGTTAGTTAGTTTTTTTAAACTTTAAATGACTTTGATGATTGTAAAAATATAATCAATATAAAATAAAATCTATATTTTTTAGAAATATAAACACTTTTGTAAATTAAACAAAGGTAGTTACCATAAATTATTTCCCGTAGTAAGAAAATTTATAACCTCAAATTTAAAGTAATTAATTTTTCATTTCCTAATTTCTTTCTTTTACATACATAAAAGTTTAAAGCACAAAAAAAAACATTATTTCAATTACAAAATATTTTATAGAAGGTTCGATAGTTTAAGCTCGATATCTAATTTTCCTTTTTGTTGCTTTGAAACCCGCATAATTTTCTTAACGATAACAAATTTATAATATTAATACATACATATGTATGCATTAATAATAAAAAAAAAACATTTAAACTTTACATTTTCCATGTTTTTGTCACTGATTTTTGACTTTTTATATTTTTTGGCTCAAAGTTTTTGCAATCTCGCGGTCTTTTTGTTTGTGACTTATTTTGACAGTTCAAAGTGAGAAGTTCTCGCCTGAAAACTTTACAGAAACACTTTTTTTATGGCTTACGAGTATTTTTCTTACGTGACAGGTATTTCTCGCATGAATAGTTACAGAAACAGTACAGTGAGAAAAAACAGCTGGTTGTTTCGATTTGTTGTATTTCTGTACCAATTTACATGTTTTAAGTGAAAAGTTTCTCGTAGCGAGAGTTACAGAACATGGGCACAGTATACACGTTTGTATGTATGTATGTTGTTGTAATGTTGTTTTTGTGAAAAAAAATCGAGGTGGTCGTGGGCTTTTGCTCATATCTCAATTGTTTATGTACCGATATTTCAATACCGATCTACTCCCGAATATTTCTGATTTTTTAATACCTCACCCGGGTCCAGGCGATATCGCGGGGCTTCAAAAAGTTGATTTCAACATACACACGGACAGACGGACAGACTGACAGAGCTTAATCGACTCCCCTATTCATAAGCTTTCATAAAATATATACTTTATGGGGTCGGAAATGAAAATTGTAGAAATTTCACACGGAATGACAAACCTATATATACCCTTTTTCACTGTGTGAAGGGTATAAAAATATATTACATTTTGCTTTGTTAGTGTTCTTGTGCTAATGAGTAAATGTGGTAAATGAGTATTAGTGAAAAATGAAGATTAAAAAAATAACACACAATAAAAAATGATAATTATATACAGCTACATATGTATAATGCAAATTTTATATATTTTTAAATGCGATAATATTAGAATAATATTGAAAGTGCTGAACTAAAGTTATAATGACACATTTTATATAAAAATTCAAATAATATTAAAAAGATTTTTGTATATCATATGAGAAAATGTCTATTATGTTTTGTTAAGGGAATGTCAGTATAAAAATATAATTTTTAAAGTTTATTTATTTGTGACGCAAAGAAACTTTTGTTTGAAGTTAGGTTCTTTCATTTTTGCATTGAAGAATCTAATAATAAAATAAATTCGAATAAATAGATTTAAGACATCTTCATGCGTTATTTTGTCGCAACAAAGATAAGATTTTTCTTTAAAAAGTTCATTAAAAATTATTTGTCGTATGCCATATCTATGACAATTTTAATTAAATAAATCAATAAATCTGTCCTCTAAAACTGTGCAATAGTCTACAAATTCCTGGGGAGGTTTAACTAATTTACAATTGTCAAACTGTTTTGGATATGTAAAATAGTAATCTAAAGGAATTTCCCCATTTTCAAAATTTGGAAGCGGAAAATCACACAAATGCAATTTATCAAATTTGTAATAAAAGTAAACAAACATAAACAACTTCAAGTTCCCTAATTGAAAGGCAAGGGTTTGGTAAAGAATGAAACTCATCCCATTGTGTATAATTAGGATCAAAACCGTAAGCAAGGTCTACGACAGAAAAGTCTAAAATTTTATCCTCTGGTGAAATATTTTCACAATTTCCATTCACAACTAAGTTAACATAATTTAAACCCCATCTCTTTTGAAATGAGCTAAAAAAATTTCTAGATGTTATACGTACGCAATTACCAGATCCCTTTCGTATTTGCCCAAAGAAATGTTCTAAATGGTCCTGCGTTAGTCTTCGTGTCTTAAGTCCCTGAAATCCTTCTTGATTAAAAAAAGTCCAAAGACTTTTTAAGCCCGAAATATTGATCAGCCAACCTGTCAACTATCCGTCAACTATTTTGAAAGTTTGAAGTTTTTTCATGGCCTGTCTGAGAAGTTCTAATTGCTCCTCGGAACAAGTAAAAAGTGAATTACTTGAACGAATATTAAAAATATCAAATAGGCAGTTGAACAACTCCGCATAGTCTGCCATATTTAAGAAAGTTGTGGATTTTGAAGAATGTAGCTTTCCTGAAGCATGCAAAGTCTTCATTCCTATCGTTACAGTATGTCTCAAAACTTGAGATGCTAAGCCAACTCCCATTTGTTGAAAATTGTTTGGATAAATATGTTCCACAGTTAGCTTAGGAGCACATTTAATGGAATTTGAGTCTATATTATAAAAGTAAATAAGATCTTGCCAAGAAACAAGTTTACTATCAAAGTAAACTCTATGGTCCTTATTAAGAAGACAATTTCGGCCGCTTTTTAAAAGGTGAGGAGAATCATGCATGAAAAAAATTCTTTTATTATTCACTTCAAAATATGGCTTTTGGTGACTTACATCTATAATTTTTAAAAAATTGACAAAATTCGATCCTTGATCGCAAACAAATTGGCAAGGTTTTAGCCCTATGGCCTGAAATTTTAATATCGTTTCAAAAATGTAACTTTTCATGATACTTCCTTTACAACTACCATGAACAAAAAAATAGGAAACTGCCTGCGACCAACTATTGCCGCCAATTCCACTTGCCATAATAACCATAGCACTAGTCGCTATTATTTTGTCTTTGTTCTTATCGTAATCAAGAAAACTTTTTAATGACATTTCATCACATGATACACTTACGTATTTCTCTTCCTCTGTGAAATCGCGAGCACGTACTTTTAAAGCATTAAATGTGTCATTTGAATTGCCTGGAGTTTTTGGCCAGTCCTTTACAAACGTTTGTAAAGTTCGAATTTGAGGCCAATCTAATAATGTTCTTAAATACCGGTAAACAAGAGGAGAGAGAAAGTAAACAGCCAACGCAATTAATTTTAAACCTATGCTATAACGACGATTTCGGGCTTCCCGATTGTGATAAATTAAACTATTTTCCAGGCATACCGACAAAGAATTCGATATTTTAGAAGACATGTCAATTTTCTTTTTCAACTCTAATTCCAATGTCTCTATTTTTTTCTTATATTTGTCTAACTGCGCAGATAACCTAGCATTCTCTGTTCTTAATTTGGTCTTATTACGTCTTTCTGCTAAATATTGTCCACGATATTTGTCAAGTGCTGCTTGTAACGTCCTCAATTTGGAAGAAACGTTCGTGTTTTGTAAGGAATGATCAAAAGTGCTAAGTTTTATACTACTCCCATCAATATCTATAAAACTTACGTCGCTGTCTTGCTCTACGATGTCACTATCTACTTGACTACCTATATTATATTGCAAAGCGTTGTCTGGCGTATGTATGTCATTTAATGTATTACCTAACACCGAAATTGGAATTAAAGTTGTATTTTTTTGTACCGATAACGATATATCATTACAAATCAGTTTGTTTGCATTTAGTTCAACACTTTCATTTTTTGGAACAGCAAATTTCGACGTTTTGTTGCCAAAAAGGTATTCCTTCGAAAAATGACGGCTGCATGCATAAATTCGTTTAACCGAAGACTTTACACTTTAAATGCGAAGCCATTCAAAACGTCTAAAACAAATTGATAAATAAAGGAATTAAAATTATACCCGCATTCAAAATCTTTAAATTCTGTCATTAAATGACTAACCTGTATATGCACAAATCAATAGTTATTAATTTTAAATATCTACTTTCATTAACGTACACAGTATAAAATGTACCTTTAAAATACGAAAAAGTACTTTTCGTGTCGCCAAATATATTTTCAACATAAACTTTGATCAATAGTTCCTAATTTCAGAAATCAAGATCCGTAAACGTAGAAAATACAAAAAGTACCATAAAAAGTACTTTTTCGGGTTTTCTATATTAATGTACAAATTTAATGTTTAAAATGCTTACAATTATTTTTTTTTAGTAAAACATTTTAACAGACATGATTTAAAATAAATAAATACACTATTTTTCGAAAGAAGTTCTAAAAAGTACCAAACTGTTTCCCCCAATTCTCTGAAAGTGTTAAAAGTTTTACTATATTTGTATAACATAATAAAAAAATACCAAAAAAAGGGAACATTTTTACCCCTTATACATGCGAATTTGCAAAAATTGCCGAAATCCTAATTAACTTTTTTCGGGAAGTAACTAATACAATTAAAATGTTTGTCATATGTTTATGTGTTTTAAAGTTACATAGGGCACCAAAGAAAGTAACAAAATATAATTAATTTCTATATATACTATATATGTATACTGCTGTAACTATAAAACTATTCTTAATCAAAAGTGCAAAAGAATTTATTTTAAATGACTCTCTAATACAAAATCACGCTGAACATCTTAAAACCATTTATGTAAGCAAACAACATTAACTTATGTAATCAGTTTCAATTCGCCTAATTTGCATGGGCTCTAAGCATTTACTAGAAAGGGGTGCAGCTTTAATATATTTATACCCAGCAAAAAATTAAAAGTAGTGCAAAGCGAATTACATTTACAAGACTTTTAAATCAATTGTGTAAAAGCATTAATTCTAAATGATTTCATAACTGCAAAATAATTTGTCATAAATGATTTGCTTAAAAATGAATGCAACATCATGCAAAATATCTTAAAGAATTCATGTAAACAAACAAATTTAATTAATGAAATATCCGATGCTTTTCACCAAATATGCATGAATTCCATGCACTTATTAGAATGGAGTGCAGTTCATTAATATATTCATGTTAACATATGACCTCCAATGACACGCTAATGTTAAAATCATTAGTGTTTTCACTTAAATTTAATCACTTCGTCACCAGTTGAACCCCTGCAAATTCACTTTTTTGTCATAGATTTTTTTGCTGGGTATAAACATATAAATCAAATTCAAAATTTGCTCCTAATCCTGCCATAAATATTGTTAAACCAGATAATAATAAAATAATGCTTCCTATTAATGAATTTATTAATAAAATATTAAATCGAATTAATAAATAAATTTTCAATTTGTTAATTAAAGTATAAATTTATAATAAAAGTCGATTATCAATCTGTCTGTGTATATGTTGAAATCAACTTTTTTAAGCTCCACGACATCGCCTGGACCCGCGTGTGTTAAAGTAAATTATTAAAAAATGTAAAATCCAAGATGGCGTATAATAGCCTTTTTACACTTACTCACATCTTAGCGGAATGCGTAGAAGATGTTGAAAATGAAAAAAACTTGTTTAAATTTGCAACATCTTTCATCCTTCATCTTTCATCTGTCATAATATTTATTGTAAATGTTTGCGCAAATAAAAATTTAAAAAATGAATTGAAAAATTCTGTATTACTTGTATTAATTATTGCCCTTGGAAAGCAATTATTATTACAATATGCAGATTTTGTTAGAGAATGAAGATATTAAGATATTTTATTTTATACGACATATTTCAAGTCCACTCGTTGTATGTATTTTTTTTTGTTTTTGGCATTTATAATTTTTTTCTAGTGATGCCATGTAAATTTTTGCAACAATATTTGTTTTTTCTAGTGAAGACACTTAAATAATCGAAAGATGTTTAGTGGATCAAAATGATTTAGTAACATCTTTAAAAGATGTTGAGATATGTTGACACACAAACACGTACAATTCATATGGGAAGATGTTAACATCTTGTTGATTTGATGAAAGATGAAAGATGTGAGCAAGTGTAAAAAGGCTATAAAACAAAATGCGGATAACATTTTTTAACCTCATCAATATTGGTATCAAATTAAAGGGCTTAACTAGTAGAATACAGTGAACTACGTAAAAGTTCAATATCAAGGATGGCGTCAGAAATAATAAGGAAAAATGGAATAAAACTTGAAATGTAGGTTAAGCTACGATGTGGGATTATACATATGTACATGATGGTGAAGGGTATTTTCAAATTCGGCACGGCCGAATATAGCACTCTTACTTGTGTTCTCTCGTTTTTTTAATTATGCTCTAAATTAAAAAAAAAAAAGTTGCGAGACAAATTTTATCTACGATTTTTATGTTTTTTCATTCTAACTGCAAATAAAATAAATTTTTTTGTTATTTAATTCGATTTCGATAAAAAATTATTTTTAAGATTCGCCGTGTTTCATTCCTCTTACAAATTTAATATATATAATTCTAAGCAAAATAGAATTAAAAACGAATAATTCTTTTTAAAAATTTCGTCTTTTTATTTGTTGTTGTTTGTGGTATGTAAAAAAATCATAATGTACAGTAGCAGCCATAATAACTTAAACAACACACCATGCGTTCTTAACAAATTGGATTTTGCTTATGTGGATATAAGTAGCTGTATCGTATATAAATATTATATTTTATATATAAGTACATATATAATATTTGTATGCTCACAAATTTAATTATAACACTGCTTTACAAATTTTTAATTTGGAAAAATACCAAGAACGCCACATGCCTAGATAAGTTAATTGGGACCTCCTGAAGATGAAAATATTGTCGTTCCACAAAATCCTTAATAAAAACTTTATTTTTTATCCGATTTTTTTCAAATTACGCTTAAAATGTTTGTAATTAAATAAGCTATTTGGTAAAAAAATAAAACATTCCAGATCTTTACTATAACGTAGAAAAAAAACGAAGTAAAAATGAAAAATTTTGAAAAAAACGTAAAAAATAGGCAAATTTTGAACTTTGAGGTGCCATAACTCAGCCATTTCTTATCAGATAGAAATTTTCAGCATATCGACGGAAAAGGCATTCAATTACCTTTCTAACGATATGCCATTTATCTCGATGAGACTCTTTGGTTGGGCTCCACAAGGGTTTGAGTGGGACCATACACCGAAAAACACAAAAGTACCGTTATCTAAAAAACGGTACTTAGAAAAAAAAATTACAACGTTTTTCGTGTTCAGGAGGTCCCAATTAACTTATCTAGGCATGTGGCGTTCTTGGTATTTTTTGGCTGTAAACCAGTGTAATTGATTTAAAGATGCGGACAAGAAAAACAACTTTATAGGTATAATAAAATAATTAGGCATTTAGGTATAAAAAAAGGTAAAGTATTAAAAGGATATGCGTATTAGAAAAATACATATATAAACATATATACCTGAAAATGTAAACAGAAAATTCATTATATTCCTACTTTTTTACTCAGTACAGTAAAAATTTGTATTTATCTTAAATTGAAACTCGGTATAAAAGCTACTTTATATATTTATAAGCATATGTCAAGCGCCTATAGGTAAAAAGCTGTGTGTCACACTGTACCCCTTGCAAGGAATACAACACAAAAATGTTTTTCGGCGCTATATAAAAAAAATTTTTTCTGGTGTTGTGCTCGCGAAAGAATCTGTAGTCCTTGTTTATTTTTTATTGCGCTTCTTCAGATAGATCCCCTATTGGTTAATTATTTGTTCCCCATGGTACAAAATTTTATGACTGTGGATGGCATATATCTCCAAGAGTATTTCTCGTTATAAAGTATAGCTGTTTTTTTGGTTACTCTCCAAATTTTTTTTAATTTATCTTTCTGCTGTATGCTAGAACTTGTAATATAATGTTGAAGCGCTTTATTAGTTCCAAATCTACACCTGTAATAGATGCTGCAGTTTCTGGATCTGAAAATAATCTCCTTGCAGTATTGCCATCATTTGTGCTTCCTTCTCCTTACTTTGGCTGATCGATCATTAGGCCTAGTTCCAAATATTTTTCTTGAATTTTTTTTTGCGTTCTTATTTCTTAAGTTTCCTTATTTTATCTCACTGTTTGTCCTAACGGACCAATCATAACTTAATTTCAGAATATGCTCCATAAAACTTATTCTAGCATGAAGAGGGGACAATCCAAATTCATATGCTGCTTTAAAACTGTCATCTTCTTGCTTGATGCCTTTTGGCATATAATGCATCTTGACGATGCTTTTGTATCAGTTAAAGCTTGTGAAACATTTCCATCAATCATTGTGAGAGACATTTTAAGATTTATTTCGACTTCCTGGTCATCAGTTGAAAATATTGCAGGTTGAAGGACTTTAATTCGAATTTTTATTTTTTTGACTTCTTCAGTTATGACATCTTTTGTTTCTTTTTGAAATGTAAGTTTTATTGGTCTGCTATACTTTGTTGACGAAGGTATTTAATTTTTGCACACATAAATTTTTGTTGCTCTACTAGTTGACGGCTCTAAGCCGGTATAACTTTTTGTTAAGCGCAATGGAACGAAAGATATCATAAATAAATTAGCATCTGATGAATTTTCGGCATTACTATGCTTGTATTGTCTCTGACTAGAGTACTTATCACATCCCCATTTAGAAATGAAAGTAATGCTGTTATTTCCAAGATTTTTCAAACATTGAGCATCAAGCGTATTTAACAACCCTGCCGAGCGGTTGTTATACGTGTTCAAGAAGATCTTGCAATTTTATTTCTGCTGAAGTGGAAGTGACAGTTATAGCAGTTTGAGGAGGTAAACATTATTTTTTGATAGCGACTAAATCTCTATACTCTGGAAAAATCCCAGAATTCTTTTCATTGGTTCGCTTCCGCAATTCCTTATACTGGTTTTTAGTTAACTTTAAGTCCAAAAATAGCGCTAACGCTTCTTCTGGAGGAAATTTCTTGTCTTCATTTGGTGAAGGAATATTTTTCAAACTTCTCTTTGTACGCCTTGGACTTGCTTCTATTATCTTAACTTTTGTTTTTTTTATTTTGTGTTGGTTGTATTTGATGCAAAAATTAGTCTTTGATAATTACTGGAGAAATTTCATCATTGATATTGTGAAGTTTGCGTCTTCGAGTTCTTTCACAACATTCGTCAGTTGGTTTTGTTGGTCAACCCTGCTTTCCACATTCATTGGCATTTGTAGAAAAAATTTCGAAAACAAGTTCCTTTGACAACCATTCATGGTGGCGTTCGGACATATTTTTCTTGTTATAAGAGCAATAAACGTATCGTTTTTTCAATACCTTTGCAAAATTTTGAGTTTTTTGTGTGTGTAGTTCAATTTCATCTGTATTGCATATTTAAAAAAATTGATTGCTTAGTATATGCTCTTCCACATCTCGCACTTCATTTTGTTGAAAGAAAATATCAGCGAGATCTCTATAAGTGTACTTAGCCATTGTTCAAACTGTAATAAATAGCAATTAAAAATACATTACTTTAAATACTCTTACTCGCAAATAAACAACAAAAAAATACAGCTAAACAGGCAGCGATCGTGCCAAGCGTGTCACGATCGTGCCATTTTTGGCACTATTAGTTGTTTAATGACACCATGGAACGCTCAATAAAATTTTGGCACTTTTTCAAAACTTATAAAAATATAATTTTACTTACTTTTGAAGAAATATATTTTTAATTAAAAAGGTTGTAAATACTACTAAAAACTGCAACAATGACACACATACTTTCTGAAAGTATTAGTCCAAAATGAATTACATTCTACATGTTAATCAGATGACTAGATAGAAAAGATAATTTTTAACTCTCTTTTTTACACCTATCACCAAAAAAAATGGTGGGGGTATATTCATTTTATCATTTAAATCACATCAAAATATCCATTTTAGACCCCATATAAATATTCAGAATCCGGGTTTCATTTTATGACGATCTAGCTATGTCCGTCCGTTTGTTTCTCATTTACAAAAAACATTACATATTAAATACATATTGTTACGTTTATACCTTTTATAAACGTTGGATTATTTCCTTTAAATAAACCGTTTGAGTTCTTTTATTGCAATTAAAAACACTTTAAATTCGTTATAAAATTAAGAGCACTTTATTTATTTAAATACACTCAAATATTGTTCTTATATCACTTTACTTATTACACTGTAGTTATACACTTTTATTATCAAACTCACTTTGATACGCACTTTACAAGCTCTATTGTAATACTGATCATGTTAGCTGTGTTGTTCGGCTATTTATAGTAACATAGTGGTGTTCGGTAACATTCGACAAAATTCTCGTATGTACATTCTAGTACATTCGAAAACCGTTAAATTTAAATTAAGACGTTAAGTAATAGGTACGAATAATAGAATTGCCTAAAAGTATGCTACATATAACAGCAAACATCATGTTCGAAAAACCAGCAAAATAAACTAATACAAATACAACTACAGTAACTTTAACTGCTACAACTAAAATAAATTATAATGTAAATTAAGCTATTTAAAAATAAATCTGTAACACTACCGCCCGCTTAAGCCTGTTCGTCCCGAATAGGCACAAATTCACTTTTTCCGTACTTAGCGAGGCGCTCGAGATGAACCACTTTCATCTTTGATCTTGGGCTATTGTACTTTTGTATTCTATACACGACATCATTTATTCTTTTTATCACCTTATTCGGCCCATCCCAATGAGTTTGCAATTTAGGAGACAGTCCTTTTTTTCGTTGTGGGTTATATAGTAGAACTAGCTGACCCTCATTAAAGCCTTCACAATTCGCTGCTCTGTCAAATCTGGCCTTCATCTTGTCGCTGGTCATTTTTATTCGGCCACGAACGAATTCATGAATTTCGTCCAGATCTTTTTGTTCCCTTGAAGTGTCTTCTTCGTGCTCATCTATTGTCGAGGGATTAATACCGAATTCTAGATCACCTGGCAGTTTTAGCTCGGTTCCAAACATAATTTTTGCGGGTGTTCGGGAGGTAGAGTCATGAACGGCTGACCTGTATGCCAACAGAAATTTTGGTATGTGCTCATCCCAGTCCCTTTGGTGTGCACTGACCACTTTTCTCAAGTGTTCCTCCAACGTGCGGTTAAATCTCTCGACCATGCCGTCAGATTGTGGATGCAGTGGCGTAGTCCTCGTTTTTCGGATACCGTATAGTTCGCACATTTCCTGGAATATCGCAGATTCAAAATTTCTTCCCTGATCAGAATGTGGCTCAAGCGGCACACCCAATTGTTCACAAATGCGTTTACGACAGTTTTAGCTTCTTGGTTTGGTATTGCGTATACCTCTGGCCATTTGCTAAAATAGTCGATTACAACTAGAACGTAACGGTTTCCAGCCTCACTGACAGGAAAAGGGCCTGCTATATCCATCGCTATTCGCTCAAACGGAGCACCTGAATTGTACTGCTTCAGCGCTCCTCGACTCCGTCTTACTGGGCCCTTGGCTGCGATACATTGTGCGCAATTTGCTATCCAATCAGCTACAGATTGTTGGCATCCAACCCAATAGAAACGTTGCTTTATCTTTTCTATGGTTTTTGTTACACCAAGGTGTCCACCACTTGAACCATTATGAAACTCCTTCAATACCTCTTTGACTTTAGAGGAAGGCACCACAATCAGATTTGTTGTCGATTTACCATCAGTACTTTCCCATTTGCGATAAAGGCACCCGTTAATAACCTGCAGACTATTCCATAGCGCCCAGTATGATTTCATCAGTGGACTTTCCGCTGATATTTGGTTACGGGTTGGCCTTTTGTCTTCCTCCTTTGCTGACATAATTTTTGCCAGTAAGGGATCATCTCTTTGCGCCGCTGACCAGTCGTCACTTGTCTCTATATGTGTTACTCGAACGTCGACGACACATTCTTTTCCTTCAGCTTTTACACAATGTTTGCACTCCAATCTGCACGGTCTTCGGGAGAGTGCATCTGCATTTCCATGTTTAGTGCCCTTTCTGTGCTCAATGCTGAAATCGTAGCTCTGGAGACGTTCAATCCAACGGGCTAGCTGTCCTTCCGGTTGTTTAAATTGTAGCAACCATCTGAGTGCAGAGTGATCGGTTCTTAGTTCGAAGTGTTGTCCGTACAGATATTTGTGGTAATGCTTTACACACTCCACAACTGCCAGAAGCTCTCGTCGTGTTACACAATAATTTCTTTCAGGCTTCGAGAGTGTCCGACTGTAGTAACCTATGACTCTTTCTGTTCCATTGACAACCTGCGAAAGAACACCACCTATCCCGTATCCACTCGCATCGCTATCCAATACAAATTTCTCCTCAGCGATAGGATATGCCAAAACTGGTGCTACGCATAACAACTCCTTGAGCTTCTTGAATGCTTGTTCTTGTGCTTCAGCCCACAAGAATGGTCGTGACTTCTTGGTGAGCTCATGTAGACTGAAACCGACACTGGCAAAATTCGGCACAAATCGCCTGTAGTAGGTACAGAGGCCTAGAAAACTACGTAACTCATGAAGATTTTTCGGGCGAGGCCAGTCCCTCACAGCTTGAATTTTATCTTCGTCAGTTGATATACCATCCTCTGCGACTCGATGCCCCAAGTATTTAACCTCCTTTTGGAACAATGCACATTTCTTTGCGCTTAATTTAAGTCCAGCCGCTGATATTCGTTTAAGAACTTCTTCTAGATTTTTCAGGTGATCGTCCAAACTTTTACCCATGACAATTATGTCATCAAGATACACCAGGCATGTCTTCCAATGAAGTCCCCTTAATACGCGTTCCATTAATCGCTCGAATGTGGCTGGAGCGTTGCATAGTCCAAATGGCATCACGTTAAATTGCCACAGCCCGTCACTTGCACTAAAAGCTGTTTTCTCCTTATCTTTATCAGATATTTCTACTTGCCAATAACCACTTTGCAGGTCTAAAGTAGAGAACCATTTTGTTCCAGCTAGCGTGTCCAGAGTGTCATCTATCCTTGGTAGTGGATAACTGTCCTTCTTAGTGACGTCATTTAGTTTTCTATAATCGACGCAAAATCTTGTGCTGCCATCTTTCTTTTTAACCAAAACTACCGGTGAGCTCCAAGGACTTGAAGAAGGTTCTATTACTCCACTCTGCTCCATTTCATTGACAAGCTCTTTGACTTCATTACGTTTCGCTAGAGGAATACTTCTAGGAGCTTGTTTTATAGGCCTTGCATCGCCGGTATTTATCTGATGTTTCACAAGTGATGTCCTACCTTGATGTTGACCTTTCAGAGCGAAGATGGATGCATGTTTTCTGAGTAGCTGTTTTGCTTTATTCCTATCGGACGGCGATAATCCTTTAACCCACTTCTCTACGTATTCTGCTAGCATCTCCTGCTCTTTGTTTGACATACTGACAGGAGACGATTTCATTTCGCAGTTAATTATTGCCTCAGCTTTAGCACATTGACCTAATTCGGACTTTGGCTTGACGACTTTTTCACAGGTGGAAAGGTTAAGCACTCTTACAGGGACTCTTCCGTCATTGGTGGTTTTGACAAGGGCTTTTGCTGTTATTAAGTCACTTTTCATATCTGTTTGTTCTACCACCCACAACCGGTTGTCCACACAGTCTCCCTCTATACGCGCCCATACTACACTTTCTGACTGTGGTGGTATTTTCTCATATTCTGTAGCAACTAGTTTCCTTACATGCACCTTTTTTTCATAACCAACATCTAGGGGTATTTCGGCATTCCTCCAAATCATTACCTTCTGCCCCATGTGCAGACTAATGCCATGACTAATCATAAAATCTGCACCGATGATTACTTCGTCCACAATGTCGGCAACGATGAATACATGATTGACACTTATGTTGGCAACAGTTACATTTACGTTTATTTTACCATAGACAGTAGCAGGCTCCCCAGTAGCTGTTCGCAGACTTACGCCACATAACGGTTCGATTGTTTTCTTTACTAAATCGGACCTGATAATAGACTGCGATGCTCCTGTGTCTATGGTAAAAATATGCCTTCGATCATTGATATACCCACAAGCAGTAAGGTTGCTATTTTTCTGCTGCATAACTGATATGGAGATTATGGGGCCCTCGGTTATGGGAGCTAGCTCTTGCCCCGTAGTGCTAGCTCGTTTTAGTTTAACGGTGACTCATTTGAAGATTTCGTGTTTGCCCGTTTGCTGTTTCCAGGTGGCGAAACAGATCTAGCCCGCTTCCTTGGTGCTTTGCAATTTCGTTGAAAATGTCCACTCTTACCACAATTATAACATTTGACTCTGGCTTTGCCTTGTTTTTCCTCTAACGCCTGTATACGAGCCTTTAAATCGCTTACTTCATCTCTATCCATTTCTGTAGAAATTTCAAGATTTCGCACCTTGTATATCTGCGGCTTAGAAAGCAATTTGGCAGTTTCCTGTGTTAGTGCATACGAAACTGTTTCTGCAAACGTTGATTTATGCGTGCCAAACACCGCGTGCTTTATTTCTGGATCACGTATTCCATTTACAAACGTTTCAATTTTAAACTGATCCAAAAATGGGTGATTTTCACCTGGATATGTCAGCTGCACCAAACGCTCGATCTCCGTTGCGAAATCTTGTAATGACTCGTTAGCTTTCTGTGTTCTGCCTCGTAATTCCATTCGGTATATATCTCGTTTGTGCTCGCCACCATACTTACGTTGTAGTGCAACCATTATGTCATCATAGTTTTCTCTGCAGCCAATAGGTATGCTTTCCAAGACTTGCGCTGCGTTGCCTTTTAACGCCAAAATCAACTCTATAGCCTTTTCTTCATTGCTCCACATATTTCTATTGGCAACTGTCTCAAATTGAAATTTAAAAACATTAAATGGTGCACTACCGTCAAAAGTAGGGGCCTTTACTCTACTCGATATTTCTGGAATTATCCGCACTGGTCCCTCATAAGATTGAAGATCATTAATTTTAATTTCCAGATTTTTAAATTTTTCGTCTTGTAATTGAAATTTTTCATCAACGTCTTTGACTTGTAGTTGTAATTTGCTATTGAAGCCACTTGCTTGAGTAACTATGCAATCTTCAAGGTCAGATATTTTTTTATCAATTTTATTAACTTGCTTTTCAATGTCCTCTACTCGGTTATTTACAGCTTCAGAAATTTCTTGAAGTTTCTCGTTTGTAGCTCTAGCTGTTTCTTGCACTTCTTCTTTAACTTCAGCTAATAATTTTTCATTATTAGCTCTAGAAGTTTCTTGAACTTCTAGCTTAACTTCTTGAACTTCTACTTTAACTTCTTGAACTTCTACTTTAACTTGAGCTAATAATTTTTCATTATTAGCTCTAGAATTTTCTTGAACTTCGGCTAATAATTTTTGACTGTTAAGTTCCATTTTTTTTCCATCATTGCTGCAAGCATTGTACTTAAATCCATGTTGTCTGTGGTTGCTCGAGTGGAAACTTCCATTTCTTCTTTTTCTTCAAACTCGTAACCATCAATGTCCATATTACGCCGCTTGAATTCATCTAGAAGCCTCTTCTGCAATTCTACTTTATTACCTGTTGTCGGCAATGCCAGCTTACTCAATTCTTTCTTGAGTTGTTCAACTTTAAGTTCCTCAAATTTCATGTCTTTTATTATAATGCAATCCCACTTCTGACACCAGTTGTTACGTTTATACCTTTTATAAATGTTGGATTATTTCCTTTAAATAAACCGTTTGAGTTCTTTTATTGCAATTAAAAACACTTTAAATTCGTTATAAAATTAAGAGCACTTTATTTATTTAAATACACTCAAATATTGTTCTTACATCACTTTACTTATTACACTGTAGTTATACACTTTTATTATCAAACTCACTTTGATACGCACTTTACAAGCTCTATTGTAATACTGATCATGTTAGCTGTGTTGTTCGGCTATTTATAGTAACATAGTGGTGTTCGGTAACATTCGACAAAATTCTCGTATGTACATTCTAGTACATTCGAAAACCGTTAAATTTAAATTAAGACGTTAAGTAATAGGTACGAATAATAGAATTGCCTAAAAGTATGCTACATATAACAGCAAACATCATGTTCGAAAAACCAGCAAAATAAACTAATACAAATACAACTACAGTAACTTTAACTGCTACAACTAAAATAAATTATAATGTAAATTAAGATATTTAAAAATAAATCTGTAACAATATGTATGCATTTAATGAATAATAATATCTGTATATATAATTTACCTGTATTCATTTTTTTAAATATTGAAATCTGAAATTTTTTTTGTATATAATCAATTCATCTTTAAAAAATATATTCATCTAAAAGAAACTGAATAAATGAATTTAATTTTTTTAAATAGACATGTGTATATATTTGTCATGGCATTTTTTAATTTTGGCACTATCTAGCTAAAGTTTCGGCACAAGACTGAAATTCTAATATACCATCACATATCGTTTTTCCAGTAATTTCCCTATAAATTTTTAATTTCAAGCACAAGATAATTCATACTTTATTTGATGACATTATCATAGAAAACAACAAATATATGCAGGTCGTTTATGATTTTGTTTATTGTTTTAATAACTTATAAATTACATGCTCACAAAAGTATTTTGCTTACTAAGAAGTCTATAATTTTTGGCTAATTGCGGTATCCTTTCTGATTTTGTACTTTTACCTGTAAGAACGCTTGTTACATACCAATGGTGTTTACCATAATTAATTATACATTTATATATGTATCCATCTAAAAACCGTCTCTCATAAAAGCAAATTGATAAAAAAAACTAAAATTCTTAAAAAAAGCACATTACAAAAAAAAATTTGTTTAGCTCTTCTACTCAATTTTGTGTCACAAAAATTGGTCTGGTGCTTACGGTATGCCCGGGTATACAATAGGGTATAGGGGTATAGAGGAGAGTTTTTTCTAGAACTTATCTCTCTCTAGAAGTTATGCTCTATTAAATGGGAATTTAGGATAATTAGGACCTTAAAAAAGAAAAAAAAATATTTCTAAATATCATAAACAATTTATTTTTGTTGTACTAATAGCTCCGTATGGTGTCGTTTTGCTTATTTTTACTCCCATCGGACACGGCCCCAGGTGGTGGATAGGGGGTGTGAAGGCTATATGTAACTGAAATTGTTATGTAGGTTTTACGTACTTTAAATTATTATTTGAATTTCTAATAAAAGCTTTTGGAAATATTGTTTCAATTTATTTTTTTTTTGATATTTCAAAATTGTTATTTATTGGGATTGATAGTTTTGTTTAAAATAGAGAAAGGAACATACATATACGTATAAGAAAGGAAGGATAAATAAGAGGAAGAATAATAAGGGATAAAGAAAAAGGTAAGCTTAAGTTTGAATTCATAGTGGTCCATGACTAAGTGTATTAATAATATTATTTTTAATGTGATTAGGCTTTCCTGACTGACATTGTGGTATTCACCGTAACATTGTAATATTATACACGTCGAATTGCTTCCTTAATTATTAGAAATTTTTTTGTTTTAAATCAACGTTGTTATCCGAGTTTGAGCTGAACTTACCCTCAATTCTGGGATCTATTATTCTGATCAAAATTTATTTAATTTTTTTTTTGTTTAACTAAACGTAACTTTAAATTATACACGACACCATATTAAAACTTTACTCATCTTATATTTGAACTACTTAATTTAAACATAAATTTTGTTATTTTTAATTTAGCGAATTAGTTTCTGGCTGAATTTTTTATTTTCCACTTAAATTGTTATAATAATAATATTTCTTTTAAATTACATTTTTTTTGTGTTAAACTGTTTTTGTTTATAAAAATAATTAATGCACATTGCTTTACGTAATTCAGTAACTTAATTCAACACTTATTCTTATACTCAGCCATTTTTGCCTACATACATATAAACACATATTTACATATTTATTTTTACGTATAAACCCAGTTGGCCATGTCTTGAAGACATCCTTGACGACGCGTGTACGACCATAGAAAATCCTTGACGACGCGTTGGCGACCGTACAAGCAAATCGTTGACGACTTTTTCACACAAGTGTCCGGAAAATCGTTTACGACAATAAAGCGACATTATCGCTCATAATGTCGTTGACGATCATATGGGGGACACTGTTGTTGAAGATATATGGGTGTCAATATCGCTTATTATGTCGTTGACGATCATATTGGCGACAATATCGCTTATTATGTCGTTGACGATCATATTGGCGACAATATCGCTCATATTGTCATTAACGATCTATCAACGACATTGGCTTCGTGGATATCGCCGATTGAAAGATTTTTTTTTTCTAAATAAAATATTTTTTCCCCTAAAAAATAACAATTAAACTTATACTTTAAAAATTCATTTCATTTATATTTTTTAATTTTTTTTGTGTGTTTTTAATATACATATATAGATGCTAAATTTAAAAGATAAGTAAATTAAAATAAGGAATTAAAAACCAAAAAAAAAAAAATCATTTTTAAAAATTCATTTTAAGAATAAAAACTAAAAAAATAATGAAAACTAAAAAATTAATTTAAATTAATTTTGAGATCTAAAAAACATTTATAATAACAAAAGTTTAATTATTTTCGGTATTTTCTTTATCTTCTTCATTGTCCAAACTTTTCTTTTTTTCCTTTCTGTATTTTGCTCTATTTATAGTATTTTTGAATCGATGCAATGTTGAACGCAGTTGTTTTACGAATTCTTTGAAAGTTTTTCCTTCCTATTTGGTGGATTCTATAATAAAACAAGATATTTCCTATTTTTAATTTGTTTCACACTTTTGATGTATTTTGTTTTTTATATTTACTTACCATAAAGAGCATTAATTATATTTTCGTATTTATTCAGTCTTTTTTTGCCTTTAACGCCATCGTAGTTGTAAGTAATTATAATAGTATTTTTATCAAATATGCGATCTAAATTTTGCAATTCACCTGATAACACGCGTTTCATTACCGCAATCTGAAATATATAAGAAAGGAATGTAAAAAGGAGTGTTTGCAGTAATGTTTTCAAATGTGCAACCTTAATTTTTATGCCTCCATCAGATACTTATAAAGTATATTGGTCTACACCTTTTCCAATTGGAAATCCGGACGTGATGTAAAAATTTGGGTTGCACATTTGGAATTAGTGCTAGTTTTCATAAGGCGAACAACACACTTGAACGAGAATTTTACACGTGTTTTGTTGTTATAACAATAATAAAACACATGAAAAATTTTCGTTCGTGTGTATCGTTCGCCTTAGCACTTTATATTTATTTTTTGGAGTAAATTTAATGCACTGCGACACTATTTTTTACGCCAATATACTTACAATATCAAGCCTCTTGTCTGTGTTTAATTGTTTTTCTAGTTTTTTTAAATTTTTGGTCGAATCTATTGGAAAAAGTGTTTGGGTTACTTCAAAAAGGCCCATATTGCGTCGAAGCAATACGTTATTTTCAGCAATTATTTTTGTTATTTCGTCCTGGCGTTGTATGACGAGATCTAATTTGGTATTTAGTGCTGCGATTTCATTATTTATTTGCTCCATTTTTATGTATTAATTATTGTATGCAAAGTCGGATGAATAAGGGAACAAGCGTTGAAAACCTTAAACTAAAAAATATAATATAAAAAAAACAAAAATTATACACAATTGTGTAAAATTGGCAAGACAATGAATTTATCTTTAAAAGGCAAACACATCATTTTGCACTTAATATTATTTATGTCCAATTGGAATTCGTTATCTCCCTCTAAATTTTCAACCAATGCAATTCCCAATTGCTTTGAAGGAATAGGAAGGGTGTAAAAGTTGTCAGGATTCAAAATTGGTACACAGTAAAATGTATTATTTCGGATACGTGTTATTTTAACAATTGTACCCATATTCCCATTACCTTCGTCTTTTAACAAAAAAATATTGTTGGGAGAGCAATAACTTAAGTAGCAATTTGTACCATTAACTTGAACTAGTTTACCCTTTCTTTTATCACAATTAATTTGAGTTTTATTTACAACAATCGATTTTGATTCGAAATTATTCCTTAGTTGTTGCAAAGTTTGACTAGATTTTTTTACACATTTTTTGATTGGTTGCATAAAATTTTCAAAATCATATGCTGTGAAGTTTGTTATAAGCCCCACTTCTTTCACGCACTCACAAATATGTAATAAATTATGTACATTATATGTAAGCTCTTTCTCCCCATATACGTTGGGGAAAAAAGCCACAAAATCTCGAAATAAAACTTCAGCTGCCTCCAAATTATTTTGATAACTGTACGGGCAGCAAAGAAGTCTGTACGCACAGTGGATCAAAAGAAAATGGTAATACATATCATCATTTATAAAATCTTTTAAAATGATAATTCCTGTGTACAACAAAAATTGTCGGAATTCGGTGGCTTTCCATCTATCCAACTGATCAATTGGTCGAGGTGTTCGTCCGAATTCTTTGGGAATAAAGCCAACTATCGACAACAAGCAATTTGTCATTAACATTTTTTTTTGCTCACTCATTTTTTTTACTATTAACTTAAGCATTTTTCTCATTACACCTAAATCAATAAGGTGCATAGGGTCAATTGGGAATTGACTCACCATGTTAACACCAGCACTTTCTAAAATGGAAGGTTCATTTCGAAACATTGCCAAATGGTGTCCAGGGAAAGTTCTATTTTTGAATGAGTCATCTGTACGTTTTTCTCCTGGAATAGCGGAATAGACAGTTACCTTTTCTACTCTTCTTCCCACTTGTAAACATCTACTACAACCTTGAAAAGCATTATGGCCTACGCACCCTGTGACAAAGGCCCGAGCCGGTGCATCACAAATAAAAGCTCTTATAACAAGAGGCACGTTCTTATTTTTAATAAAAACTCCAGTAGCTGTTAATTCTTTTAACTCATTTACAAAATCGTGCAAGTAAGAGTCAATGTTCCTTGGCTTTTTTTCCCCATAATAAATACCAATAGGAAAAATGCACTTATCCTGTAAATTTATTATTCTACCTAAAAGCGGCCATGCCTGCTTAGTGCTACTACCAAAAAGTGGCAATCCATCTATTCCGATATCCAGCTCAATTACGTCGATGTCAGGGATATATTGGTTTAATTTCATTAATTGATTTTTTAACCCGAAGTGATGATAACTTCCAGGATTCACTGTTCGAACAACAAGCGGTGTTGTTTTTGTTTTTAAAAGCTTTTTAGTCGTATTTGGGACATCTATACCATGTTCGTGTAAGACTTTTAGAAGGTCGTCTCCTAACCTCCTACCAACTTGGTATTTTAAAAACACATCTTTTAGCTGTGTTGCTAAATCCGATTTCTGCGGAACGCTATTTTCCACATTTTCCACATTTAAATCAAGACTTATTTCAACAACGTTTTTGATTGTATTATCAAAAGACTGGCTTTCTTCCACTAAATTTTCAGTAGGAAGACTGTTATTTGGTGTTTCACCAACTTTATTAATTCTTTTAAAAAAAGTTCGCTTTGTGCGTGCTAATTCTCTACGAAATGATCTTGATTGTGACATTTTAAATATTACTTACCAATCAGCACAGTATAAACAAAAAAATCACAATTAAATAACACAATAACAATTAAAACCGCGACCTTTCACCCGCACTGTTAAGAATTAACTGAATAATTTTACAATTGTTTATGTTTGTTGTTTTTTTTTCTTTTGTCGTTATTGCCCCGTTATTTTTATTTTTTTTTTCAACACCAAGCATAAACGAGAACTTAGAAAATAGTTGAATCAAATTTGAGATATTGTCTCTCAACTTTTGTTTTTCTCTCTCTCTAAACAGCAAGAATTTAAATATTTTTTTTTAAATATTTTTTTTTAAATATTTATTAATTCTTTAATAAGGACAATATAAGCGACAATTGCATGCATTTTGTCGTAAATGTGGTTTTAAATACGACAAAATGCATGCAATGGTCGCTGAAGTTGTCCTCAATAAAGTATTATTCAAGACAAGATAAGCGACAATTACATGAATTTTGTCGTCAGAATGGTTCGAAAAACGACAAAGTGCATGGAATGGTCGCTTATGTTGTCCATAACAAAGTCTTATTCAAGACAAATTTAAGAAAATGTCTTCTAAAAAGTCGTAAATACGATTTTAAACACGACAAAATACACGTTTTTGTTACTTAAGTTGTCCTTATCAATATTTTATGGACGACAAATTCTAAAATGTCCTGAAGACATCGTTAACGACATTTGCGTTTATGACATTTTGCCAACTGGGAATATAAACACATATTCATATAAATACACAAACATTTATACATTCACACAACTACTCGGATACATCTCCATACATAAAGTATAACAACTAAATTTTAAAGTGTGAGAATTTAAAATAATTTGATTGTGTAGAGAAAAAAAAAAAAGAAAAGAAAATATATTCGGCGAATTTTTCAAACCAAATTCAACATAACATCAGGCCTGCTGTCATCGTTGGATAAATTTTGGTGAGTTTTGTTTTATATTAATTTAAGTTTTGAGAATAAGTTTTTTTTTTGTCTAAATTCTCTGTTTTACCAAATTTTATTTGAAATTTTCTAACATTTTAAAATTAAAATGTTATTAACATAAGATTTTAAAATTTTATGTTACCAACATTAAAATAAATAAATACATAACATATTACTATCACACTACATCTTTAAACTAACAACACTATTTATAATTAACTATTTTTTTTTTAAATTTGTTACAAAAATTAAACATTAAAGAAAGATGTTATTTTTAATTGTTCGTTGCTCAATAAATGTTGTTTAACTTTAATATTTTAAACATGTCTTACTAAATTTTCTTTAGTTCTACGAACAGTTACTAAGTTATAGTTAGGGAATCATTTTAGGGCTATTTTAACAACACATTCTTTTAAGATAGTATGGTTGGGAGGGTATAAGAAAAAGAGGAAATGACACCATCTTCTGTTTGACTTAACTTTAATTTTTTTTATTTTTATTTATTATCTTGTTAATTTTTATTATTTTTTTTTATTTTTGCTAGTTATCATTAAAGTTTAGCTACCTTTTTAAATTTTATAAAACGATTCTTAGCCTATCTCTTAGTGAGACAAGAACACGACCCCAAACCCTGAGCACGGTCGGAAGAATAGGTAGCGGTAGTCTCATGAGAGGTAGGGCAAACCAGTTTGGATCGTTACAGGGGGGGGGGGGGGGGTTTAATGTAGTGTGGGGACCCTGAGCACTTTATAGAGTGGGGAAGACCTACCCATCTTAATGAGTAGGGATTTGTCAGATCTTTTAGTGATCAGACCTTGTTCACTACCTCTGATCCTAGGGGTTCCTAGAACTTCTCGCGGACCAAATAAAAATAAGATAGGGCGGTTCCCAAATTAAACCAAAAATGGACATTGAAAATAAAGAATTGAAAGTTACGGTGCAGAGTCTAATAAACTCAGTACCGGTGGCTAATGGTGCTGAGCAAGCAGGCCCAGAGTCGTCGTCATCAAATGACTGTAAGGAAACAAGTTCGGAGATGGGCAACTTGGCTTCGGTTATTAATAAAGCATCAAGAAGAAAAGCAAACGAGGGATCGGATCCAACGGTGAGCTTTAAGCATCCCCAGCCATACAAGACAGGCGAGGAATCCGACACCTCTGAATCAAACATAGAAGATGCTGACACTATGGTGTTATGCATAAAAGATATCACTGAGGTACACAAAATGGTTGAGGAAGTAAGTGCAAGCATTGCCAAGCACACCACAGAGAAAATAAGAACTCTCTCCGGAGCGCAGCAAAGGAAGACTGCCAAAAAGAAACAGAGAGTAAACAAGAAAGGTCAACGGGATATCCTTAAAGAGAAAGACTCATCTACGCCCATTTCTACCGAAAAGGGCAAGAGAGTTCGATATCCAGAGGAGCAAAACACCGTTGGCAGCACCAAAAAGAAAAAGAACTACCAGCATGGAAGAAAAGCGGATAACAATTCCCAACTCCCGAAAGAAAACTTTTCGGACAATCCGAAAGGAGAAGGGAATGAACCGAAAGCTTCAACCTCCGAACAGGCGAAGGCGGTAGCTAATACTACAGATGATGATGGAACAGCCAGGAGGAAAATTCCACTATCACGAAAAAGAAAACCAGCAAAGAAATCGGCTAAAGAGCAAATCACGTATGCGAAAGTGGCTAAAAAGATGATAACAGAGGAACTATGCTATGCTGCTATCGATTCCAATAGCGCATCAGAAAGATATAAAGAACGCCATAAATGAGAGGATTGCGCAGTATGTTCTAGATAATGATAATGCTCCACAAATCCACCTACAAGCTGTAGGTTCGCCAGGGAAGTACTGTTTCTACAACTAGAATCAGACACCTGTGCACATATTTTGAAAGACCTAGTGGAAGGCATACCAGCCTCGTGGGAGGGTGGCAAACTTGCCATGATGAAAAAAGCCGTTATCCCATCCCTAACCAAGGTTTAGTTTTCCCTTAAAGGTTGGGGCAGCAAATTAGACAGCAAAGCCTTGCTGAAAATCATTGGTAAGCAAAATAGAGGTCTGGAAGTGGACAAATGGGAGGGTTTCCATCGTGAGGAAACTGATGATGGTACCCTAGTAGTAGTAGGGGTGGATAAACTCACCATGTCTTACTTCGAGGAGCAAAAGGGGAAGGTGTACTTCGCAAATACAACAACTATCTTTTCCAAAGTTAGTAAGACGCCCATTGGTTGGAAGCATAATCCAACGGAGAAGAAAAATCCCGAAGACGAGGCAAAGGAGGCTAAAGAAGGCGAAGGCTACCCCATGCTAATGAAGAGAAAGGATTTGGAGATCACTCAATCCCAGGCAGAATCTCTTTTAGCCGAACAACAATGATACTGCTCTTGCAGATCAATCTCCATCGGAGTAGGACGGCTACACAAGCTTTGATGGAAAATATAACTAAAGGTAAGATAAACATAGTTTTCACACAGGAACCCTCGACTGTTAAAGACAGAGTCACTTGCTTGAATGAGAGTGATTACCAATTATTTTATGCTAAAACTGGGTCTTGACCCAGAACATGTTTACTTTGTCATAAGGGATTAAATTTTCTTTTTTCGCCAGCGGACGCCATCACCTTAATACATAGCTCACGCAATTTAATGCTCGAACTGTAATAGGAAAGGTGACGCCCTATGTGAATTCCTAAATGCGAACAACTTATTCACCATTAACTCTGGTAATAAACCTTCTTTTATTAACAGAACTAGGGAAGGGGTAATTGATGTGACTATATGTTCAGAAAATCTGATTGTTGAAATTTGCGATTGGCACGTATCTGATATGCACTCTTTTTCGGATCATCTCTATATTTTCATGACCTTGACTCATCCGCGACCAGAACCGGTGACTTTTAGAAATAAGGCCAAAACAGATAGGCAAAATTTTAGGGTAAGTCTGCAACATAAACCCGAAACTTATCCGGAACCGGATGGAAACCTGGGCACGATAGATTCGATGGTGGGAAGACTGACTGCCGATTTTAGGGAAACCTTTGAGGAGCACTGTCCACTCCGACATAGGCGAACCCCGAGAGAAAAGCCCTGGATGGCAGGTGAACTGTTTAATCTCAGGAAGGAAACCCGAAGGTTCTTTAACAGAGCATATCGAATGAAACAATTAGTATACTGGGACGATTATAATGAAAAGCTCAGAATATACAACAAAACAATAAGAATCGCCAAACGCAGTTCCTAGAGGCTTTTTTGCAATCAGGTGGACAGCGTAAATGACGTTTCTTGAATTAAAAAATTCCTATCTAAAACCCATGCCCAACCGGAAACCCTCGTTGATTCGAACGGGAAAAGGTCGGAGACGATAGAGGAAATACTAGGAATCCTGATAGAGGCACACTTCCAAACTGAAATGGCGGCTGACGGGGAAAACCCCCATATCCATGATTGAAATGCCATGACGGATATGATTCTAACCGCAAAGATGGTCAGAGAGGCGGTAAATAGTAGACGCCAGGGCCGGACGGTATTTTTCTGGGTCTTCTACAAAGAAGCATTGACCTAATCGATATAAGGATGGCGAACATTTTCACTACTTGCCTAAAATATGCGTATACCCCTGTGGAATGGAGGAAGGCGAGAATCGTTTTTATACCTAAACCAGGGAAGGAAAATTACGCAAATCCTAAAGCTTATAGACCCATAAGCTTAACATCATTCTTATTGAAAACCATGGGGCGTATCGTCGACAGAATTGTTAGGAGATGAATACCAGACGATTCAATGAAATTCGGACAATACGCCTATATCAAGGGCAGATCTACTGAGACTGCTCTTCAGGAAGTTGTTTATCGTATAGAAAGATCCTTCGACCTGAGAGTGTATACCATGGGCGTATTCATAGACATAGAAGGAGCTTTCAATAACGTAATGACCTCGAGTCTTATCAGTTCCTTAGAGAACTTAGGGTTAAGCCATGTCTTAATTGCATGGATTAGCAATATGTTAAGGAACAGATGAATAAATTGCGAGGCAAATGGAGTGAGAAGAAGGGACAAGGTATGCCAAGGTATTTTATCTTCATTATTATAGGTAACTACCATACATAGTCTACTGAGGATTCTATCCAACGAGGGACTTAAGCCTATCTGTTACGCAGATGATATTGCGAATCCAAATTCTTTATGTATGAGGGCAATGGAGGCTTTGAATATATCCTATAACTGGGCAAAAGAGCGAGGACTCAATGTCAACCTGGACAAGACTAAAATCTGTTTGTTTACGAGAAAGAGGAAGATACCAGTGCATAGCTATCCCATCTTTCGAAATAAGACAATTAAGATTGATAAGAAGGTCAAATACCTAGGAAAAGTGCTTGATTGGAGACTATCCTGGAAGGACCACATTGAGTGTAAATCTATTTGTTTACGAGAAAGAAGAAGATACCAGTGCATAGCTATCCCATCTTTCGAAATAAGACAATTAAGATTGATAAGAAAATCAAAAACCTAGGAATAGTGCTTGATTGGAGACTATCCTGGAAGGACCACATTGAGTGTAAAGTGGAAAAAGCTCAGAAAATATGGGCTCTCTGTAGAAGAGCGATAGGCTCAAAGTGGGGCATAAGCTCAAGGATGACACATTGGCTATATATATACGAGTGTACTGAGGCCGATTATGATGTATGATTCGTTATTGTGGTGGGCATCCTTAGAGAAGAAGGTGAATATAAAACCTCTTCAAAAGATTCAGAGACAGTGCTGCATTAGTATTTGCGGCGCCATGAGGACCACATCGACAATGTCCATTGAGAATATATTATCAATTTGGCTAATAGAGATACAGGTAAAATATAAAGTGGCCTCAGCTGCTACAAGACTAATGGCAATAGATGAATGGCTTATAAGAGAACATAAGACCAGATACTATAGAATAACGGATATCTTACCGATGGGAAATATTACATGTGATAAAATCCCGATGAGATATGAAAATACAAACTGCATCACCATAATACCGGAAGAGGGAGAATGGGAAAAAATAACCATAATAAGAAACACCCATGGAATATATCTTTATACAGACGGTTCAAAGATTAGTGACCAAACTGGAATAGGCTTATACGATATAAGCCGAAACAGAAGCAAATACTTCCGTCTACCAGATCACAATACCATATTCCAGGCTGAGATCATGCCGATTATGGAAGGAATTAAATGGATAAAGAAAACGAATAGTGAAGCCCCGATTCGTATCTTTGCGGATAGCCAATCAGTGATTAAGATATTGAGAAAGGAGAATGTTGAATCCCGGAACGTTCTGCAATGCAAGAGCGAGATAAACTCATATGCAACTTGTGAACATCTAAGGATAATATGGATACCAAGCCATCACGGGGAGCTCGTCTGAGTACTATAACTTTCGATAATGCTAAACGATTTAAGGATGAACTTAAATGTTAGGCGATGGAGGAACATGTCAGAAAATGGCGAAGCACTGATGTCGGTAAAGTGACAAAAAAACTATCGGGTTACCCAAATTTTGGGAAATCAAAAAAGATTCTGAGACTAAGTAGACCAACACTTAGCAAATTGATTAGTGTAATTACGGGTCATACGGAGTTGAGAACCCATCTAGCCCGCATGAAATTGTCTGAGGAAACAACATGTAGAGCATGCGAGGAAGAGGATGAGACTTTGGTACACTACCTCTGTCATTGTCCTGCGTTTGGGCATATAAGGCGCGAGAATTTTACAGTGGACACTATGCCGAACTTGGAATACCTGGGGAGCTCAAACTGGAGATCTATTAGGAGTTACATTGAGGGGACTGGGTTCTTGGACTAGTCCGTTATTTATAGGAAATTAGGATTAGGGTTTTTGTTTGGGAATTCCGTTTACCATATGGAGCGCACAACATGCCAACTGGGCATAAGTGTATACCTGTCATGAGTTTTGGTTTTTAGTGCCTCTCCTTTTCAACCTAACCTAACCTGTACTAATAGCTAACAAATTATACAAAACTTATATCGTTTGAAAATATTTTAAAAGCAAAAAGTTATAGAAGTTTTAAAATCAAAATCTTACTAAGAAATTTCCCATTTTAGTAAAATGCTGAGAATGTCCATTTCGAATCACCCTGTTCTCTGTAATATGTGTAAAATAAAGTTTTAATTTTTTGGCTGACGAGGTACACTAGTGTCTACACTCGAATGAACTTTAACATTTTTCAATCGGTGACCATAAAACAAATGAGTTTTGGCCGCCTTCTCGTAGAATGGTCCACTGTGCTCCGTTTAGTTGAAGAACTCACTTAACTGAAATTATATTATTACTATTATTTTAAAGAACATGAGTTTGCTTAGTCCAAGGTCACACACGACGATTATAGTTGGGCAATTCTTGAGTTTATGTTAGTGTATTTTACAGTTTTAGGCAAGGAGAATAAAAAGGGGAAAAAATCGCTAATACTCGGCTATTTGAAGCAATTTTTTTGTTGAATATTTGACATTTCTTTCTTTCGGTGTTTCGCTTCTTGGTATGTATGTAATTTAAAATTTGAATTTAAAACGTCACAAATTAAACGTTTAAAATATTTTAAAATAAAAAAACAAACACAAAATATTATTTTAGTGAAAACATTTTAATTAAAAGCATTAATTAAAATCAATTATATTATTTTATGTATGTTTTTATTTTTATTATTGCTGTTTACGGCTAAAGCACAAGTGACAAATTGTAACAACCATATGAATAAAAAATAGTTATTTTATGGTTATAGTGTATAATAGTTATTAAACGCTTGTTGTGTTATAAACCACTTATAAGAATTTGTATTTATAAACGTACAATAATACCTTTATATATAATAGTTTTTTAAGCTTAAGTTCCTTTCAATAATAAAAAATCTTTTTGTTTTATTTTATATTATTTGATCAATATTTCGCTACTTCTTTGTGTAGCATCTTCAGGATACGAGTTTTTTATTATATATTTGTTTTTTAAAAAACTATTATATATTATTATAAAACACGGATGGAAATCATGGTACAATTGTACTTTTTATGGTACATTTTTGAGCTTGTTGGTACCGTGGTACTACCGCGAGCTACTTGGTACAATTTAAAAGTTTGTCCATGTTCTCTTTTATTTTGTTTGGGTGTGTTATATTTTATTCTGTCAGCTTCTCTGTTTTTATTGCAATGCTGTTTTTAAAGCGAATTCATGTACCAGGTGGTGTCAAGTCTGCAACAACAAAATCTGCCACTATTGTACACTATTGCAAACTTCTTCAAAAATCACCTGTTAATTTGGCACCACCTAGTACATGAATTCGAGTTGGCTGTTGTTATATGTATTTTATTTTACTTATGGTTCGTAAGCATGTAAGGTGGACTTTAATAATAAAGTACTAAAATGGTTCGATAAGTTTACTCCAGAAAAAGTTATTATGGGAGAAAAAATTCAATAGTAAGGCTGACTTCCAAAACGTTCGTATACAAAGTTTGTATACAGTATTGCTACTGTATTTAAATCACATACATATGCAAAGCTCCGAAACAATGCATCAACTATAAAACCGATGCATTGTTTGCTTGCTTAATGCGTTAAAAATACTTGGCGGCTGCGTTTTGAAATTGTATACATTGTATAATTATTGTACTGCGGCGTTATGAAATATGATGTTTTGTTCAAACACAAAGCAATTGATGTTTTGAAAGTCAGCCTAACTACCTCTTCTGGTGAAAATATTTCCACACGAACAAACAAACTTTGAAGCAATAAATAATCAACACAGAGCACTAGCCGATGTGATTGAACTTAGATCACACAAAGATTTAAATATTTTTATTTTTGGTCTAAAGTATCACAGATGAAAAATTAATTAAATGAGTTCATGTTCCCAGATATTTCAAGAATTGTAAGAGGTATTCTGTCTATTCAACATTCATCGGCCAACGTCTAACGAGTTTTTTATTTTTAAAACCTAACTAAAACAAATAAAAGAAAAAAATACACGTTTCTACTGTTTCAAATTTGATACGACAAATGATTTATTAAAGTCAACAAATTCTTGTTTTAATTTAAAAATAACAGAAAACTTATTATCTAAAAGTATTAAATAAATAAAATTTGTTAAATAACCGATCTCTACGTATGGACCTATGAATGTAATATTTAATATTTTTTATTGTGTACTGTATTTTTAATCACATTTTTGTTAAGTTTTGTTTTTTATTGTATATTTCTGAATTTTTATAAATATTTTTGTTAAGTTTATGTTTTTATTAATAAATATTAAAAAAATGGTACCGCCATGGCCTAAAAAGTACATTTTGTTTTCATATTTGGTACAAAATCATAAAAGCTATTTTCCTTCCCTGTTATAAAAGGTCAAAGAAACTAATAATTATTAATACTTCTATGGTTATAAAATGTTTGTAGTGATTTTATTACTATGTATGGCAACTCTTTTTATATTTAGTTGTCATTTTATTGTCAGTGGTGCTCATAACTACTATAAGATTTACCCCGTTATCAAGAAAAGGTAATATTTTTTATAAAATTAAAGCACAAAAAGAACGTCTAAAAATAAAAAGTATATAACTATGGTATTTATATGTAAAAGTTTGAACAAAAATTAAAATCCAAACATTAATTACATTGCTCGACAAAAATCATTTTTCGTCTTCCCGATAATTAAAACTATGTGGACTATATGGATTTTGATGCGCTAAACTCAAATCCGTTGTCGGTTTTTTTCCATCAGATCGGTATTTTTTTTATGGGCGTGGCAAATTTTTTCCCTTAAATTAGTCAAGTACGGAGACATATTTCATCCTAACTCGAGAACCAGTCATCCGATTTTTAAAAATAATACACCAGAAGATGTGTAGAAAATTGTTCTCTATCTCTTATCGTTTTGGAATTATTCAGTAATTAATGGAGAACAATTTTTTTTCGTGCAAAATTCGAAATATTTTTCAATTTAAAAATGGAATTAAAAAAAATATAAAGCAATTATTCAACATTTTGAACTTTTTTCTGGGAGCTACTTATCTTAAAAATAAAAAAAAGCCATGAAAATCGGTTAAAAAATGCAGATTTTATTGTCAATTTACCGCAGGTACTCAATATTGACCAAATATGTGTAATGCAGCAAACAACGTCAGAGTGGGTACACTAAAGCGACTTGTAGCAACAATGAATGGCAACTTTTTACTTCTATCTATTTTCGAACAACAAAAACAAATACAAGCAAAAGAATTTGCCAGATTGTAATTTTGTAGCAACGCCTCGCTTAAAGCACCCACCTTGTCGTCAACCGTAGATAACTTCAAATTACAATAAAAAATTAAAATATTTACAGCCTATATATTTTTTTATTTAAAATAACACAAAATTTTTGTTAATAATTATTAATTTTTATTTAGGAAACATTGTTAAAATAAAAAAGGAGCTTAAGCTGTCCATGTTCTTTCTTCTACATCATTCAATTTCGTTCTGAAGACCTCATCCTTCATAAGCTGTCGTATTTGTGGACCTACAAATATGCCTTCTTTTACTTTAGCATCTCTGATTCTAGGAAATTTGCTCTTAATGCTTTGACAAAATTTTTCATTAGGCCTAGCTTTATATGAAGAGAAGAGTTTGTTCCTTTTGTGTTAAAGGCTCTTCTGCTACATTTTTTTCCTGGAATAAAATTAACTCTTTTCGGTCAAATTTTAACATTGTAGTGTTTTTCTTTCGCGCGGCTATCCCATTCACATAAGAAGTAATAAAACTTAGTATATCCACTTTGCAATCCATTTAACATTGCTACGACTTTAAAATCTGCAGATTCCATGAGTAATGTGAATATGTAATTTTTGTAGTATAATCTTCATGCTACAATAGTTTTCTTTCATATTTCTGGGACCGATGGAAATATGTTGCCATTGTGAAGTAAAACGGCTTTCAAACTTGTCTTGGAGGAATCAATAACAAGCCGCCAATCCACAGATTTATGACTGAAACACAGTTGTCGCAAAAGTCCATCAGCATTATCGCAAAATATCAAACCTTCCTCTTTGCTGAAATATATCAAAAAAGGTTGTTCTCTATTTCGAAAGTACGAGACGTCAACGTCTTTTTGTACCCAATTCCATTCTTTTAATTGGGATACAAGAAGCTCAGACTTGTTTTTTGAGAGCTAAGTAAATAGATAGAAGTAAATAGTTGCCATTCATTGTTGCTACAAGGCGCTTTAGTGCGCCCACTCTGACGTTGTTTGCTGCATTACACATATTTGGTCAATATTGAGTACTTGCGGTAAATTCACAATAAAATCTACATTTTTAACCGATTTTTATGGTTTATGACTTCTTTTTTTATTTTTAATATAAGTAGCTCTGAAAAAGTGCGAAATGTTGAATATTTGTTTTATATTTTTTTTAATTTCATTTTTAAAATGAAAAATATTACGAATTTTGTAAAAAAAAAATTTTTTTCTCCATTAATTTCTGAATAATTCCAAAACGATAAGAGATAGAAAAAAATTCTATGCAATTAAAGTAAATACAATTCTGTAACACATCTTCTGGTGTTTTATATTTGAAAATCGGATGACTGGTTCTCGAGTTAGGATGAAATATGTCTCCGTATCTGACTAATTTAGGGGGAAAAATTTGCCACTCCCATAAAAAAATCCCGATCTGATGGAAAAAACCCGACAACGGATTTGAGTTCAGCGCATCAAAATCCATATAGTCCACATAGTTTTATTTAATGGAGGATTTTGCTGCTGAGCAGTGTTATTAACCTATTTTGTTAATAATAATAAGAAAAGTATTCGTGTCACAAGTTTGTTTACGTTTTGCTTACATCACTGTTATATTTTTAGTTTTATTTAATTTAAGATATGTTAAATTTATTATTTTCTTTTGTGTGAATCGCACTTATCTATACGTGTAAGTCTGTTAATTGCATCCATTTTAATATTTCAATTAGTTTTTCTTAATTTTTTTCACAAAATTTCTTTAACAACGTTTCTTAACGTAAACTATGCATGAAATGTCGCCTTATTTTTGGTTTAAATCAAACAATAAAATTTTTTATTTTATAAATCGTTTATAAAAGGTTCATAAGTCTATTAGGGGCTTATGAATGCAACAATAGTGAATTTTGCTTAAAAACTACTTATAAGCCTGTTATATGTTTTTATGCATAAGGCCTTACGAAAATAAAAGCTAAACAAAACAGAAAAATCCCCAAAAAAAATTGTCGTTGTGAACATAAAAGCAAGTTCAAAAGAAAATTTGGAAAAAGTTGGGCAATTAACATCGTCGTGTGTGACCTTCGACTTATGAATGCAAGAAAGACAAAAAACAAAACCACATATGAAACATTGTTTTTTTGGCGCCAAATATTTGTAACTAGAAAAGCCCGGCGCGCGTTGCTACGCCCCTTAATGAATAAAAATGCATTCTGAATTTAAATTGAATATCAAGTGCAAAAAGCTAAAAATTATAACTTTTTTTAATAGGCGTGGCACTGTCCACTTTTCCAATCACGAAATTGTAAAGTCATGACAGCTCAATATGTGTGCAGAGTTTCAGAAAAATCGGTGAAGTTCAAGTAGCCGAAAATTATAATTTTTTTTATTGTCGTGGCACTGCCCACTTTTCTAATCACGAAGTTGTAAAGTCATGACAGCTCAATACGTGTGGAAAGTTTCAGAAAAATCGGTGAAGTTCAAGTAGCTGAATATGATAACTTTTTTTTATGGACGTGACACTGCCCACTTTTCTAATCAAGAAATTGTAAAGTAATGACAACTCAATATGTGTGCAAAGTTTCACAAAAATCGGTCTAGAGCAAGTACTTCAAAATTATAACTTATTTTATGGGCGTGGCCCTGCCCATTTTTATAATCACGAAATTATATAGTCATGACAGCTCAATATGTGTGTGCAAAGTTTCAGAAAAATCGATCTAGTTCAAGTAGCTAAAAATGATAACTTTTTTTTATGGGCGTGGCACTGCCCACCTTTCCAATCATGAAATTGTAAAGTCATGACAGCTCAATATGTGTACAAAATTTCAGAAGAATCGGTCCAGTGAAAGTACCTCAAAATAATACAGGGGAGGATCTGCTCTGGATATCTCTAATGCAATTGCAGTTGCAATCCCGTTGGGGACTATTAAGAGCAGAATCTCCAGACACTTTCTCCGGAAGGCTGATAACAGGTGACGTGGGCTGAGCACGTGTAAGGTGGCACGGCTTACGTGGCCCTCTTTTGATGCACGACGTACATTGCAACTTACCAGTCGGAGTCGGAGGGACATATCGAGGTTGCTGGCGGTATTGACGGGTCACTGGATGTTAGGCAAACATGCAATTCGGCTCGGACTCCCATCGAACGACCATTGTCGCAGTTGTCTGGATAGAGAGAAGGAGGAATCGGTTTTCCACTTTCTCTGCGAATGTCCTACACTGGCGGCTAAGAGACACAGATTTCTGGGCGAACATATACTAGATGGCCTCTCTGCGATATCTGAAGTTGGACTGAATTATCTACTGAGATATCTCAGGGCCACGGGGTGGATCTAGTACCCTTACTCTTGGATTTTATTCTGAGATACACTAGAAGCTGACGAGTGATGTGGTCCTGTCAAAACGGAGTCATACAGACTCTACTTGACTGTTGGCGTGCAGCGAACTACCACGATAACCAACCAACCAACCAACCTCAAAATAATAACTTTTTTTTATGGGCGTGGCCCTGCCCACTTTTCTAATCACGAAGTTATAAAGTAATGACAGCTCAATATGTGTGAAAAGTTTCAGAAAAATCGGTCCAGTGCAAGTACCTCAAAATTATAACTTTTTTATGGGCGTGGCCCCGCCCGCTTTTCTAGTCACGAAATTGTATAATCATGAGAGTTCAATATGTGTGCAAAGTTTCAGAAAAATCCGTCAAGTGCAAGTAGCTAAAAATTATAGCTAATTTTTTATGGGCGTGGCCCCGCCCACTTTTTACCACCCATAAGTATTATTATGTTATTATATAAAATCAAATTAGGATTTTTGTCATAAAATCCTAAAAGGTAATATAATTATATTATATATTTATATTATTACATTTAATCCGAATTGTTTGCAACTCGTTGATACTTACATTTTTATCACTAATCAGACATGAAATTCTTCAAAATTTCATATTGCCTGTTGTTCAATATGTAATGAAATTGCCTTTAACGTATGTATAAGTATATGCGTAACAAAAATTTTGGGGAGAAAAAAAAGTTAGAAAAACTAAAAATTAAAGTTTTTAAATATTTTCTTTAATTCCTAAAAAGGTGAAACTGTCCCCATTATCACAACAAAAATAATAAACTACAATGGCAACGCTGCTAACTTTTCTTCAAGGAAAATAAAAATTCTATTTGCGAATCGATTGTTTTTTTAATTTTTCGATTATATTATTTGCATGAATGATTCTTGTAAGGAATTTTATATTTAAAATGTGTAGAGAAATTTATTTAAATTTTTTTTAAATTTTATTTGTATCGCAAATTTTATTTTTAAAATTCGGAAAACAAAAAGAATTATTCGTCACAGTGCGTAACAGCCGTAGTGACCAGTAAGGTTGCCGCCTAGCACTGTAGCATATCTCAGAGGATCCCCACCCTCCTCACTGGGTACAGTGCACATAAAAAAAACGTGAGCAAACAGAAACAAGTCATTTCTTGTGTACCACACCATTAACCTGTATGAGAGCAGATGTCATGCTCTTATATTGCCCACCCAACCATGTCACGATAATTTAACCTTAATACAAAATTTTCTTATATACTAAAAACAAAAATTATAAAATATCAGGGGTAAGCTAGAATCAATTTCCAAATTTTTAAATTTTACTACACCGACTTTTATGCAATTTTTAAAATTCAAATTTTCTTTTCTTTCAGGTTCAAATCAATTTTCCGGTCTATATTTTATTTCCCTAAGGATAGTAATTTATCTTACAAAAAAAATATTTTTACGGCCCTTTTCACAATCTGTGATTATATTAATTTAACAGGAACATTAACAAACCGCCGATATCGTTAACCGAAACTATTTAACATACGGTTAGTGTTTTGCGTTTCACCATCTTTCGGTTAGTTAACACTAACATTATAGAAAAAGTATGGTAATACTGGTTTTTAAAAAGTATTATACAAAAATTCTTAGCAATTTTTTGATGAAAGACAAATATATATTTAAAATAAATTTTTTACTTAAAATAGATATAATACAGTTCCTTGGTAAGTATAAATTGTTATATGTTATTTTATTATAATATTCTTATTATAACAGCCACCAAGAAAATGGTGGGGGTATATTCATTTTGTCATTCCGTTTGTAACGTAAATTTTTACCTTTATCTTAACTTCATATAATTTCTCTATTAATAAAGATTTTGGAAGCATAAAGGACTATATAGAAATATCTGAGTTGTATTTATTAGCAGAAGCTTTATTGACACGCCTACTTTAACGTCCACTTTGAAAGACTAAATTTACGAAAACATTTTACTAGCATATCGAAGTTATAAAAAGAAAAAGATACATATTTTAGTATAAAGATATTATTGCATAGCGATTATTGTGAAAAACAAAATAATAAATTTTGTGCTATAAAAGAACATTAAATTGGTGGTGGGTATAAAAGATTCGGCACAGCCGAATATAGTGCTCTTACTTGTTTATTTTTATTTAAATAAAAGCCTTTAACCGGAAGATTTTGTTCGGTTAAAATTAACAGAGACTTTTTGATTAATCTCTGCCGGTTATGTGCTTTGTGAAATTCAATTTTGCCTAACTTACGGTTAATGTTCATGTTAAATTATAATCGCACTTTGTGAAAGGGACCGCTAAACGTATTTTTAAACAAAAGCCTAATTGATCGGAACCTATATCCGTTTATTTGTTCTTCTATTTCCGGTTTTGTTAATAAACAAAATAAACACTAACAAATAACAAAATAAACATAAAACAACTGTTGCCTAACTTAAGGGTACTATTAACTCGACAAAAATTTTGTGGAGAGTAAATTAAATATTATACTAACAAACAAACTTATTTATTTATTTACAAAAAAAAACAATTATAATAATATGCAATAATTTACAAATTTTACATTAAATATAAAAATTTTTCTTCCTTATTTATATAAAATTTAATTTCTTTATCTTCTTATTTTTTTTTTTTAATTACAAATTTCTTTTTAGCAAATTTTCTTGTTTTTTAATTTTTTTTAAACAATCTTTATTATATATTGACGATTTCAAGTTTCCACACTGGTTCACCAATAAAAAAAAACAATAACAAAAGGTTATCTGGCTATATCTTCTTTTACGTATATTCGCTGGATACAAGACTAGAAGTTCTTCTTTTCCCAGATATTATAAACAGCATATGTTTTCTCCTTTAGCCATGAAATTTTTCCCTACTAAAATTCCTAATCCGTTGGATACTTCAGGCACTATTCCACTATATAGCCAGCTATATATACATACAATTTTAAAATAAAATTAACTGTGCTACATTAAAAAAAAAACAAACATTTTCTTTCTTTAGGTTTTTTATTTTCTTTATACATATATACACTTCGTTTTATATAAGTACCAGGATTATATTTATATTTTATTCATAGAAAATATCAAAAAAAAATGTGTATGTTAATATTTATTTTTAAAATTAATTTATTCAAAGAAAAATATAAGAATTTTTTATATATATATATATGTGTGTATCTTCATCTTGTTTTTCCAGATTCCCCAATTTTTTTTTCGCGCCCATCGCCATAGTTTTTTACATTTTCTAGAAAAATCTGTTTGCTAAAACTTCCAAAAACATAAAACTCCATACTTATTCAACTAATTGTTCTTGCATAATTTTTTCATAAAAACGAACAATTTTCCATACTTTCCTCAAAAAAAATATACTTTACAGATTTTCCTTATATCAGGATCTCATAAAACCAGTTAGCTGCTATTTATTTATTCATCCTTAAAAAATTTACTTTCAGTTTTACCTTCATATAGCTTTTAAGTCAAAGTTTAATGAAAAATACAACACTGTTTTACGCATTGCCAATCTATATATTGTTTTACTACATACTACACTACAGTACTGGCAACTGTAAAATGAGAAAAAATAAAAATGTAAAGAAACCGATTTGATTTCTGTTATAAAGGAGACTTCACTGTATTATTTAATATATACATAAGCTTAGCATTCGTGAAATTTGTACTTGAATTGCTAATATTATATTGACATTTGAATTGTAATTTTCTCTGAAATAAACAGTCTCTTGAAATACTCTAAACATAACAGATTGGCGACGAGCGCAAAATTTCAATAAACGTGTGCGTAAGAAATGGGTAATGAAAATTATGTTTTAAAAGAGATGTTGATCCAACAACAAGCTTGGACGACTAAGATGCTTTTAGGTGCTTCGCAAGCTGAATCTTCAAATGTACAAAGTGTGAGTGTGCCAACTTTTCATTCCTTTAATAAAGAGATTCAGCCATGGGATTCATATGGATTTTTTTTGGCTTGGAGTGGTGAAACAATATTTGAGTTGTTAAAAAATTTATTTGGTGGACAAAATTTGCAAAATAAAACTTATGATGAGTTAAAAGAAAAGTTAACGGAACATTTTTTGTCAAAAGTACATACTGTCGCTGCACGATACGAATTCCATAAGTTAGTCAACCTCCGTGTGGAGTCGTTTGCTTATTTTTACTCCCATCGGACGCGTCCCCAGGTGGCGGATAGGGGGGTGGATGTGGTGTGGGGGGCCTGGGCGCTTCATAGAGTGGGAAAGACCTACCCATCTAAATGAGTAGAGATTTGTCGCATTATGTAGTGATCAGATCCCGTACACTACCTCTGACCCTAGGGGTTCCTAGAACTCCTCGCGGACCAAATAAAAATAAGATAGGGCGGTTGCCAAAATAAACCAAATATGAACAAGGAAATTAAAGAAATAAAAGTTACGGTGCAGAGCCTAATAAACTCAGTACCGACGGCTAATGGTGGTGAGCAAGCAGGCCCCGAGTCGTCGTCATCAAATGACTGTAAGGAAACAATTTCGGAGGTGGGCAACTTGGCTTCCGTTATTGATAAAGCACCAAGAAGAATAGAGAACGAGGGATCGGATCCAAGGGTGAGCTTTAAGCATCCCCAGCCACACAAGACAGGCGAGGATTCCGACATCTCTGACTCAAATATAGAAGATGCTGACACTACGGTGTTATGCACAAAGGATACCTCTGAGGTAGATAAAATGGTTGAGGAAGTAAGTGCAAGCATTGCCAAACTCACCACAGACAAAATAAGAACTCTCTCCGGAGCGAAGCAAAGGAAGACTGCCAAAAAGAAACAGAGAGTAAATAAGAAAGGTCAGCGGGATGCCCGTAAAGGGAAAGACTCATCTACACCCATTTCTACCTAAAAGGGTAAGAGGATTCGATCTCCAGAGGAACAGAACACCGTTGGCAATACTAAAAAGAAAAAAAGTTACCAGCAGGGAAGTAAAACGGTTAGCATTTCCCAACTCCCGAAAGAAGACCCTCCGGCCAATCTGAAAGGAGAAGGAAATGAACCAATAGCTTCAACCTCAAAACAGGCGAATGCGGTAGCTAAAAATACAGGTGATGATGGAACAGCCGGAAAAAAAACCCCACCATCACGTAAAAGAAAGCCGGAAGAAAAATCGGCTAAGGAGCAACCCACGTATGCGAAAGTGGCCAGAAGGAAGATGACAGAGGAGCTATGCTATGCTGTTATCGACTCCAATAGCGCATCGGGCAAAATTCCAATGGCACATCAGAAGGAAGTAGAGAATGCCATAAATGAGAGGATTGTGCAGTATGTCCTGGAAGCAGACAACTAGAATCAGACACCTGCGAACATGTTATGAAAGACCTAGTGGGAGGCATACCAGCCCCATGGGAGGGTGGCAAACTTGCCATGGTGAAAAAGGCCGATATCCCATCCCTAACCAAGGTTTCATTTTTCGTTAAAGGTTGGGGCAGCAAACTTGATAGCAAAGCCAAGCTTAGGATCATTGGCAAGCAAAATAGAGGTCTGGAGGTAGACAAATGGGAGGTTTTCCATCGTGAGGAAACTGACGATGGCACCTTGGTAGTTCCAGGAGTGGATAAACCCTCCATGTCTTACCTCGAGGAGCAAAAAGGGAGGGGGTACTTCGCGAGTACAACTATTTTCTTCAAAGTTGGTAAGACGCCCATTGGTTGGACACATAATCCAATGGAGAAGAAAGACCCTGACGACGAGGCAAAGGAGGCTAAAGAGGATGAAGGCCACCCCGTGCCAATGAAGAGGGAGGAGTTGGAGATAACTCAATCCCAAGAAGAATCTCTTTTAGCCGAACAACAATGATACTGCTCTTGCAGATCAATCTCCATCGAAGCAGAACGGCTACACAAGCTTTGATGAAAAATATAACTAAAGGTAAGGTACACATAGTTCTCATTCAGGAACCCTGGACTATTAAAGACAGAGTTACTGGATTGAATGAGTGTGATTACCAATTATTTTATGCTAAAACTGGGTCTCGACCCAGAACATGTATACTTTGTCATAAGGGATTAAATTTTCTTTTTTCCCCAGATTTATCTACAGCGGACGCCACTACCTTAATACATGGCTCACGCATTTTAATGCTGGCATCGGTGTACCAACCTTCTGATGCTCCGACACTACCACCAACGTCGGATTTAAGAAGTATGATAACATCGGCAAGGAGAACAGGTAGGAATATTTTAATAGGTTGTGATGCGAACTCGCATCACCTCTCTTGGGGCAGCACGAACTGTAACAAGAGAGGAGACGCCCTATGGGAATTCCTAAATGCTAATAACTTATTTACCCTTAACTCAGGTAATAAACCTACATTTCTTAACAGAATTAGGGAAGAGGTAATTGATGTGACTATATGTTCAGAAAATTTAATTGATGAAATTTGCGATTGGCACGTATCTGATATGCACTCTTATTCGGACCATCGCTATATTTTTATGACCTTAACTCATCCGCCACCGGAACCGGTGACTTTAAGGAATAAGGCCAGAACGGACTGGCCAAATTTTAGGTTAAGTCTTCAACATAAACTCGAAAATTATCCAGAACCGGATGAAAATCTGGACACGATAGATTCAATGGTGGGAAGACTGACTGCCGATTTTAGGGAAACTTTTGAGGAGGATTGTCCACTCCGACAAAGGCGAACCCCAAAGGAAAAGCCCTGGATGACAGGAGAACTGATTAATCTCAGGAAAGAAACCCGAAGGCTATTTAACAGAGCCTATCGAAAGAAACAATCAGTATACTGGGACGATTACAGTGAGAAGCTCAGAATATACAACAAAGCAATAAGAATCGCCAAACGCAGATCCTGGAGGCTTTTTTGCAATCAGGTGGACAGCGTGAATGACGTTTCTAGAATTAAGAAATTCCTATCGAAAACCCACACCCAACCGGAAACCCTCGTTGACTCGAACGGGAAAAGGTCGGAGACGCTAGGCACACTTCCAAACGGAAATGGCGGATGATGGAGAAATTCCACACCCCCATGACGGTAGTGCCACGACGGACATAATTATAACCACAAAGATGGTAAGAGAGGCGGTTTGAATAAGATCGGTAACGGTGACGTGGCGTACTCACTCGGTAAACGGGTTCGGAAACGGTGATGATTCGTGAGTCGCCTGATGAATAAGATCGGTAACAGTGACGTGGCGTACTCACTCGGTAAACGGGTTCGGTAATGGTGTTATAGTTAATACTTATAATATTACAATCGTCTTAGTTCTACGCTTCTTGCAATATTACAATCTTCTTATCGCTATGATTCTTACGATACTATAATCGTCTTATCACTATGATTCTTACGATACTACAATCGTCTTATCACTATGATTATTACAATACTACAATCGTTCTTATATCTAACTTAACGAAAACAGTCAGCCGAAGCCGCTGTGTGTGGAAACAGTCAACCGAAGCCGCTGTGTTTCTAACAGTCAGCCGAAGCCGCTGTGTGTGGAAACAGTCAGCCGAAGCCGCTGTGTTTCTAACAGTCAGCCGAAGCCGCTGTGTGTGGAAACAGTCAGCCGAAGCCGCTGTGTTTCTAACAGTCAGCCGAAGCCGCTGTGTGTGGAAACAGTCAGCCGAAGCCGCTGTGTGTGTAAACATTCAGCCGAAGCCGCTGTGTGTGTAAACAGTCAGCCGAAGCCGCTGTGTTTCTAACAGTCAGCCGAAGCCGCTGTGTTTCTAACAGTCAGCCGAAGCCGCTGTGTCCTAAACAGTCAGCCGAAGCCGCTGTGTGAAGTGGCACTCAAATATAAATTCGAGGACCTGGATGGTATTACTTTCGTAACACCAAGTTGGGCAAATTCTTGTCTTGTTTGAACCGCCTCTACTGCCTGTTAAGTTGGCATACTTATACATATCGATGCATCAACCAAATGAGAATTCTAAATACAAAGAAAAATGAAAAGACATTAACACCCCAATTCTAAATATTCCCAGGGAATTGAATTCCCCGGGAATTCATTTTTCCCGCGAATAAAATTCCCCTATTCTAAACAGTCGGGGAAGGGAATAACAAGGGAGAGAGAATTTTACATTTTCGAAGTCAGCTGTTTGCTTTTGCTGTTTTGTTTTGACGAAATATTTGCTAATAATTTTTAGCGTAAAAAGTGAATATTCGTAAATAATAAAAAAAAATTGTAGAAAGTGAACAAAAATGTTAGTGTAGCGTTGATAATAATAATAGCTGAAGCAGAAAACTCTGAAGCACAAGAATAAGCAAAAGGTAGAAAGGAAAATGCTAAGTGACGCCAGCAACCCACTTGAGTTACCGCACACTTTGTAAATTTTACTTTTGGAAGGTTAGAAAAATATTACAAAGTAAATAAACCGGTGTTCAAATATCTGTTGGACGTGTTAAGGTATTCAGCCCAAACGTAAGTCCTTTGCAATTTCTCCAATCGTGAAATTAAGTGCGACTTTCCGCTTCTTTGCTGAAGGTTTGTACCAAACGGGTATTGGTAAAGATTACGGTGTGTCTGTGGCTCAGTGTAGTGTTAGCAAAGTTCTGGCAGAAGCTATTAATATATAAGGAACATTTACGCCCAATGTAGATAACTTTCTGCAGAACTGAAGTGCAAAAACGGAAAGTTGCGTTAGCTCTTTATGTGAAGTATGGCATTCCAAACGTTATTGGATGCGTTGACGGAACTCAAAAAAATAAAGGTCTGTGATCATGAGCTGAGGATTCAGTACGTTGATGCCTCACATCCCGGAGCGTGTCACGATTCGTTTATTTGGAATTCTGGCGAATTGCGTGCTCACCTTGAGCAAGAATATCTTAGAGGTGGCAGCAATTATTGGCTTCTTGGTAAAGTTTTGAATGATAACAGACAATTCATAAATTACACATGCATTTTTTCTAGGAGGCTTATAGATGCCTACAGGATGAGTCTGTTGAAATAAAATTCAGTGTTGAAATGCGGTTGAACGCATTAATGGTGTTTTAACAAATGGATGGAGGTGCATTCTTGGTGCTAGACAGCTGCACTACGCTCCAAAAAAGGCTGCTAAAATAACAAAATTTTGCTGTGCGTTGCATAATATCTGCATTCATTTTAAATGCAATGCTGAAGTAAGCGATGTAGAAAATTTAGATTATTTGAGCGCTCAGGATAATGTGTGGTATCCTTAGACTCGCCACAATATTTATCCATTGCCCAAAATATTAGAAAATATAATAGAAAAATATTAGAAAAAATATTGCGAATAATCTCTAATAAATTTCTGTAATAAAGCCATTTCTTATATATGTATGTAGTGTAGTATATACATTTTTTAAAATAAATATAACATTTTCTTATTGCTCTTATTTGACCTTCATTTTATAAAATTTTTTAATTGATTTTTCAAGCTCGAGGTCTTTATAAATATTTGTTAATTTATTTATTATTACACAAAGGAGTAGCGAAATATTGAATAATAAATAAATCAAAAAATAGTTATAAAGACCTCGAGCTAGAAAAATCAATTAAAAAATATAACATTTTATTAAAAAATTTAAAAACTTCAAAAATTAAAAAAAAGAAAAGAAATAAAAATTAAAATTATTTTAAAACTAATAAACAATTCATTATTCTGCTTTCTGTTTGTTGTTTTTATCCTAAAAGTAACAATAAATTACAATATTTATCACAATTTTTATAAAAAAAATATTAAAAACTTACATTTTTGTCACAACTCCCTTTGAATTTGTTGGCGGATTTTTTCCCAAAAATTGTTATTACATTCTCCCTTTAATTACCTTTCGTAATACCTACTTTTTTCCCAGGGAACAATTTCCCAATTTCGAAGTTCATTTAGAATAAGGGAAAAGGGAAAGGGAACAAATTTCCCCGGGAGAAATTATTTAGAATAGGGGAACAGGGAATAGGGAAAAAATTCCCAGGGAATTGTTATTTAGAATTGGGGTGTAAGAGTGTTCAATGTAACCCGTAGTAGTAGGGGTATTCCTATCATACGTATTATACAAATTTTCTTATGACAATAATATTATTTTATATATATTATACATATATTATATGTGCGTGTTTACCCAGTAACCACGTCACATTTCCCCCCCACTTTGGAGAAGCGATGCTTCGGTTGTTAGTGTGAGCGGTCTAAAAAGATATAGTAATTCAAATACATTTTTTTTTTATTTTTTTTTTTGTTTTTTAATAATTCAAATTCAATTTTTTTTCCTTTTTATAAAATAATACAATAATTCAAATTCAAAAAAATTTTTTTTTTATGTTTCTTTTTTATAAAATAATACAATAATTCAAAATTTTGTTTTAAATAAGGTTATGGTGTAGATTACAGCGTCTCTCCCAGTCGTGTTATTCTCTCGAGGTGGAGGCATCGTAATCGGGCGTACTCCCGGTTTAATACTGTTTTTTTTTTTTTTTATTTATCCTTTTTATAAAATAATACAATAATTCAAATTCAAAAAAAAATTTTTTTTTTCTTTTTTATAAAATAATACAATAATTCAAAATTTTGTTTTAAATAAGGTTATGGTCTAGATTACAGCATCTCTCCCAGTCGTGTTATTCTCTCGAGGTGGAGGCATCGTAATCGGGCGTACTCCCGGTTTAATACTGTGACCTTTACTGGTGGTCGGACTGCCCGTCTTATCAAAAATTGTCGATGCCGAACATATTTGCGGGACTTGGCGACGTGGATTCCTTCCCAAATTTCTTTCTCGGTATACCACCTTCCTTGAAAGCACAGTTTTTTTTCCCGGCTCCTCTATCTGACCCTTAGATCCGAGCTGCTTGGCCCTGGCGGTGTTGGGTTGCGCCTGTGTACAACCTGATGATGAAGGTTCTTCGGATGCCGGTGTTGAGGGCTCGCCGCTCGTTACTTTCTTGGGGTTACCTTCCGATCTCACTGCTACTGGTGTCGCCGATTCGGTGTTGATCGTCACCTTTCTGGATGGATAGTGCACGAGCGGTGGTGGTTGTTCGCGCTGAATTGGTGGTCGCAACTGAACATTGCTCGTAATCTTTGGTCGGGCTTCTGGTGGTGGCTGGTACGGGATGGGTTTCTGCGGGTTGGTTTTGGTATGAGCAATTCGTTGTGACTGCGTGCGTTTTCGTTCCATGTTGTCTTGGCGGATGCTGAACAAAAACTGTTCTCTTACTAGAGTGTTGTCTGCCTTTTATAGCCTCACCACTTATTACTAATATGCAGATATTTTACTTTTACTAAATGGGAATTATAAATTTGTTACTCACTACCAATTGTACTGCTCGATCAATTGCTTTTTTTCCAACAGGTATATCCAGCCGACAAATCCTTGGCTTAAGTTTCGACCGGTGGATGGATTATCACCTTTGCTACTTTCGTTGTTTCGGGTCGATTCTTCGTCGTTGCCGATGGCTTCTGTTTTGTCGCGTTGCGCCTTTGAATCGGGTCCCTGCTCGGGCGCCATTTGTAACGTGGTTTTGTCAAAGGCTGAGGTAGTTCAGTCGTGTCCAGGGTCAACTTACGGATCCACGAACCTTAAGTATAATGAAAGACCAATAATTTACTTTTATTCGGGGTTGACAATAGAATTTAATTTATTTATACGTTTTCGATTGCTATCCTTTCATATTTATCTAAGGTTCTGGAAAGGCTCTTACACGAACAAATGGTTGACTATTTACATGCAAATAATTTATTTACTGATGTACAATCTGGTTTTCGACCTAAACATAGTTGTGCTACTGCACTTCTCGAAGTGACGGAGGAAATTCGTAGCTATATTGACAGTGGAAATGATGCCTTGTTAGTGCTTTTGGATCATACTAAAGCATTTGATATGGTTAATCACACTATGCTTCGTATTAAGTTGAATAAACTGTTCTTTTTTGCCTCCTCTGCGACTGATCTTATTTCATCATACCTAGAAAATCGATATCAGTATGTAAGCTCATATAACAAACAATCGTTGCCGTTGCCTGTAATCAAAGGTGTTCCCCAGGGGTCCATTTTAGGTCCTCTACTATTTACAATATATATAAATGATTTACCAAAACAGTTATCATATTGTAAGATTCATATGTACGCCGATGATGTCCAAATTTATATATGCTGCGAACCTGATAGAATCGATGATTGTATTGTAAAATTGAATTATGATTTATCCAAAATTGAAGCTTGGGCTGTAGCAAATGGTCTTTGTCTGAATCCTGTTAAATCTAAGTGCCTTGTAGTTTCTAGACGAGCTACACAAATAAGTATTGAACCCAATATCACTTTGAACTCGCAAAAAATTGAAATTGTTAAGAAAACGAAAAATCTTGGAATTATTTTTAACTCTTCACTTACATGGTCTGATCATATTAACACTGCTGCAGGGAGAGTATTTGCAATGCTTCGTTCACTTTGGGCCACTAAACACTCGACTCCGATAAACACGCGTATGCTTTTGGCAAAATCGTACCTAATACCGGTTTTACTTTATGGCAGTGAAGTTTTTGCAAGTTGTGACCAGAAAAGCACTAGAAAATTGACTTCTACATATAATGCTATTCTTAGATATGTCTTCAATTTGGGACGTTTTTCTCATATTACACCCTATGAGACTAAACTTTATGGCGTACGTTTTGGTGTTCTGTTAAATATTCGATCTCTTGTTCTCTTACATAAAATTATTTATACTGGAGTGCCGTCGTATTTGTTTAAACGTCTCTCTTTTACGCAGTCCAGAAGAAATTACAACCTCGTTCAAATAAGATTTAGGAGGCTTATATCTGAATGGCAGTTTTTTGTCCATACCATTCGTCTATGGAACTCAATACCATCGTCTATACAATTCGTTAGTAATACAACGCAGTTTAGGAAATGTATTTTTAATTTTTATTGTCATAATTGAAAATGTGTAAACTCTTTTTTTTTAAAACGTTTTTAGATGTATTTATATTTGTTATTGTTTTGCTCCTTTCCCTTTTTATTATATTTATAATTGTTAGTATTTAATGTTATAATTTTTTATTGTATGACCTATTTAAAACTAAATCAAATTGTTTTTCCTGTACTATAATTATAAGACTCAAAGTTTTGTTGTATAGGAATACCAATATATAAATAAATAAATAAATAAATAAATAAATAAATTTATAATAAAATATTAATACAACGAGTTATGGATGGCAATGATGATATGTCGGGAGGGGTTGAGTAAGCTGGATCGGCGAATGAGATCGGTAATGGCGAAGTTGCATACTCACTCGGTGAGCGGGTTCGGTAAGCGTGATGATTCGTGAGTCGCCTGATGAATAAGATCGGTAACGGTGACGTGACGTACTCACTCGGTAAACGGGTTCGGTGAGTCGCCTGATGAATAAGATCGGTAACGGTGACGTGGTGTACTCACTCGGTAAACGAGTTCGGTAACGGTGATGATTCGTGAGTCGCCTGATGAATAAGATCGGTAACGGTGACGTGGCGTACTCACTCGGTAAACGGGTTCGGTAATGGTGTTATAGTTAATACTTATAATATTACAATCGTCTTAGTTCTACGCTTCTTACAATATTACAATCTTCTTATCGCTATGATTCTTACGATACTACAATCGTCTTAACACTATGATTCTTACGATACTACAATCGTCTTATCACTATGATTCTTACAATACTACAATCGTTCTTATATCTAACTTAACGAAAACAGCCAGCCGAAGCTGCTGTGATTCTAACAGTCAGCCGCAGCCGCTGTGTGTGGAAAAAGTCAGCCGAAGCCGCTGTGTTTCTAACAGTCAGCCGAAGCCCCTGTGTGTGGAAACAGTCAGCCGAAGCCGCTGTGTTTCTAACAGTCAGCCGAAGCCGCTGTGTTTCTAACAGTCAGCCGAAGCCGCTGTATTTCTAACAGTCAGTCGAAGCCGCTGTGTTTCTAACAGTCAGCCGAAGCCGCTGTTGTGTGTGGAAATAGTCAGCCGAAGCCGCTGTGTGTGTAAACATTCAGCCGAAGCCGCTGTGTGTGTAAACAGTCAGCCGAAGCCGCTGTGTTTCTAACAGTCAGCCGAAGCCGCTGTGTTTCTAACAGTCAGCCGAAGCCGCTGTGTCCTAAACAGTCAGCCGAAGCCGCTGTGTGAAGTGGCACTCAAATATAAATTCGAGGACCTAGATGGTATTACTTTCGTAACACCAAGTTGGGCAAATTCTTGTCTTGTTTGAACCGCCTCTACTGCCTGTTAAGTTGGCATGCTTATACATATCGATGCATCAACCAAATGAGAATTCTAAATACAAAGAAAAATGAAAAGACATTAAGAGTGTTCAATGTAACCCGTAGTAGTAGGGGTATTCCTATCATACGTATTATACAAATTTTCTTATGACTATTATTATATTATTTTATATATATTATACATATATTATATGTGCGTGTTTACCCAGTAACCACGTCACAAACTTAGAGATGGATTATGCCGGTGAAAAATGTAATCAGCTTTGTGAAAAATATAAACATGTATTTGAAGAAGGTATTGGCACTATAAAGTCGTTTAAAGCACGTATAGTTTTAAAAGAGAACGCTGCACCTAAATTTTATAAAAGCAGGTCAGTCCCTTTCGCCCAATTGCAAGCATTTCAAAGGGAAGCTGAACGAATGGTTACAGCTGGTATTTGGAAACCAATCCAGTTTAGCGATTGGGCTTCACCAATAGTGCTTATTAAGGTGGTGGTAAATAATCAAATTGATATAGAACAATATCCATTGCCAACTCTTGAATCTTTGTTTCACAAAATTCGTTATGGCAAAAAATTTTCTAAAATTGATTTAAGAGAAGCATATCTTCAAATGTAGGTTGATGAGTCATCCAAAAGCATTTTAGTTGTGAATACACCAGCTGGGTTGTTTCAGTATCAGCGCATGCCCTATGGTATAGCAAGTGCACCCGCTTTATTTCAGAAATACCTAGAGCAATTGTTACAAGGAATTGAAGGATGCGGCAATTACTTGGATGACATAATTATATCTGCTCCTAACATAGAAGAACATATGAGGCGGTTAGAAGAAGTTCTTGCCATTTTATCCGAACATGGTATTAAATGTAAAAAGTCTAAATGCGAGTTTTTAAAAACCAAAATAGAATATCTTGGAGGACAAGTTAGTGCAAAAGGGATTCTGCCAGATGAATCAGGGGTTCGTGCAGTAAAGGAGCTTCGATCTCCTTGTAATATCAAAGAAGTGGAAGCTTTTGTTGGTTAGGTTAATTACCACAACAATTTTATACCAAATTTCTCGCAAAATTTCAGCACCCATAAATCAACTTCGTAAAAAGAATGCCAAATTTATCTGGAGAAAAGAACAACAGGCAGCTTTTGAGAATCTAAAGAACCATATCGTACATGCTGCAGAGTTGGCCCATTTCACTGTGGAACATTTTTGGGATTATTGTCTGAATTTAAAAAAAAAAAAATATTTAAATTTTTAGGCAAAAAAATATTTTTTTTCTCCACAAATTTATTTTTACCGGCAAAACTGTTGATTATAAAGAAAAACGTTATATAAACGGATTAAAGAAATTGTAATTCTTAATTTTTCTAAATTTGTTTCATCAAAATCGGACAAGTGGTTCTCGAGTTATGTTAAAGTACGTTTTTGCCAAAATGTTACAACTAAGCGAAAAAACATCAAGATAAGGAAAAAATTTAAAATGTCATAAAAAAAACTGACACATACGAACCCCAAACCCTTTGAGGGTTTTACTATACTGACCTAGTATCACCATCACCCTGACTTGGAATTTCGCACCCCCCAGATTGGCTGTTGTACTGTGTTTTCAAGAACAGTTGCCTATTATCCTGGCAACTGATGCCTCTTCCCATGGGCTAGGTGCCGTCATATCTCATTTGCTTCCCGATGGAACAGAGCAGCCAATAGCATTTGCCTCGAAAACTTTTGACGTACACCAGCAGAAATATAGTCAAATTGAAAAAGAGGCATTAGCCATTATTTTTGGAACGAAAGTTTATCCTCCTAACGTATTATAAGCCTTTGGTAACGATCTGTGGCCCTCATAAACAATTGCCTACAATGACAGCACATAGAATTCAACGTTGGGCCATTATTTTAATGGCATACCAGTTCGAAATTAAGTACAGAAGCAGCACAGGAAATGCTAATGCGGATGCATTGTCGCGTCTACCGATTGGACCTGACCCTGAGTTCGATAACAACGAGTATTGCAAAACACCAATAAATATTGATACTCTCAAAGAACATACTATTAAAGATCCCATACTAAGCAAGGTAAAACTATACGTGGAAAAGGGATGGCCTACGTCCATCGGGACTGAAGAACAATTTTTAATCCCCTATTTTAACAAAAAATTCAGTCTAATAGTCAAAAATGACGTCATATTTTGGGAGTCATCAAATGGTTCTCGCGTTGTAGTACCAAAAATAATTCAAAAAGAAGTGTTAAATCTACTGCACGAAGGTCATTGCGGAATCATAAAAATGAAAAGATTGGCTAGACAACTTTGTTGGTGAGTAGGCATGGGTAAAGAGATAGAAAGAATGGCATTAGCATGTGAAAATTGTAGTTAACATAGTGCAAGTCCAACGCAAGAGTACAGCAACTGGCCCTACGCGATACGTCCGCGGCATAGAGTTCATATTGATTTTGCTGGTCCCATTTTCGGTAGCATGTGGCTAATTTGTGTTGATGCATTTTCGCAGTTTCTTTTTATTTGTCAGATGTCATCGACAACGTCTTCAGCTACTATATCGTTGATATCCACAATTTTTTCTATTGAAGGTTTGCCAGAAACCTTAGTAAGTGATAACGGTCCTCAACTTACATCTGAACATTTTAAACAATTTTGCTCAACTAACGGTATACAACATTCAACAACAGCTCCTTTTCACCCTGCCTCCAATGGGTTAGCTGAACGTTTTGTACTTACATTTAAAACATCAGTAGCCAAGAACATTGAAGATGTATTAGCTGTTATAGAGGCTGTGTTGAAATATCTATTAACTTATCGCAATATACCAAATTCGGAAGGAAAAACTCCATCTGAATTACTTCACGGCCGTAAAATACGAACACTGTTAACTCAAATGCAGAGAAAACCTCCAAAACAAGAGCAGGACACTGAAGACAAGAGTACCAAATACAAAGTTAATGATCCTGTTTTTATTCGAAATTTTTCGAGAGGAGAAAAGTGGATTAAAGGAAGAATTGAAAAGGTCATAGGAAAAATGGTGTACATAGTAAAAACAGATTTTCATAGTTATAAAAGACATCAAAACCAACTAAAGCCTAGAACTATTACAAACGAAGCAATGAATCCTTTTTTACATCCAGTAAAAGGTTGTATATATGACGGAACCAGCATCCAAGAGAGGGCAAATCAACGGGAGTCGCCTGAGAGAAACTCTACTCCACCTCTAGCGATAGAACCAGAACTAAGAAAAAGTCAGAGAACTCGCACTGCTGTGGCTCGTTTCAACCCGGACGACTTTCGGAAAAAGAAGGAGGGATGATGTTATGAAGGAGACTTCACTGTATTCTTTAATATATACATAAGCTTAGCATTCGTGAAATTTGTACTTGAATTGTTAATATTATATTGACATTTGAATTGTAATTTTCTCTGAAATAAACAGTCTCTTGAAATACTCTAAAAACAACAATTTCAACCACCGCGGAGAACTAAAGAAACCAAATTAATAAATATAAAGAACAATTAAACAACAAACCACCCAAACTCGCGCCAGCGACAACCAAACCCTAAAACTAAAATACAAACAAAAAAAAATCAGTGAAAATACAAAACCAACATCAAAAACCAAAACAGAAATATTCACCCACAACAAGGCCACAAGCACTGCATAAGAGTTTCGCAAAGCACAATCTATTTCAGACAAATAGAAATCCCAGTCTCGGTGATCTTCTTTTAAATATCTATGCTCCGATCGCTGACAAAATAAACTGGTTAACCCTTTCAGAGACATTACTGCTAGGTTGATATACTGGCGTTTTCAACATATCTTAAACGCTTTTATCAGGTTTTTAAAACTTTTTGAAACAAATTGAGCACCATTATCTGTATGGATAATTTCAGGGACGCCAAATTTATGAAACACTTCATGTGTTAAAAATTCTACAACGTTGCCAGCAGTGGCTTCTTTCATCGCTTTAATAAATGTATATTTAGTAAAATAATCTAGCACAATAAACACGTAACAATTGCCACTTTTAGACCTTGGGTATTTACCCAAGAAATATAAATAAAATTTCTGAAATGGTCGATCCGTGATTACCTGATTTCCTATCTCGGGTCGAAAATTTTGGTTTAAAGGTTTAATTTCCTTGCAAATTTGACAAATTTATACCCTTCACCGGTGGTGCACAAGGGTATATATAGCTTTGTCATTCTGTTTGTAATTTCTACAATTTTTATTTCCGACCTCATAAAGTATATATTTTCTGAAAGCTTATGAATAGAGGAGTCGATTAAGCCCTGACCGTCTGTCAGTGTGGTAGTTGAAATCAACTTTTAGAAGCAACTATATGTTCCTTAGATCTGTGTATGGTATCAATCTTTTGGAAATATCCGGGAGTGAATTGCTATTGAAATTCAGCAGTCTGAGATATGAGCAAATAAACACGACTGCCTCTGTTTTTTCCCATATTTTTACCACCAAAATTTAAATTTTTCAGCCATAGAATAATTTATAGGTACCTTTGCTACTATTTATAGATATAATATACCTCTAGAGATATTCGCGAAAAATTTTGAATAAAGCGGGTTCTAATCGGTAAAGTTATAGGCAAAAATTTTTTTTAAAATATATATTCAAAAAATTTACAAACGAAAATCAAATTTTCTCAGCTTCTAGGCAACCGAGAGAGTCAATATTGACATCATCTAAAAGGCCTTGACTAGCGCAATATAAGCACTATAAAAAAATTAAGATTCATGTTGGCCGCCACTACAAAATGGCGGACAATAAATTTATAAATGGGTCAAATCTGGTACTTTAAAATGTAACCCTTTGAACCCCCTTAATATTGGTATCGAATGAAAGGGCTTGACCAGTAAAATACAGTAAATTATTAAAAAATGTAAAATCCAAGATGGCGTCTGAAACAAAATGGCGGATCAAATTTTTTTAACCCCATAAATATGGGCATTAAATTAAAGGACTTGACTAGTAGAATACAGTTAACTACGTAAAAATTCAAAATTAAGGATGGCGTCGGAAATAATAAGGAAAAATGGCGTATAACATGAAATATAGGTTAAGCTACGATGCTGGATTATACCTGTGTACATGATGGTGAAGGGTATTATCAGATTCGGCACGGCCGAATATAGCACTTTGTAACGAATGCTTTATTTTGGTGGTTAAATAAGGGAACGATGCTACCTATTAATCCGGCTGTGGTCGTCGTTTGGGGGGGGGGTGGGTGTTGAGTTCCCAATTAATAAAAAAATAAAAATTCAAATCCGTTACAAAGTAATTTTACTTCAGGTAGCTAAATAAGAATCGAATTTTAGAAACGACCTACAAACAAAAAAAAGAAATAAAGAAATAATAAATAACCTGCGCGGTTAATGATTGAAGTGTAGCTTTTGATGGCATTCGCTACACTTCCTATGCCCTCCCTCCATGCTGACAGAAATCATAGTAGGTTATCAGCCCAAAAAAAAAAACTAAATATAAAAGTTACCCTATCTACCTCATACCTTTTCTTCACCTTGCGTTATTAATACAAATATGTAACAATTCAAAGTTTCATATCCATCTTCTTTATGTTCAACAATTTATAAACAAAATTAACATTTAAAAAGAAACATTAGTAAAATTAAACATTAAAAAGAAATTGGATGAATTATATAAAAACAAAATAGTTTTGATAACCTTTACGTATTTTTATTGTACATTAAATAGTGAAAATGTAGGATTCAATAATTTTTACGTTAAACAAAAATGACAACAATTTTTTTTTCCTTTTTGTGTTTAGGAATCTAATTTGTGAAAGATAATACTAATAGCAAATGTAACATGAATATAATCTAGTAAACAATAATGTATGGATATTGATAATAAAAAAAAAATTACATAATTTAAGAGTAAGGCGTTAAATACTCATGTTACGTTAAAACAACAAATTATTGCGTAAAATCAAATCAATACAACTTACATAAACTTTATGTCCATCGAAGTCCGCCGGCGCCAGTTGACTGTAGACAAGCTGTAGGGTGTTGTTGCTTATATTTCTTTTATCATATTTTATACCCGCCACCAAAAAAATGTTGGGGGTATATTCATTTTGTCATTCCGTTTGTAACACATCGAAATATCCATTTTAGACCCCATAAAGTATATATATTCTGAATCAGGGTTTGATTTGATGACGATCTAGCTATGTCCGTCCGTCTGTTGAAAGGTCGCACCGAAAAAGCTAGGGGGCTCAAATTTTGCCAGAATCTTTCTTATAGACAAGGTTTGTTTGGTATTGAAAATGGGCTAAATCGGAATATTTGCAAGAGAGTTATAGCTCGAAAAGCAAGAGTAGGTCGAAAAAACCGTGTCTTTCGAACATCGAATAAAATAGAATTGTGTCTAAACGCATTAACGTAGACTCATGAAACTCCGAATATATATTTCCTGAGTAAAAACAATATTTTTACAAGAAAACTATTTAAATCTATGCATTAGGAGAGGAGTTATCGATAAAAATGTACGAAAATTTATACCGCACAGTGTATTTTTCGGTATATTTAAAAAGAAAAACGTCATAAAAGCAACAAAATTAGATGTACGACTCTGAAATTTTGCACACTTTGCTTTTTAGTGAGACGCTTTTTTGTAACGGAAAATCAATGTGCCACGCCCACTCTTACGCCCACCTCCCATATAACGTTTTACCTTAAATTCATATAATTGCTCTATTAATAAAGATTTTGGAATAATTAAGGTCTATATTGAAACACCTAAGTTGTACTCATTCGCAAAAATAACTTTGACACGCCTACTATAACGCCCACTTTTCACGTTATCTACCGTTAATGAAATTTAAAAGCTCATAAAACCGCCAAAATTAGAGGTATGATGATCAAATTTGCTACATATATCCCACTAGGCAATGTCATTACTGTGCCAGAAATTTAAGGTGCCACGCCCACCTCCCATATAACGTTTTACCTAAAATTCATATAATTTCTCTATTAATAAAGATTTTGGAATAACAAAGGACTATATTGAAACACCTAAGTTGTACTCATTCGCAAAAACAACTTTGACACGCCTACTATAACGCCCAACAATGTAATTGTTGTGCCAAAAAGTTTAGGTGACACTTCCACTTTAACGCCTACCTCCCATATAATGGTTTATCTTAAATTCATGTTATTTCTCTATTGACAAAGGACTATATTGAAATATCTAAGTTGTGTTTATTATCAGAAACTTTATTGAAACGCCTACTTTAACGTTAAATTTTAAGGACCGATGTTGAATTCAAATAAAACACAAATTATTTAGGATATTATTATTATTTCTTTTTGTAATATGTATGGTTCAATTATGTATGTAACAAAATATCGGCCAAATGGCCCCCCTCATCCTTGGCGCCACTCCTCTATCTGATGGTCCAAATTTTTAATAACAATGTTGATGCTCAATTGTTTGGAATGATGATGAGGCGAGGTTGACTGCTCTTTTGGCACACTATCGCAAATACCAGCAGTGGTTCCCACTCAACGAACTAAGAAGGCATTCACAGATTTTCTAACATTTTATACAGACCTGTTTTGCAGAAATTTAAATATTTTTTACAATTCTCCCGATTGTGGATGAATTTGAACGATTATGTTGATCAAAAGAATTACGAAGTGCACAAAATGCATTTTGATTTGAACGCCCATTTTTTAAAAAACCTGAATAGCTTTAAAGCGTTGCTCATTTGCGTATCTTTTCACGGATCAAATTGAGTAAGTTTGAGATTGAGAAATGTCAAATGAAATGCAGAAAACAAATTTAAAGACTGGGTGTAGTTCACCTTCAACATGGGACCTTAAAATTTAACCACCCTCTACAAAGAAAGTGATACATATTTTATTATAAAGAGATTATTCCATAATGATTAACAAAATAATAAATATTGTGCTTTAAATGTACACAAAATTGGTGGTGGGTATAAAAGATTCGGCACAGCCGAATATAGTGCTCTTACTTGTTTTAAATTTATGTAATCATTAGTATTATCGTTATTTACTTAAAATTTGTTGTTTTTAAGCTACTGAATGTGTGTAAATATGTATGTGTTAATGTAATTAATGTAAGATTTTTGTGTAGGGTGTTTTTTTACAAACAAATTAAATTAAGTAAACAGAAAGAAATTATGAACAAAAGTAAACAAACAATATTAAAAAAAATTACACAAGAATCGCGTTTAACAATTTTGATCAATGACCAGAGTTTTATATCATATTAAAACACAATGTTGAGAGAATGTACGTCTGGTTAGCTTGCTGATATAACAAAAAATTTTCCAATTTATAATTATCAAGTTTACCTAAAGGGAAACTACAGTTAAGTGGGTTTCTCTAGTATTCACTGGGGAAAATGTCAATATTTTGGTTACAGATGGGTATATGATACCGCAAAATAAAATCATAAGCCAAAATAGGATTACTCGATCGGGTTTTCCCACGAATATCTAACTCCCAGTTACTTATGTTATTTGTTCCGTTATCTTAATTAAAATTTCAATATTCCCACGTAAATCATAAATAGATTCCGATTATGTAAAAACAAATTTTTCCTTAGCTTTATGTAGTACCACTCACACAAAATATTTTACTAATAATCAAAAAATTTTCAAAAATTTTAGACAATAGAAAACCTAGTTATTCAATGCTAACTAAAAAAAAAAAAACCTTACCTTATTACAGCAAAAAAAAATTTAATAATTATTAAATACGAATAATTCTAATATAATTAAAAGCATGTACGAATTTATGAAACGAAATACCGCCATCATAAAGCAGATTAAAATCCAAGCCTGATGCAGAATTTAATCTGAAACCAACAAAAACTATTAAGAAATAGATTAATTCAAAATATCCTTAATATGGTAAACGCCAATATTTCCACCAATAACATCTTTAAGTTCGTAATTAACGTTGCCAATACGTTTTATTACCACTGCTTTCACACCCGTTGGTGCTAGTTTAGCATTAATACTATTTGCAAAAGAACTTTGAACAAAATTTCGCCGTACTTCCGTCTGCCCCATATTAAATTCCCTCCTTCGGGATCTTAAATTGTAGGATTTAACGTTGCGTTCATATGCTTTCCTTATTTTTGCCTGTATTGAGTCACGTAACAGAGTAAAATTATCCTGTCGTTCAATTTCTACGTCCGTTTCAGCCAATAGTTCTAAGTTTCTTAAAATTTTGTAATCGTGACCATGAGTTATCATTCTTTGTCCAAATAAGAGTTCATACGGTGTGCATCCCGTTGTCTGATGAATACTGCTACGGATAGCACAGTTAATACTTGGCAAAAATTCATCCCAATGGCATTGATCATTGCGGACATATGCACGTAAGGCCTCATTTATTGAACGGTTAACCCTTTCGCTCGCGTTCGATTGAGGACTGTATACCGCAGTAAACTGATGGGTAATACCAAACTCTATAACTATCTTCCTAAACTCCGCAGACTTAAACTGACTTCCGTTGTCCGAAACAATAATTTCCGGTACACTTAAGCATGTAAAAATATAATTTTTAAGGTAATCAGTAATAGGTTTAGTCACGAATTTCTTTAACGCTATTAAAAACGGAAATTTTGAAAAATGATCGAGTACAATAAGTATTCCGATATTTCCATTTTTAGAACGAGGAAATGGACCAATGAGATCTATGTATAGGCGTTGAAAAGGTCTCTCGGTGGTAACCATTTGACCCATTGGTGGCTTAAGTGAAATAGTTGCAGCTTTCGATGTTTTACAAGAGGAACAATTTTATAACGTAATTTTTGACATCGGTAATTAGTTTTGGCCAGAAGAAAAATTGCCTAACACGATTTACAGTTTTTGCAATGCCACCATGAGAGGATTTAGGTATATCATGTGCTGCGTATAATACCTCCTTCCGGAGCTCCTCTGGAACATACAGTTTCCAATCATCTGACTCATCATTATTACCAGAAGTAAAATCTGTTCTTTTATAAATAAACTTATCTACAACTTTATAATCTGGTAAAGAAGATTTCATAAATTCATTCTTTAATCGAATGTAATTACTACTATTAAATACTTCAGAATTAAGATCTATTGATGGCAGTGTTTGAAGCTCTATTTCTGAAATAAATGTTTCACACTCAAAGGCACGCGACAAAGCATCCGGTACTACATTATCCTTACCCTTCCTGTGTTCTATAGTGAAGACAAAACCTTGTAATTTTAAAGCCCATCTAGCTAATCGTCCTGAGAGATCTTTTTGTCTCATAAGCCACTTAAGGCTTGCGTGTTCAGTGATGACTTTCAAATCCTGGCCTTCTATGTACGCTCTAAACTTTTTAATGGCTAAAATTACAGCTAAACATTCTAGCTCCGTGATCGAATAATTTCTCTGAACTTTGTTCAATTTTTTTGACATGAGGTCTCTCATTTCCATCTTCATCGGCCTGAGCCAATACTGCTCCAACACCAAACGTACTTGCGTCACATTGCAGAATAAACGGTCTAGTGAAGTCAGCGTGTATTAAAATTGATGCTGATGTTAATTTACTTTTCATAATTTCAAACGACCTTTGGGCATCATCCGTCCACATAAAAGATTTTCGTTTCGAAAACAACTCTGTCATTGGAAATGTAACTGTTGCATAATCATCAACAAACCTGCGGTACCAACCAGCCATTCCGAGGAACTGTCGAAGTTGTCGTACAGGTTTTGGAACCGGGAATTGAGCAATGGCCCTTACTTTTTCAGGATCGACTTTTAATGATCCTTCTCCAACTATGTACCCAAGATACTGTACCTGTCGAATGCAGAAGCTGCTTTTCTTTACGTTAATTGTTAAGTTTGCTTTCCGAAGTTTTGTAGCCACCTCCTTTAAGTGTTGTAAATGTTCGTCAAAATCTTTCGAAATTATTAGTAAATCGTCAAGGTAAACAAACACGTTTGTCTTTAAGTTATACGGAATGACTTGGTCCATTAATCTACACATTGTTTGCGGAGCATTACATAATCCAAACGGCATTCTTGTAAACTGGTACATGGGCCGATTAGGGATCGTAAACGCTGTCTTTGGTCTTGAAATTTCGTCCAATTTAATTTGCCAAAACGCATCTTTTAGATCCACTTTGGAAATGAAATAAATCGGAGGAAGTCTCGAAATTAGTCCGTCAATGTTCGGAATGGGATAAGCATCTTTTGTTGTAACAGAATTTAATTTACGGCTGTCCAAACAAAAAACGTACTTTCTCTGGTTTTACAATTAAGACACCAGGTGATGACCAAGGAGATGACGGACATTCTTCGATTACACCTAATTTCAACATACGATATATTTCTCCACATAACAATTTCTCCCTAGCTGGAGAAATTGGATAGTACCTCTGTTTAATTGGAACAGCATTATCGGTATCAATTTTATGTTCTAAAATAGTAGTACAACCTAAGCCATCACGTTCAGAATTTGGAAAATAATCTATTATTCTTTGTAGCTGTTGCTTTTGTGACATGGTTAATGGAATATTATCAGAATTTTCCACACAACTAATTTCGCTTAAAGAATCGGTTGATATAATTTTAATATTAAATTTTTTCCAAAAATCCATCCCACAAATAACGTCCTGTGTAATAGATGGTATCAACAAAAATTCAATTAAGTTCTTTACCCCATTGTAAAGAATTTCAATCGTAATAATTCCTAAAACATTCTGTCGTTTCCCATCAGCTGTCTTGACATTTCCAATACTTCGTTTGTAGTTTTCAGATTCCATGATTTTAACACATAATTTACCTCCAATTACGTTAACATTCGCTCCACCATCTAACAGACCAAAATAATTTCCATTCTCAATATTTAACATTATATATGGCCTATTATCATTGGATTTATTTACCAAAGATGATATTATATATTTCCTAAATTGTTTTCTATGACTATAATATTTTCTCATTCGTTTTGAATCAACATCAGATTTATTAAAAATTCGTTCTCTTGCTCGTTTGTATTCTTCTACACGAATGTGTAAAGGTCGTTGTAAAGGATGTGTCTTAGGTAAGTTATGGTAATTTGTCATTTCAGGTAAATTTGTTGCATCCGGTAGATTTGTCTCAGCAGGTAAAGTAAATTTGTTCATTTTTCTGTTTATTTCTCTTGTGGATGCCCGTTCTTCACTATGCGGACATCCTTCAGTAAGTTTCGCCGCTTTTGTAAGCATTTTACGCAATTAGGCTTGTAAATGTTTTTGGCCCCACATCCGTAACAGAAAACCGTTCGTGGTTCTAAGCAATAAATGAACGTGTGGCCCACATTGTTGCAATTCTAGCATTTACCAGTCTGCACAACTATACAAACTTCCGTTTCACATTCCAAATTAGCAACAGCATCCATTTGATTATCACCAGTAACGATTTCAGACACCTGAGTTTTCTGTTGTTGGCGTATATTAAAATTGCTCGAAGTCATGTCCTTAATAAATTGTTCATGTCGTCTAACGGCGCGTCTTAAATGAGCTATCCTACTGATTTCGAGATGTAAAAGTTCATGTCTGACATCTGGTCTCAAATTGCGCTGAATAATTTCACACAATTCGAATTCCGCTAAAGGAGTGCGTAACCGGTCGCAAAGAATCATAATCGCATCATAATAGTCATCAAACGTCTCGTTAGTTTTCTGTTTTCTCCGTAAAATATCATCCTTAATGTCAAAGTCCGTATTATCGTCCTTATATTGTCTTTTTAAAGCAATACATAAGTCTTCCCAGTTCATAATGTCACAGCTACGATGATATCTCCAAAACCATTTCAATGTTTTTCCCTCAAATAGTATATGAGCGTGTTTACATAACAATGTAAAGTCACCTTTTAAGTTAGCCATGGTAAGCGTATTAACTCTATAAATGAATTCGTCAACTGTAAAGTCTGTCGTGTCACCAGTAAAACGAATTCGCCAGTTACGAATCAGATTCAATGTTCTCTCAGAGTTTCTATCAAAATCACCATCCGGGTTTCGGCAGGCATGATTTCCTTGTTCATTATGAGATATAATACTTTGATCATCATAAGTTCCATAATCACCATAATCTGCACCAACTTGTTCTGTTCGATTCTGTCATGTACCTCCGGTCCTTGATTTCCTAATGACAAATTTTGAAATCCTTCTCTAACCATATTTGAAACTTCTTCATCCGGGTTTCGGCAGGCATGATTTCCTTGTTCATTATGAGATATAATACTTTGATCATCATAAGTTCCATAATCACCATAATCTGCACCAACTTGTTCTGTTCGATTCTGTCGTCTGTCATGTACCTCCGGTCCTTGATTTCCTAATGACAAATTTTGAAATCCTTCTCTAACCATATTTGAAACTTCTTCCCTAAAATCCCTCAATGTTTCATCCACAATCCTATGAATTTGAACATCACTTATATTTTCTCGTACTGTTACAGCTTCCTTACTTGTTTGGAGACGAGTTCGTGGTTTTCGAACCGAACTTGCTGGAATCGGTATATCACCACCAGCTTGTTCATCTAACACAACATTTGCATTATCCTGTTCTACTTCAGCTGGAATGTTCCCTGAACTACGTACTAACGGCATTTTTTTTTTTTTTTGAAAAATAAACCTCAAAGATAAAAAAAAACTGCAGTAAAATAAACGAATCTAAGTATAGGCTTTCAAAAATCAATAATCAAAACTTATAATATTCTCTTTCTTGAGATTTATCATAAACAAATATTGCTACTAAAAACAGTTAAAATTAAATCGTCAGTTAAAACAATAATCCTGATTAAAATTAAAAAAAAAACAAATACCCAATCAGTACAATTAAGAAGTATCATAACTACTCGGTGAAGTATTTCGGCAGAGGTTTATAATTTTTATAGAGTAAAGTAAACCAAAAAGAAAATAATAGAATAATATCTAGAATGAAATAAACATTAAACAAGTAAGAGCACTATATTCGGCTGTGCCGAATCTTTTATACCCACCACCAATTTTGTGTACATTTAAAGCACAATATTTATTATTTTGTTAATCATTATGGAATAATCTCTTTATAATAAAATATGTATCACTTTCTTTGTAGAGGGTGGTTAAATTTTAAGGCCCCATGTTGAAGGTGAACTACACCCAGTCTTTAAATTTGTTTTCTGCATTTTATTTGACATTTCTCAATCTCAAACTTACTCAATTTGATCCGTAAAAAGATACGCAAATGAGCAACGCTTTAGAGCTATTCAGGTTTTTTAAAAAATGGGCGTTCAAATCAAAATGCATTTTGTGCACTTCGTAATTCTTTTGATCAACATAATCGTTCAAATTCGTCCACAATCGGGAGAATTGTAAAAAATATTTAAATTTCTGCAAAACAGGTCTGTATAAAATGTTAGAAAATCTGTGAATGCCTTCTTAGTTCGTTGAGTGGGAACCACTGCTGGTATTTGCGATAGTGTGCCAAAAGAGCAGTCAACCTCGCCTCATCATCATTCCAAACAATTGAGCATCAACATTGTTATTGAAAATTTGGACCATCAGATAGAGGAGTGGCGCCAAGGATGAGGGGGGCCATTTGGCCGATATTTTGTTACATACATAATTGAACCATACATATTACAAAAAGAAATAATAATAATATCCTAAATAATTTGTGTTTTATTTAAATTCAACATCGGTCCTTAAAACTTAACCACCCTTTTTAACTTCGATATGCTACTAAAATGCTTTTGTAAATGTAGTCTTCCAATGAAAGTGGGCGTTAAAGTAGGCGTTTCAATAAAGTTTCTGCTAATAAACACAACTTAGATATTTCAATATAGTCCTTTGTCAATAGAGAAATAACATGAATTTAAGATAAACCGTTATATGGGAGGTAGTAGAGGTCTGCACAAATGATTTGGTAGCCAAATGAATGCTGTGTGTGTATTTGATATTATTATCAAATGTGTAAAAAAAATGAGAGCGAGTCATTCACACTCAATCATATTAAATGAGAGATCAACACAACACCGTTCATTAAAAAGTAAGCCACACACACTTACACTAATTGTGTGTGTTTCTCTATTATTATTTATTGTTTGATGAACTCAAATTCATACATATTACAATAAAAAAATCACACTAATCATTCGTGTGTTTCTTGACTTTCTTATTTTGTTAAATAAAGAGGAAAATTAAAATTTTAACAAAAAAAGTAATCAAATGAAATGGTTGTAATAAATGTATTTTTTATATGCAAAAACAATAACAATAATAATATTATAAAAAAAAATTTACAATATGACAAAACCAGTATACAAAGGCAATAATTCTTAAGCACTTACTACACTATATTTTTATTCATTGATGATATGTATAGAATTGATAGAAACAAACAGTAAAAACTGTAAAAAAAAAAGTAAAATTGTTCAACTTAAAATTGACATTTTAAGCTTAAAATATTAAAAGTGTTGCTGAATCAGCGGTTTATGGCAAATTCAGCGACTAACCGCTTTTTTGTTTGTTTTATTTTTATGTTTCTCAAAAACGTTGACAACATTTAATAAAATAAACAAAACAATAACAAAAAAAAAACATGTAACAGAGCTATATTTGGCCGTGCCGAATCTTATATACCTTTCACAACGTGTAGTCATGCAATAACAATTGTTTGTATCGCCATTCATCTCATATAAAATACGTACATGCATGTAAAAAACATACATATAAAAACATACCATTGTAAAATTATAATTGAGTTTACGTATGTTAGTTTCTAAAATAAAAATTAAAAAAAAATAAAAACAAATGTATTAAAAACAAACAAAAATTGCAGAAAAAAATTTAAAAAAAAATTTAAAAAAAAATATTTAAAAAAATTAAAAAAAAAATAATAAAAATATAAATAATATATGTCTACATTTACATTTACATATATAAATTACAAAACATTTTAAGGAGAAATTGCTGTATTATTTGGAAAATGTCGTATTAAACAACTTGACAATATTTCACAAAATTGGGCTATTTCTCTTCCCACCTTTAAATAAAATGGTTCAATTTAGTGAAGACGAGCAGACCGAAATCAGAAATGAGTGTAAACGTACAATGAGAAAGTTTTTGGAAGAAGTTGTTGAACCTCAAACTCAAAGCGGGGGCACGTCAGAAGTATCTAATGAAAACATAGACCTAATTTGCGATTTTTTGCCACCAGCCCAATTAAACAACAGTATGGATGTTGTGGAAACAGAAATATTGAAATACGAAACTTTAACTATCAATTTTTATGACGACTTCAATATTCTGTAATGGTGGGAAGCTAACAAACAACAATTTCCATTGCTACATAAACTCAGCTGTAAAATATTAGGTACGCCTGCAAGCAGTGCAGCTTCCGAAAGGGTATTTTCGGCAGCACGCAATTTAATCACAGAAAAAAGATGCAGTATTGCATCAAATGATGACAGTGTAAATAAAATTATGTTTTTGCATTATAATATTCCAAAGCATGAATTAGAAACTGAAATTAGTACACAAACGGAATAAATGTTTATTTTCATGACTCATGATATTTTACAAAAATAATTTCTATGTTTTCCTCATGAGATATATAGTTTCTTCATTTAATATTTAATTTAATATTATTCCGTCTTTTATAAAAAAAAGTCTGATATACATAGGTACCTAGTTCCTTAAGGCCATGACCGACTATCCTACAAAGTCGCGCGATTATGTCAAATAAAAATCTGATTGAGTTCTGTCCTACATGAGAAAATCGCAACAAAATGTGTGATTCGGTGCCACACTGTCATACAAAAAAGATACAAAATAAAAAAGCAACTCTGATCGCACAGAAACTACTATTTTTTGAAAATTTTCAAAAGATTATCAAATCGGACACACTTGTCAAAAAATCTGTCGCACATATGAATTTTTTGTCCACACTATCACACTTTCTGAACACACATAAAATTTTTGACATATCGAACGACTAAATCTGATAGTCAGTCATGGCCTTTACCATTATTGTCAATGTATTGAATTTATTTTTATTTTAACTTTTTTTATTGAAAACACATTTAATTTGTTCAAATAATAATTATTTTTATTTATAATTAAAAATCTGCCAAAGTATACAAAAGTAGCCAGTTGTAAAATTTTTTAACTTGTTTACGATTAAATTCGGTAGATATAGTGATTATTGTCAACTGTGTGACATAATTAAAAAAAAAACAAGTAAGAGTGCTAAATTAATAACAAATGAATAAAAATTCCATTTGTTAAAAAATATATTTAAAACTACTACTTTTTGCTTCTAAAAAGTTTGTATCACTTTTTAATGCAACATTTTTTTACTAATATTTTGTTTTCAATACGATAAAAAAAATTTAAAACACAAAACACATGTTGTGTTGATAAAACACAATATGTACATCGACACACAAGTGTATTTACTCGAATTAAAGAGCAAATTTGTTATTTACACCTGAATCAAATATGTCTCTCACAACACTCACATAAATAATTGAACGCTTTGCACACATAGGCTATTACTCACACACAATTAATTGTGTGTGATTCTAAAATCACACACAACACACTACTTACTAGCTTGATATGTGTATTCATGTGTCGTTTAATCGCACATATGCAGACCTCTACTATCTACCTCATACCTTTTCTTCACCTTTCGTTATTAATACAAATATATAACAATTCAAAGTTTCATATTCATCTTCTTTACGTTCAACAATTTATAAACAAAATTAACATTTAAAAAGAAAACTTAGTAAAATTAAACAAAAATGACAACAATTTATTTTTTTCCTTTTTGTGTTTAGGAATCTAATTTGTGAAAGATAATACTAATAGCAAATGTAACATGAATATAATCTAGTAAACAATAATGTATGGATATTGATAATAAAAAAGAATAACATAATTTAAGAGTAAGGCGTTAAATACTCATGTTACGTTAAAACAACAAATTATTGCGTAAAATCAAATCAATACAACTTACATAAACTTTATGTCCATCGAAGTCCGCCGGCGCCAGTTGACTGTAGACAAGCTGTAGGGTGTTTTTGCTTATATTTCTTTTATCATATTTTTTTAAATTAATTTGATCATTAGTATTATCGTTATTGAGGCCCTATGCTCCTTATAGGAACTAAAGGAACCAATATATATATATATATATATATATATATATATATATATATATATTATCGTTATTTACTTAACATTTGTTGTTTTTAAACTACTGAATGTGTGTAAATATGTATGTGTTAATGCAATTAATGTAAGATTTTGGTGTAGGGTGTTTTTTTTACAAACAAATTAAATTAAGTAATCATAAAGAAATTATGAACAAAAGTAAACAAACAATATTAAAAAAAATTACACAAGAATCGCGTTTAACAATTTTGATCAATGACCAGAGTTTTATATCATATTAAAACACAATGTTGAGAGAATGTACGTCTGGTTAGCTTGCTGATATAACAAAAAACTTTCCAATTTATAATTATCAAGTTTACCTAAAGGTAAACTACAGTTAAGTGGGTTTCTCTAGTATTCACTAGGGAAACTGTCAATATTTTGGTTACAGATGGGTATATGATACCGCAAAATAAAATCATAAGCCACAATAGGATTACTCGATCGGGTTTTCCCACGAATATCTAACTCCCAGTTACTTATGTTATTTGTTGGTAGTATTTGGAACTTAGGCCACAAAAAAACAAAATTTTCCGTTATCTTAATTAAAATTTCAATATTCCTATGTAAATTATAAATAGATTCCGATTTTGTAAAAACAAATTTTTTCTTAGCTTTATGTAGTACCACTCACACAAAATATTTTACTAATAATCATAAAAATTTTCAAAAATTTTAGACAATAGAAAACCTAGTTATTCAATGCTAACTAAAAAAAAAAAAAATCAAAAACCAAACCTTGTTAGAGCAAAAAAAAATTTAATAATTATTAAATACGAATAATTCTAATATAATTAAAAGCATGTACGAATTTATGAAACGAAACACCGCCATCATAACTTTTACTTGTTTACATACGATTTAACTTGTGTGAATAATTTTGGCCAATAAAAGTATCTTTTTAGGCGTTCTAAAGTTTTTATAAATCCACCATGTGCTGCTGTCAAACTTTTACGGGCTTTTTCGATCAGAACTTGTGTTATATTTGGTGGTATCCAAATTTTCCACTGGCTCTCTGTCTCATTTTCTTGATCGAAATTTATTCTTTTAAATACTATACCATTCTCAATCCTTAAATCTGGTAAACTATCTTGATTTTCGGTTATGTGCTGTATCAAGCTTAAATATTCATCGCTTTCAAATTCTGTTGTCTCGAAATCAAACAGTTCCTCCAATTTAATTTCTTCTACATGATCATATGATCCATATCCAGTCGTGATAACATATCGGCAACTTTATTTTCAGAACCTTTTCTGTGTTAAATGTCGAAATCAAATGCCTGAAACTGCAGTGATCATCGTGTTAATCTACCCGTCAAATATTTAAGAGACATTAGCCACTTCAGACTGGCGTGGTCTGTCACTATAGTGAAAGGCATCATTTCAACATATGGGCGAAACTTTTTTACTGCCATTACAGCTGCTAGACATTCTTTTTTTTAGTAACACTGTAATTTTTCTGGCATACATTTAATTTTTGACTATAAAAAGCTATTGGATGCTCTTCGTTCTTGTCATCAAGTTGATACAAGACAGCATCAATTCCAAAATCACTTGCATCACACTGAATCCAAAATTTTTTTGAAAAATCTGCATGTCTTAGTATATGTAAGTGCAGATGTCAAAGCTTTCTTCAGGTTTTTAAATGCCTCAACTGCTTCAGCAGTCATTTCGAATTTTTTTGTCTTTTTCAACCGATTTGTTAAGGGTACAGCTATCGCCTCAAAATCTCTTATGAATCGGCGATACCAGCCGGCTGTTCCAAGAAAACTGCGCCCTTCGCGAATGGATTTTGGTATTCTAAGGGTAAGCATCCTTAACAGTCATTTTAATTAATTTTCTTGCATCAAGGCAAAATCTATTTTTCTCAGGTTTCCTTTCCACTGCTGTCCTATTCGACCAGGGACTTTCGCTTTCCTCTATAACGTTTAAAGCTAACATAGTGTCTGTTTCTTTATATACGATATCCTGTACTGCTAGAGATAAGGGATAGTGATGGTCCTTAAAAGGCACAGAACCTTCTACTAATTTTATGCTGTGTTTCTCCAGAGATGTACAACCTAATCCATCTTTTTCAAATGCCGGAAAAAGTTTAATAACATTTTCTAGTTTTTGCTGTTGCTCATCATCTAATACATAAGGATTGCATCTATGATCTTTTACCTTAAACTGTTCCTGCATTTTCTCAATATCTACTTCCTCTACATTAAAAACTTCAGGGGCTAATCCAAAAACTTTCCAGAAATCTACTCCAAGATAGTCTTCTTGCTCCAAGTCCGGACACAAATAAAATGATATGCACTCAGTTTGGTTCTTAAATTTTAGATTTAATTCTACTTTACCTAACAATCTATGATTCTTTACAGCAGCTGTTGAAACGACTGAAAATATTGGCTTAAAACTAATACCTAATTTATCTATCAGCTCCCTACAACCTTTTCATAATAAACTTATCGATGCTCCCGTATCTAATAATTCTTTGATTATACTGCCCTCTATACTAAATTCAGCAAAAGCTCGAAGATCGTCGTTTCTATCAGCTACTCTAGTGGTTTCTATTACAAATTTTCTTAACTTTCTCCTTTCAGCAAACTTCTTTCTTAATTTTAATATACTTTTCGAAACTTTTCTTCTAAAACTTATTGCTTCATTAAAAATTCTATCTCTAACTTTTTAATAATTTAACTTACGTTTCTCAAATGTAAAGGTATGTCGCATTTGAGGGATGTATTTATTAAAATTTTTCACAATTTTTATTATATTTATTTTTCTTTTTCCCATTGATGTACTACAGGCGGGTTCTCCTTTGAACGATGGCTCCCCGCTGTTCCCTCGCTCCTGCAAAAATTTATATTTTTACAATCTGTGAAATTTGGGGATATAACATTGGGTTTGCCACACCTGTAGCAAAATAATGCTCTTTTAGTTGATGGACAATCCATAAACATATGGTCATTCTGCCTACAGTTCCAGCAGATAAGTGGAATTCTAGTTTTACTCTGTAATTTATTTGCCTCAATTTCTGCTACCTCTTCATACGATTCGGGGTGAATGTTGTTAGATGAATTTTAAAAAATTTTGTTTACTTGTCTGGTATAACAATTTACAGGAACATGTGAATGTTGAGCTCGATTGTCTTTCCGGCAAAATACCTTTTCTGCTTCTACACACTCTTGTCTTAGTTCTTCAACTGAACTGACGGCAATCTGGTAAACTCTACTTCTTATGTCTTCTCTTAAATTTTTCTTCTCTTTATCATCTCCCTTTCAGGCATTGAAATATCCAACCGAGATCGCATTTGAGTCATGGCGAAAAAGAAAGCTTCGATTCCTCCACCTGATTATTTTCCTTCCACCATATCGCTCATAAGCTTAAAACTGGACCTAATAGATTGGTATTTTTTCAATAATGCTTCTTTCAAGGTGGTCCATTCAGTGACGTAATTTGTTTGGGTGAACAACCAATACCACTTTTCGGCAACTCCTTTGACCAACAAATGGAAGTTATCCAGAACCTCTTTAAAAGATGCACCGTATTAACGCTGTAGACGTTCAACGCGAAACACAAAATCTTGGACTGCTAGTTTATTAGAGTTACCATGGAATTCAAGTCCCCATTTGTCTATACGCATTTTGTGGTGACTTTTCAAACTAGCAGCTTTTAAACTTTCCAAAGAAGCTCTCGACGAATGTGCTGAACTAATTGGAGAAACATCTAATATATTATAGTTATGGCTATTCTTCACAATCTTGGGAACAATTTCTGCTTGGAGCTTTTTATTCTGCTGCTGGGTATGTTGCAACACTAAACTCATTTTACTTACAGTTGTAGTTAATTCTGCCATCTGCCTTCTTATTTCAATTACTTGTGATGAAAAGTTCTGTTCTACAGCACCTTCATCTGAATCGTCGCCACTCATTTCTACCACATTCTGATCTATTTCGTACTCTTCCTGTACCCTAACTTCAAGATCTGCAGCACGACTAGTAGACGGCTTAGCCGCATTAATCGTCTGCGATTTATTATGAAATTGAGGCTCTATTAAATTTTTATTCTGACTCATATTTAAATTTCTAATTGCACTAGGTTTGCGCCTTGGTGTATTAGATTTATAAGTTTTCAAAAACCTAAAAGGTGTCGACCTATTCAAATCAAACTTAACTTGTTTAACTCTTTCTCTAGACTTAGTATTATTAGGGTTTTCAGACATATCTTAACAAAAAAAAAACACTATACAAACTGTTTTTCCCTTTGCCGACGATAAACTACGAAAACATAAAAATAGATTTTGTTGTACAAATCGGAAAAACAAATAGGAAAATAAAATTTTTCTATATTCTTAATTTTTTTATCACAAGTGTTCTTATTTATAAATTACTCGTATCACAAAAACAAAATATTTTTAAATTTCCAATTAGGTTTGGCATGAAGGTAATTGGCGGTTGTCAAAGTGGTTTTACTTATAACACTGGTAATTCATATGGTACGCAAGATTAGTGATAAAAAAAATTAATAAAAAAAAAAATTTATAATTTTAGTAATTTCTCTAATTCGAGAAGTCCTCTCGAGTCATACTCGATACTACAGACCCCATGATATTATATTCACGAGCGGCTATCAAAGCTATCACCTCGAGTTCACTTATAATCAACTAAATATCAACTGAAACTACATATTTTAATTTGAAACGCTACGCCCCTTAATGAATAAAAATGCATTCTAAATTTATAGTCATGACAGCTCAATATGTGTGCACAGTTTCAGAAAAATCGGTGAAGTTCAAGTAGCTAAAAATGATAAGTTTTTTCTTATGGACGTGGCACTGCCCACTTTTCTAATCACGAAATTGTAAAGTCATGACAGCTCAATATGTGTGCAAAGTTTCAGAAAAATCGGTTCAGTGCAAGTACCTTAAAATTATAACTTTTTTTACACACATACACACAGAGTTTCATTTTTATATATATAGATAACAGCTAAAATAAAAAATGTTTAAAGAAAAAGATATAGAGGCAAACTTATAAAAAAGCATTATCGCTACTTCATTCTTTTCAAAAGCAAGTTTCGCTTAATGAAAAAGTCATCTCGTCTTCTATTATACCATCTTCAATTTCAGCACTTTCCTTTAGAATATATTTATCAATTTTAGCGTCTATTATTTTAATTTAATCTTAATATTCCTCTTTGATGATAATACTAGATCTGAAGACAGCAAAAAATATGTCATTAAATTTTAATTTGTGTTTTGTCGAGAGGTTTTTCTGATATGAGACAGTCGCACTTTCCTCACATTTTTATGGTTGGCTTCCAATGCTTCTTTAGACAAACACCCTGGAATGAAAAATGCTAATTAGGTTGTCATTAACTTTTTTGTAAGTAAAATAAAATGTGTAAATACCTATTGGTAAATTGAAAAAACTCGATAACATCACATCCTTGAACGAAAACCTCTAATATCATGAACTTAACGTTCTCAATATCAATGCAAGATTATCAACAAGTAAAAGTGCTATATTCAGCCGTGTCGAATCTTATATACCCTTCACAACGTGTAGTCATGCAATAACAATTGTTTGTATAACCATTCATCTCATATGAAATACGTGCATACATATACAAAACATCCCATTGCAGAATTATAAATATAATTTACGTATGTATGTTTCCACAAAAAAAAATTACAAAAAAAAAATATGTATTTAAAACAAAAAAATTAATTGAATTAATTAATTAATTGGCTCAGCTGGGATTCGATGCTACGTTTACTCTAACTAGTATATATGTATGTTGTTGTTGTAATTGTGAAAAAAAACGAGGTGGTCGTGGTTTTTTGCTCATATCTCAGAAAGTTATGGGGCGATTGTGCTGAATTTCAATAGCGATTCATTCCTGGATATTTCAAAAAGATTGATACCATACTCAGATCTGAGGAACATAAAAATTTTTTTTAATTATTTCTTTTAAATTTTATTTTTGTAATTTTTTTTTGTTGTTTGTTTTTTTTTTGTTTTTAATATATTTTTTTTGTAATTTTTTTTTAGAAACATACATACCTAAAATCAATTTATAATTATACCCTTCACACAGTGAAAAAGGGTATATATAGGTTTGTCATTCCGTGTGAAATTTCTACAATTTTCATTTCCGACCCCATAAAGTATATATTTTCTGAAAGCTTATGAATAGAGGAGTCGATTAAGCCCTGACCGTCTGTCCGTCTGTCCGTCTGACCGTCTGTCCGTGTGTATGTTGAAATCAACTTTTTGAAGCCCCCCGACATAGGTTGGACCCGGGTAAGGTATTAAAATATCAGAAATATTCGGGAGTAGATCGGTATTGAAAATCAGAAACATCGGTACATAAACAACTGAGATATGAGCAAAAACCCACGACCACCTCGATTTTCTTTTCATAAAAACAACATTACAACAACAACAACATACATACATACAAACGTGTATACTGGTTAGAGAAAACGTGGCATCGAATCCCAGCTGAGGCAAAAAAATTTTTTTTTAAATTTTTTTAAATTTTTTTTTTTTAATTTTTTTTTTATTATTTTTTTATTTTTTATTTAATATATTATATATATTTTTATTATTTTTTTTTATTTTTTTTTTTTTAATTTTTTTTTTATTTTTTTTGTTTTATATATATTATATATGTATATAATAATTTTTTTTTTTTTAATTTTTTTTTTAAATTTTTTTTTTTAAATTTTTTTTTTATTTTTTATTTTTTTTTTGTTTTTTTTTAACATACATACGTGAATTTACTGTTATTGCATGACTACACGTTGTGAAGGGTATATAAGATTCGGCACGGCCGAATATAGCGCTTTTACTTGTTCACTGTGTGAAGGATATAAAAAGAATAGTTATGAGTGAATTATATATTTTACATTATTATACCCTTCACCTGTGGTGCACAAGGGTATATATAGCTTTGTCATTCCGTTTGTAATTTCTACAATGTTCATTTCCGACCCCATAAAGTATATATTTTCTGAAAGCTTATGAATAGAGGAGTCGATTAAGCCCTGACCGTCTGTCCGTGTGTTGGTTGAAATCAACTTTTAGAAGCAACTATATGTTCCTCAGATCTGTATATGGTATCAATCTCTTGGAAATATCCAGGAATGAATCGCTATTGAAATTCAGAACAATCGCCCCATAACTTTTTGAGATATGAGCAAAAAACCACGACCACCTCGTTTTTTTCACAATTACAACAACAACATACATACATACATGTAAAAAACATACCAAACAAAAAAAATTACAAAAAAAAAAATATTAAAAATAATAAAAAAATAATAAAAAAAACTAAAAAAAAAAAAAATTTTAAAAAAATTTTAAAAAAAATTTTTCTAAAAAAATTTTTTAAAAAAATTTAAAAAAAAATATAAAAAAAATAATAAAATATAAATAATATATTAAATAAAATAAAATAAAATTTTTTTGGCTCAGCTAGGATTCGATACCACATTTATTCTAACGTGTACGTATGCACGTATTTTATATGGGATGAATGGTGATACAAACAATTGTTATTGCATGACTACACGTTGTGAAGGGTATATAAGATTCGGCACGGCCGAATATAGCACTGTTACTTGTTTTACAATGGTATGTTTTTTAAATGTATGTTTTGTATGTAATGTATGTATGTATGGACATGTATTTAACTAAGTAAATGCTCGAATGTACTTACTTTAGTGGCACAAATGCTATGAAAAGCATAAACTGATCTGTATGGTTTTCGTTTTAAAATTTTTGTTTGTAGCAGCCATGACCGGAGCTACCATCCATACCCCACTTACAAACTAACGATATTTTACTTATATCTTCTTGAACATCACAAAGTTCAAATATACTTGTTGCTTTTCTCCGCATAATGCTTTTTATGTCCACTTCTGCCAAAATTTCCGTTGTTAATATAGATGGTACTAATTTTTGATTTTCGGTTCAAACCGCATACAAAGATGGAAAACAATTTGGATGTAATTTATTAATTTCTTGCCGCACTGTATTTTCAAATTTCACTGAAGCATTTATTAACCTTATTTAGCACAGAGTTAGATTTCATAAATTTTTTTGATTTATTCTAAACGCATTTTAAGAAAAATAAAAATTTCAGTGGGCCTTAAAAAAACTAGAGCTAGATTTTCAAAATCCTTTGGGGATATTGGTCTATTAATGGTATACAATAATTTGTTTAACCATTCAAAATATTAAATCGTTATGCACAATGAATGATATTAAACACTTCTCGTATTAAATACCTAATATTTGAGTAAAAATCATGAATTTAGGCATTTAAAAAAAAACGCATATTTTTAAGTTGTAAAAAGTAGGCACTAATTTTTAAATACGTTTTTAGATAAGAATATATACTAACAAAAAAAGGAAAAAAATATCTACTTTTATATAATTTTTTTTTATACTCCATCAAACTTAAATATTTTTTGGATTTTTAACAAAAAAAATTAGTTTTTCAATAAAAAAGTGATTTTGTAAACATATACTTAATCCTTTATTTTAGTTTAACTACAAATATATCAGAGTACTTAAAAACGAAATAATTTTTGAGAATAGTTTTTGTGAAACAACTAAAGGCAGTTTTATATTAAAAAAAAGTTATATTTTTAAACGCAATTTCAAACAAAAATTTTTTTTTTATTTTTGTCTGTGGACGAAGCATAGTGCGACGACAAAATGTGTACAACTACTACCCATAGCTGCCAGATTTGACGATTTATCGTTATTTTAACGATTACATGTTGACGATTTATGTTATGTTTTTTTTGTTTGCAACATTTTTCATTACTTTTATATCAACCTTAAACTAAATGGCCCATAATCATAGTCAAACTATGTTGTTGTTGTCTTTTTAAAAACAACTTTAAAATTAAAACATGCTTTTAATTAATTTGTAGTCATAGTTAAAATTAAAGTAAGTTTTAGATTGAACCGACTTTAACCGGGTGCCACCTCAAATGTAGAAAAATTTTTCATACAAAATATAACAAGAAATAAGCAAGTGGCAACGCTAAACAGCTGATATTGTCAATCAAAAAAAAAAAAAAACAAAATAAAAGCGGGAAAACTTAAAAGGATATTTGAGTCGATAAAATGGAAATTCAGGGAAAGAGAGGCTAACTGGTCTAAAGTAGAAATAAACCTTTCCGGTTGAGGTAATACCCAGCCATTTCCCGACCGACATTTTTTGCGGGACATTTTATACGCACATGCGTACAGTCAATGGCTCCAATTACTGTTGGAAATCGAGCCAACTGGTAAAACTTGTTTTTTACTTTTCCAAGCTCAATGTTGCTGGGAAATATTATAAACTGTAGAAGTAATAAAGCAATTTTTTTACATATTTTTTTATTATTCGCCCGACAGTAAGTTGGGACATTCCATGATGATCAGTTGAAAAAAAATAATTTTGAAATGTTACTAAACTGCATTCTGGAATTACTTACCGATGTCACTTTGATGGACATTCTTTCCTAAAAACCGCAAAGTTGTTAGAACTTGTAGGCTTTGTGGAATGGGTAGCCCTCGGTTGTTTTTTGGTTCCGAAATATTTAACAAGTCTATTAAAAAATAGATTGTTATTTTGTCAGACCTGTAACGCGAATAAAACTCATCATCATCAAGATCAAAAGGATTAAATCTCCTTTTATATTTTTTAGGTTTTTTTGCATGGAGCGCTTCACTCAAGTCATCAATAATTGCAAAGTCTCTGTCCAAACGTTGTAAATTTAACTTTTTGCACAGACTTTTTCTTGATGCAGTCCAGGAAAATAAAAGTTCACTATTTCTTTAAATTCTATTAATGACACCAAAAAGAAAAAATTCCTTCTACCAAATGACTAAATTATTATTTAATTTACGATAAACTGCTGTTGTCGGTATTAAGTAAGTTAAAAACAACTTTTGCTGGTTTTAACTTTAGAGTATGCTTTTAGGTTTAAAATATGCTTTTAATCGTTTATGGTAGGCAAAATTGTTAATTCTAAAAAAGTCAACTTTAAAAACTTAAAGTATACTTTATTTATGTCTATGATTATGGGCCAATAAAAATAATTTGTAACGGTTTTTTATGTTATTAATAATAGAACAGAGTGAAAGAGATAAATCTATCATTATTTAATGTGTTTGTGTGAATAATTTTTCCACTTTGTAAATTTTTAACATAAAATATGCCACATTTTATCAAATATAAATTTAAAAACGCGTTTAAAACAATTTTAGTTTTTTAAGTAAATTTATTTGAAAATAAGTGACAAATAGCTTAAATACTTAAAAAAAATGGTAAGTTCTTTTTAATTATACATTAAAACCTTAAAAATCAAACATTATATTTTCAATAGAAAACCAAGATGATGAAAATTGTAGCAGCTCTTCTTCTGTAAGTAGAAATTTCATCCATTTTTTATACAAAACTTTGTAGTAGCTAAAATGAAATTTTAATGGTGTTTTTCACAGGTAACCAACAAGAAGAGGAAAATTAAAGAAGACTGGTTTGCAGATCCAGAAATAAGTTTATGGGCTGAAAAGCGAAACGATGTAGTTTATTTTGGCGGTGTGCTCGTCTTACGCTTATCTAAAGCTACCTTAATCGGTAGAAACTTTAGCAAGGAATGATTATAATTATTTGTCAAATAGTCCAAAAAGATGCAGCCAATTTATTATTATTATTTATTATTTTTTATATATACATATATGCATATATATACATACTTATATATTAATATTTATTTTTCGAAATTAGTTCTAAATTGTATTATATTTATTGTCATGTTCTTAACTTAAGAGGGTCTAATAAAAACATTTATCTCTCTTGATTTAAAAAGTTTGTTATGTTATGCATTAAATAAAAAATGTTTTGTTTTGAAAAAGGCGTTTCTTTATTTTGACGTTTTTATGACGATTTGCGTAAACCATTTGACGATTTTGACGATTTTTTCCCAAATTAGACGATTTTACCCCTATTTTATCAGGAAGCTATGCTACTATCACGTAAAACACCTACGACAGCTTATGAATTGAGGAAATACATTTTAATACAAATTGCTTTTGCAAAAACAGTTCCTTATGTGTATGGTAAGGAGAAACTAATTAAGTGCAAACACTACTACCACTGAAGTGTAACAGTTCAAACTACTGTTTCAAAGATGTTTTCTCGTTTTATTTTCTTTATTTTACATTTGGTGTTTACGAAAAAATAAATAGATACAAATAAAATAAATTGTTAGAATAAAGTTATATTTTCAGTTTATAGAATCATTTACAACCAGTTTACGGTCGAATGGGTCAGCATTCTATCTATTAAATTCCATACTCCGCAGACGTTTTTTCTACTTCAAGCATACATTGAGCCATTTTTAAATCATTCAAATTGTCAATCTCAAGTGCATCTTTAAAATCGATTTCCACAACTGCACATCTAATGATAAATATATTTAGATATACATATGTATGTATGTACATTAGACCGAACTAAAGTGGCTAAAACTGGTCAATAAAACTTTTAAATTCCTATCGAAAAAAATTCATGAAAACTAGAGCTCATAGAGAGAAACTGATGATGAACAGATTTGAATTCAGCGCACCCAAATTAACTAGAATCAGTTGATAAATTCAAAGAAGCAAATTGAGTGTTGGCCTGTGTAATCAATAAAGTAACGAGCAAGTTTTCGAATCACTTGTGGTACCTGACACCAGAAGCAGCAGGTCTTTCATTTTTCGAAAAAAATTCCCATACAAAAAAAGTTCAGTCTAATGTACATACTTACATAAAGTAAGTCAAAAAATTAAAAAGAAATTGTATATATGAATATATACCATATATTTAAATTGAAATCATTTTATTTTTTCTTAAGTTCACTTTCTTATAAATAAACTTCCTAGGATGGATATAGAAAACATTACAAAAATGTATTAACAAGGAAAGAAAGACAAATCTAGAAATAAATTCTATGCGTCCCATTCTCTAAATGCATTTAATTGTGACATAAATATGTAGTAGCTTCAAATTACATACATATACATAAGTATACTCATAAAGAGTGCTGATGATGAAATTATAGCTTGTTTCGAAAATGCATTCCACTCGGGCTAATATGGGAATAATTTTTCAAAAATCTTAAATGTTTACAATATACTTTGATTTAAAATGTTTTAGAAAGTTTATTAATAAGAAAGTATACTTAAGTTGGAATAAAACGATTTACAAAAAACTTTAAATATATTTTAAATTATAATTTTAAAAATAATTTATTTTTATAAAACCTTACCTGTCGGTTTGTAAGCTATTTTTTGTCACTAGTTTTCTATTTGAGAAATAGAACATTCCTGTTTCAATGAATTCTCCTTCCCAGTCTTGACGCCTTGGTCTTCGAAAAGGATTAAAGTTTAGGGGCAACAATAAATCATACTCTATCTGTTTCCATCTTAACTTGTGTGACCTGAAAATGCAAATATGTATAGGTACACTGTGGTGCAGAAATTAGTCAATATTTTAAACAAAATACATAATTCAATTTTTAAATAATGTTTATTCAAATTTTTTTAAACTTTTCTAAAAATTAAAAATATGCATACAAATATAAAACTGTAACAAAAACATTTTTTCGTATCTTACGTTTTAACAAAAAAAAAAAAAAAGAAAAAAGTAAGAGCACTATATTCGTGTGCCGAATTTTTGATACCCACCACAAATTTTGTGTTCAAAGTTTATTATTTTGTTATTAATAGTAATCGCTGTGGCATAATATCTTTATACTAAAATATATTCTTCTTTCTTTGTGTAACTTCGATTTGTTTTTAATTTATTTCCTTAAATTTTTTCCTACAAAGAAACCTTAAGTATTTCTACATTAGTAATGATACTACAAAATTTTTTGTCGACAATGTTTGATTTTTACGAAATCTGAAGAGTATAATTTGTTTCCCAGAGGTATTTAAAAAATAATATTAGCTTTGTGTGGGTATCAGGGAGTGACAACGATTACAACTTCGGATACACATTGAGTATTATTAGCAAAACATGTATAAGTGCGTACGGTTACAGCTAAAAAAATTACTCTATCCGTACATACTCGTTTGATGTTCGGCATAAGTATATACAAGTAACCGAAATCTAAGTATTTTTCGCATAAATACTCTATATTGTACACAGTACAACAAATTGGACTTAAGTACTTAAGTGTTATCGATTATCCGTAAAAAATAGCGAGTAAAATGAGTAACCGTTTTTACAATTCAAGCGAGAGCATCAAGTAGAAATTTTTCATGCGTTTTGATTTAGTAAAAATGCACTTGCTTGGGTTATGAAAACAGCACAACCATTATGGTACAAACGCACACATGCATAAACATTATTGTTATACATTTATTTGTTGTTTTTTTATGATAGTTGTGTGTATACGGCTTAGCAGCCGTAGTTGCTAGCAGGGATGCCACAAAAAATATTATTCCTAACAAATTTGTCAAAAAATGCACTAAAATCTACCAAAAACTTCCATTTTTGCACATAATTTTTCTAAATACTAACATTTATATTTAAAAAATAAAAACAATAATCAAATGGTAGTAAATGAATATAATTTACCAATTAATATATTAATAATTTATATATATTATTTAATTAGTATTTGAAAATATCCAAAATACAGTTTTGTTTACATCAATATTTAAAGAAAAGTGTTACTAAGCAAAAGTATATGCCACTACTTTGGTAATTTATTCGAATCATAATTAATTTCCTATATAAGTATTGATATAATTGGAATATATGTCCTGACTTAACTTTTATTTAGAATATATGGCTTAAGATATCAATATTTAAGGCATTTCTACATATTTCCTTACAGCGTTTGTTTTCTTTATTTTGTAAAATATTTTCATTGACATTAAAAGTTATCTACTATAAATTCATGTTTCAAGTTTATATGATAAACTATTCAACATGTAACTTTTATAAAAAAATAAGACGCTTAAATGGAAATATGATTTTTAATTGAAATGTTTATTGGCGAATTATTTGAACTTTGTGTTTTACCACTAAAAATATTGTTCTACAAAAACTTAAACATAATGCTATAAACACATAGACGACAGCAGACAGCAAGCAGCAATATGTCAAAAATAAAATCCATGTGTTTAAATGAAAACGATTATTTTGACGGCAGCACAGCAGCACGACTGCACAACAGCATTTGCTGCTGCTGCCAACTTAGGCTATTTTCTATTTTGACGGGCAGCAAGAACAAATATAGTGTTGCCATTACATATATTAAATTGGAAAAAAAATAACAAAAACTTATTTTTGATATTAAACATAAAAGAACATTACAAAAATACAATAAAGAAACAAATGTATGTGTTTTTATAGTTTTCGTGATATAATTACATTTTTTTATCAATAACTTTAATTTTATTCATTATAAAATATATATGCGGCATCCCTGAAATTTGTATTGCTAAAATGCACATCAGCTGATTATTATGTTGTTGCTGTCTTCAAAATAATTATGAAGCTGACTTCAGAGCAGCATTTGAAGTTGGCAGCATTTGAAGCCATGAAGTTGTGAAGTCTGCTGGCGTCTATGTGTTTAGAGCTTAACAAAGCAAACAAATTCACAAAATTAAAAAAATTTATACCATAAAAATATCCAGTTTAATTAAACTGGCATCCCTGGTTGCTAGATGAATTATGGACAGAGAAATTTTTTTATGATTTTTAATTTTAATGCCCAGCGAGCATGTGGGATTTATTTTAAATTTATAAAAAAGAAAACAATCTTATATTAAGATATATTTATTAGTTTTAACAGATATATTTGTTGTTTATTGTTTTTCTTATTAACTTTTTTTAGATATTTTAAGTCCGTCAAGAAAAAATTATATGGTTTTTGTTTGTTTTTCTTTATTAATTTTCCAAAAAACAAAAACAGAATATCGTTTTTTTCTGCGGGAAAATAATAATCAGATAATAGCATTATGTTTATTTACTTATAAATAACTATTTAGTGGTTGATTAAAACCTTTTAAAATTGATTTGTCTCGTTATACAGCTTGAAATATTAGCTTAGAATGTATAACACGGCATAATACATTAATATTTGTGTTCTTGTTTGCTGGGTATCAGGTATTTTACAGAAATAATTACACTCTCTTTGTTGTGTTCCTATCCAGCGTTGTCAACTTTGGCTTTATGCAATATTATTTGTGCTTTTTAAAATTTTTGTCGCGCAAAAAATTTGAGTCAGTGCTCGATGTGATTTCTCAAATTCTTTGGTGCATTCTTTTTCTTATCGAAGTAAAAATACTAAATTCAAATAAAGAATAATTTTTGCAAGGTAAATTTCTTACGAAACAACGCAACAAAACGATAAGAATTAATAATAGACAATGCTTTTGTTATAAAGATCTTTAGCTTACATTTAAAAAACTGTATAAATAGATTATATATTTTATATTATTATTAGTTATAATTTAAATATATATGTTTCTGATATCTTCTATAGTTAAACAAACATAACTTTTTATAAAAGTAAAGAAAAGAATATTGATATGCATAAAACCAAAAGCTGTAATTTTTTTAAAGTAGCGATTATATGACCAACTGTGAAGTTAAAGTTACAACTTTAAATTAAAATTTATTATTATTATTAATGATATTATATGGAAACTTATTTTAGGCCTAACGTTTCTAATAACGAAATTTATAATTTTAAAAAATAAATAAAATCGAAAATTCCAAATTTTAAACTTTACGCATATTCTTAAAAAGCAAACGTTTTTTCCTGTCTTGATGTTTTTTGAATCATAAAGTTGACAACACTTGTGATGTAATAGAACCTCTCACTTCACGATGAGAAGTAGATTTTTATACATAAAAAGCAGGGATGGAAAGGTTAATATCTGACTTTGAATACAATTTATGGTAATAATTATTCATACTCTCAAATCTCACTGTGTGAACACAAATTCGATTTCAAAATAAAGTTTTAAAATTTTTTTTAATGAATGTTCCATTATGTGGTCCAGAACATAAAAACATTTACAGGTTTTTTCTGGCATTAATTTATATGGGTCGGATAGGCTGTCATCACTACCTGCATAAGAGCACCCTTCTTAATGATGGATTTTCCTTGGAAATTTGTTTTTTTTTTTTTCAATAATTAAGGTCAAAATTCTTACAGATTTTTTCCTAACAAAAAGCAATGTAAATACATACGTAATTATATAAATAGTAAATCAAAATAAAAAATATATTGTTAAATACATATCTATTGCCAGTATCAATTCAACTAAATTTTCACTTTTATTTTCTTTGATTTTTACTTATCTTTTTCTTTTTTTTTTTAAGTTAATAAGCCATACAAATTTCAGGTATAACAGTTGCGTTTCTTAATACTAAAAATAAATAATAAATATAAGTAGATTTATTTTTATTTAAAGAAAACATTTTATTATTATGTGTTAGCTCGTTGCTTATTTAAATTAATAAGCAATATAAATTATGTTATATATATTTACTATACAAATAGTTCCAGCCCTGACCAATTTTCTTTTTGTTTGATAAAAAATGAAAGAGCAGAATAAAGCACTTTTACTTGTTTTTTACTTGTTTTTTTGTTCAAAAGTACTTATACGTATGTCGCAATACTTATAAGTATTTTGCCAATACTTATAAGTATTTTGCCAATACTTATAAGTAATTTGTTTTCGCACATGTATATCCGAATAATACGTATGTATAGAGAGTATTTTTGAAAATAAGTAATAAATATACTCGTAACCGTAGCAATTCATGCATGTACGAGTAGCTATTTTCTGTGATAAATGCATGGTTATACTTATAACCGAAAAAGATAAGTAAATATTCGAGTTATTTTTTTTTTCAGATAACCGAAGTCAGACTCTGGTGGGTATGTCACCTCTCACTTTTACGATTATATAATTAGTGTTTCAATTCAAATTTTTGTCCATTTCAAAATAATATAAATTTAAGATAAAGCGTTATATGGGAAGTAAGGGTTAAAGTGGGCGTGTCACCTTTGTTTTCTGGCATAACAATAACATTGACTAGAAAGCTATATGTATGAAATTTCATCATCATACCTCTAATTCTGTCGGTTTTATGAACTTTTATTAACAGTAGATTACGTAAAAAGCGGGCGTTAAAGTAGGCGTGTCGAAGTTGTTTCTGCTAATAAATTCAATATAGTCCTTTATTCTTCCAAAAAACTTTGTCCATAGACAAATTATGTGAACTCAAGATAAAACGTTAGTACAAAGCCTTTGACCTAAAAGTAATGCATGTAAAATTTCAATTTCGTTCATCTCATTTTGACAGTTTTATTACGTTAAAAATTTTAAATAACCCGAAAGAGCACAGTGTATAAATTTTCGTAAATTTTGACCTATAACTTCTTTCCTAACGTATAGATTTGAACAATTTTCAGGGAAAGAAATTTTTTTACTCAGGAAACATACTTTTGAAGTTTCATTGCTCTAAGTCAATTTGTTTAGAAACAATCGCATTTTTTTCGATGTTGGAAGGACATTGTTTTTTTGATCTACTCTTGTATTACGACCTATAACTCTCTTTCTAATATTCCGATTTAGCTCATTTCCAATACAAAATAAACCTAGGGTATAAGAAATGTTCTAGCAAAATTTGAGACGCTAACTTTCTCGGTTCGAGCTCTATCGTGTTTTCAACAAACGGACATAGCTAGATCGGCATAAAATGAATCCAGTACCCATGTTCTGTAACTTTAGTGAGAACTTCTCGCATCGAAAAGTCATGAAACAAAATATCCCACCGTTTCTCGATGTGTGAGAAAAAAGTGTATCTGTAACTCATGGCGAAAAATACCATTTATGATTACGTTGTTACGTTAGAGCTATCAAAAATTATACTTAATTATAAGAAGAAGAAAATAAAATAAACTTTAGAAGTGCGGAAATAATAATACATATAAATTTAGAAAATAAAAATGTTTAAAAAAATAAGTGCAGAAGAAAGAAATAAAATGTACAATGCAGCTTTAGTTAGAGCGGTTGGGGATGATGAAAGGAATATGTTGCGGATTCATCGCAAAAGGTTGTGCGATTCAACAGACTCTTTTGAAATGCCGGAGAATTGATTTAAGGAACTATATCGCTTAAGCAGATCATCAGCAATGGTTCTGCTTGAAGGCATCTTTTATGAGAAAAGGTGTAAGGAATACAAATTTGCCTTCACTTTCCAAGACATTGGTAACATTGTTTCCTTTTGATGATAAACATAATGATGATGGTGGTGTATTTAGGATTTTTGTTTAGGACACACGACATACAAATTAAACAATTTGGTTAAACAATAAACACTTATTGTAAATATTTAAGGTCTAAATAAAAAAGGAATAAAAAAATTATAAAAATTATTTCGAAATTGAAATAAAAAAAAATAAATGAGAAGAATTTTGCAATTTTATTTAGTTAGTTAGTTTTTTTAAACTTTAAATGACTTTGATGATTGTAAAAATATAATCAATATAAAATAAAATTTATCTTTTTTAGAAATATAAAAACTTTTGTAAATTAAACAAAGATAGTTACCATAAATCATTTCCCGTAGTAAGAAAATTTATAACCTCAAATTTAAAGTAATTAATTTTTCATTTCCTAATTTCCTTCTTTTACATACATAAAAGTTTAAAGCACAAAAAAAAACATTATTTCAATTACAAAATATTTTATAGAAGGTTCGATAGTTTAAACTCGATATCTAATTTTCCTTTTTGTTGCTTTGAAACCCGCATAATTTTCTTAACGATAACAAATTTATAATATTAATACATACATATGTATGCATTAATAATAAAAAAAAACATTTAAACTTTACATTTTCCATGTTTTTGTCACTGATTTTTGACTTTTTATATTTTTTGGCTCAAAGTTTTTGCAATCTCGCGGTCTTTTTGTTTGTGACTTATTTTGACAGTTCAAAGTGAGAAGTTCTCGCCTAAAAACTTTACAGAAACACTTTTTCTATGGCTTACGAGTATTTTTCTTACGTGACAGGTATTTCTCGCATGAATAGTTACAGAAACAGTACAGTGAGAAAAAACAGCTGTTTGTTTTGATTTGTTGTATTTCTGTACCAATTTACATATTTCAAGTGAAAAGTTTCTCGTAGCGAGAGTTACAGAACATGTGCACAGGACTCAAATAATATATACTTTATTGGTTCTAAAATAAATATTTTGATGTGTTACAAGCGAAATTACAAAATGAATATACTTCCACACCATTTTTTGGTGGTGGGTTTAAAAATCAGATTCATAGTTTTTGTATTAGTGAAAATCTCATTTGTACTTATTTGCTTTTTTTCCCTTATCACTAGATATTTTAAATGCATACATATGTACAAAATACCTGTCTTTGGTAGCGGTAGTTTTAAAAATATTTTTTTTTATTACTAAAATTTTCCCCATTAACACAACAAAAATAAACTACAATTGCAACGCTGTTTACTTTTCTTCAAGGAAAAACATTTATTTGCGAACTGATTTTTTTATTTTTAGATTATGTTAAGTGTTTGTATCACCATTCATCTCATATGAAATACATACATACATACATACATACATACATATAAAAAACAAACATATATAAAAAAGTCCCATTGTAAAATTATAAATTGAGTTTACGTTTGTATGTTAAAAAAAAATATAAAAAAAAATATAAATAATATATAATATAAAATTATTATGTAAATTTTTTCGATCTTTTTATATTAATATATTGTTTTTATTTATTCGAGCTAAAGATCACTTTTTTTATAAAAATTATTTTTTTATTCCGATATTTCGCTACCACATTGGGTAGCTTCTTCAGGGAAAGTTTTTACAATTTATAACAATTAACAATTAAAATAAAAATTTTCCCGCCTTTTTTAAAAAATTTGTTTTTGAACAATATAATATAAAATTAAAAAAAAATTTTTTTGTATGTATGTATGAAAGTAGGTTTTGTATGTTGTTGTGCAAAAAAAAGAGGTGGTCGTGGTTTTTTGCTCATATCTCAGTTATTTATGTACCGGTGTTTCTGATTTTCAATACCGATCTGCTTTCGAATATTTCTGATATTTTAACACCCCCCGCGGGTCAAGGCGATGTCGGGGGGCTTCAAAAAGTTGATTTCACCATACACACGGACAGACTGACAAAGCTTAATCGACTCCGCTATTCATAAGCTTTCAGAAAATATATACTTTATGGGGTCGGAAATGAAAATTGTAGAAATTTAACACGAAATGACAAAGGGTATAATGATTTATGTACTATGATTTACAGTAGTTTTATTTACATTCAACATTTCCTTTGGTTGGCTGGTGGGTCGACTAACATGCTAAAGGCCATGACTGACTATCCTACAAAGTCACGCGATTATGTCAAATAAAAATCTGATTGAGTTCTGTCCTCCATGAGAAAATCGCAATAAAATGTGTGATTCGGTGCCACACTGTCATACAAAAAAGATGCAAAATAAAAAAGCAACTCTGATCGCACAGAAACTACTATTTTTTGAAAATTTTCAAAAGATTATCAAATCGGACACACTTGTCAAAAAATCTGTCGCACATATGAATTTTTTGTCCACACTATCACACTTTCTGAACACACATACAATTTTTGACATATCGAACGACTAAATCTGATAGTCAGTCATGGCCTTAAGTAATACACAGCCAAAATCTTGTAGCATGTGGGGCATACTTTTAGGGGTAGTTAATTAGCATGCATATTACTTAAATGTAACGGCCTCTGGTAATTACCAAGATATACTAGTGCGTTTACGCATTAAATTTGTGGGAAGTTACAGAATGTCACAATTAAATAGCATTGCCACTATAAATAGTCGACCAGCACAACCGGTAGAGTTTGTGGCGTGAATATCAAAGTGAGTTTTATTATCAAGTTGTATAACAACAAGTAACAGTGCTATATTCGGCCGTGCCGAATCTTATATACCCTTCACAACGTGTAGTCATGCAATAACAATTGTTTGCATCACCATTCATCCCATATAAAATACGTGCATACGTACACGTTAGAATAAATGTGGCATCGAATCCCAGCTGAGCCAAAAAAATTTTATTTTATTTAATATATTATTTATATTTTATTATTTTTTTTATATTTTTTTAAAATTTTTTAAAAAATTTTTTTCTTATTATTAATATTTTTTTTTTGTAATTTTTTTTTGTTTGGAATGTTTTTTACATGTATGTTGTTGTTGCAATTGTGAAAAAAACGAGGTGGTCGTGGTTTTTTGCTCATATCTCAGAAAGTTATGGGGCGATTGTGCTGAATTTCAATAGCGATTCATTCCTGGATATTTCCAAGAGATTGATATCATATATAGATCTGAGGAACATATAGTTGCTTCTAAAAGTTGATTTCAACCAACACACGGACAGACGGTCAGGGCTTAATCGACTTTTCTATTCATAAGCTTTCAGAAAATATATACTTTATGGGGTCGGAAATGAAAATTGTAGAAATTACAAACGGAATGACAAAGCTATATATACCCTTGTGCACCACAGGTGAAGGGTATAATAAGTGAGATAATAAACAAAGTACTTCATATGTAATATTCGAGCGTGTTTATATAAAGTCTCTACTATTTCATAACATTAATCAATTTCAAGTGTTATTGTATGCAATAAAAAATTCCGGTTTATTAAAAAAAAAAAACCAACGTTTATAGAAGGTTTAAACTTAATAATATTAATTAAAACAAGAGCGCTATATTCGGCCGTGCCGAATCTTATATACCCTTCACACCGTGTAGTCATGCAATAACAGTAGTTTGTATCACCATTCCATATGAAATACGTACATACATATAAAAACATACTTATATAAAAACATCCCATTGTAAAATTAAAAATTTACTTATGTATGTTAAAAAAAAAAAAATAAAAAAAAATTAAAAAAAAAATTAAAAAAAAAAATTTAAAAAAAATATAAAAAAAAATTAAAAAAAAAAAAATTAAAAAAAATTTTTTAAAATAATTAAAATATATATAATAAATATAAAACAAAAAAAATAAAAAAAAATATTAAAAAAAAAATACAAAAAAAATAATAATAAAAATATAAATAATATATTAAATAAAAAATAAAAAAAAATTAAAAAAAAATATAAAAAAATTTTTTTTTTGGCTCAGCTGGGATTCAATGCCACGTTTTCTCTAACCAGTATACACGTTTGTATGTATCTATGTTGTTGCTGTAATGTTGTTTTTGTGAAAAAAAAAATCGAGGTGGTCGTGGGTTTTTGCTCATATCTCAGTTGTTTATGTACCGATGTTTCTGATTTTCAATACCGATCTACTCCCGAATATTTCTGATATTTTAATACCTCACCCGAGTCCAAGCGATGTCGGGGGGCTTCAAGAAGTTGATTTCAACATACACACGGACAGACGGTCAGACGGACAGGGCTTAATCGACGCCCCTATTCATAAGCTTTCAGAAAATATATACTTTATGGGGTCGGAAATCAAAATTGTAAAAATTTCACACGGAATGACAAACCTATATATACCCTTTTTATACCCTTCACCTGTGGTGCACAAGGGTATATATAGCTTTGTCATTCCGTTTGTAATTTCTACAATGTTCATTTCCGACCCCATAAAGTATATATTTTCTGAAAGCTTATGAATAGAGGAGTCGATTAAGCCCTGACCGTCTGTCCGTCTGCCCGTCTGCCCGTCTGTCCGTGTGTTGGTTGAAATCAACTTTTAGAAGCAACTATATGTTCCTCAGATCTGTATATGGTATCAATCTCTTGGAAATATCCAGGAATGAATCGCTATTGAAATTCAGCACAATCGCCTCATAACTTTCTGAGATATGAGCAAAAAACCACGACCACCTCGTTTTTTTTCACAATTAAAACAACAACATACATACATAGATACATGTAAAAAACATACCAAACAAAAAAAATTACAAAAAAAAAATATTAAAAATAAGAAAAAAATAATAAAAACAAGTTAGAGCGCTATATTCGGCCGTGCCGAATCTTATATACCCTTCACAACGTGTAGTCATGCAATAACAGTAGTTTGGGACACCATTCATCCCATATGAAATACGTACATACATATAAAAACATACATATATAAAAACATCCCATTGTAAAATTATAAATTCACGTATGTATGTTAAAAAAACAAAAAAAAAATTAAAAAAAAATTTTAAAAAAAATTTAAAAAAAAAATTTAAAAAAAAATTTAAAAAAAAATATTAAAAAAAAATATTAAAAAAAAATTATTGTATATATAATATATATAAAACAAAAATAAAAAAAAAATAAAAAAAAAAAAATAAAAAAAAATAATAATAAAAATATAAATAATATATAAAATAAAAAATAAAAAAAAAATAAAAAAAAAAAATTAAAAAAAAATTTTAAAAAAATTTTTTGGCTCAGCTGGGCTTCGATGCCACGTTTTCTCTAACCAGTATACACGTTTGTATGTATGTATGTTGTTGTTTTAATGTTGTTTATGTGAATAAAAAATCGAGGTGGTCGTGGGTTTTTGCTCATATCTCAGTTGTTTATGTACCGATGTTTACCGTTCTACTCCCGAATATTTCTGATATTTTAATACCTCACCCGAGTCCAAGCGATGTCGGGGGGCTTCAAAAAGTTGATTTCAACATACACACGGACAGACGGTCAGACAGACTGACAGGGCTTAATCGACTTCCCTATTCATAAGCTTTCAGAAAATATATACTTTATGGGGTCGGAAATCAAAATTGTAGAAATTTCACACGGAATGACAAACCTATATATACCCTTTTTCACTGTGTGAAGGGTATAAAAACTACAAAAAAGAAATTTTAAAAAAATTAAAAAAAAAAATTTTTAAAAATTTTTCTAAAAAAATTGTTTAAAAAAATTTAAAAAAAATATAAAAAAAATAATAAAATATAAATAATATATTAAATAAAATAAAATTTTTTTGGCTCAGCTGGGATTCGATGCCACATTTATTCTAACGTGTACGTATGCACGTATTTTATATGGGATGAATGGTGATACAAACAATTGTTATTGCATGACTACACGTTGTGAAGGGTATATAAGATTCGGCACGGCCGAATATAGCAATGTTGCTTGTTCACTGTGTGAAGGGTATAAAAATAACGAATGCACAAAAACATATATGTGAAATGTACGTATATCCTTTCTTGAATTTTTAAATTTTCCAATAAAAAAGAATTAAAAGTAGGAAAAAAATTCTTTTCTTATTATTTACAAGGGTATATATAGCAATTTCCATTTCCGACCCCATAAAGTATATATTTTTTGAAAGCTTATGAATAGAGGAGTTGATTAAGCCCTGACCGTCGGTCCGTGTGTTGGTTGAAATAAACTTTTAGAAGCAACCATATGTTCCTCAGATCTGTGTATGGCATCCATCTTTTGGAAATATCCGGGAATTAATCGCTATTAAATTTCAGCACAATCGTTAAATAATTTTCTGAGATATGAGCAAATAAACACGACTGCCTCTGTTTTTACCCCTATTTGTACCACCAAAACTAAAAATTTTCAGTCATTCGTGCAAAAATTTTTGGATAAAGCGGGCTCTAATCGGTAAAGTTATAGGCAAAAAATTCTTTTTAATTATATATTTCAAAAATTTACAAACGAAAATCAACATTTTTCAGCTTCTAGACAACCGAGAGAGTCAATATTGATATCATCTGAAAGGACTTGACTAGCGCAACTATAAAAAAATTAAAATTCATATTTGCCGCTAGTACAAAATGGCGGACAATAAATAAATGTAACTTCTTGAACCCCCTCAATATTGGCATCAAATGAAAGGGCTTGACCAGTAGAATGCAATAAATTATTGAAAAATTTAAAATCCAAAGTGGCGTCCAAAACAAAATGGCGGATTAAATTTTGTAACCCCATCAATATGGGTATTAAATTAAAGGGCTTGACTAGTTGAATACAGTTAACTACGTAAAAATTCAGAATCAAGGATGGCCTCGGAAATAATAAGGAAAAATGGCATATGACATGAATTATAGGTTAAGCTACGATGTGAGATTATACCTATGTACATCATGGTGAAGGATATTATCAAATTCGGTACAGCAAAATATAGTACTCTTATTTGTTATTTATTTAAAAATAATAAAAACGCTCTCTAGTAAAATTTTGTTTTTGTAACATACGATCATTTCGCGCACATGGTTCGGTATGTATGTATGTGTATATGTAAAATAAATTCACACTTTTTACTTGTTTTGTTATTCTTTATGCCTTAGTTAAGTACTTGCATGCATAAATCCGGCTCTGGCTCGTCGAATATTAGGTTGTGTTCTCGTACGTATACCGACCTTGCATGCAAAATTAAAATAAAGAAAATTGTTACTACTACTATATCAAAAAACAACATCTGTAAAGGAAATATACTTGGCGGAAACTTAAAATTTTAAAATATACGTGTAAAACTTCTATACTGTTTAGTACCGGAAGTAAAATTATACAGTCTGATGTATACAATGCCGCTAATAATAAGCCTAATTGTCTCATTTGTGGTTCTAAAGCTGAAATGCCTAAGCATCTAAACACCAAGCCAGTTATGCCAACTTTAATAGTTACTCAAAACAATTGTTTTTATAAAAATCGAGCGACTAAAAATTTGTTGTCATTTAACGCTCAGTCTACCTTGAATGTTTCAAATTTATCGCAGTCTTCTTCACTTAGCGAGGAAGAATATCAAAAAAGTATACGCAACTTAGTGACAGCAGCTGTTGGTACCCAACATACTGAAATTCTAACATCATTGAATCTTACTTTAGCCAAATTAGATCGAGATGTGTTTCATTAGATTTAATCTGCAAAACAATGACGACTTATCCAATAGAGTTAGAAATCATGAGGCAGGCCCACCAGGTAATGGGGATCATACAATCCTAATTGAGAACCAGTCAATAAACTTGCTCTTAGGAATTCGTTCACCTGCTGAAAATTACGGAATTGAACTTAATCTTTAGGCAAATAACTCGTCTAATAATCTAAGAAGACCTCAATCTGGGTATCAGTTCCCGTTCTATAAAACTATGAAATGAAAAGTTTTTGTGTGCAATATCATATGGTGCCACCATACCCTTTGCTATACAAAAACTTTTTCATTTCACAGTTTCACAGAACGAGAATTGATACCCTGGTATGATTAAAGATTTATCTCTTCGTCCTAATAAATTAAGCCTGATATTTAATAACTGGAAACTAAAGATATCGGATTGCTCTGGCGGACTTCCTGTTGATGTTTTTCTTTACCGAGTACAGGCCTTAAGTGACCAGACATTAAGGGGAAATTTTGATTTGCTCTGCGATCATTTTTCATGGTAAGGCTCACACCTGGTTTGGGCTCTACTATCAATCCGTGAGGAAAATAAGGTGACTTGAGTTTTGTTCGGCTTTTCGATACTTTTAACTAGTCGAGCTTGCCGATCAGGGCATAAATGAACGCTCCTGAGTAGAAATCTTGAATTTACTTGACAATAGTCTTAGTCAGGCAACTACGTGACATCCTTAGGAAAATTGAAATATTCTTGCATGATTTAAAAAAACCCACACTGTGTTGGTTTTCCTAAAATAGTTGCAGATGTATTGAATCCTGTTAGCGATGAAGAAGAACAGAGTTTTAAAGATGTAGACAATGAGGTTTCAAAATTAGGTCTCTGCTGCTGGAAATTCAGTAAAAACGGTCACCAACATCAAGACTGCATGTCAAAGAGAAAGACTTTTTGTTACGGATGGGGGGCTGTCAATGCCTATAAACCGACGTATCGTAAATGCAATCAAACAACTTGGTGCCGAGTGCATAACACGCAAAATTCGAACAGAATAACATCGAATCGTGCCAGTAGCAGCGAACGATAAATTTATCTTATTGCGTAGAACATAAACCGGATTTAGACTTATTGAACAATTACCAAATGCGGCAAGTAAAATCGACAGGTCATCACAGCTAATAAAAACGAGACAAGAAAGTTGTGTGACTGGCAATAAAAATCATATAAGACCGTATGAAAAGAAAGTCTCTGGACTTTTGGACACAGGGGCGTCAACTACTTTTATGGGAGAGAAAGTATTGTTGGTAAATATTTATATATATATATGTATATATATATACATGTAATACAAGATTATAATCTTCTTAAAATAAAAAGCGTAATTGCGTTTCTAAAACAAAATGTTGAGAAACAACATTTAAAGCCTTGATTTCACTTTTCTTTATTACAATTTAATTCTTTTTTTTTTTTGACTCTAAAATTGATTGGCAGAGGTTCTTGACCAAATAGCCAGGGTATTCCACGTTGGTTCCGGCTCCGTAAACCGACCTATACCTCTGTATAGGAAGTCGGAGACACTTGAACAGTAATTAAAGTTGAGTTGTATGGTTCTCCTCCAGTTAAAAAAAACATTGGTTCAGTCACCGCAAGTCGACCTATACCTTTGTATAGGAAGTCGGAGACATCTGAACAATAAATTATACTGAGTTTTATGGAACTCCTCCAGTTAGAATAATTTGAGTTTGGTTGGTACTCCTCTAGTTGTAAATTATGAGTTTAGTTGGTGCTCCTCCAGTTGTAAATTATGAGTTTAGTTGGTACTCCTCCAGTTAATCCAATTAAAATAAATGCACGTGGTTAATTGTAGAAAAGTCTGGAAACTGTATCCAAAGCACAGTTACGCGACGCCACACAATTAACCACGCAAGAGTGAGACGTAAAACTCTCGAAGACGGATGAAAAGGACAGCCTGATTGCCCTTAAGAGATAATCGCAATGACGCGCGAGCTCTTGACCCGACCAGAGCTGTAATACGACTGATTTAATTCTTTTTCTGTTTTCTCAGCTGATCTGCAGTTTTACCGTCTTATCTGTTTTCTCAGCTATTTTGCAGGGTTACCATAAGTATGTGCAGGGTTGCTATCCATTATTTTCTTAACATACATATATTTATAATTCCATCCGTTTCTCAGTCATTATACCTTGCAATCGTTTTTTGGAGATTATTTGAGTTACTTCTAGAAAATTTTCTCTCAGCGTTTTCAGCTCCCATCAACGATCACCCAACAAATGACTTCCTAACAGGTAAGAGCACTATATTTGGCTGCGTCAAATTTTTTATTCCCACCACCAATTTGATGTACTTTTATAGCACAAAATGTATTATTGTGATATTTCAATATGGAGTTCTTTATTCTTTTAAAATCTTTATTCATAGAGAAACTATATAAATTAAAGATTAAGCTTTATATGATAGGTGGGCGTAAAAGTGGGCGTGTCACATTGATTTTTCGTTAGTTCAAAGCCTTTGACCAAAAAGCAATGTTTGTAAAATTTCAGAATCATACATCTAATTTTGTCAGTTTTTTTAGGTTCTAAATTTTAAATATACTGAAAAACACACTGTGTGGTATAAATTTTCGTACATTTTAATCTATAAATCCTTTTGACAAATACCTTTGGATCCAGTTTCTAAGGACAAAACATCGTTTGCAGTTCCTAGGCGTCCTTTGTATCAATACAAAGTGATGCTTTTTGGACTGTGTAATACACTCCAAACTATGTCCCGATTGATGGATAAGGTAATGTACAGGTACATCTTCGAAATGAGGTCTTTATTTATTTAGATGATATCGTTGTAGTTTCAGATAGATTTAATAATCATTTAAGGTACTTTCTATTGTTGCTGAGCGTCTTCATGAACCTGGGTTGACTATTAGTATCGAAAAAAGTAATGTTTATATGAAGCAAGCATAATATCTCGGACATGTTCTAGGAAATGGTGTTATTAGAACCGATTTAGATAAAATTTCTGCTATTACACCCAGATAAGTGAAGGATGTTAGACGATATTTTGCAATTACTAGATGGTACAGAAAGTTCATCGATATGTACGTTTTTGTAAATAATCTTATTACTGATTTATTAAAAAGTATGAGAAATCCTAATCTATATATATAAAAGAGTAACGTGACTGACTGACTGATTCATCATCGCACAGCCCAAACGCAAAGAGCTAGAGACATGAAATTTTGACAATCGGTTCCTCTTTCAATGTATAGCTCCACTAAGAAGGGATTTTTGGAAATTCGTATTTTAAGGGGGTAAAAAAGGGTAAAATCGGTAATCTTATATCTGCTAAACTAAAAATGATACGAATTAAATTAAAAAAGTATTGTAATTTGCACAAAAAATAAGCTGACAGGTCTCTGGCCTTTTTTGGAATTTTCAACCCCTAAGGGGAAAAAACGGGTAAAAACTATAATTTGGTACTTTTTTGGTATCCTATGTAACTTCCAAACGCATAAAGCTAGGAAAAAAATTTAAACTGTATTAAGTAATCCGCGGAAAAATAATAATAAGAGTTCGGCACTTTTTTCAAATTCATATGCATAAGGGGTAAAAATTGTCCCTTTTTTTGGTACTTTTTTTATAAGAAACTTTTCTTATATTATTCAATGGGGCAAAATTTGACAATTATTATTACCTAATAGAATATGGACAACTTTTTAGGTGAAATTTTTGGAAACTTTTTTTGGGGACAAAAAAGGTACCAAAAAGGGGAAAATTCCGGAAAATGTATGTAATCCCTAATTAGACGGCCAATTATCACAAAATTTTTAATTGGGATTTTACTAGACATAAATAATTATGTAATTTAGTAAAAATTGAAACACATTCATAACAGGGTAGAAAAGGGAAAAATCGGGAAGAGTTTGGTACTTTTTAGAACATAATTACTTTTATGCAAAAAAGAGTAGATTTACTGACTTTAAATCATGTCTATTAAAATATTTTGTTACATAGATATTTGAACATTTTAAACTTGGAATTTGGAACTTGGATCAAAAATTTACTTTTTCGCTTTTCTGTGGTACTTTTTGTATTTTCTACGTTTATAAAGGTGGAATTGTAAAATAAAGGACTATTGATTCCAGGTAAGTCTAAAAATGTTATGCGTGACCAAAAAGGTACTTTTTTGAATTCTTATGGTACTTTTTATATATTCTACGTTTGCGAAGCTAGAATTTTAAAATTAGTGGCTATTGATACAAGGTGAGACCGAAAATGTTATGGTCGACCAAAAAGGTACTTTTTTGAATTTTTGTGGTACTTTTGGTATTATTAGAATTTCGAAAATAGTAACTATTGACACAAGGTAAGACTAAAAATGTTATGCGCTACCAAAAAGGTACTTTTTTGAATTTCTATGGTACTTTTTGTATTTTCAACGTTTGCGAAGCTAGAATTTTAAAATTAGTGGCTATTGTATAAGGTGAGACTGAAAATGTTAAGGTCGACCAAAAAGGAACTTTTTTGAATTTTTGTGGTACTTCTGGTATTTTCTACGTTTATGAAGGTAGGATTGTACAATCAAGGACTATTGATTCCAGGTGAGACCGAAAATGTTATGGTCGACCAAAAAAGTACTTTTTTTGAATTTGTATGGTACTTTTTGTATTTTTTACGTTTATGAAGGTAGGATTGTACAATCAAGGACTATTGATTCCAGGTGAGACTAAAAATGTTATGGGCGACCAAAAAGGTACTTTTTTGAATTTTTATTGTACTTTTTATATTTTCAACGTTTGCGAAGCTTGAATTTCGAAAATAGTGACTATTGATACAAGGTAAGACTAAAAATGTTATGGGTGATCGAAAAGGTACTTTTTTGAATTTTTATGGTACTTATTGTATTTTCTACGTTTATGAAGGTAGGATTGTACAATCAAGGACTCTTTATTTCAGATGACACCAAAAATGTTATGGGCGACAAAAAAGGTACTTTTTTGAATTTTTATGGTACTTTTTATATTTTCAACGTTTGCGAAGCTTGAATTTTAAAACTAGTGGCTATTGATACAAGGTGAGACTGAAAATGTTATGGTCGACAAAAAAGGTACTTTTTGTATTTTCAACGTTTGCGAAGCTCGAATTTTGAAATTAGTGGCTATTGATACAAGGTTAAACTGAAAATGTTATGGTCGACCAAAAAGGTACTTTTTTGAATTTTTGCCGTTCTTTTGGTATTTTCTACGTTTATGAAGGTAGGATTGTACAATCAAGGGCTATTGATTCTAGATGAGACTAAAAATGTTATGGGCGACGAAAAAAGTACTTTTTGAATTTTTATGGTACTTTTTGTATTTTCAACGTTTGCGAAGCTAGAATTTAGAAATTAGTGACTATTGATACAAGGTGAGACTGAAAATGTTATGGGCGACCAAAAAAGTATTTTCTTGATTTTTATGATACTTTTGGTATTTTCTACGTTTATGGTGGGATTGTACAATCTAAGACTTTTGATTCCAGGTGAGACTAAAAATGTTATGGGTTACCAAAAAGGTACTTTTTTGAATTTGTATGGTATTTTTTGCATTTTCTACGTTTATGAAGGTAGGATCTTACAGTCAATGACTTTTGATTCCAGGTGAAACTGAAAATGTTATGGGCGACCACAAAGGTAATTTTGATCGTCCATAATATTAGGATTTAGACCTCGGATCAAAAAACACTAATTTTAAGAATCTATGTTTACAAACGTAAAAATTCAAAGAGTACAATAAAAATGCGAAAAGGCTTTTTTGTGTCTCCAATATAATTTTAATTTTTAAATTGAATCAACAATCCTTTATTTCACTATTTTAGCTTTATAAACGTAGGAAATACAAAAATTCCCATTAAAATTCAGAAAAGTACCTTCTTGGTCGCCCATAACATATTTAGTCTTAGCTTGTATCAATAGTCATCAATTTCGAAATTCTTTGTTCGCAAACGTAGGACATACAAATTTAAAAAAGTACCTTTGTGGTCGCCCATGACAATTTCAGTTTCACCTAGAATCAAATATTCTTGATTGTACAATCCCACCCTCATAAACGCAGAAAATACCAAAAGTATCATAAAAATCAAAAAAGTACCTTTTTGGTCACCCATAACATTTTTAGTCTAGCCTGGAATCAAAAGTCCTTGATTGTACCTTTAAAAACGTAGCAAATAAAAAAAAGTACAACAAAAATTCAAAAAAGTACCTTTTTAGTCGACCATAACATTTTCAGTCTTACTTTGTATCAATAGCCACTAATTTTAAAATTCTAGCTTCGCAAACGTTTAAAATACAAAAAGTAGCATAAAAATTCAAAATAGTTCCTTTTTGGTCGCCCATAACATTTTTAGTCTCACCTTGAATCAATAGTCCTTGATTGTACAATCCTACCTTCATTAACGTAGAAAATACCAAAAGTACCACAAAAATTCAAAAAAGTACCCTTTTGGTCGACCATAACATTTTCTGTCTCACCTTGTATCAATAGCCACTAATTTCAAAATTCTAGCTTCGCAAACGTTGAAAATACAAAAAGTACCATAAAAATTCAAAAAAGTTCCTTTTTGGTCGCCCATAACATTTTTAGTCTCACCTTGAATCAATAGTCCTTGATTGTACAACCCTACCTTCATAAACGTAGAAAATACCAAAAGTACAACAAAAATTCAAAAACGTACCCTTTTGGTCGAACATAACATTTTCGGTCTCACCTTGTATCAGTAGCCACTAATTTTAAAATTCTAGCTTCGCAAACGTAGAATATTTAAAAAGTACCATAAAAATTCAAAAAAGTACCTTTTTGGTCACCCATAACATTTTCAGTCTTACCTGGAATCAATAGTCCTTTATTTTACAATTTTACCTTTATAAACGTAGAAAATACAAAAAGTACCATAAAAAAGCGAAAAAGTACATTTTTGGTCCAAGTTCCAAATTCCAAAGTTTAAAATGTTCAAATATCTATGTAAGAAAATATTTTAATATGCGTGATTTAAAGTCAGTAAATCTACTCTTTCTTGCATAAAAGTAATTTTGTTATAAAAAGTACCAAACTTTTCCCGATTTTTCCCTTTTCTACCCTGTTCAGAATGTGTTTCTATTTTTAATAAATTACATAATTTTTTATGTCTGGTGAAATCCCAATTAAAAATTTTGTGAAAATTGGCCGTCTAATTAGGAATAACATACCCTTTCCAGATTTTTTCCCTTTTTGGTACCTTTTTTGTCCCCAGAAAAGTTTCCAAAAATTTCATCTAAAAAATTGTCCATATTCTATTAGGAAACAATAATTGTCAAATTTTGTCCCATGGAATAATATAAGAAAAATTTCGTTTAAAAAAGTACCAAAAAAAGAGACAATTTTTACCCCTTATACATATGAATTTGAAAAAAGTGCCGAATTGTTATTCATATTTTTTCGCGGATTACTTAATACAGGTTAAATTTTTGTCCTAGCCTTATTCGTTTGGAAGTTACATAGGGTACCAAAAAAGTACCAAATTATAGTTTTTACCCGTTTTTTCCCCTTAGGGGTTGAACATTCCAAAAAAGGCCAGACACCTGTCAGCTTATTTTTTGTGCAAATTACAATACTTTTTCAATTTAATTTGTATCATTTTTAGTTTAGCAGATATAAGATTACCGATTCTACCCGTTTTTACCCCCTTAAAGTACGAATTTCCAAAAGTCCCTTCTTAGTGGAGCTATACATTGAAAGAGGAACCGATTGTCCAAATTTCATGTCTCTAGCTCTTTGCGTTTGGGCTGTGCGATGATGAATCAGTCAGTCGGTCAGTCAGTAACGTTACTCTTTTATATATATAGACTAGCATTTAACCAGCTACTTCGTTAGCGCAGTTCTTACTATTTATTGAATACTTAAGTTCTATTTATAATTATTAAATATTTTTGGTTAAATTTATGAAAACTTGTATCTCTGATTCAATTTACTTCGAAAAATAAAAAGTAGAGCAACGATATATTGGGCATATATTTCCTAACTAAAAGCAAGATCAATGCTACTGAGTTTCAAAAATTAAGATTCATAATTTGCAAAAATTACCCTAAAAATAATATAAGTAAAATTTTTTTCTTCACTAAAACTTCCAATTGGTTTATTATTACCTACATTCAGAATTCTATATGTACAAAATATATAAAAAGAGAAAAAGTAATTTTGGTCGTCCAGTATTAGGATTTAGACCTCTGATCAAACACACTAATTTTGAGAATCTATGTTTACAAACGTAAAAATACAAAGAGTACAATAAAAATGCGAAAAGGCTTTTTGATGTCTCCAATATAATTTTAATTTTCAAATTGAATCAACAATTCTTTATTTCACTATTTTAGCTTTATAAACGTAGGAAATACAAAAATTCCCATTAAAATTCAGAAAAGTACCTTTTTTAAAAACCCATAACATATTTAGCCTTACCTTGTACCCAGGCCTGGGCAGTATTTGAAATATTTGTATTTGAAATACAAATACAAGGTACAAATACGTATTTTGTATCTGTATTTGAAATACATGGTTTGAAAGTATTTTGTATTTCAAATACACAACTGAAGAGTATTTTGTATTTCAAATACATATGGCTCAAAAATGCATTTATACAAAATACACTTATTTTTTACAATTAATTTGAAAATAAGATGTATCAGACAAAATCGAAAGTCGCTAGAAACTATGACCATTAAAATTTCACATTTTACAACACTACTATTCAGCTTTGAATTGTTTCGTCCAAGGCGAATTCATACAGGTAAAATTATCAGCCCAGCTGATTGTGAAACATTTTGTCAAAATTGGTTGAATTCGCTTTGATTTCATTTATTAATGCAGGGATAGGAAATGTGATTTTGGTTTCGGTATTAAACAATTAACTTGAGTGTACTCTTTTGACAATAAATGTGCTTAATTTATGTATATTTTTTGCTTCTGCGTCACTAATAATGTGTTTAAAAAATTTATATTCTGTTTTTAATCAAATTTTATTATATTTAATATTTAAAAACAACTTTTCCATCCCTGATATACGAATTGGCCTTGACATAAAATATACCATGAAAAGTTGCTTTGTTGTATCAATTCGCCGTTGCATATACCTTATGGATATGCCTTGGTTTCGTCTAAGGCGAATTCATTTACACTATTTAAATGAAAAGCTAGAGTGTTATATTTGCCGAGGCATCTGAGATGTTTCAGCCACACATTAGTCTTTTAGCCACAACAGATATGAATAATTTCATAAAAAATTCTTGTGCCAATAGGATTCACTACTCGGTAATTGCTAAATGTTCTTTACTATGGAATTAATCCAGAATACCCAAATCAGCTGAAGTTATAAAAGATTGGCTCGGACATCTGTTAGTATATCCATGTCCCACAAGATGGAACTCACTTTTCGATTCCATAGTACAGCTAATGAAAAGAAAATCAAAATTAAATGAATTATTTGTTAAGCTAGATAAGGCTAACACTTTCTATGCTATAGAACTGGAGTATTTAGAGGAACTCATTGAAATATTGAAACCAATAGCTACGGCGTTGGACTACATACAGGGAAATAATTGCTATTATGGAAAAGTTTTGCCTACTTTAATGTCTGTAAAAACCAGATTAGATCGGCTGCAATGTTATAATTTGAGGCATTTCAGTTGTATTTTACCAAAACTAAGGGAGAGCGTTGAGAGAAGATATGTTAAGTTTTTCATGCTGGCACCTGAAGCAAATAGAGCCATATTGGCTTCATGTTTCTACCCAACTTTTAAAATGCGTTGGCAGCCAGAAAACAACTAGAAAACATCAATAGATACCTTAGAAAAAAAAAATAACAAAAATCGTGAAGCAATGCTTGGATGCAGCAGAAGTAGTAGAAGTTGCAGTAAAAACGATGAAGATTTTATTGTTTTTGCCGACAATAACATTGATCAACCTCGCACATCAAATTTCGAATTAGAGTTCATCAGTTTCCTAAATGATAAGAGCATGGAGATTTCCGTTTTGGTAAGCTATCCAAATATTAAAAATGCATTAAGAGAATTTAACAGTAGCTTGTGTTCCTCAGGGCCTGTAGAAAGATTATTTTCCTTAGCAGGTTTTATACATTACCCAACAAGATGCTGTTATCTGATGATTCTTTAAAAAATCTAGTTTTTATTAAAGGAAATACCTGTTTTATTCAGAGCTGTTAAATTTGGATTACGATTAGTAATCAATTAAATTAAATTTTAAAAAGAATGGTATTGATTACATAATTCTCTTTTTAACAATTCCTGATTATTAATTAATTATGATTACAAATAATCCAAAAATAGTTAAGATTAGTTAGGATTACGAGAAAATAATCAAAAATAGTCAAAAGTAATCCAAAAAATAATTGACTACTTTCAAGGATTATTTTTGATTATATTCGATTATTTTTTTAAAATGCAGAATGCGCATCATTTTATACAAACATTTTGTTAAAAAAAATCTGAACAAATACAACCAAATTAGATAGTTTTTGTATACAAAATATAGGTTTATTCACTCCAATAACAAAACAACCGATAACAATTTAAGTACTTACTTAATCAACAAAAAAGGGAAAAATAATAAAGAAAACAAATACATACATACATTCAGAATACATTCAATTCACAAAAAAAAAAGTTTTATAATTTACATATATTTACAATTGGCCTTCATTACAACTAATTTTTCAAAAGAAAAATCGGACAATGATTGCCGCCTTGGACTGCTGACGATCCCGGCAAATGAAAACAGTCGTTCATCTGGAGCTGAAGACGTTAAGGGCGTGTTAAAAAAAATAAATGCATCCCTTAGTAAATCATATTTTTGGTAAATCTGCTGTGGTACAAAAATATTTAGAACAAACCATGTTTGCTTTTACATTTTTCATTATGATGGTATATTTTGTTTCCAATTTTTTAGCCGCTGTTTGCTTACACATCACATTCATACCTATACTTTGAAAAATATCTATAAAGGATTTCTTTTCCAGAAGGAAAGGGGCAATGAACAATCAATCATTGCATGTAACAGTTGACCATCGAACTCAGATTGCGTGTTACCGCCAAAAGGGCTACCTGTTTTATAACTTTTGTATGTTTTAAAAAGTTCACTATGCTTGACTTGGAAATGTTTGATGAAATTTGAAGTCACTTCACCGCTTCCTCCTTTCACTCGATGCCATGCAACGCACTTAGCACAAGTTGTCTTATGTAAAATTCTTCTTTAAAAATTATTTTTTGTAAATTCACACAGAATTTTTTAAGGGACGGTCCTGATTCCTCACTTAATGACCTCTTTCGTTTACTTCCAGTAGGATTAACGTCCGGATCTTCAGTACTGTCGTCTGCGGAAAAATCGGTTTCGGAAACATAATCAGACATTTTGACCTAAAAATAAATTTTATTATTAAAAGTTTATAACAATTATGTTTAATACTCACAATTACAATACTTCACAAATAATGTTTTCCTTTTGCTATTTAAACAATTTTTTTTTTAAATATTTCAAAGCTCACTACAATTTATACACAAACATACACTTAAAGAAATGTTTGAAAAGTTCTTCAAACTGTATGTAATTATGCAAGAAAGGAATACAGCAAAAACAAGTAACAGTGATATATTCGGCCATGCCGAATCTTATATACCCTTCACAACGTGTAGTCATGCAATAACAATTGTTTGTATCACCATTCATCTCATATCAAATACGTACATATGTATATACTGGTTAGAATAAATGTGGCATCGAATCCGAGCTGAGGAAAAAAAAAATTTATTTAAGACGGACAGACAGACAGCGCTTAATCGACTCCCCTATTCATAAGCTTTCAGAAAATATATACTTTATGAGGTCGGAAATGAAAATTGTAGAAATTTCACACGGAATGACAAACCTATATATACCCTTTTTCACTGTGTGAAGGGTATAAAAAGTATGACATACATATTATCATAGAATCTATTAAGTTTTCAATAAAGGTAAAGAATATACATATACATGTATGTACAAATAGTCACCTAAAATCGAAAAGGTCGTAAGTTACAACTTCAAAATAAATTTTTTTGATTGATTATGTTGTAATTAACCAATATATATTATATACCTATACAAAAGAAAGAAATACCTATACGAAAGACTTTTTAATACAAGCTAAATCTCAGCTTTATCTCAACACAATTAATATTTTACCAGTGTACCACAACAAAACAAACAACTAACATTAAACAGTATTGCCATAATTTCGCAAAATAAAAAAAAATAATCAAAAGTAATCTTCGAAAGTAGTCGAATTATTTTTCGATTACTTTTTATTATTTTTGATTATTTTTTCGTAATTTTAATTAATCTTGATTATTTTTCGATTACCTGTAATCGTAATCAATTAGTAATCGTGCGAATCTGAAAATAATCGTAATATAATCATTACTTCACCTTTAAAAAAAAAATCTAATTACTAATTATTATGAGTAGTAATCATTACTTAACAGCTATGGTTTTATTGAATAAATTTTTTATTTCCTAACTATTAAATTCTAAATATGCTTTTTTTACTTACTTCCCCCACTTGACGCGAGAGAATTAACGCAAATTTACAAAATAATTCTTTCAACTCTTTCGGCTGTGCCGAATCTTTTATACCCACCACCAATTTTGTGTACATTTAAAGCATAATATTTATTATTTTGTTAATCGCTATGGAATAATCTCTTTATAATAAAATAGGTATCACTTTCTTTGTATAGGGTGGTTAAATTTTAAGGGCCCATGTTGAAGATGAACTACACCTAGTCTTTAAATTTGTTTTCTGCATTTCACTTGACATTTCTCAATCTCAAACTTACTCAATTTGATCCGTGGAAAGATACGCAAATGAGCAACGCTTTAAAGTTATTCAGGTTTTTTATAAAAATGGGCGTTCAAATCAAAATGCATTTTGTACACTTCGTAATTCTTTTGATCAACATAATCATTCAAATTCGTCCACAATCGGGAGAATTGTAACAAATATTTAAATTTCTGCAAAACAGGTCTGTAAAAAATGTTAGAAAATCTCTAAATGCCTTCTTAGTGCGTTGAATGGGAACCAATGGTGGTTTTTGCGATAGTGTGGCAAAAGAGTAGTCAACCGCGACTCATCATCATACCCAACAATTGAGCATCAACATTGGACCGTCAGATAGAGGAGTGGTGCCAAGGATGGGGGGGGGGTGGAATTTTTCCGATATTTTGTTAAATACATAATTGAACCATACAAATATTAAAATTACAAAAAAAAAGTAATAATAATATCCTAAATATTTTGTGTTTTATTTAAATTCAACATCGGTCCTTAAAATTTAGCCACCCTTTATAACTTCGATATGCTTCTAAAATTCTTTTCTAAATGTAGACTTTTAGTAAAAGTGGGCGTTAAAGTAGGAGTGTCAATAAAGTTTCTGCTAATAAATACAACTTAGATATTTCAATATAGTCCTTTATTTTCCCAAAAACTTTATCAATAGAGAAATTACATGAATTTAAGCTAAACCGTTATATGGGAGGTAGGTGTTAAAGTGGGCGTGTCACCTAAACTTTTTGGCACAACAATTACATTGATTACAAGGATATATGTAGCGAATTTGATCATCATACCTCTAATTTTGGCGGTTTTATGAGTTTTTAAATTTCATTAACGGTAGATAACGTGAAAAATGGGCGATATATGTAGTAGGCGTGTCAAAGTTGTTTTTGCAAGTGAGTACAACTTAGGTGTTTCAATTTAGCCCTTTATTATTCCAAAATCTTTATTAATAGAGAAATTATGAATTATAGGTAAAACGTTCTATGGGAGGTGGGCGTAAAAGTGGGCGTGGCATCTAAACTTTTAGGCACAGTAATGACACTGCCTAGGGGGATATACGTAGCAAATTTTATCATCATACCTCTACTTTTAGCGGTTTTATGAGCTTTTAATTTTCATTAACTGTAGATAACGTGAAAAGTGGGCGATATAGTAGGCGTGTCAAAGTTATTTTTGCGAATGAGTACAACTTAGCTGTTTCAATATAGCCCGTTATTATTCCAAAAACTTTATTAATAGAGAAATTATATGAATTTTAGGTAAAACGTTATATGGGAGGTGGGCGTAAAAGTGGGCGTGGCACCATAATTTTTTGGCACAGTAATGACATTGCCTAGGGGGATATACGTGGCAAATTTTATCATCATACCTCTCATTTTGGCGGTTTTATGAGCTTTTAAATTTCATTAACGGTAGATAACGTGAAAAGTGGGCGTTATAGTAGGCGTGGCAAAGTTATTTTTGCGAATGAGTACACCTTAGGTGTTTCAATATAGCCCTTTATTATTCCAAAATCTTTATTAGTAGAGAAATTATATGAATTTTAGTTAAAACGTTATATGGGAGGTGGGCGTAAAAATGGGCGTGGCACATTGATTTTCCGTTACAAAAAAGCCATTCACCAAAAAGCAGAGAGTGCAAAATTTCAGAGTCGTACATCCAATTTTGTTGCTTTTATGACGTTTTTGTTTTTAAATATACCGAAAAATACACTGTGCGGTATAAATTTTCGTACATTTTGATCGATATCTCATGGATAGATTTAGACAATTTTCGGGGAAAAATATTGTTTTTACTCAGGAAATATATATTCGAAGTTTCATGAGTCTACGTTAATGCGTTTGGACACAATTCCATTTTATTCGATGTTCGAAGGACACGGTTTTTTCGACCTACTCTTGCTTTTCGAGCTATAACTCTCTTTCTAATATTCGGATTTAGCCCATTTTCAATACCAAACAAACCTTGTCTATAAGAAAGATTCTGGCAAAATTTGAGCCCCCTAGCTTTTTCGGTGCGACCTCTATCGTGCTCTAAACAGATTGATTTGATCGTCATCAAATCAAACAGTGATTTAGAATATATATACTTTATGGGATCTAAAATGGATATTTCGATGTGTTACAAACGGAATGACAAAATGAATATACCCCACCATTTTTTTGGTGGCGGGTATAAAAAGTAAATGAACTCTTTACTAATGAAAATTTAACACTTTAACAATTTTATTGTTTAAACTGTGTATCATTTGTACGTACCATATCTGTTAAGTAATGATTACTTATCGTAATAATTATTAATTAAATTATTTTTTTTAAAGTTGAAGTAATGATTATATTACGATTATTTTCAGATTCGCACGATTACTAATTGGATTACAGATATCCAAAAGTAATCAAGAATATTTAGGATTACGAGAAAATAATCAAAAATAATCAAAAGTAATCCAAAAATAATTCGACTACTTTCAAGGATTATTTTCTATTTTTTATACCCTTCACACAGTGAAAAAGGGTATATATAGGTTTGTCATTCCGTGTGAAATTTCTACAATTTTCATTTCCGACCCCATAAAGTATATATTTTCTGAAAGCTTATGAATAGAGGAGTCGATTAAGCCCTGACCGTCTGTCCGTCTGTCCGTGTGTATGTTGAAATCAACTTTTTGAAGCCCCCCGACATAGGTTGGACCCGGGTAAGGTATTAAAATATCAGAAATATTCGGGAGTAGATCGGTATTGAAAATCAGAAACATCGGTACATAAACAACTGAGATATGAGCAAAAACCCACGACCACCTCGATTTTCTTTTCATAAAAACAACATTACAACAACAACATACATACATACAAACGTGTATACTGGTTAGAGAAAACGTGGCATCGAATCCCAGCTGAGGCAAAAAAATTTTTTTTTAAATTTTTTAAAATTTTTTTTTTTTAATTTTTTTTTTATTTTTTTTTTATTTTTTATTTAATATATTATATATATTTTTATTATTATTTTTTTTTATTTTTTTTTTTTAATTTTTTTTTTATTTTTTTTTTTTTAATTTTTTTTTTATTTTTTTTTTTTTTATATATATTATATATGTATATAATAATTTTTTTTTTTTTAATTTTTTTTTTTAATTTTTTTTGTTTTTTTTAACATACATACGTGAATTTACTGTTATTGCATGACTACACGTTGTGAAGGGTATATAAGATTCGGCACGGCCGAATATAGCGCTTTTACTTGTTTTTTATTATTTTTTTTTATTTGGCGAAATTATGGCAATACTGTCACAAGTACATTTTTCTACATGAAATTCTACCATTATTTAATTAGTTGTTTTTTTTTCATTTTTTGTTTTTATTATTGTTGGCAAAAATATGATTTACTAAAGCTGGATTCACCCATAAAATTTTAGTTCAGAACAAATTTTTTTTGTATTGAGTTTGATGTTTTACTTTTGAGAGAGAGAGAGATTATTTTGTTCAGAAAGATTTTTCTTGAATTGGTTTAATTTTAATTCTTGTTCAGAAGAAACTGAATTGGGATGCCACTATTTTTCAATATTTACATGAAAATTGAATTTGGTTGCCACATCACACAGTGTCAGTACATTTATTATACAAAAATTGTTTTTGCCGAAAATTAACAATTAAAATGGAATTTAATGAAAATATTGCTCAAAAATTAATAGAAGAATTAAAAAACCAGGAAGAAAATGTTTGTATGACATGAGCAATAGTGCATACAAAAATAATTATTTAAAACAGGGTTTATGGAATGAAATAGAAGCGACTCTTTTTATTTTCGATTTTTTTTTATAAATTTCTTTTGCAAACAAATTGACTTTATGCACTTCAATTAAAAATAATAATTTTAGTTTTCTTCTATCCGACATTTTCTTCACATATATTTTAATGAAATAATTTACGTTTGTATTTATTTACATAGTTTGCTAGCGGTGCTTCCACTTTGTACAACTGTTTTATATTATATGGCAGCTTTGTTTTTTCGGACAAATTTTCTTAAATGGGTGAATCGTTCTGCAGAAAACTCTCAGTAAAAAATGTTATTCTCCGGAAAAAATTTTGTTCAGAACAAATGGGTGAATTCACCTTAAGGGATGCATTTATTTTTTTTAACACGTCTTAACGTCTTCAATTCCAGTTGAACGACTGTTTTCTTTTGCCGGGATCGTCAACAGTCCAAGGTGGCAATCATTGTCTGATTTTTCCTTTGAAAAATTAGTTGTAATTAAGGCCAATTGTAAATATATATGCAAATTATAAAACTTTTTTTTTTGGAAGTTAATGTATTCTGAATGAATTTGTTTCTCATTATTATTTTTTCACATATTTTTCCTTTTTTTTTTGGTGATTTTTCAAAATAAAATATATATATGTATGTATAACATGCTGTAAATTCAAAATTTTTAAAAAATAATTAAATATAATCAAAAATGTTCTGAAAGTAGTCAATTCTTTTTTGGATTACTTTTAAATATTTTTGATTTTTTTTGTCGTAATCCTAAAAAATCTTGATTACTTTTGGATTATTTGTAATCATAATCAATTAATAATCAGTAATTGTTAAAAAGGGAATTATGTAATCAATACCATTATTTTTAAAATGTAATCTAATTTATTACTAATCGTAATCCAAATTTAACAGCTCTGGTACGTACATACTTATATAATAAGTAAATTAAATATAAGGTGGGCAACTAAGTAATTGCGGAATACTTTCATATATATATAACTTAGTTTTATTAAACTTATATGAAACTAGCATTTAACCCGCTACTTCGATAGCGCAGTTCTTACTATTTATTGAAAAATCAAGTTCTATTTATAATTATTAAATATTTTTAGTTAAATTTATGAAAATTTGTATATCTGATTCAATTTACTTAGAAAAATAAAAAGTAAAGTAAGGATATATCGGGCATATATTTCCTAACTAAAAGCAAGATCAATGCTACTGAGTTTCAAAAAATAAGATTCATCATTTCCAAAAATGACTCTAAAAATAATAAAAGTAACATTTTTTCCTTCACTAATACTTCCACTTGGTTTATTATTACCTCCATTCAGAATTCTATGTATACAAAATATAAAAAAAATGAGAAAAAATAATTTTGGTCGTCCATAATATTAGGATTTAGACCTCAGGGGGCTGATTCTCGCATTCGTATACGAGCGAAATTATATTCGAAAGTGCGAGTTTTCTTACTTTTGGGATTCTCACATTCGATATCGAATATCGACTATCGAAATTTCTAATGATGGCATTCGATAACGAGCTACATTTCGTATGAAACCTTGCGAGTATAAACTCGTTAGCAAAAAAGCATTCGAGTTAACGTTTTAAAGTATAAAAGTGAACAGAAAAGAAAATATAAGTTAAAAATTTATGAAATTTTTGTTAAGTAAATTGTTATATGTCAAAGTTAACAAAAATAAATTATTCTCAAAAAGAGATCTTTGGGGATTTTTTGGCAAAGCACACAGATTTGGCAAAAAGCCAACCAACTTTTGGAGTAGCTAGCCGCGTATGAAGACAAAACTCTCACTCAAGTAAAGGAACCAATCTTGGCTGCTGTTGGCATAGAAGTTACTGTTTAGGGTCTGAAGACTGCGCAAAGCTTTGGATCAGTCTTAAAAACACAGAGAGAGCTAAAGTCAAACCTAAAAGCTTTAGGTGATTAATTAAGTGTAATAGCACTCCTCATGTATAGAAGATGATGATTTAGAAGAATCAGTGCCAGAAAAAAAAAAATAATAATATACGGAGACATAAACAAATAGCGTAAAGAAAAGGAAACAAAAACTACTTTGCTAAAAAAAAAATATGATTACTACAGAGAACTACCAGAAGAAGATGCTAAAAAGATTAAATTCCCTTATAGAAATAAAACAAGTAAAAGCGCTATATTCGGCCGTGCCGAATCTTATATACCCTTCACAACGTGTAGTCATGCAATAACAGTAAATTCACGTATGTATGTTAAAAAAAACAAAAAAAAAATACAAAATAAAAAAAAAATTTAAAAAAAAAAGTTTAAAAAAAAATTAAAAAAAAAAATTATTATATACATATATAATATATATAAAACAAAAAAAAAATAAAAAAAAAATTAAAAAAAAAAAATAAAAAAAAATAATAATAAAAATATATATAATATATTAAATAAAAAACAAAAAAAAAATAAAAAAAAAATTAAAAAAAAAAATTTTAAAAAAATTTAAAAAAAAATTTTTTTGCCTCAGCTGGGATTCGACGCCACGTTTTCTCTAACCAGTATACACGTTTGTATGTATGTATGTTGTTGTTGTAATGTTGTTTTTGTGAAAAAAAAATCGAGGTGGTCGTGGGTTTTTGCTCATATCTCAGTTGTTTATGTACCGATGTTTCTGATTTTCAATACCGATCTACTCCCGAATATTTCTGATATTTTAATACCTTACCCGGGTCCAACCTATGTCGGGGGGCTTCAAAAAGTTGATTTCAACATACACACGGACAGACGGACAGACGGACAAACGGTCAGGGCTTAATCGACTCCTCTATTCATAAGCTTTCAGAAAATATATACTTTATGGGGTCGGAAATGAAAATTGTAGAAATTTCACACGGAATGACAAACCTATATATACCCTTTTTCACTGTGTGAAGGGTATAAAAACAAGACCTCGAATTAAAACAAAAGAATGTCGAACAATATTCAGTTAATTGAAATAAAAAAGAAAAGCCTACAAATTAAGGAAGAGGAGCAATACTTAGACAAACAAATTAAATAAATATAGTTGCAAATACGAAGAAAGGAGTTAGAAACACTTAATATGGGTATCGAAATAGCAATAAATCCCTATGTACATACAATTTTTATAGGCTTTAATTTTTTTTTAGTTTCAAAAAACATGAAAAAAAAAATAAGTTCTTTACAACACTGACCTGAAAACTCGATTCGTTTCGTATCGAGTAACATCATTAGAAAATTGTACGCTATCGAAATTAATTTCGATACGAGTTTTATTTCGATCACGAATGCGAGAATTAGCCCCCTGATCAAAAACACTAATTTTGAGAATCTATGTTTACAAACGTAAAAATACAAAGAGTAAAATAAAAATGCGAAAAGGTTTTCTTGTGTCTCCAATATCATTTAAATTCTTAAATTAAACCAACAATCCTTTATTTCACAATTTTAGCTTTATAAACGTAGAAAATACAAAAAGTTCAAGTTTTTCAATTCAATTCAAAAAAGTATCTTTTTAGTCGCCCATAACATTTTTAGTCTTACCTGGAATCAATAGTCCTTTATTTTACAATTCTATTTTGATAAACGTAGAAAATACAAAAAGTACCATAGAAAAGCGAAAAAGTACATTTTTGGTCCAAGTTCCAAGTTTAAAACGTTCAAATATCTATGTAACAAAATATTTTAATAGACACGATTTAAAGTCAGTAAATATACTCTTTTTTTTCATAAAAGTAATTATGTTCTAAAAAGTACCAAACTCTTCCCGATTTTCCCCTTTTCTACCCTGTTATGAATGTGTTTCAATTTTTACTAAATTACATAATTTTTTATGTCTAGTGAAATCCCAATTAAAAATTTTGTTAAAATTGGCCGTCTAATTAGGAATTACATACATTTTCCGGAATTTTCCCCTTTTTGGTACCTTTTTTGTCCCCAAAAAAGTTTCCAAAAATTTCACCTAAATAGTTGTCCATATTCTATTAGGAAATAATCATTGTCAAATTTTGTCCCATTGAATAATATAAGAAAAGTTTATTTTAAAAAAAGTACCAAAAAAAGGGACAATTTTTACCCCTTATACATATGAATTTGAAAAAAATGCCGAATCCTTATTAATATTTTTTCGCGGATTTTTTAATACAGTTTAAATTTTTTTCCTAGCTTTATGCGTTTGGAAGTTACATAGGGTACCAAAAAAGTACCAAATTTTAGTTTTTACCCGTTTTTTCCCCTTAGGGGTTGAAAATTTCAAAAAAGGCCAGACACCTGTCAGCTTATTTTTTGTGCAAATTACAATACTGTTTCAATTTAATTTGTATCATTTTTAGTTTAGCAGATATAAGATTACCGATTTTACCCGTTGTTACCCTTTTTTACCCCCTTAAAGTACGAATTTCCAAAAATCCCTTCTTAGTGGAGCTATACATTGAAGGAGGAACCGGTTGTCCAAATTTCATGTCTCTAGCTTTTTGCGTTTGGGCGATGTTGAATCAGTCAGTCAGTCACGTTACTCTTTTATATATGTATATAGATTTAAAGTCAGTAAATCTTCTCTTCTTTGCATAAAAGTAATTATGATCTAAAAAGTACCAAACTCTTTGCCCGATTTTTCCCTTCCTACCCTGTTAGAAGTGTGTTTAAATTTTTACTAAATTGCATAATTTTTTATGTCTGGTGAAATCCCAATTAAAAATTTTATGAAAATTGGCCGTCTAATTAGGAATTACATACAATTTCCGGAATTTTCGCCTTTTTGGTACCTTTTTTGTCTCCAAAAAAGTTTCCAAAAATTTCACCTAAGTAATTGTCCATATTCTATTAGGAATAATAATTGTCAAATGTTGTCCCATTGAATAATATAAGAAAATTTTCTTTTAAAAAAAGTACCAAAAAAAGGGACAATTTTTACACCTTATACGTGTAAATTTAAAAAAAGTGCCGAATTCTTATTAATATATTTTCGCGGACTACTTAGTACAGTTTAAATTTTTCCTAGCTTTATGTGTTAGGAAGTTACATAGGGTACCCAAAAAGTACCAAATTATAGTTTTTACTCGTTTTTTCCCCTAAGGGGTTGAAAATTCAAAAAAAAGGTCAAGTGTATGTCAGCTTATTTTTTGTGCAAATAACAATAATTTTTCAATTTAATTTGTATCGTTTTTAGTTAAGCAGATATAAGATTACTGATTTTACCCGTTTTTACCCTTTTAAAGTACGAATTTCCAAAAATCCCTTCTTAGTGGAGCTATACATTGAAAGAGGAACCGATTGTTCAAAATGTCTAGCTCTTTGCGTTTGGACTGTGCGATGATGAATCAGTTAGTCAGTCATGTTACTCTCTTATATAAGTATATATTTATGTTGATAATACAATAAATAATATAAAACTAAAAAAAATACAGTTAAAAAAAAAACAGGTTTTTAAATTGAACGATATATGTTTTATGCAAGAATATAAGCACCCTTTTTTCAACAAATCATCAAACTGTATACCATATAATTTACCTGTAAATACCTGTTTACCTGTGATACAGATGCAAATCTTTTTAAGCCATACACATACCGAATGGTGCTTCGAAATATTGTGTCTAGTTTGAATATGTTCGTCCACATGCGTAATTTATATGGTTGGACCACGAAAGATTTTTGTTTCAAAAACCCCAAGATTTTTGGCCGAAGATACTATCTCTATTCGTGTAGGACACTTTTGAATGACTAGGCATTTAGATTTCTGAGTATTGATACTTTATCCATTAGCGGCACCCCATCGCAATATGAATTCTAGCTCAGCATTAAGTGTTCCAACACATTGTTCAACTTCGGATGAGTCACAGCTGATTTAAATTTGAACGTTATCAGCATACATTATAATTTACAGAAATTAAGTTGGTTGGGAAGATCATTAGCATATAACGAGAATAGACCCAACATTAGATCCATGTGGCACACCTCTTACAACTGGTAGTAAACTAGACTTTTCATTTGCATTTTGCACATACTGACACCTTTTTGAGAGGTATGTTGATAACAACTGCGTAGCGGTAGAAGAGAACATAAACATATTTTTTTAGCTTGTAACACAGAAGGTTATAATCAACTGAATGATCTGGCATGATCTAAAAGTACAAAAAAATAGTTTTTCGTGCATATATTTATTTCATTTCTCATATCTTCTGCAACCTCTACAAGTGCAGTTACGCAACTTTTATTACTACGGAAACCAGATTGTTTGTCACTTAAAAAATGTTGATCATTTACAAAAATTCCTATCGGCTTATGGATGATTCTCTCAAATATTTTGGACATGAAAGGTAATATGTGACGCGACATGACGAAAGGGACTTTATCTTGCTAGCAGTAAAAATCGAGTTTTTGATACTAATGGATAAAGGACAATATTCTGAACAAAATGACTACAAAATCATGCAAAAAATTTTTAAAATTTATGAAGTTACAGCATTTTGAAGTTATTTTTTTATTTATATATTTATTTTTTTATTTTTATGTAAAAGCACGCTAAAGACAAAGTTCTAAAGTGTCAAACACAGCTCATTAAACAAAAGAAAATGATCGATAATGTGATATAGATACACGACGAGATATTAGGTAGCGTTAGGTGTCAAAAACCCCAAACTTGAAATTTAGACTTTAATTCACGTTTTGGCCTGAACTGAAAATTTTACCTTTACAAGATCAGGTCCCTTTCGTCATGTCGCGTCACATATGGCAATAGGTCTGTAATCCGATTTAGTTTTTGGAATAGGTATGACCTTAGCCTTTTTCTATTTCTAAAATTTCGGATGAATATCATCTAAACCAACAGAATTAGATTTAATGGACATGCAGCTTTTAAGTTGACTCTCACAACTATAACAGAAGTTGTAAGAGGATTCGTTGCTATAAGCTTGGTAATAACTTATATCAGGTTCGATCATAGGAATGTTTATAAACTTTTCTTTGATAAAATTTGGATCAAAATGACTTTCAACATTATTTTTTAATTTTCCTATACCGATTTCTTTAATGGTTTTCTAGGTTTGCTTCGATCCCACTGCTGCACCGATTTTTTCAGCATAAAATTTGGACTTTTCCTGCTTAATTATCGTAAGAACTTCTTTTCTTGCAACACAATACTCTGTTCTTAAATCTGTGGTTCTAAACCGCTTCCAACGTGCATAGATAAGGTCTCGATATTTAATAAGTTGCTTAACTCTTGACGAAATCCATGGATTTTTGTTTGATTTATAATTTTGGTTTTAAGTGGGATATGTTGATTAAACAAATGAGACATGCGATATTCAAAGAACGATAATTGGTTATTTCGCAGAATTTATGTAATATATTTCATTCCAGTTAATACAACAAACATCTATTTAGTTCAAGTGAATTGTAGTTTATATGTGCAAAATCTCGAAATTGAAAGTCGTAGGTTATGTATAGAAGATCGTGTTTGGAAAAACAAGGCGCGAGTAGTTGATCGTATAGTAAGACCTTATTAAGATTATAAACAAAGGCAAGATACATTAAGGTACTACTTGATGAAGTAAAGTGCGTAGGTGTAGTTGTATTTATTGGTGAAAGTTCGAACGGAGTCATGATGTCAACTATGTTACTATCATTTAAAAGATTCCACTTAAAATCACCCACAAGAATGGCATCATTTTAAAGAACCGATAGATCTCTCCAAATGTTACAAAGTTTTTCAATAGATATGTTGTTATTTGGTCAATACAGACTTGCCACCAGTAACTTTCTTCCCTCTGATATAATCTCTATTAAAACGTATTCAACCAGACCATTACCGACAATGGTATTGTCATCATTAGAGCAGCATTTAATATTATATGCTAATCCTTTTGTAATATACATAGCAACTCCAACCGCATGCCAATCAACTCTAACTAAGTTGTAATCAGTCAATGAAACCGATATGTTGGTATTTCTTGACTTAAACCATGTTTCTGAGATGCATATGATATCCACACTCGAATTTTTAAATATATACCTGAATTAATCTATTTAAGGTACCAATCTTTGAGCATTTATGTGGCATATTTTTAAGCCAATTTTCCGTTTAGCAAGAATTTTAATGATTTTTGCGGTACCGTATTTGGATTGCCCCCTAATATTATTCATAATGCACATTTATACGTACGGTAAAGACTGAAAAATGTAACGCACAAGCTAACAAATAAATTATTAAAGTAATGTGGTAAGGACAATAAGGAAACGGAAGTGTTACAACCTCATAAAGAATCATCATAAGATTAAAAATATTTTTACTAAAATAAATTTTCACAATAATGATAAGAAAATACGAAAAAAAATTAAGAAAATACTTAATGAAATGAATAACATATCTATTTATATTACTGCAAATTAAGTGTATTATTCGTCTGCACATCAACGTTTTGATCAGACGATACCGGAAAAAACAAATTCAAATTACCGATTTCCGCTTTTTGAATTAAAGGTTCATTTGACATACACCAGCCCCTGCGTTGTAAAAACATTGTGTAATTTAGGCGGCTTTTTCATGTTTATTGCAGCTCGTAAAATTTCATAATTTTCTTTAGTTAAGCTTTCGTTTACAAAAATTTGTTTATTGGAGTTAAGACCCAGCTGATTTAGACAAAAACAACAATAAATATTGTTGAACAATATCCATCTGCTGTTAATACAAATTTTGAAGTACTTTCACAGCCACAAGCGTAAATTTTGAATACATCGTTAATGGAAACACAACCAACAAAGTTTTTATTAACATCACCGGCAACCACCGAACCCTTAAAAAAGTCGAAAAATAAGAAAAAGAAACTGAACAGTTTGATGATAGCGACCAAATTATTGCGGAATCAGTAGACACTTAAAAATTTTTTCAAACTAAAGAGGAAAAAGAGAAGCAAAGAGAAAGTAATACTGTTTATGCTATTGGCAAAATGGTGGTTGCAATCAGCGTTACCGTTAGGGCCACTAAAGTAGCATTTTGCCACTTTTTCAAATGCTTGGATACTATTGTGCCACTTTGTCAAAATGCCCCCAAATGTGATACTTTTTATATATCGTGCCACTTTTTAGATACTTTTTACGAAATGGAAAGATACTTTTTCGCGGCTTTTGTTTTGTTAAAACACACAACTTTAATACATATACAATACACTGTTTTAATATATATGTAAGCAATTTCATAAAAAATCTTTTGCTTATCATGCGTGTTTAGCTTATGTATATGTTTCTTGCGATTGTGTATACTTATGTCCAAAATACATTAAATACGGAAAAATGTTTGGTGCTGGTGGTTGGGCAGTTTGATATCTGCAAAGGAAACACTGTTGATAGCTTCTTTCGGTTAGTGCAGCAAAGCGATGGTTCTGGAGAAGGAATTTGTAACTCCATATTGTCATCACTAAAAGAAAATCAAATTCCACTAAAAATTTAATAGGTATTGCTACAGACAACGCATCTACAATGGTGGAACAAAATGGTGTGGCAATAATATTAAAGAACAAGTAAGAGCGCTATATTCGGCCGTGCCTAATCTTATATACGCTTCACAACGTGCAGTCATGCAATAACATTAGTTTGTATCACCATTCATCCCATATGAAATACGTACATACATATAAAAACATACATATATAAAAACGGCCTATTGTAAAATTATAAATTCACGTATGTATGTTAAAAAAAAAATAATGAAAATATATATAATAAATATAAAACAAAAAACAAAATAAAAAAAAAATTAAAAAAAATATATTAAATAAAAAATAAAAAAAAAAATTAAAATTGTAGAAATTTCACACGGAATGACAAACCTATGTATACCCTTTTTCACTGTGTGAAGGGATAAAAAAAATTCCGCATTTATTTCATATCGGCTGTGTGTGCCATTCTATAAATCTAGTGAACAATGCATCATTATCGTGCATTCCAAATGACGTTGAACAGTTACTTAAAAAGGTTTTTACGTATTTTAAGAGTGCAAAAAGACAACTCGATTCGAAGGAGCTGCAAGGTATTTTTGATGTACCTGAACATAAAATACTAAGGCTAAGTGATCCTACATGGCTATCATTTATATGTTGCAACAAGAATTCTGGAGCAGTGGTCGGTTCTGCAGCACTATTTTATCCGTGTTATTCTAGACTCTTTGTCGCCTGTAAACAAAACATATTTAAAATTTCTAACTTATATTTTAAGAACTATGAACAAATTTAACAAAAATTTTCAAAGTGAGTCCTCTCAAATAGTATATCTTGTTTCTTCAACCAAAGACATTTTATTAGAGCTTTAAACAATTTTTTTAAGAAAAGAATATATAAATACAACAGAACTCAAAGCAATTGGTTTTAACAATATTTTATACACTAAAAAATTCTTTCATATATATATATAGGTCATGAAGCCGAAACCGAACTACTGTGTACTGAAAATTTTTCTAAAATTTGTATAATTGACATCAAAACTAAAATACTTAGTTTTTATCAAAAATTGTGTAATGAATTGGATTTTTAATTTTTAGTTAATAACCTAATATTTTAATTGAAAAAATCAGCGGATTTTTTCAAACAAATAATTACAAATTTTTGTATTTGAATATACATATTTGTTTATAGGACCTTAATTGAACAAAAAAGTATTTGATTCGGTAAATTTTGTGTTTGAATTAGAAAATTACTTTTTTCTGTGTATATTCAAACCTAAACAAATTTATATGTTATATTGAAATAAAGTAACTAACAGGCTAAATGTAAATACTTGCGAATCCATGCTTTTGTCCCTAAGTTTGTTAGATACTATATGCCTTGAAGATTGGGTTCCAAGTGAAGAACTTATACAAAAGTATAAAAACCATTTTAAAAATAATTAATTCTACACAACGTATATAACTAAAGCGTATGTATTAAATATATACACAAATACATATGCATATACTCATACTAATACATATTTTTGTATATTATTTTAAATATCAAATAAATGAAATCAAATGTATTCAATACAGGCATACATATGTATATATCTCCCATTCAATAAAACAATGTCATGAAAATCTTTTTGTTTTGTAATCATTAAATAATATATCGTCTAATTTTTTTTGATCTTTTTTAATTGATAATATTTGATTTTTATTTAAGCTTAAGATGAACTTTTTTGTTTTTTTATAAAAATTATTTTTAGAAACCAATATTTCGCTACCAAACAATGGGTAACTTCTTCAGGGTAAATATGTAATAATATGTTTTGAATTTGTTTTTTTGTTTAATATAATTTGTATACAAATTTACCCATTTTGGTTTGGTAGCGAAATATTGGTTTCTAATAAATAATTTTTTATAAAAAAACAAAAAAGTTGATCTCAAGCTTAAATAAAAATCAAATATTATCATTAAATAATATTTTTGTTATGTTTTTATATTATTTTTAATATGTTATTTTAAATAAATTTAACAAAATACTTAAAAAAAAGTTTTGGTGTACTTTTTTTTGATTTTTAAAGAGGTGCCCCTTAAAACAAAAAAATCCCCTTTTTGTTGCCACTTTTGTTGCATAAATCCCCTTTTTTTGATACTTTTTGAAAATATCCAACGGTAACGCTGGTTGCAATTTTAAATTCATTTCACGAGACTAAACAAACAAGAGGCATACGATTAATTACAGAAGTGCTCATGCAATTAAAAGTAGAGCCAGAGTTTAATTAATGTGTTGCTGCTGCAATAATGCAATATTCAAATTTTTTTTGAAAAAGATAAATAAAATTTTTCAATTTAATTATTATTAATTAATTAAACAATTTATAAAAAATATTATCTTCACAATTTAGGTATACATATGTACATAATTTAAAGAGAATAATTTTAAATTAAGCCAATGTTGTAGCCGGTGCCAATATGTATGTATGTATGTATGTATGTACATATACATACATATATTAGCGGAAGTCACTCTTGGTAGCATTTTTGCAATTAGTGCAAATATGCACTAATTTTTTGCTACCAAGCGTGAGTTCATTTTTCATGTGTGTTGCAAACTTATGGCAACGAGCTGATTTTTTAGGTATTTAAGAAACAACAAATCTTTTTTTAAATTAATAAGTAAGATTCTGTGTTTTAATTTTTTCCGAAAAAAAAAAATTTATTAATTTTAAATAAATTACAATACATAAATCAACGGAAAAATATAATATTACAATTTTTTTTGGTAAAAAATGCCATGTATGAAATTGAATTTGTGGAGATTTTAAATCCTGAGAGTAAAACAATTGTGTATCTGTTGTGCAAATTTGTGTGACATTACTTTGCACTGATTTTTAGTTGTGCATATTTGCTCAAGTGATGCAAATTGCAATTTAATAGAATTTGTTTTTGTAGTCGTGCACAAGTTAAATTGTTTGCTAGACTTGCACGGTCTGCATGACTTGCAAGGGTAGTTTGCATCAAAGAGTGAGTTCCGCTATTATTTATTATATAATTTTTGTATTTCCTGAAATGAAATAGAATTTCAAAGTACAAAATATGAATTCGTCTTAAGTTTCGTTAATTGATTTTAAAAAAATTAAATTTTAAGTTTCATAAATTTCTTCAATGCAATTTAAATAAATTAATTTTAATTGAATAAAATGAAATTATTTTTTAAGTTTTGTTTAAATATAATTTTAACAACAGTCTCATTTCTAAAACTTATTAAGGGTTAATTAATTAAGAGTTTTTTAAACCTTTTATTAACTCCTGTTAATTTTTATAAATAAGGCAGTTAGTGTTAAGTATTAATCATTGAATATTTTATTTAACGAATAAATGATTTGTGTAATAAATATTTGTGATTAAGAAAAATATATAAATTATTTATATTATTTTTTTACAAGTTACAGCTATGGTTTTGATTAGCAATTGATCCTTCGTTACAAAAATAGTCCGCAGTCGACTTCTTAGTTGTATTGCATTTTCTGTCGATCTGCGAATGAGGGTTGTCATTGATGTTAGTGGCCAACCTCCACTATTTATTATCTCTGTACGTCAACTTCTTCACGTACAGTGCCATCTAGTCGTTCACAATCAAAACCAACGAATGAACATTAAGCATTATAAAATTTTGCAAAACAATGCATGCTAAAACAATGACTTCACAGTTGTCAGGTGAACACTCTAAGGTTGTAAATAATATTCTCCAACGAGCTGCTAAGATGCCAAAAGTGTTTCCTATAACTCTTTGTGACCGAGACAAACGATAGTTAAAAATAGTTTTTGCTCTATCAAGATTAGTTCCAGGATAGGATCGCATTAAATTTGATTTTAAAGTAAAAGGAGCTTCACCTATAAAAAAGTGAAAAAATGGCCTGGGAGATGACGATGATAACGCCTTATTACGGGGCACTGGAACTTTATTGTCCAAAAGGGCATGTTCGAAAAATTCCTTTAAATAGAAAAGACAAAAATAATAAATTTTTTTGGTTAAATTTTAAAATAATTTTCTCAAAATTTATTTTTATTTAATAAATATTAATTTGTTTATTTTATTACCTTCATCACTTTGGCTTACAAAGCTCCCAATTTTTGCTGCAATAAATGTATAATTAGCATCGCAAAAATCCATTAGCACAATGCTAAAAAAATTTTGTAATTAAAGTACATCTATCCTGAGTTTTACGGATATTTAATGGCTATGTGCTTTCCGTCAATTGCTCCCACGCAATTGGTAATATTCCACATATTTTAAAAACCTTTTTAAATACCGACATATTGATTAGCGGTGGGTTCGCTAATGTAAACTGGATATAGTAAACGCCACAATACATCGCACGTTTCTAATATGATGTTCCGAATTGTGGGTTTTCCCAATGTATATCTTATCCTCGGGTAAGATGCGCCGTCCAGGCTTTCTTAGCGAGTTCTTAAGTAATACTAACAAAAGCTCGTAAACATCTTTCTCCATTCTAGTATGTAGGAAGAAATTTTCATCATTGAGGTCCTTAATTTTTTTGAAGACTTTTCGGTTATACCCTGATAACAACCAATCCCTGATAATTGGTCGGGCTTACCATCTGCGCTTACGATGCACTTTTTTATTTTTATTTATATATTTTCCATAAATTTAAAAAGATACCGACAATATATGCTTCGTCAGCATCTGATTCAGAATCTGAAGCAAAATCCATATTTATTTTGACTTTTACAATTTATAATTTAATAAAAAACTTTTGTATATTTTTGCGGTATTTTTGTATCGTTTTGTTTACCAGCTGATTCGTTTTTACAGAAGAAGTAACACGGCTTTCAGACTAGGCAAGTCACTTGCGCAAGTGACTTGCGCAAGTGTTTTGTTTATAGGCAAAAGGGGTAAGGTCGGGTTAAGAGGAAGAAACTTGCTCATTTTTGAGTACACACTTGCCTGTACTCGGCAAGTACGAGCAAGTTTTTGTTGAGAAACCAAAAACAAAAGAGTAATAAAAACAAACAAGAGTGCTATATTCGGCCATGCCGAATCTTATATACCCTTCACAACGTGTTGTCATGCAACAACAATTGTTTATGTCACCATTTATCTCATATGAAATACGTACATACAAAACATACATATATAAAAACATCCCATTGTAATATTATACATTAAGTTTACTTATGTGCTTAAAAAAAAATAAATTAAAAGAAAAATTAAAAATAAAACAATAAAAATTTTAATAAAATATAAAATAAAAAAATTTTTTTGGCTCACTCTAACCAGTATACCACGTTTGTATGTATGTGTAGATAATTGATAATTGTAGAAATTTCAAACGGAATGACAAACCTATATATACCCTTTTTCACTGTGTGAAGAGTATAATAAGTAAAAGAGAACGAAACTTGGGCAAGTCAGTTGCTGAGTCTGAACATGAAAGCAAGTTCAAAGAAAAATAAAAGAAAATAAAAAACTAACTTGAGCAAGTGACTTGCCCAATGCGAAAGGGGTATAACTACAAAAATTAAACAACAGAAAGTAAAGGTTAAAGAGGCCTTAATTTTGTCGAAACGTTTGTCCATAATCGTAATAAATTTAAATGGAGATTCAGTGTCAGTCAATTTTGGTGTTTTTGTAATATTACCAATAAGAGAGTGGTGGAATGGATCTCTCATTCTTTTTGGCGCAAGAGTTTTGATAGTCATGTTGTTATTTTCTTTTATCGTATTTTCTTGAGTGATGTTATGCATTTTATTGTTATTGTTGTTTTCCATTGTGTAATAAAAAAAAAGTTTTGTTTTATATATTTTTGTACTCTATATATATTTATATGATTTGTTTTATTATTGTTTTGTATTATTTTGTAATTTTTCCTAAAGGTTTTTGTGCAATAATTTTTCTAACTTGTACATACATATGTACATACATATATATCACAAAATCAAAGTTTTTAACGGAGTTGTTTATTTTGTTTTCTTATTTTAAAGTGTTCTTCAGTTTTTTCAAATTTTTTAAAGATTTATTTTCTTTTTTTTTAATTTTAAATTAAAAATTTTTAATGACTAATTTTGTTCCATTTGTAGAACTTAGCTACGTAAAAATTAAAAATCAAAGAAGATTAGTAACTTTCAGAAATATTAAAAAACTAGCCAAACCTGGCGCGCGATGTTATGCCCCTTAATGAATCAAAATGCATTCTTAATTTTAATTGAATATCGAGTGCAAAAACCTAAAAATTTTAATTTTTTTTTATGGGCGTGGCACTGCCCACTTTTCTAATCACGAAATTGTAAAGTAATAACAGCTCAGTATGTGTGCAAAGTTTCATAAAAATCGGTCCAGTGCAAGTACCTCAAACTTATAACTTTTTTTTATGGGCGTGACCCTGCCCACTTTTCTAATCACAAAATTATAAAGTCATGACAACTCAATATGTGTGTAAGGTTTCAGAAAAATCGGTCAAGTGCAAGTAGCTAAAAATTATAACTAATTTTTTAAGGGCGTGACCCCGCAAACTTTTTTTCACCCATAAACAATCCCTGGAATGTGTACAACAACTTGCCCAAGTTTGAGTCCGATCGGTTTTACAGTTTCGGAGTCTATAGCTAACACACACACAGAGTTTCACTTTTATATATGTACTAGAAAAGCCCGGCGTGCGTTGCTACGCCCCTTAATGAATAAAAATGCATTCTGAATTTAAATTGCATATCAAGTGCCTAAAGCTAAAAGTTATAACTTTTTTAATGGGCGTGGCTTTGCCCACTTTTCTTATCACGAAACTGTATAGTCATGACAGATCAATATGTGTGCAAAGTTTCAGAAAAATCGGTAAAGATCAAGTAGCATAAAATGATATTTTTTTTAGGGGCGTGATACTGCCCACTTTTCTAATCACGAAATTATAAAGTCATGAAAACTCAATATGTGTGCAAAGTTTCAGAGAAATCGGTTCAGTGCAAGTACCTCAAAATTATAACTTTTTTATGGGCGTGGCCCCGCCCATTTTTCTTAACACGAAATTATTTAGTCACGACAGCTCGATATGTGTTGAAAGTTTCAGAAAAATCGGTCAAGTGCAAGTAGCTAAAAATTATAACAAATTTTTCATGGGCGTAGCCCCGCCCACTTTTTGCCACCCATAAACACTCTCTGGAATGTGTACAACAACTTGCACACACACACACAGAGTTTCACTTTTATATATATAGATATGGGTCATTTTAAAAAGATAAAAAAAAAACAACAACAATAAAATAAAAAATTTGAGTGATCAGCGAGGAATATGTAACAAAAACACGTAATTCTCAAATTTGTATGTTTGTTTTTTTGTTTATTCAGAATGGTGTTTTGTTTCTCCCTCGAACTCCTTCCATACAAAAACATGTGTCCCCCGGTAGAATTTTTAATAAACAAAATTAAATAAAATCCATAAAAAAGTAAATATGCAACATTTAATAACAGTTTTCGAATTATTGAGTTTCTTTCTTGTGTTTTCATTTGTTATAGTCGTCAAAACTGAATTAGTGCAAATTTAATGTTGCAAAGAAAGGTTGTCCCCACAATTTGCATTGAGCGTCACTTTTTTTATAATTCAAGTAATATTACTAGTTTTCAATTTGCATTTAAATAAAGTAAATAACGTAAGGAAAGTACAAACCTTAATTATTACAAAAGTGAAAAAGCGACAAAAAAATCTTTGTAAAAAAGTGTGCATTTGCGTAGTTTTTGTGAACACCATGGTAAGGGCGCGATAAAATTTCATGAGCGTCACGCTAATTTTTTTAAAAGTGAATATATTAAATGTAAAAAATTGAAGTTAACAATCATTGTTTACATGGTTTCAACTCATTTTTTTATAATTTGTGAGTTTGAGAAATAAATTGCATACGAAAAAAACCAGAATAGGCAAATATTTCATGAGCATCACTTTTGATATATATTGCTTCATAGCTTAAAATGCTTAATTATGATTTTATTTTTTAATTTTTAAGAGAAAAACAACAAAATTAATGGTGGCTGAATGAGCATAAAGATATCGAGAGAAAATAAAGCTCGATAAAGCGCGTAATGACGAATATAAAAGAAAGAAGAAAGAAAGGTATAATCGTGGTATATTTGAGTTTAATCGTGCTTTTGCAACTTAAACCTCTGGGGGACCGGAAATTTATGCAACTGCCACAAGCTAAATTCGAAAGTGGTAAAAATTAATGAGAATAAAAAAAAACAAAGCCGCTTGTCATTTCATGAAGTTTATACAGATTCAGAATAAGAATTCGAATGAAAATTTATAAATTAAATTAAGTTAAGTTGTTGTTTTGCGTCAAATATTTACATATGGGTCTAAGTTTCTTCAAGAATTACTTCCTTTTTTCTATTTATGTTAAAGACATCAAAGAATATGTATTTATATGTTTAGTTTTTTATGAAAATTTTTGTTTTTTGAAGATTTTTATGTTTTTTTTACTTAGTTTTTGTAAAAGAATAAACTTTTTTTCGTTAAACTTTAAATTTGGCATTATTTCTTGTTTATGTGCAACAAAATCTCTTGAGCGTCACACTTAGTTTTTTTTCCTTAAAACGCTTATAATTAAATTTTTTTAAAATAAATTGTTACAAGCCTATTACTTTGCAAGTAACCTATAAGTTCAAGTCTTTTTTACCAAAAATTTACATATTTTCATCTTAAAATTTTAAGATAACTAGTCACTTTAAAAAAAAAATTAAAAATCAAGGTGAATCGTGATTTTGTGTTTAAAATCGAAAAGGTGATTTTCGTAAAAGTCAATCTTGAGAAACAAAAGAACATCGTAGTAAGCTTGAATTTCAAATATTTTTGAATTTTTAGCGATTTTTTATACATATTTGGTGTGTGACGCTCAAGATAGAAATCATAGAAAACCTAAAAAAAAATCAAAAAATATTGATCTTTTTGAGAGCCTAAAAGTACCACCGGAATCTTCATCAATTTCTACATAAATTGGCCACTCTTACCGGCGAAATGAAAAAACTTTAAAAATAAGCAAAAAAAAACTCGATCTGTACGTTTTTTTGAAATTGACCCATATAGATTTAAAATTTTTATCTTATCACTTTTTAATGACGTTTTGGAAACAAAAAAAGTACTTATTTTGCAAGAAAATAAAATGTTATCGCAACGTATTTCTGAAATACTCCTAAAGGCTTAAAAATATAAAAAAGGATATTTTATTCTTAACAATTTGCTTGTATTTTTATCAAATCGTTCTTAAGTTCTGATGAAATATATCAGCATAACCGCCTTATTTCGACAAAAAAAAAACTGTGCCCGATAAGAAGCTGAAAGCGGATATGAATAAAGCACGCTTAAATCTCTATAGTTCACATATTTTTGTTTAGAGGCTAGAAGGTTTTTTTGCAGACCAGTGCAATTAGAGGTTTTTATTTCAAATTCGATTGTTAAAAACATCGACTTAAGTGTAGAACTCTGATTATTGGCCAATGTTATGTTATGTTACCATACTATTTTCGTTAAAATAATTTTGTAAATTTTACTATTTTAAATAAAAAAATCGAAATGTTTTCAGTTTTTTTCTGTCGGCCTCAGATTTTTTTTATAGGTACGCCCACTATTTCGCCCAAGATAAGGCGGTTGTGATCATATATTTCGTCTTAACATGAGAATCATTAGTCCAATTTTGATAAATATCCCAGCAAATGGTTACCAATAACATTTTCTAAAAGTCACTAAATAATGTTTTTTTTTTATATTTTCAAGAGTTTAAGAGTTATTCAGAAATAAGTAGCGATGCAATTTTGTTGTGTAAAATGAGTACCATTTTTATACAGTGAAAAAGGGTATATATAGATTTGTCATTCCGTGTGAAATTTCTACAGTTTTTATTTCCGACCCCATAAAGTATGTATAATTATCTGAAAGCTTATGAATATGGGAGTCGATTAAGCTCTGTCAGTCTGTCCGTGTGTATATTGAAATCAACTTTTTGAAGCCCCCCGACATCGCCTGGAGCCGCGTGAGGAATTAAAATATCAGAAATATTCGGGAGCAGATGGGTATTAAAAACCAAAAGAATTGGTACATAAAAACCTGAGATATGAGGAAAAAAACACGACCACCTCGTTTTTTTTTCACAAAAACAACATACAAACGTGGTATACTTGGCAAAGTGAACGTGGCATCTGGGGTTTGGGAACCGGGAATTCCCGGGAATGAATTACTTAATATTCCCGGAAAAATTTTGCTCTTATTCCCGGGAAAACGGGAAATAAAAAATATGTAGTATATTAGGAAATATATTTAATTTTATTTTTAATTTCTTATCTGTTTTGGTAAATTTAGAGAATATTTGAATAAAAAGTAAGGTTTTTAATTTGTTAGCGTTTTTTAATTGTTAAGTATTTACAACTTTTCTCAAATACGAATATGGAAAAGAAAAACAAACATCGTCGGTCAAAAATATTTCACGCCAAAGTTAACGACTTTCTGGAATTATTTTTAATAAGTGCTTATAAATTTCAAGTGAATTAATTATATACATACATAATTAAATGTTTTCTAGTATAAAAATGTTTTTTATAACAACCGTAAATCCAGCAGTAGTTTCCGTGGTTCAGTTTTATAAATATAATCGTATGTACAAATTGTTTTTAAAAGTGGTCACAGAATTTGTAAGTATAATTTTTTTTATTTATGGTTGAATTTTTCCAATAATACTTTTTTATAAAATTCACTTTGTTTAGAAGCAAAATGTCTGAAGTTTGGAACTATTTTCAAAAAGTAGACAACGCAGCACAATGTAATATTTTCCCGAAAAGGTTAATGTCCAAGGGCGGTAGTACTAGTGGTCTCATACGGCACCTTCTTTTGGTTCATAAAATAAAATTTGAAAACGATTATTCAACACCTGCACCAAGTAAAAAAATAATTCCACCATTAAAAGTTTTTTAGACACCCAAACATTACCAATTACACAAAGTTCTTTTATTAGTCAAAATTTTTTCAGTAAAAATATGACACTACCAAAATTAAACTGATGTTAAAAACATTGTAACAAAATATTACAACGCCGTTAAAAATACGATGGTGAAAACAATATCGAGTCAAATTTGTGACAATGTGTGGTTTGCTCTTGTATTAGACGAGTGGAGTAGTGTTACCTAAGTAAAAAAAGATATCTGTTTACATGGCAATAATTATTTTTATAATTTGGGTTAAGTTTATATTTCCGGAAGATGTAATGCTGACACAATAAGGACTCTAATGGAAAATAAACTACTACTAAAACAATGAGTTATTAACCAAATCGTGATGTTAAAGTTAACAAGCATTATTTATTTTAAAAGAAATATTATTTTCGGGAATCCCGGGAATTCCCGGGAAGACGATTTTTTAATTCCCGTTTCCCGGGAAAGTAAAAAGACCGGGAAATCCCAAACCCTAGTGGCATCGCATCCCAGCTGATCCAAAGAATTTTTTTTGGTTTTATTTTTTTTTATTTTATATTATTTTTTTTTTTTTGAAACACATGTAAACTCACTTTATAATTTTACAATGGATGGATGTTTTTATATATGTAAATATGCTTTTTATATGTACACTGAGTCAATTTTAAACCAATTTTTTTTTAATTTTTTGTAATGTTTTTTTATTGATTTTTTTTGTTTTTAATACATTTTTTATTTTTTTGGAAACATACATACGTCAACTCAATTTATAATTTTGCAATGGGATGTTTTTATATATGTATGTTTTGTACATGTATGTACGTATTTCATATGAAATGAATAGTGATACAAACAATTTTGATTGCATCACTACACGTTGTGAAGGGTATATAAGATTCGGCATGGCCGAATATAGCACTCTTACTTGTTTGTTTTCAAAACTTCATTAAAAATTATTAAGGTAAAAATTTTATATTATTTATCATTTTTCAGATAGATAGGAATTCTGTGAATAAAATAAGCTATACATCATAAAGATCGGCTTACAAATGTTGATTTTGACAGATTTAAATTTAGCGCGTCGAAATCTCTATAGACCACATATTTGTAATCAAAGACAATTTTCGCTGCAGACCAGTGTCACAAAATATTGTTGCAAATATTACATATAATATGGCTGACATGATTAGTGTTTTATTCAAAATTTAATTGTCACTCAGTTAAAATTACTTACCTTGTAACAGCAAAGACACATGGAAAAAATTTAAATTTTAGAGATGCTTCCAAGATATATTTCTCTTTTAAAAACACGGATGTACACTGAAATAACACAAAGTTTTGAACAAAACTGTGTTTATATAAGAATTCTCTCACTGCATCCAAAGATGAAGAACGATCTTTAGCAAATGCTTCAAGTCGTCGATACACCAGAACGTTATCTACAATATAAATTTTTACATGAGCTTATTTTTAATAGATTTAATTTATCTTTCATTAGAATTCAGTACACTAAGAGAAAAATCACAACTTAATACTAAATCAAAAATTTTGCAACGTTGAGCATTTCAACGTTAAATCAAAATGTTACAACTTCAAAACAAATTAAAACAACATCAAATCAACGTAAAACAACTTGAAAATTAATATTTTTCTTCAAAACAAAAATGTTTTTCTTATTTTAAAAACATTCATCGTTAAATAATGAATGGACAACTTCGATTTTTTTTTAGGTTTACTAAATTTTAACAGTCAATTTTAAAGAGAAAATGCATCAATGTTAATTTAGATAACCAAAAACTTTAATTCAACAACGTACAGCTTTAGATTTAGAAAGAACATTTTTAATTCAAAGTAACAATATAATAGCGAAATAACATTAAATTAATACATATTGATTCATGCTTAAATCAAGTACGCATTATCCCAATAAGCACACGCCTTTAGACAACTCAGATGCAATTTATCTTGAAGCGAATTTAGAAGAATATACGGCCACAGCAACTGCGTCTACTGAAGACGATGATTTAGGAAAATTGAAATCATTATTAAATGAATTTAATGAACTTCAGTTATTGCCTACATTAAAAGGTAAGTAATTTATCTTGACTAGAAAACTTGTTGATAGTTGTATAATTATTATTATTGATAAAAGCTGCTAATGTGACGTACAGATGCTTGAAGTATATTCAGAAATATGACCTTGTCAAAGCAATCCCTCACCTGCGATTTTGCGTGGAATTTAGGGAGAAGTTATTTATGTGGCGTAAAAAAGAAGTAGACATTTTATGAATTTACTTGGATTTGCTGAAATTTATACATTGATATTTTTTAATTTCATTGTAGTGTGGCATTGACGACGAAACAATATCGAACCCCCACAAAGTCAAAGCTGAATACAGATGTCCCTTCTCCATGTTCCTCAAATTCATCGGAAAAACGTGGATTTAAAAAAAAACTTGCTTACATTTTCAACATCTTTCATCTGTCATAATATTTATTTTACATGTTTTCACAAATAAAAATTTAACAAAAATGGAATTTAAAAATTCTGTATTAATTGTATTAATTAATGCCCTTAGAAAGCAATTATTATTACAATATGCAGATTTCGTTACATTTTGTTAGAGGATGAAAAAAAGTAAAATATCTTATTTTACACGACATATTTCAAGTCCACTCGTTCTATGTAATTTTTTGCACTTGTAATTTTTTTCTAGTGATTTTGTGTATTTTTTATAGCAATTTTTAGTGAAGACACTAATATAATCCAAAGATGTTAAGAGGAACAAAATGAGTTAAAAACATCTTTAAAAGATGTTGACACACAAACACGTACAATTCATTTGGGAAGATGTTAACATCTTGTTGATTTGATGAAAGATGTGAGCAAGTGTAAAAGGGCTATAAGGGACAACCATGTTTGGAATCATAAAAACTATCTCAAAAACTTACCGATAACAACCGTGACGATATTATAAATATTATTATAAAGGAAATTGTTTGTAACAAAGTATATCTAAAACCGAATGACTTTTCGAATGACTTTTTTCCCAGCAAAATAGCTGCAAAGGTAAAGTAATAATTTCTTTTTCAAATGCTGTGTTTAATAATTAATTCCAATAGGAATTGCACTGCAGGTCAAAAAAATCCAAGCGGCAAATTATACTCCAAATATTTTAACGCTAGATGCAAACGTGCAAAAAAGTTTGACCAATTGGTTGTAGAATTCAAATGTGACGATGAAAATTATCAAGTAGTACAAATAGACGAGTCAATTGCTTTGGCATTAAAAATATCTCTTAATAGAGATAGCTCTAACCGGCAACAAGCTTGTAAAAAATGGAAGAAAACTTATTATTTAAGACAGAAGTATTTAAAACGTCTAAATAATTATGAGTTTTTAAAAACTTGGTCTACATACACAGATTCTTGTGCTCCTGAACTTGTAAGTGAAATATAGTTTTAATCATGTATAGTTTTCTTTAATTTTAAATAAAATTAACATATTTTAATTATTGTAGATGAAAATTGACTTTAACATTATGTATCCAGATAAGGAATATATGCTATATGGTAAGTAGGATATGTTTAAACAAAAAATCAAAACATAATTTGAAGATAATATTTACAACGTTTATTGTAAGCAATTGCTCTTACTTGCAAAAACCACTGAAAATAAAGTTAATTATAATTAAAAATAATATATGTACATCTGTAGACAATTAACTGTGGTTTCCAGATACTGCAGACTACATATTTACACACTTTCATTACTGCTTACTGCAGTCTTATTTTCGTTGAAACGTTTTAAAGATGAAATTTAAAAAGAAAATAACAATTATCGATGTAGAAGAAAGTTTTATTATTCCTCTCACATCACTAAACAATTACGAAGATGAAATTGCAGAACGTACAAGCAAGTAATATTCTATTAGACTGACAATTCAACCATATATTATTGTTGACGGACCTTCTGATAATACAGTTAAATCAAATTTTTATAAATTTAATTCGTTTATTGAAAGATTGGATATCTGCTGCAAAATTTTTACTGTCTTTTCATTGAAATATCCTCAAGCATGTGAAGCTTCTTGGGTATTTATACAATTTTTTTTTCGAACACCTACAGTTTATGATACAAAATCTGCAAAAATTATATCTCTTTCAACATTTATGAATAGCAAATCAGAGAAACAATAAACATATTATATATTTGCTTCGAATGCTTACCCCAAAATTTTGAAGAATATCCAATCTCAAATATAACTAAAGAAACTTATTTTTTTTTTATTTTGTTCATTTATGCTGTTATTTTATTTTATAATTCAAATTAAATTAAATTACAATCATTTTTAGGAATATTCTTTTAAAATTATTTCCGATATTAGCCGAGTGGAATGAATTTTCGAAACCAGCTACGATTTCATTTCATAATTTAAAATTTTGAATTTGAATTTTTACTTCACACTATCTGCCTGTTCAACGATGTCGAAAGAAAACACAAGCGAACTTTCATTCGTACAAATATATTGAAAACAACAACAAGAACTAAAAATTTGTTTTTGTTTTCAACGTATTTGTACGAATGAAAGTTCGCTTGTGTCTTCTTTCGACATCGTTGAACAGGCAGTATGAAATGACATTTTGAAAGTGCATTACGAATTTAAAAGAATATGAACATGTTGTACTACATTTACACCTACACAAAATCTAGTACTTATGGGATTTTGGTCGAAATCTTGTTCATTTCTACCAGATTTCCCATACAAAACGAAATCTACTTCGCCACTAGATTTTGGCAGAATCTACTTAAAATATAGTACTACTTCGTGATGCAACTGTGGTTTTTATCAAATTGTAATAAAATATACTACGCTGCATAAAGAAAAATTCAATCATAATATATATAAGGTGGTTGCAATTCCACAAGTAGTTTATTGTATACACTTTTTTGTATGGAGTTTGAATTTTGGAGAAGTAGAGCATAGAGAGACTCTCAGACCATCTTGTACATAAATAAATTGTTTTGAAAACGAAATCTTGCAAAATGTCAAAAAAAAAACAGTGGTATAAACGGTATAGATTTTAATAGAGATTTTAAATCAAATCTACTAGATTTCGGTCAGGTGTAAATGTAGTATTGAATAGAAAAATATAATTTGATAGGTGAAGTAAAAATTCAACAAATTTGAAAATTAATACTGTATATAATTCACTAATTCAAATTTCATTGAATTGTAACGTACATATATAGGAATTCTAAATTTCATAGTATTATACCGATAAAGAGTGCTGATGATGAAATCGTTGCTGGTTTCGAAAATGCATTCCACTTGGCCAATATCGAGTACAGTGCTTTGCTCTGCTATCCAAAATTTTTTTATTAAAAAAAGAATTTTAAACCAATATTTTTTTTAAATTTTCGAAACCAGCTACGATTTCATCGTCAGCGCTATTTAATCGTTGGTTACGTTGGTTGTACATATCATCTATTTAACTCCCGGATTTAATTTAGTTCAATTCGGTAACTACTTTAGTTTTCCTTTTTTATACCCTTCACACAGTGAAAAAGGGTATATATAGGTTTGTCATTCCGTGTGAAATTTCTACAATTTTCATTTTCGACCCCATAAAGTATATATTTTCTGAAAGCTTATGAATAGGGGAGTCGATTAAGCTCTGTCAGTCTGTCCGTCTGTCCGTGTGTATGTTGAAATCAACTTTTTGAAGCCCCCCGACATAGGTTGGACCCGAGTAAGGTATTAAAATATCAGCAATATTCGGGAGTATATCGGTATTGAAATTCAGAAACATCGGTACATAAACAACTGAGATATGAACAAAAACCCACGACCACCTCGATTTTTTTTTCACAAAAACAACATTACAACAACAACATACATACATACAAACGTGTATACTGGTTAGAGAAAACGTGGCATCGAATCCCAGCTGAGCCAAAAAATTTTTTTTTTCAATTTTTTTAAAATTTTTTTTTAATTTTTTTTTATTTTTATTTTTTATTTAATATATTATTTATATTTTTATTATTATTTTTTTTTTTTAATTTTTTTTTAAATTTTATTTTTATTTTTTTTGTTTTTTTAACATACATACGTGAATTTATAATTTTACAATGGGATGTTTTTATATATGTATGTTTTTATATGTATGTACGTATTTCATATGGGATGAATGGTGACACAAACTACTGTTATTGCATGACTACACGTTGTGAAGGGTATATAAGATTCGGCACGGCGGAATATAGCGCTCTTACTTGTTCATATACATATATATTTTTTTTACCACAATAAGTTAAATTGAAATTTTCCAAAATGAATTCACTCGGCTAGTGTCGGTAAAAATAAATTTTTCAAATTATTCTTTCATTTATCACAATTGAAAAAAATTCTTTGTAACAATAAGAATGTTTATATCAACTTAAGCCTGATTAAAATTTAAAAATAATATTAGTTTAAACAGAAAAGTTCGATAAACAAAAATTCAATTTACATAATCACAGGGCACGGTGCAAACAATAATTCATTTACTGCCTGTTCAACGATGTCGAAAGAAAACACAAGCGAACTTTCATTCGTACAAATATATTGAAAACAACAACAAGAGTGCTGATGATGAAATCGTAGCTGGTTTCGAAAATGCATTCCACTCGACTAGTGTCGATAAAAATAAAATTTTTAAAATTTTTTTTTTCATTTATCACAATTAAAAAAAAATCTTTGTAACAATAAGAATGTTAATATAAACTCAAGCCTGATTTAAATTAAAAAAAATATTAGTTTAAACAGAAAAGTTCGATAATCAAAAATGCAATTTAAAAATCATTTTAGGTAATATCAACTCTTACTGATCATTATGATATAGGTGCTTTTAAAACTTATTCATATGTAATATCACATTCTTATAATATAATAAAAAACATAACAAATAAAATCATTAAAAGCAAAACAAATCGTGTGATTTTACAATTTATTGGCTCATACGGCAACCTACAACAATATTTTGCTTATTTGGCCAAATCAAATGCAACACTGGTGCGACAATCATGTGAATGCTAAATAAGCAACCATGCACCAATATACATGTCAAAAATGTACCAATCATGGTACAATTATCAGGTAGCCTCACTAAAACAGCTGATTATTTTTTTCTCTACCTTAAGGTTTAACTAAGATGTCAAATTTTGTTTATGTATGTGTATATATTGAGTACGTTTATATTCTACCGCCAAAAAAAACACGCACACACATTTGCTTTTTGACATTTAAGTCGTCGATTTCCAGCAACAAAATACATTTAGGATTTTGTTGTTGCAGAACTGAGGCTACCTGATGATTGAACCATGGTACCAATTTTTATTGTATTCTTGTGCGGCAATAAAAGCAACTAATTCGCGCCAACATTTAGTGGTTTTGTTTTGCTTGTGATATTATAATAGCATTTATTTTCGTAAAATAAGTTTCAGTTATTTTAAATGTTTTAATTATTATATATATATAGGTTTGTCATTCCGTGTGAAATTTCTACAATTTTCATTTCCGACCCCATAAAGTATAAATTTTCTGAAAGCTTATGAATAGGGGAGTCGATTAAGCTCTGTCAGTCTATCCGTCTGTCCGTGTGTATGTTAAAATCAACTTTTGAAGACCCCCGACATCGCTCGGACCCGGGTGAGGTATTAAAATATCAGAAATATTCGGGAGTAGAACGGTATTGAAAATCAGAAACATTGGTACATAAACAACTGAGATATGAGCAAAAACCCACGACCACCTCGATTTTTTTTTCACAAAAACAACATTACAACAACAACATACATACATACGAACGTGTATACTGGTTAGAGAAAACGTGGCATCGAATCCCAGCTGAGCCAAAAAAAAATTTTTTTTAATTTTTTTAAAATTTTTTTTTTTATATTTTTTTATTTTTTATTTAATATATTATTTATATTTTTATTATTATTTTTTTTTAATTTTTTTTTTTGTTTTATATATATTATATATATAATAATTTTTTTTTTAAATTTTTTTTTTTTAATTTTTTTTTTTAAATTTCTTTTTAAACTTATTTTTTTTAATTTTTTTTTAAATTTTTTTTTATTTTTTTTTTGTTTTTTTTTAACATACATACGAGAATTTATAATTTTACAATGGGATGTTTTTATATATGTATGTACGTATTTCATATGGGATGAATGGTGACACAAACTACTGTTATTGCATGACTACATGTTGTGAAGGGTATATAAGATTCGGCACGGCCGAATATAGCACTTTTACTTGTTTTTTCTATTTTCATACTAAATTTCTTATTTTTATATGAAGAAATCAATTTTGTATCTGTGATAATGAAAGAATATACTGGAAAAGTAAGTTTTAATCCCGACACCAGCCGAGTGGAATGCATTATCGAAACAAGCTACGGTTTCATCATCAGCACTCTTTGTTCGGAATGCTTCAGTGTTGGATGCAAATATCATCTATTTAACTCACAAGTTTATATGATATACATTTAATATTTATATATAATTATTATAATTATTTATTTGCAGTTTTGATATGGAGTATGATGACTTCGTACAATTGGACGACTCATTGGACAATGAAATTGGTTACTGCTCCCCCGACAGCAAACACAAACGCCCTTGCCAAAAAAACAAGTTAGAGTGCTATATACCACTGTTGGTAAAAGTGGCACAATCGTGCCATTTTTGGCCCTTTTTATTGTTTAATGGCACGATGGCACGCTCAATAAAATTTTGGCACTTTTTCAATCAATTAAAATAATATAATTTTACTTACTTTTTAAAAATTATATTTTTATTAAAAAATAAATGGTTTTTCTCCCTGTTGCAAATACTAAAATGCGAAAGTACGCGCTGAACAGTATCAAAAAATTTTGCCATTTTAGTACTTTTTTAAGTTGGAAAATGTGCTGATAAATTTTTGACTTAAGTTCAAGTACCTGATGGTTCCGCTCAATCGATTTGTTATGCGATTATGAACGTTGTACAGGACAATGAAATTCTCATAAAAAATTTAATCGGATAATTGTTCGGTTATGATGGAAAAGAATAATGGTGTGCATGATCTGCTTAAAGAAGTTCAACCAAATTTGTACATTAATGGTTGTATCTGCCACAATTTGAACTTAGCGTCCGGCTTAAGGTAAACACTATATCATTATTAATTCAATCTAAGGATTTATTAAAATCCAACTCAAAATGTTGTATGAGGCTTTACAAAAATTTGACTACTTTTTGGAATAATCATTTAACATTACATATAATATACATAAGTAATAAATAATAATATTTATATATCTATAAATTTTTTAAATATTAAAGTTTGAAATTTTTTTTGGACATAATAATAAAACTGAATAAATGGAATTATTTCTTTAAATATGTAGAAATGTGTATATATTTGTTATGGCACTTTTTAGGATGTTTTGGCACTTTTTAGCTAAAATTTTGGCACAAGACTAAAATTCTCATATACCATCACTGCTATATACTCTTCACAACGTGTAGCCATGCAATAACAATAGTTGTATCACCATTCATTTCATACTAGAAAAGCCCGGCGCGCTTTGCTACGCCCCTTAATGAATAAAAATGCATTCTGAATTTAAATTGAATATCAAGGGCAATGGCTAAAAATTTAAAAATTTTTTTTAATGTGCGTGGCACTGTCCACTTTTCTAATCAAGAAATTATATAGTCATGACAACTCAATATGTGTGCAAAGTTTCACAAAAATCGGTCCAGAGCTTTTTTTATGGGCGTGGCCCTGCCCACAATATGTGTGTGAAAAGTTTTAGAAAAGTCGGTGAAGTTTAAGTAGCTGAAAAACATAACTTTTTTTTATGGGCGTGACACTGCCCAGTTTTCTAATCACGAAATTGTAAGGTCATGATAGCTCAATATGTGTGCAAGGTTTCAGAAAAATCAGTCCAGTGAAAGTACCTCAAGATTATTACTCATTTATGGGCGTGGCCCCGCCCACTTTTCTTATCACGAAATTATAAAGTCATGACAGCTCAATATGTGTGCAAAGTTTCAGAAAAATCGGTCAAGTGCGTCAAGGGGCGTGGCCCCGCCCACTTTTTTCCACCCATAAACACTCCCTGATATGTGTACAACAACTTGCCAAAGTTTGAGTCCGATCGGTTTTACAGTTTCTGATTCTATATCTAACACACACACACAGAGTTTCACTTTTATATATATAGATGAAATACGTAGATATATATAAAAAACATACATACATACTAGACTGCTGCATGAATGACATTAGCAGAATTCACTCTTGGTAGCATTTTTGCAATAAGTGCAAATATGCACTAATTTTTTTCTACCAAGCGTGAGTGCATTTTTCGTGTGTGTTGCAAACTTATGGAACGAGCTGATTTTTTAAGTATTTAAGACAAGACAACAAGTCTTTTTTTAAATTAATAAGTAAGATTCTGTGTTTAAATATTTTCCGAAAAGAAAATTAATTAATCTATATATATATAAAAATCAATTTGTGTTTGTATGTTTATATGTTTGTATGTTTGTTTGTGCTTTATAGACGGTTAAACGGCTATACCGATTTCCTTGAAATTTTCACAGAATCTTTCTGTATAGCTGGAAGAAACTATAGGCTATACTTTGGTTTGAAATTGTAAGTGGGCGGGGTGCCACGCCCTATTAAAGAATAAGTATTAAATATTATATATCACGAAAGTTAATGCAGCTAGAGTCTTCAAATTAAATACGGTAATTTTTGACACCCACACGAACATTTGGGTAAAAAATGGGCGGACTTGCAATAGTAAGCGTGGCCACATGAATTAAATACTAAAATTCGTATATTTGGAAAACGATATCGATTAGAGTAGTTAAATTTTGCAAGAACAACTTTGACACCAAAATGAACATTTAGGCAAGAATATGAATTAAATACTAAAATTCGTATATCTGGAAAACGATATCGATTAGAGTACTCAAATTTTACAAAAGCAACTTTGATATTCAAATAAACATTTATGGAAAAAATGGTGCATTAACAATAGTGGGCGTGGCACCTGCCATATGAATTTTGGGGTGGCGAAGCACACCGGGTATTAGCTAGTTTTAAATAAATAACAATACCTAAATCAACGGAAAAATATAATATCACAATTTTTTTGGTAATAAATTCCATGTATGAAATTGAATTTGTGGAGATTTTAAATTCTGAGAGTAAAAAAATTGTATATCTGTTGTGCAAATTTGTGTGACATTACTTTGCACTGATTTTTAGTTGTGCATATTTGCTCAAGTGATCCAAATTGCAATTTAATAGAATTTGTTTTTGTAGTCGTGCACAAGTTAATTTGTTTGCTAGACTTGCACGGTCTGCACGACTTGCAAGGGTAGTTTGCATCAAAGAGTGAGTTCCGCTATTAAATCGAAAAATTGTGCATTCATTCTCAAAATGAATCTTGCTTGCCATGTCACATCACAGATGGAAATCATGGTACAATTGTACTTTTTATGGCACATTTTTGACCTTGTTGGTACCGTGGTACTACCGCGTGCTACTTGGTACAATTTAAAATTTGTCTATGTTCTCTTTTATTTTGTTTGGGTGTGTTATTTTTTATTCTGTCAGCTTCTCTGTTTTTATTGCAATGCTGTTTTCAAAGCAAATTCATATACAAGGTGGTGTCAAGTCTGCAACAACAAAATCTGCCTAGTACACTATTGCAAACTTCTTACAAAAATCACCTGGTAATTTGGCACCACCTGGTACATGAATTCGACTTGGCTGTTGTTATATGAATTTTATTTTACTTATGGTTCGTAAGCATGTAAGGTGGACTTTAATAATAAAGTACTAAAATGGCTCGATAAGTTTACTCCAGAAAAAGTTATTACGGGAGAAACTAATTCAATAGTACCTCTTCTGGTGAAAATGTTTCCACACGAACAAACAAACTTTGAAGCAATAAATCACACAAAGATTTAAACATTTTCTATTTTTGTCTAAAGTATCACAGATGAAAAATGAATTAAATGAGTTCATGTTCCCAGATATTTCAAGAATTGTAAGAGGTATTCTGTCTATTCCACATTCATCGGCCAACGTAGAACGAGTTATTTATTTTCGAAACCTAATAAAAACAAATAAAAGAAAAAGAATACACGTTTCTACTGTTTCAAAATTGATACAGACAAAAGATTTATTAAAGTCAATAAAGTCTTGTTTTAATTTAAAAATAACAGAAAACTTATTATCTAAAAGTATTTAATAAATAAAATTTGTTAAATAACCGATCTCTACGTATGGACCTATGAATGTAATATTTAATATTTTTTATTGTGTACTGTATTTTTAATCACATTTTTGTTAAGTTTTTGTTTTTTATTGTTTATATCTGAATTTTTATAAATATTGTTGTGGAGTTTATGTTTTTATTAATAAATATTAAAAAAATGGTACCGTCATGGCCTAAAAAGTACATTTTGTTTTCATACTTGGTACAAAATCATAAAAGCCATTTTCCTTCCCTGTGTCACACATATTTTTGATTGTGAATACTGTGTGTTGCTCTCTTTGAAACACATCGTACCGTGCCGAATCTTAAATACCCTTCACAACGTGTAGTCATACAATAACAATTGTTTGTATCACCATTCATCTCATATAAAATACGTACATACATATGTACATGTAAAAAACATTAAAAAAAAAATTATAAAAAAAAATTACAAAAAAAAATTAAAAAAAATATAAAAAAAATAATAAAATATAAATAATATATTAAATAAAATAAAATTTTTTTGGCTCAGCTGGAATTCAATGCACGTTTACTTTAACCACTATACATATATGTAGGTTGTTGTTGTAATTGTGAAAAAAACGATGTGGTCGTGCTTTTTTGCTCATATCTCAGAAAGTTATGGGGCGATTGTGCTGAATTTCAATAGTGATTCATTCCTGGATATTTCCAAGAGATTGATACCAAACACAGATCTGGGGAACATATAGTTGCTTCTAAAAGTTGATTTCAATCAACACACGCACAGATGGTCAGGGCTTAATCGACCCCTCTATTCATAAGCTTTCAGAAAATATATACTTTATGGGGTCAGAAATGAAAATTGTAGAAATTACAAACGGAATGACAAAGCTATATATACCCTTGTGCACCACAGGTGAAGGGTATAAAAATTAAAAAAAAATAATAAAAATATAAATAATATATTGAATAAAAATAAAAAAATAAAAAAAAAAAATTTTTTGGCTCAGCTGGGATTCGATGCCACGTTTACTCTAACCAATATACACGTTTGTATGTTGTTGTTGTAATGTTGTTTTTGTAAAAAAAAATCGAGGTGTTCGTGTGTTTTTGCTCATATCTCAGTTGTTTATGTACCGATGCTTCTGATTTTCAATACCGATCTACTCCCGAATATTTCTGATATTTTAATACCTCTCCTGGGTCCAAGCGATATCGGGGGGCTTCATAAAGTTGACTTCAACATACACACGGACAGACGGTCAGACTTACAGAGCTTAATCGACTCCCCTATTCATAAGCTTTCAGAAAATAGTTGACTTCAACATACACACGGACAGACGGTCAGACTTACAGAGCTTAATCGACTCCCCTATTCATAAGCTTTCAGAAAATAACTTTATGGGGTCGGAAATGAAAATTGTAGAAATTTCACACGGAATGACAAACCTATATATACCCTTTTTCACTGTGTGAAGGCCCTTATAAGCATTTAGTGTTAACCAACGTTTAGCCAAATGTTAAAGGGATTAGCAAAAAAATTAAAATTGAAAAATTTTTGGTTGGGTTTCTGAAAAAGTTCTTTATAGTTTTTTGTTTTAATTTTGAATTCTCGTTTTGTTAATGAGAATTTAAAAATATAACTTATAACATTTTAAACTTTTTCAAGAATTTGAGTAAAGGGTTACTGATGATCTGACATAAGCACCAGTGAAATGCATATAAACCAGCTTAAACCCAACAACCAAATAAATATGTATATTATTGAAAAATTATGGGAGCAATCCCGAATAATTTAGTAAATTATCTAATAAAAGATTTTATTTTTCGTTGCCCTTATAAGCATTTAGTGTTAACCAACGGTTAGCCAAATGTTAAAGGGATTAGAAAAATAAAATAAATTAAAATTGGAAAATTGTTGGTTGGGTTTTTGAAAAAGTTTTTTATAGTTTTTTGTTTTATTTTGAATTCTCGTTTTGTTAATGAGAATTTAAAAATATAACTTATAACATTTTAAACTTTTTCAAGAATTTGAGTAAAGGGTTACTGATGATCTGACATAAGCACCAGTGAAATGCATATAAACCAGCTTAAACCCAACAACCACATAAAGATGTATATTATTGAAAAATTATGGGAGCATATCCCGAATAACTTAGTAAATTATCTAATAAAAGATTTTATTTTTCGGTTGCCCTTATAAGCATTTAGTGTTAACCAACGGTTAGCCAAATGTTAAAGGGATTAGAAAAATAAATTAAAATTGAAAAATTGTTGGTTGGGTTTTTGAAGTAGTTTTTTTTTATAGTTTTTTGTTTTATTTTTGAATTCTCGTTTTGTTAATGAGAATTTAAAAATATAACTTATAACATTTTAAACTTTTTCAAGAATTTGAGTAAAGGGTTACTGATGATCTGACATAAGCACCAGTGAAATGCATATAAACCAGCTTAAACCCAACAACCAAATAAAGATGTATATTATTGAAAAATTATGGGAGCAATCCCGAATAACTTAGTAAATTATCTAATAAAAGATTTTATTTTTCGGTTGCCCTTATAAGCATTTAGTGTTAACCAACGGTTAGCCAAATGTTAAAGGGATTAGAAAAAAAATTAAAAATGGAAAACTTTTTGGTTGGGTTTTTAAAAAAGTTTTTTATAGTTTTTTGTTTTATTTTTGAATTCTCGTTTTGTTAATGAGAATTTAAAAATATAACTTATAACATTTTAAACTTTTTCAAGAATTTGGGTAAAGGGTTACTGATGATCTGGCATAAGCACCAGCATATAAACAAGCTTAAACCCAACAACCAAATATATTATTGAAAAATTATGGGAACATATCCCGTATGATTTAGTAAATTATCTAATAAACTATTTTATTTTTCGGTTGACCTTATAAGCATTTAGTGTTAACCAACGGTTAGCCAAATGTTAAAGGGATTAGAAAAATAAATTAAAATTGAAAAATTGTTGGTTGGGTTTTTGAAGTTGTTTTTTTTTATAGTTTTTTGTTTTATTTTTGAATTCTCGTTTTGTTAATGAGAATTTAAAAATATAACTTATAACATTTTAAACTTTTTCAAGAATTTGAGTAAAGGGTTACTGATGATCTGACATAAGCACCAGTGAAATGCATATAAACCAGCTTAAACCCAACAACCAAATAAATATGTATATTATTGAAAAATTATGGGAGCAATCCCGAATAACTTAGTAAATTATCTAATAAATGATTTTATTTTTCGTTGCCCTTATAAGCATTTAGTGTTAACCAACGGTTAGCCAAATGTTAAAGGGATTAGAAAAAAAATTAAAAATGGAAAACTTTATGGTTGGGTTTTTAAAAAAGTTTTTTATAGTTTTTTGTTTTATTTTTGAATTCTCGTTTTGTTAATGAGAATTTAAAAATATAACTTATAGCATTTTAAACTTTTTTAAGAATTTGGGTAAAGGGCTACTGATGATCTGGCATAAGCACCAGCATATAAACAAGCTTAAACCCAACAACCAAATGTATTATTGAAAAATTATGGGAGCATATCCCGAATAATTTAGTAAATTATCTAATAAAAGATTTTATTTTTCGGCTGCCCTTATAAGCATTTAGTGTTAACCAACGGTTAGCCAAATGGTAAAGGGATTAGAAAAATAAATTAAAATTGAAAAATTGTTCGTTGGGTTTTTGAAGTAGTTTTTTTTATAGTTTTTTGTTTTATTTTTGAATTCTCGTTTTGTTAATGAGAATTTAAAAATATAACTTATAACATTTTAAACTTTTTCAAGAATTTGGGTAAAGGGTTACTGATGATCTGGCATAAGCACCAGCATATAAACAAGCTTAAACCCAACAAACAAATATATAATTGAAAAATTATGGGAGCATATCCCGAATGATTTAGTAAATTATCTAATAAACTATTTTATTTTTCGGTTGACCTTATAAGCGTTTAGTGTTAACCAACGGTTAGCCAAATGGTAAAGGGATTAGAAAAATAAATTAAAATTGAAAAATTGTTCGTTGGGTTTTTGAAGTAGTTTTTTTTATAGTTTTTTGTTTTATTTTTGAATTCTCGTTTTGTTAATGAGAATTTAAAAATATAACTTATAACATTTTAAACTTTTTCAAGAATTTGGGTAAAGGGTTACTGATGATCTGGCATAAGCACCAGCATATAAACAAGCTTAAACCCAACAAACAAATATATAATTGAAAAATTATGGGAGCATATCCCGAATGATTTAGTAAATTATCTAATAAACTATTTTATTTTTCGGTTGACCTTATAAGCGTTTAGTGTTAACCAACGGTTAGCCAAATGGTAAAGGGATTAGAAAAATAAATTAAAATTGAAAAATTGTTGGTTGGGTTTTTGAAAAAGTTTTTTTTTATAGTTTTTTGTTTTATTTTTAAATTCTCGTTTTGTTAATGAGAATTTAAAAATATAACTTATAACATTTTAAACTTTTTCAAGAATTTGAGTAAAGGGTTACTGATGATCTGACATAAGCACCAGTGAAATGCATATAAACCAGCTAAAACCCAACAACCAAATAAATATATTATTGAAAAATTATGGGAGCATATCCCGAAAAATTTAGTAAATTATCTAATAAAAGATTTTATTTTTCGGTTGCCCTTATAAGCATTTAGTGTTAACCAACGGTTAGCCAAATGTTAAAGGGATTAGAAAAATAAATTAAAAATGGAAAAATTGTTGGTTGGGTTTTTGAAAAAGTTCTTTATAATTTTTTGTTTTTTTTTTAAATTCTCGTTTTGTTAATGAGAATTTAAAAATATAACTTATAACATTTTAAATTTTTTTAAGAATTTGGGTAAAGGGTTACTGATGATCTGGCATAAGCACCAGTGAAATGCATATAAACCAGCTAAAACCCAACAACCAAATAAATATATTATTGAAAAATTATGGGAGCATATCCCGAAAAATTTAGTAAATTATCTAATAAAAGATTTTATTTTTCGGTTGCCCTTATAAACATTTAGTGTTAACCAACGGTTAGCCAAATGTTAAAGGGATTAGAAATATAAATTAAAAATGGAAAAATGGTTGGTTGGGTTTTTGAAAAAGTTCTTTATAATTTTTTGTTTTTTTTTTAAATTCTCGTTTTGTTAATGAGAATTTAAAAATATAACTTATAACATTTTAAACTTTTTCAAGAATTTGAGTAAAGGGTTACTGATGATCTGGCATAAGCACCAGTGAAATGCATATAAACCAGCTAAAACCCAACAACCAAATAAATATATTATTGAAAAATTATGGGAGCATATCCCGAATAATTTATTAAATTATCTAATAAAAGGTTTTTTTTTTGGTTGCCCTTATAAGCATTTAGTGTTAACCAACGGTTAGCCAAATGTTAAAGGGATTAGAAATATAAATTAAAAATGGAAAAATGGTTGGTTGGGTTTTTGAAAAAGTTCTTTATAATTTTTTGTTTTTTTTTTTAAATTCTCGTTTTGTTAATGAGAATTTAAAAATATAACTTATAACATTTTAAATTTTTTTAAGAATTTGGGTAAAGGGTTACTGATGATCTGGCATAAGCACCAGTGAAATGCATATAAACCAGCTAAAACCCAACAACCAAATAAATATATTATTGAAAAATTGTGGGAGCATATCCCGAATAATTTATTAAATTATCTAATAAAAGGTTTTTTTTTTGGTTGCCCTTATAAGCATTTAGTGTTAACCAACGGTTAGCCAAATGTTAAAGGGATTAGAAATATAAATTAAAAATGGAAAAATGGTTGGTTGGGTTTTTGAAAAAGTTCTTTATAATTTTTTGTTTTTTTTTTAAATTTTCGTTTTGTTAATGAGAATTTAAAAATATAACTTATAACATTTTAAACTTTTTCAAGAATTTGAGTAAAGGGTTACTGATGATCTGGCATAAGCACCAGTGAAATGCATATAAACCAGCTAAAACCCAACAACCAAATAAATATATTATTGAAAAATTATGGGAGCATATCCCGAAAAATTTAGTAAATTATCTAATAAAAGATTTTATTTTTCGGTTGCCCTTATAAGCATTTAGTGTTAACCAACGGTTTGCCAAATGGTAAAGGGATTAGAAAAATAAGTTAAAATTGAAAAATTGTTGGTTGGGTTTTTGAAAAAGTTTTTTTTTATAGTTTTTTGTTTTATTTTTAAATTCTCGTTTTGTTAATGAGAATTTAAAAATATAACTTATAACATTTTAAACTTTTTCAAGAATTTGAGTAAAGGGTTACTGATGATCTGGCATAAGCACCAGTGAAATGCATATAAACCAGCTAAAACCCAACAACCAAATAAATATATTATTGAAAAATTATGGGAGCATATCCCGAAAAATTTAGTAAATTATCTAATAAAAGATTTTATTTTTCGGTTGCCCTTATAAGCATTTAGTGTTAACCAACGGTTAGCCAAATGGTAAAGGGATTAGAAAAATAAATTAAAATTGAAAAATTGTTGGTTGGGTTTTTGAAAAAGTTTTTTTTTATAGTTTTTTGTTTTATTTTTAAATTCTCGTTTTGTTAATGAGAATTTAAAAATATAACTTATAACATTTTAAACTTTTTCAAGAATTTGGGTAAAGGGTTACTGATGATCTGGCATAAGCACCAGCATATAAACAAGCTTAAACCCAACAACCAAATATATTATTGAAAAATTATGGGAGCATATCCCGAATGATTTAGTGAATTATCAAATAAAATATTTAATTTTTCGGTTGACCTTATAAGCATTTAGTGTTAACCAACGGTTAGCCAAATGGTAAAGGGATTAGAAAAATAAATTAAAAATGGAAAAATTGTTGGTTGGGTTTTTGAAAAAGTTTTTTTTTATAGTTTTTTGTTTTATTTTTAAATTCTCGTTTTGTTAATGAGAATTTAAAAATATAACTTATAACATTTTAAACTTTTTCAAGAATTTGAGTAAAGGGTTACTGATGATCTGGCATAAGCACCAGTGAAATGCATATAAACCAGCTAAAACCCAACAACCAAATAAATATATTATTGAAAAATTATGGGAGCACATCCCGAAAAATCTAGTAAATTATCTAATAAAAGATTTTATTTTTCGGTTGACCTTATAAGCATTTAGTGTTAACCAACGGTTAGCCAAATGTTAAAGGGATTAGAAAAATAAATTAAAAATGGAAAAATTGTTGGTTGGGTTTTTGAAAAAGTTCTTTATGATTTTTTGTTTTTTTTTTTGTATTCTTGTTTTGTTAATGAGAATTTAAAAATATAACTTATAACATTTTAAATTTTTTTAAGAATTTGGGTAAAGGGTTACTGATGATCTGGCATAAGCACCAGTGAAATGCATATAAACCAGCTAAAACCCAACAACCAAATAAATATATTATTGAAAAATTGTGGGAGCATATCCCGAATAATTTATTAAATTATCTAATAAAAGGTTTTTTTTTTTTGGTTGCCCTTATAAGCATTTAGTGTTAACCAACGGTTAGCCAAATGTTAAAGGGATTAGAAAAATAAATTAAAAATGGAAAAATGGTTGGTTGGGTTTTTGAAAAAGTTCTTTATAATTTTTTGTTTTTTTTTTAAATTCTCGTTTTGTTAATGAGAATTTAAAAATATAACTTATAACATCTTAAACTTTTTCAAGAATTTGAGTAAAGGGTTACTGATGATCTGGCATAAGCACCAGTGAAATGCATATAAACCAGCTAAAACCCAACAACCAAATAAATATATTATTGAAAAATTATGGGAGCATATCCCGAAAAATTTAGTAAATTATCTAATAAAAGATTTTATTTTTCGGTTGCCCTTATAAGCATTTAGTGTTAACCAACGGTTAGCCAAATGGTAAAGGGATTAGAAAAATAAATTAAAATTGAAAAATTGTTGGTTGGGTTTTTGAAAAAGTTTTTTTTATAGTTTTTTGTTTTATTTTTAAATTCTCGTTTTGTTAATGAGAATTTAAAAATATAACTTATAACATTTTAAACTTTTTCAAGAATTTGAGTAAAGGGTTACTGATGATCTGACATAAGCACCAGTGAAATGCATATAAACCAGCTAAAACCCAACAACCAAATAAATATATTATTGAAAAATTATGGGAGCATATCCCGAAAAATTTAGTAAATTATCTAATAAAAGATTTTATTTTTCGGTTGCCCTTATAAGCATTTAGTGTTAACCAACGGTTAGCCAAATGTTAAAGGGATTAGAAAAATAAATTAAAAATGGAAAAATTGTTGGTTGGGTTTTTGAGAAAGTTCTTTATAATTTTTTGTTTTTTTTTTTTAATTCTTGTTTTGTTAATGAGAGTATAAAAATATAACTTATAACATTTTAAATTTTTTTAAGAATTTGGGTAAAGGGTTACTGATGATCTGGCATAAGCACCAGTGAAATGCATATAAACCAGCTAAAACCCAACAACCAAATAAATATATTATTGAAAAATTGTGGGAGCATATCCCGAATAATTTATTAAATTATCTAATAAAAGGTTTTTTTTTTTTGGTTGCCCTTATAAGCATTTAGTGTTAACCAACGGTTAGCCAAATGTTAAAGGGATTAGAAAAATAAATTAAAAATGGAAAAATGGTTGGTTGGGTTTTTGAAAAAGTTTTTTTTTATAGTTTTTTGTTTTATTTTTAAATTCTCGTTTTGTTAATGAGAATTTAAAAATATAACTTATAACATTTTAAACTTTTTCAAGAATTTGAGTAAAGGGTTACTGATGATCTGACATAAGCACCAGTGAAATGCATATAAACCAGCTAAAACCCAACAACCAAATAAATATATTATTGAAAAATTATGGGAGCATATCCCGAAAAATTTAGTAAATTATCTAATAAAAGATTTTATTTTTCGGTTGCCCTTATAAGCATTTAGTGTTAACCAACGGTTAGCCAAATGTTAAAGGGATTAGAAAAATAAATTAAAAATGGAAAAATTGTTGGTTGGGTTTTTGAAAAAGTTCTTTATGATTTTTTGTTTTTTTTTTTGAATTCTTGTTTTGTTAATGAGAGTATAAAAATATAACTTATAACATTTTAAATTTTTTTAAGAATTTGGGTAAAGGGTTACTGATGATCTGGCATAAGCACCAGTGAAATGCATATAAACCAGCTAAAACCCAACAACCAAATAAATATATTATTGAAAAATTATGGGAGCATATCCCGAAAAATTTAGAAAACTATCTAATAAAAGATTTTATTTTTCGGTTGCCCTTATAAGCATTTAGTGTTAACCAACGGTTAGCCAAATGTTAAAGGGATTAGAAAAATAAATTAAAAATGGAAAAATGGTTGGTTGGGTTTTTGAAAAAGTTCTTTATAATTTTTTGTTTTTTTTTTAAATTCTCGTTTTGTTAATGAGAATTTAAAAATATAACTTATAACATTTTAAACTTTTTCAAGAATTTGAGTAAAGGGTTACTGATGATCTGACATAAGCACCAGTGAAATGCATATAAACCAGCTAAAACCCAACAACCAAATATATATATTATTGAAAAATTATGGGAGCATATCCCGAAAAATTTAGTAAATTATCTAATAAAAGATTTTATTTTTCGGTTGCTCTTATAAGCATTTAGTGTTAACCAACGGTTAGCCAAATGTTAAAGGGATTAGAAAAATAAATTAAAAATGGAAAAATGGTTGGTTGGGTTTTTGAAAAAGTTCTTTATAATTTTTTGTTTTTTTTTTAAATTCTCGTTTTGTTAATGAGAATTTAAAAATATAACTTATAACATTTTAAACTTTTTCAAGAATTTGAGTAAAGGGTTACTGATGATCTGGCATAAGCACCAGTGAAATGCATATAAACCAGCTAAAACCCAACAACCAAATAAATATATTATTGAAAAATTATGGGAGCATATCCCGAAAAATTTAGTAAATTATCTAATAAAAGATTTTATTTTTCGGTTGCCCTTATAAGCATTTAGTGTTAACCAGCGGTTAGCCAAATGGTAAAGGGATTAGAAAAATAAATTAAAATTGAAAAATTGTTGGTTGGGTTTTTGAAAAAGTTTTTTTTTATAGTTTTTTGTTTTATTTTTAAATTCTCGTTTTGTTAATGAGAATTTAAAAATATAACTTATAACATTTTAAACTTTTTCAAGAATTTGAGTAAAGGGTTACTGATGATCTGACATAAGCACCAGTGAAATGCATATAAACCAGCTAAAACCCAACAACCAAATAAATATATTATTGAAAAATTATGGGAGCATATCCCGAAAAATTTAGTAAATTATCTAATAAAAGATTTTATTTTTCGGTTGCCCTTATAAGCATTTAGTGTTAACCAACGGTTAGCCAAATGTTAAAGGGATTAGAAAAATAAATTAAAAATGGAAAAATTGTTGGTTGGGTTTTTGAAAAAGTTCTTTATGATTTTTTGTTTTTTTTTTTGAATTCTTGTTTTGTTAATGAGAATTTAAAAATATAACTTATAACATTTTAAATTTTTTTAAGAATTTGGGTAAAGGGTTACTGATGATCTGGCATAAGCACCAGTGAAATGCATATAAACCAGCTAAAACCCAACAACCAAATAAATATATTATTGAAAAATTGTGGGAGCAGATCCCGAATAATTTATTAAATTATCTAATAAAAGGTTTTTTTTTTTTTTGGTTGCCCTTATAAGCATTTAGTGTTAACCAACGGTTAGCCAAATGTTAAAGGGATTAGAAAAATAAATTAAAAATGGAAAAATGGTTGGTTGGGTTTTTGAAAAAGTTCTTTATAATTTTTTGTTTTTTTTTTTAAATTCTCGTTTTGTTAATGAGAATTTAAAAATATAACTTATAACATTTTAAACTTTTTCAAGAATTTGAGTAAAGGGTTACTGATGATCTGGCATAAGCACCAGTGAAATGCATATAAACCAGCTAAAACCCAACAACCAAATAAATATATTATTGAAAAATTATGGGAGCATATCCCGAAAAATTTAGTAAATTATCTAATAAAAGATTTTATTTTTCGGTTGCCCTTATAAGCATTTAGTGTTAACCAACGGTTAGCCAAATGTTAAAGGGATTAGAAACATAAATTAAAAATGGAAAAATTGTTGGTTGGGTTTTTGAGAAAGTTCTTTATAATTTTTTGTTTTTTTTTTTAATTCTTGTTTTGTTAATGAGAATTTAAAAATATAACTTATAACATTTTAAACTTTTTCAAGAATTTGAGTAAAGGGTTACTGATGATCTGGCATAAGCACCAGTGAAATGCATATAAACCAGCTAAAACCCAACAACCAAATAAATATATTATTGAAAAATTATGGGAGCATATCCCGAAAAATTTAGTAAATTATCTAATAAAAGATTTTATTTTTCGGTTGCCCTTATAAGCATTTAGTGTTAACCAACGGTTAGCCAAATGTTAAAGGGATTAGAAAAATAAATTAAAAATGGAAAAATTGTTGGTTGGGTTTTTGAAAAAGTTCTTTATGATTTTTTGTTTTTTTTTTTTGAAGTCTTGTTTTGTTAATGAGAATTTAAAAATATAACTTATAACATTTTAAATTTTTTTAAGAATTTGGGTAAAGGGTTACTGATGATCTGGCATAAGCACCAGTGAAATGCATATAAACCAGCTAAAACCCAACAACCAAATAAATATATTATTGAAAAATTATGGGAGCATATCCCGAAAAATTTAGTAAATTATCTAATAAAAGATTTTATTTTTCGGTTGCCCTTATAAGCATTTAGTGTTAACCAACGGTTAGCCAAATGTTAAAGGGATTAGAAAAATAAATTAAAAATGGAAAAATTGTTGGTTGGGTTTTTGAAAAAGTTCTTTATGATTTTTTGTTTTTTTTTTTTGAAGTCTTGTTTTGTTAATGAGAATTTAAAAATATAACTTATAACATTTTAAACTTTTTCAAGAATTTGAGTAAAGGGTTACTGATGATCTGACATAAGCACCAGTGAAATGCATATAAACCAGCTAAAACCCAACAACCAAATAAATATATTATTGAAAAATTATGGGAGCATATCCCGAAAAATTTAGTAAATTATCTAATAAAAGATTTTATTTTTCGGTTGCCCTTATAAGCATTTAGTGTTAACCAACGGTTAGCCAAATGTTAAGGGGATTAGAAACATAAATTAAAAATGGAAAAATTGTTGGTTGGGTTTTTGAGAAAGTTCTTTATAATTTTTTGTTTTTTTTTTTAATTCTTGTTTTGTTAATGAGAATTTAAAAATATAACTTATAACATTTTAAACTTTTTCAAGAATTTGAGTAAAGGGTTACTGATGATCTGGCATAAGCACCAGTGAAATGCATATAAACCAGCTAAAACCCAACAACCAAATAAATATATTATTGAAAAATTATGGGAGCATATCCCGAAAAATTTAGTAAATTATCTAATAAAAGATTTTATTTTTCGGTTGCCCTTATAAGCATTTAGTGTTAACCAACGGTTAGCCAAATGTTAAAGGGATTAGAAAAATAAATTAAAAATGGAAAAATTGTTGGTTGGGTTTTTGAAAAAGTTCTTTATGATTTTTTGTTTTTTTTTTTTGAAGTCTTGTTTTGTTAATGAGAATTTAAAAATATAACTTATAACATTTTAAATTTTTTTAAGAATTTGGGTAAAGGGTTACTGATGATCTGGCATAAGCACCAGTGAAATGCATATAAACCAGCTAAAACCCAACAACCAAATAAATATATTATTGAAAAATTGTGGGAAAATATCCCGAATAATTTATTAAATTATCTAATAAAAGGTTTTTTTTTTTGGTTGCCCTTATAAGCATTTAGTGTTAACCAACGGTTAGCCAAATGTTAAAGGGATTAGAAATATAAATTAAAAATGGAAAAATGGTTGGTTGGGTTTTTGAAAAAGTTCTTTATAATTTTTTGTTTTTTTTTTAAATTCTCGTTTTGTTAATGAGAATTTAAAAATATAACTTATAACATTTTAAACTTTTTCAAGAATTTGAGTAAAGGGTTACTGATGATCTGGCATAAGCACCAGTGAAATGCATATAAACCAGCTAAAACCCAACAACCAAATAAATATATTATTGAAAAATTATGGGAGCATATCCCGAAAAATTTAGTAAATTATCTAATAAAAGATTTTATTTTTCGGTTGCCCTTATAAGCATTTAGTGTTAACCAACGGTTAGCCAAATGTTAAAGGGATTAGAAAAATAAATTAAAAATGGAAAAATTGTTGGTTGGGTTTTTGAAAAAGTTCTTTATGATTTTTTGTTTTTTTTTTTTGAAGTCTTGTTTTGTTAATGAGAATTTAAAAATATAACTTATAACATTTTAAATTTTTTTAAGAATTTGGGTAAAGGGTTACTGATGATCTGGCATAAGCACCAGTGAAATGCATATAAACCAGCTAAAACCCAACAACCAAATAAATATATTATTGAAAAATTGTGGGAAAATATCCCGAATAATTTATTAAATTATCTAATAAAAGGTTTTTTTTTTTGGTTGCCCTTATAAGCATTTAGTGTTAACCAACGGTTAGCCAAATGTTAAAGGGATTAGAAATATAAATTAAAAATGGAAAAATGGTTGGTTGGGTTTTTGAAAAAGTTCTTTATAATTTTTTGTTTTTTTTTTAAATTCTCGTTTTGTTAATGAGAATTTAAAAATATAACTTATAACATTTTAAACTTTTTCAAGAATTTGAGTAAAGGGTTACTGATGATCTGGCATAAGCACCAGTGAAATGCATATAAACCAGCTAAAACCCAACAACCAAATAAATATATTATTGAAAAATTATGGGAGCATATCCCGAAAAATTTAGTAAATTATCTAATAAAAGATTTTATTTTTCGGTTGCCCTTATAAGCATTTAGTGTTAACCAACGGTTAGCCAAATGTTAAAGGGATTAGAAAAATAAATTAAAAATGGAAAAATTGTTGGTTGGGTTTTTGAAAAAGTTCTTTATGATTTTTTGTTTTTTTTTTTGAAGTCTTGTTTTGTTAATGAGAATTTAAAAATATAACTTATAACATTTTAAATTTTTTTAAGAATTTGGGTAAAGGGTTACTGATGATCTGGCATAAGCACCAGTGAAATGCATATAAACCAGCTAAAACCCAACAACCAAATAAATATATTATTGAAAAATTGTGGGAAAATATCCCGAATAATTTATTAAATTATCTAATAAAAGGTTTTTTTTTTTTTGGTTGCCCTTATAAGCATTTAGTGTTAACCAACGGTTAGCCAAATGGTAAAGGGATTAGAAAAATAAATTAAAATTGAAAAATTGTTGGTTGGGTTTTTGAAAAAGTTTTTTTTTATAGTTTTTTGTTTTATTTTTAAATTCTCGTTTTGTTAATGAGAATTTAAAAATATAACTTATAACATTTTAAACTTTTTCAAGAATTTGAGTAAAGGGTTACTGATGATCTGACATAAGCACCAGTGAAATGCATATAAACCAGCTAAAACCCAACAACCAAATAAATATATTATTGAAAAATTATGGGAGCATATCCCGAAAAATTTAGTAAATTATCTAATAAAAGATTTTATTTTTCGGTTGCCCTTATAAGCATTTAGTGTTAACCAACGGTTAGCCAAATGGTAAAGGGATTAGAAAAATAAATTAAAATTGAAAAATTGTTGGTTGGGTTTTTGAAAAAGTTTTTTTTTATAGTTTTTTGTTTTATTTTTAAATTCTCGTTTTGTTAATGAGAATTTAAAAATATAACTTATAACATTTTAAACTTTTTCAAGAATTTGAGTAAAGGGTTACTGATGATCTGACATAAGCACCAGTGAAATGCATATAAACCAGCTAAAACCCAACAACCAAATAAATATATTATTGAAAAATTATGGGAGCATATCCCGAAAAATTTAGTAAATTATCTAATAAACGATTTTATTTTTCGGTTGCCCTTATAAGCATTTAGTGTTAACCAACGGTTAGCCAAATGTTAAAGGGATTAGAAAAATAAATTAAAAATGGAAAAATTGTTGGTTGGGTTTTTGAGAAAGTTCTTTATAATTTTTTGTTTTTTTTTTTAATTCTTGTTTTGTTAATGAGAATTTAAAAATATAACTTATAACATTTTATACTTTTTCAAGAATTTGAGTAAAGGGTTACTGATGATCTGGCATAAGTACCAGTGAAATGCATATAAACCAGCTAAAACCCAACAACCAAATAAATATATTATTGAAAAATTATGGGAGCATATCCCGAAAAATTTAGTAAATTATCTAATAAAAGATTTTATTTTTCGGTTGCCCTTATAAGCATTTAGTGTTAACCAACGGTTAGCCAAATGTTAAAGGGATTAGAAAAATAAATTAAAAATGGAAAAATTGTTGGTTGGGTTTTTGAAAAAGTTCTTTATGATTTTTTGTTTTTTTTTTTGAATTCTTGTTTTGTTAATGAGAATTTAAAAATATAACTTATAACATTTTAAATTTTTTTAAGAATTTGGGTAAAGGGTTACTGATGATCTGGCATAAGCACCAGTGAAATGCATATAAACCAGCTAAAACCCAACAACCAAATAAATATATTATTGAAAAATTATGGGAGCATATCCCGAAAAATTTAGAAAACTATCTAATAAAAGATTTTATTTTTCGGTTGCCCTTATAAGCATTTAGTGTTAACCAACGGTTAGCCAAATGTTAAAGGGATTAGAAAAATAAATTAAAAATGGAAAAATTGTTGGTTGGGTTTTTAGAAAAGTTTTTTATAGTTTTTTGTTTTATTTTTGAATTCTCGTTTTGTCAATGAGAATTTAAAAATATAACTTAAAACATTTTAAACTTTTTCAAGAATTTGGGTAAAGGGTTACTGATGATCTGGCATAAGCACCAGTGAAATGCATATAAACCAGCTTAAACCCAACAACCAAATAAATATATTATTGAAAAATTATGGGAGCATATCCCGAATGATTTAGTAAATTATCTAATAAAAGATTTTGTTTTTCGGTTGCCCTTATAAGCATTTAGTGTTAACCGACGGTTAGCCAAATGGTAAAGGGATTAGAAAAATAAATTAAAATTGAAAAATTGTTGGTTGGGTTTTTGAAAAAGTTCTTTATAATTTTTTGTTTTTTTTTTTGAATTCTCGTTTTGTTAATGAGAATTTAAAAATATATTTTATAACATTTTAAATTTTTTTAAGAATTTGGGTAAAGGGTTACTGATGATCTGGCATAAGCACCAGTGAAATGTATATAAACCAGCTTAAACCCAACAACCAAATAAATATATTATTGAAAAATTATGGGAGCATATCCCGAATGATTTAGTAAATTATCTAATAAAAGATTTTATTTTTCGGTTGCCCTTATAAGCATTTAGTGTTAACCAACGGTTAGCCAAATGTTAAAGGGATGAGAAAAATAAATTTAAAAATGGAAAAATTGTTGGTTGGGTTTTTAAAAAAGTTTTTTATAGTTTTTTGTTTTATTTTTGAATTCTCGTTTTGTCAATGAGAATTTAAAAATATAACTTAAAACATTTTAAACTTTTTCAAGAATTTGGGTAAAGGGTTACTGATGATCTGGCATAAGCACCAGTGAAATGCATATAAACCAGCTTAAACCCAACAAGCAAATAAATATATTATTGAAAAATTATGGGAGCATATCCCGAATGATTTATTAAATTATCTAATAAAAGATTTTGTTTTTCGGTTGCCCTTATAAGCATTTAGTGTTAACCGACGGTTAGCCAAATGGTAAAGGGATTAGAAAAATAAATTAAAAATGGAAAAATTGTTGGTTGGGTTTTTGAAAAAGTTCTTTATAATTTTTTGTTTTTTTTTTGAATTCTCGTTTTGTTAATGAGAATTTAAAAATATAACTTATAACATTTTAAATTTTTTTAAGAATTTGGGTAAAGGGTTACTGATGATCTGGCATAAGCACCAGTGAAATGTATATAAACCAGCTTAAACCCAACAACCAAATAAATATATTATTGAAAAATTATGGGGGCATATCCCGAATCATTTAATAATTTATCTAATAAAATATTATATTTTTGGTTGCCCTTATAAACATTTAGTGTTAACCAACGGTTAGCCAAATGTTAAAGGGATTAGAAAAATAAATTAAAAATGGAAAAATTGTTGGTTGGGTTTTTGAAAAAGTTCTTTATAATTTTTTGTTTTATTTTTGAATTCTCGTTTTGTTAATGAGAATTTAAAAATATAACTTATAACATTTTAAACTTTTTTAAGAATTTGGGTAAAGGGTTACTGATGATCTGGCATAAGCACCAGTGAAATGTATATAAACCAGCTTAAACCCAACAACCAAATAAATATATTATTGAAAAATTATAGGAGCATATCCCGAAAAATTAAGTAAATTATCTAATAAAAGATTTTATTTTTCGGTTGCCCTTATAAGCATTTAGTGTTAACCAACGGTTAGCCAAATGTTAAAGGGATTAGAAAAATAAATTAAAAATGGAAAAATTGTTGGTTGGGTTTTTGAAAAAGTTCTTTATAATTTTTTGTTTTATTTTTGAATTCTCGTTTTGTTAGTGAGAATTTAAAAATATAACTTATAACATTTTAAACTTTTTCAAGAATTTGGGTAAAGGGTTACTGATGATCTGGCATAAGCACCAGCATATAAACAAGCTTAAACCCAACAACCAAATATATTATTGAAAAATTATGGGAGCATATCCCGAATGATTTAGTGAATTATCAAATAAAATATTTAATTTTTCGGTTGACCTTATAAGCATTTAGTGTAAACCAACGGTTAGCCAAATGGTAAAGGGATTAGAAAAATAAATTAAAATTGAAAAATTGTTGGTTGGGTTTTTGAAAAAGTTTTTTTTATAGTTTTTTGTTTTATTTTTGAATTCTCGTTTTGTTAATGAGAATTTAAAAATATAACATTTTAACCTCTTTCAAGAATTTGGGTGAAGGGTTACTGATGATCTGGCATAAGCACCAGTGAAATGCATATAAACCAGCTAAAACCCAACAACCAAATAAATATATTATTGAAAAATTATGGAAGCATATCCCGAATGATTTAGTAAATTATCTAATAAAAGATTTTATTTTTCGGTTGACCTTATAAGCATTTAGTGTTAACCGACGGTTAGCCAAATGGTAAAGGGATTAGAAAAATAAATTAAAATTGAAAAATTGTTGGTTGGGTTTTTGAAAAAGTTTTTTTATAGTTATTTGTTTTATTTTTGAATTCTCGTTTTGTTAATGAGAATTTAAAAATATAACTTATAAAATTTTAAACTTTTTTAAGAATTTGGGTAAAGGGTTACTGATGATCTGGCATAAGCACCAGTGAAATGCATATAAACCAGCTAAAACCCAACAACCAAATAAATATATTATTGAAAAATTATGGGAGCATATCCCGAATAATTTAGTAAATTATCTAATAAAAGATTTTATTTTTCGGTTGCCCTTATAAGCATTTAGTGTTAACCAACGGTTAGCCAAATGGTAAAGGGATTAGAAAAATAAATTAAAATTGAAAAATTGTTGGTTGGGTTTTTGAAAAAGTTTTTTTTTAGTTATTTGTTTTATTTTTGAATTCTCGTTTTGTTAATGAGAATTTAAAAATATAACTTATAAAATTTTAAACTTTTTTAAGAATTTGGGTAAAGGGTTACTGATGATCTGGCATAAGCACCAGTGAAATGCATATAAACCAGCTAAAACCCAACAACCAAATAAATATATTATTGAAAAATTATGGAAGCATATCCCGAATGATTTAGTAAATTATCTAATAAAAGATTTTATTTTTCGGTTGACCTTATAAGCATTTAGTGTTAACCGACGGTTAGCCAAATGGTAAAGGGATTAGAAAAATAAATTAAAATTGAAAAATTGTTGGTTGGGTTTTTGAAAAAGTTTTTTTATAGTTATTTGTTTTATTTTTGAATTCTCGTTTTGTTAATGAGAATTTAAAAATATAACTTATAAAATTTTAAACTTTTTTAAGAATTTGGGTAAAGGGTTACTGATGATCTGGCATAAGCACCAGTGAAATGTATATAAACCAGCTTAAACCCAACAACCAAATAAATATATTATTGAAAAATTATGGGAGCATATCCCGAATGATTTAGTAAATTATCTAATAAAAGATTTTATTTTTCGGTTGCCCTTATAAGCATTTAGTGTGAACCAACGGTTAGCCAAATGGTAAAGGGATTAGAAAAATAAATTAAAATTGAAAAATTGTTGGTTGGGTTTTTGAAAAAGTTTTTTTTATAGTTTTTTGTTTTATTTTTGGATTCTCGTTTTGTTAATGAGAATTTAAAAATATAGCTTATAACATTTTAAACTTTTTCAAGAATTTGGGTAAAGGGTTACTGATGATCTGGCATAAGCACCAGCATATAAACAAGCTTAAACCCAACAACCAAATATATTATTGAAAAATTATGGGAGCATATCCCGAATGATTTAGTGAATTATCTAATAAAATATTTTATTTTTCGGTTGACCTTATAAGCATTTAGTGTTAACCAACGGTTAGCCAAATGGTAAAGGGATTAGAAAAATAAATTAAAATTGAAAAATTGTTGGTTGGGTTTTTGAAAAAGTTTTTTTATAGTTTTTTGTTTTATTTTTGAATTCTCGTTTTGTTAATGAGAATTTAAAAATATAGCTTATAACATTTTAAACTTTTTCAAGAATTTGGGTAAAGGGTTACTGATGATCTGGCATAAGCACCAGTGAAATGCATATAAACCAGCTTAAACCCAACAACCAAATAAATATATTATTGAAAAATTATGGGAGCATATCCCGAATGATTTAGTAAATTATCTAATAAAAGATTTTATTTTTCGGTTGACCTTATAAGCATTTAGTGTTAACCAACGGTTAGCCAAATGGTAAAGGGATTAGAAAAATAAATTAAAATTGAAAAATTGTTGGTTGGGTTTTTGAAAAAGTTTTTTTTATAGTTTTTTGTTTTATTTTTGAATTCTCGTTTTGTTAATGAGAATTTAAAAATATAACTTATAAGATTTTAAACTTTTTCAAGAATTTGGGTAAAGGGTTACTGATGATCTGGCATAAGCACCAGCATATAAACAAGCTTAAACCCAACAACCAAATATATTATTGAAAAATTATGGGAGCATATCCCGAATGATGTAGTGAATTATCTAATAAAAGATTTTATTTTTCGGTTGACCTTATAAGCATTTAGTGTTAACCAACGGTTAGCCAAATGGTAAAGGGATTAGAAAAATAAATTAAAATTGAAAAATTGTTGGTTGGGTTTTTGAAAAAGTTTTTTTTATAGTTTTTTGTTTTATTTTTGAATTCTCGTTTTGTTAATGAGAATTTAAAAATATAACTTATAAGATTTTAAACTTTTTCAAGAATTTGGGTAAAGGGTTACTGATGATCTGGCATAAGCACCAGCATATAAACAAGCTTAAACCCAACAACCAAATATATTATTGAAAAATTATGGGAGCATATCCCGAATGATTTAGTGAATTATCTAATAAAAGATTTTATTTTTCGGTTGACCTTATAAGCATTTAGTGTTAACCAACGGTTAGCCAAATGGTAAAGGGATTAGAAAAATAATTTAAAATTGAAAAATTGTTGGTTGGGTTTTTGAAAAAGTTTTTTTTATAGTTTTTTGTTTTATTTTTGAATTCTCGTTTTGTTAATGAGAATTTAAAAATATAACTTATAAGATTTTAAACTTTTTCAAGAATTTGGGTAAAGGGTTACTGATGATCTGGCATAAGCACCAGCATATAAACAAGCTTAAACCCAACAACCAAATATATTATTGAAAAATTATGGGAGCATATCCCGAATGATTTAGTGAATTATCTAATAAAATATTTTATTTTTCGGTTGACCTTATAAGCATTTAGTGTTAACCAACGGTTAGCCAAATGGTAAAGGGATTAGAAAAATAAATTAAAATTGAAAAATTGTTGGTTGGGTTTTTGAAAAAGTTTTTTTTTATAGTTTTTTGTTTTATTTTTGAATTCTCGTTTTGTTAATGAGAATTTAAAAATATAACTTATAACATTTTAAATTTTTTTAAGAATTTGGGTAAAGGGTTACTGATGATCTGGCATAAGCACCAGTGAAATGTATATAAACCAGCTTAAACCCAACAACCAAATAAATATATTATTGAAAAATTATGGGAGCATATCCCGAAAAATTTAGTAAATTATCTAATAAAAGATTTTATTTTTCGGTTGCCCTTATAAGCATTTAGTGTTAACCAACGGTTAGCCAAATGGTAAAGGGATTAGAAAAATAAATTAAAAATGGAAAAATGGTTGGTTGGGTTTTTGAAAAAGTTCTTTATAATTTTTTGTTTTTTTTTTAAATTCTCGTTTTGTTAATGAGAATTTAAAAATATAACTTATAACATTTTAAACTTTTTCAAGAATTTGAGTAAAGGGTTACTGATGATCTGACATAAGCACCAGTGAAATGCATATAAACCAGCTAAAACCCAACAACCAAATATATATATTATTGAAAAATTATGGGAGCATATCCCGAAAAATTTAGTAAATTATCTAATAAAAGATTTTATTTTTCGGTTGCCCTTATAAGCATTTAGTGTTAACCAACGGTTAGCCAAATGTTAAAGGGATTAGAAAAATAAATTAAAAATGGAAAAATGGTTGGTTGGGTTTTTGAAAAAGTTCTTTATAATTTTTTGTTTTTTTTTTTAAATTCTCGTTTTGTTAATGAGAATTTAAAAATATAACTTATAACATTTTAAACTTTTTCAAGAATTTGAGTAAAGGGTTACTGATGATCTGGCATAAGCACCAGTGAAATGCATATAAACCAGCTAAAACCCAACAACCAAATAAATATATTATTGAAAAATTATGGGAGCATATCCCGAAAAATTTAGTAAATTATCTAATAAAAGATTTTATTTTTCGGTTGCCCTTATAAGCATTTAGTGTTAACCAACGGTTAGCCAAATGTTAAAGGGATTAGAAAAATAAATTAAAAATGGAAAAATTGTTGGTTGGGTTTTTGAAAAAGTTCTTTATGATTTTTTGTTTTTTTTTTTGAATTCTTGTTTTGTTAATGAGAATTTAAAAATATAACTTATAACATTTTAATTTTTTTTAAGAATTTGGGTAAAGGGTTACTGATGATCTGGCATAAGCACCAGTGAAATGCATATAAACCAGCTAAAACCCAACAACCAAATAAATATATTATTGAAAAATTGTGGGAGCAGATCCCGAATAATTTATTAAATTATCTAATAAAAGGTTTTTTTTTTTTGGTTGCCCTTATAAGCATTTAGTGTTAACCAACGGTTAGCCAAATGTTAAAGGGATTAGAAAAATAAATTAAAAATGGAAAAATGGTTGGTTGGGTTTTTGAAAAAGTTCTTTATAATTTTTTGTTTTTTTTTTAAATTCTCGTTTTGTTAATGAGAATTTAAAAATATAACTTATAACATTTTAAACTTTTTCAAGAATTTGAGTAAAGGGTTACTGATGATCTGGCATAAGCACCAGTGAAATGCATATAAACCAGCTAAAACCCAACAACCAAATAAATATATTATTGAAAAATTATGGGAGCAGATCCCGAAAAATTTAGTAAATTATCTAATAAAAGATTTTATTTTTCGGTTGCCCTTATAAGCATTTAGTGTTAACCAACGGTTAGCCAAATGTTAAAGGGATTAGAAACATAAATTAAAAATGGAAAAATTGTTGGTTGGGTTTTTGAAAAAGTTTTTTTTTATAGTTTTTTGTTTTATTTTTAAATTCTCGTTTTGTTAATGAGAATTTAAAAATATAACTTATAACATTTTAAACTTTTTCAAGAATTTGAGTAAAGGGTTACTGATGATCTGGCATAAGCACCAGTGAAATGCATATAAACCAGCTAAAACCCAACAACCAAATAAATATATTATTGAAAAATTATGGGAGCAGATCCCGAAAAATTTAGTAAATTATCTAATAAAAGATTTTATTTTTCGGTTGCCCTTATAAGCATTTAGTGTTAACCAACGGTTAGCCAAATGGTAAAGGGATTAGAAAAATAAATTAAAATTGAAAAATTGTTGGTTGGGTTTTTGAAAAAGTTTTTTTTTATAGTTTTTTGTTTTATTTTTAAATTCTCGTTTTGTTAATGAGAATTTAAAAATATAACTTATAACATTTTAAACTTTTTCAAGAACTTGAGTAAAGGGTTACTGATGATCTGACATAAGCACCAGTGAAATGCATATAAACCAGCTAAAACCCAACAACCAAATAAATATATTATTGAAAAATTATGGGAGCATATCCCGAAAAATTTAGTAAATTATCTAATAAAAGATTTTATTTTTCGGTTGCCCTTATAAGCATTTAGTGTTAACCAACGGTTAGCCAAATGTTAAAGGGATTAGAAACATAAATTAAAAATGGAAAAATTGTTGGTTGGGTTTTTGAGAAAGTTCTTTATAATTTTTTGTTTTTTTTTTTAATTCTTGTTTTGTTAATGAGAATTTAAAAATATAACTTATAACATTTTAAACTTTTTCAAGAATTTGAGTAAAGGGTTACTGATGATCTGGCATAAGCACCAGTGAAATGCATATAAACCAGCTAAAACCCAACAACCAAATAAATATATTATTGAAAAATTATGGGAGCATATCCCGAAAAATTTAGTAAATTATCTAATAAAAGATTTTATTTTTCGGTTGCCCTTATAAGCATTTAGTGTTAACCAACGGTTAGCCAAATGGTAAAGGGATTAGAAAAATAAATTAAAATTGAAAAATTGTTGGTTGGGTTTTTGAAAAAGTTTTTTTTTATAGTTTTTTGTTTTATTTTTAAATTCTCGTTTTGTTAATGAGAATTTAAAAATATAACTTATAACATTTTAAACTTTTTCAAGAACTTGAGTAAAGGGTTACTGATGATCTGGCATAAGCACCAGTGAAATGCATATAAACCAGCTAAAACCCAACAACCAAATAAATATATTATTGAAAAATTATGGGAGCAGATCCCGAAAAATTTAGTAAATTATCTAATAAAAGATTTTATTTTTCGGTTGCCCTTATAAGCATTTAGTGTTAACCAACGGTTAGCCAAATGTTAAAGGGATTAGAAAAATAAATTAAAAATAGAAAAATTGTTGGTTGGGTTTTTGAAAAAGTTCTTTATGATTTTTTGTTTTTTTTTTTGAAGTCTTGTTTTGTTAATGAGAATTTAAAAATATAACTTATAACATTTTAAATTTTTTTAAGAATTTGGGTAAAGGGTTACTGATGATCTGGCATAAGCACCAGTGAAATGCATATAAACCAGCTAAAACCCAACAACCAAATAAATATATTATTGAAAAATTATGGGAGCATATCCCGAAAAATTTAGTAAATTATCTAATAAAAGATTTTATTTTTCGGTTGCCCTTATAAGCATTTAGTGTTAACCAACGGTTAGCCAAATGGTAAAGGGATTAGAAAAATAAATTAAAATTGAAAAATTGTTGGTTGGGTTTTTGAAAAAGTTTTTTTTTATAGTTTTTTGTTTTATTTTTAAATTCTCGTTTTGTTAATGAGAATTTAAAAATATAACTTATAACATTTTAAACTTTTTCAAGAACTTGAGTAAAGGGTTACTGATGATCTGACATAAGCACCAGTGAAATGCATATAAACCAGCTAAAACCCAACAACCAAATAAATATATTATTGAAAAATTATGGGAGCATATCCCGAAAAATTTAGTAAATTATCTAATAAAAGATTTTATTTTTCGGTTGCCCTTATAAGCATTTAGTGTTAACCAACGGTTAGCCAAATGTTAAAGGGATTAGAAACATAAATTAAAAATGGAAAAATTGTTGGTTGGGTTTTTGAGAAAGTTCTTTATAATTTTTTGTTTTTTTTTTTAATTCTTGTTTTGTTAATGAGAATTTAAAAATATAACTTATAACATTTTAAACTTTTTCAAGAATTTGAGTAAAGGGTTACTGATGATCTGGCATAAGCACCAGTGAAATGCATATAAACCAGCTAAAACCCAACAACCAAATAAATATATTATTGAAAAATTATGGGAGCATATCCCGAAAAATTTAGTAAATTATCTAATAAAAGATTTTATTTTTCGGTTGCCCTTATAAGCATTTAGTGTTAACCAACGGTTAGCCAAATGTTAAAGGGATTAGAAAAATAAATTAAAAATGGAAAAATTGTTGGTTGGGTTTTTGAAAAAGTTCTTTATGATTTTTTGTTTTTTTTTTTGAAGTCTTGTTTTGTTAATGAGAATTTAAAAATATAACTTATAACATTTTAAATTTTTTTAAGAATTTGGGTAAAGGGTTACTGATGATCTGGCATAAGCACCAGTGAAATGCATATAAACCAGCTAAAACCCAACAACCAAATAAATATATTATTGAAAAATTGTGGGAAAATATCCCGAATAATTTATTAAATTATCTAATAAAAGGTTTTTTTTTTTTGGTTGCCCTTATAAGCATTTAGTGTTAACCAACGGTTAGCCAAATGTTAAAAGGATTAGAAATATAAATTAAAAATGGAAAAATGGTTGGTTGGGTTTTTGAAAAAGTTCTTTATAATTTTTTGTTTTTTTTTTAAATTCTCGTTTTGTTAATGAGAATTTAAAAATATAACTTATAACATTTTAAACTTTTTCAAGAATTTGAGTAAAGGGTTACTGATGATCTGGCATAAGCACCAGTGAAATGCATATAAACCAGCTAAAACCCAACAACCAAATAAATATATTATTGAAAAATTATGGGAGCATATCCCGAAAAATTTAGTAAATTATCTAATAAAAGATTTTATTTTTCGGTTGCCCTTATAAGCATTTAGTGTTAACCAACGGTTAGCCAAATGTTAAAGGGATTAGAAAAATAAATTAAAAATAGAAAAATTGTTGGTTGGGTTTTTGAAAAAGTTCTTTATGATTTTTTGTTTTTTTTTTTGAAGTCTTGTTTTGTTAATGAGAATTTAAAAATATAACTTATAACATTTTAAATTTTTTTAAGAATTTGGGTAAAGGGTTACTGATGATCTGGCATAAGCACCAGTGAAATGCATATAAACCAGCTAAAACCCAACAACCAAATAAATATATTATTGAAAAATTGTGGGAAAATATCCCGAATAATTTATTAAATTATCTAATAAAAGGTTTTTTTTTTTTGGTTGCCCTTATAAGCATTTAGTGTTAACCAACGGTTAGCCAAATGGTAAAGGGATTAGAAAAATAAATTAAAATTGAAAAATTGTTGGTTGGGTTTTTGAAAAAGTTTTTTTTTATAGTTTTTTGTTTTATTTTTAAATTCTCGTTTTGTTAATGAGAATTTAAAAATATAACTTATAACATTTTAAACTTTTTCAAGAATTTGAGTAAAGGGTTACTGATGATCTGACATAAGCACCAGTGAAATGCATATAAACCAGCTAAAACCCAACAACCAAATAAATATATTATTGAAAAATTATGGGAGCATATCCCGAAAAATTTAGTAAATTATCTAATAAAAGATTTTATTTTTCGGTTGCCCTTATAAGCATTTAGTGTTAACCAACGGTTAGCCAAATGGTAAAGGGATTAGAAAAATAAATTAAAATTGAAAAATTGTTGGTTGGGTTTTTGAAAAAGTTTTTTTTTATAGTTTTTTGTTTTATTTTTAAATTCTGGTTTTGTTTATGAGAATTTAAAAATATAACTTATAACATTTTAAACTTTTTCAAGAATTTGAGTA